>OW679201.1:38084973-38388209 GCA_940337035.1 Agriotes lineatus
ATCTCTATTATCGTCAATTTTTTTTGGTTTTAATCGTAGTCGATGGTGTCGATTGAAGTCTTCTAGAGGAGATACGCTTAACTTTTCAGAAAAAACTTTTGAGCTTTCAACTAAATTGTTAATTTCTTTCTCATCATCCCGAATTCGTTAAAGAACAGCTGTAGTCGAGGAAACTATTTCCACTACATCCAAAATATTCAAGTCATTTTTTTCTAAAGTTACAGTAAAAATTTTCATTTTAGAGAATATTACTTTTAAAAAATTCAATGTTGTTAGATTATTCGACCTCGTTAAGCCATTTTTGCTGTCAGTTCAACTGTAGGTTGTCATTAACGAAATTAGTTAAAAATATTCTGCCCGAATTCTTACTGATTACGGCCCTGTATAGTTACATTCAAATTCGTATTAGCCAGCATTCTTCGTTCAGTGCACAAGTGCGTATTTGTTTCGACAATCGGGCCTTAACGCCTAAATAAATCAAATTCTTTATCTTAAGTAATTATGAGGCTAGGCCTTGAAGCCTTAGGTCTTCTTTCAGTCAACTTAACGCCCAAAGTTCTTGAAAATTGGTCGCGTAATTCGACACCCTGGGATTCATTGCAACAGCAAGAAATTCCTTCTAGAATGTTCAAAGCCCCTCTCGCTTAAAGCATACGCAGTAAGTTTCTTTGTTTCGCAACTCTTGGAGGAATAGTGCAAGGTTGCATTCCTGCCCACGCTCTGCGTCAAGTTTTGGGACCATTAAAATAAGGTTTGATAAGCCCTTCGTTAACCGCCCATATAGAAATGATGGTTTCGGGGTTCGAAATTTTCTTCCGTTGTGTTCCTCACGCGAAGCGCGATTTGAAATTAATTAATTAGTGGCAAGCTTCTGACCAAGAACGTTGTGGAAAAACTGTCGCCCCGGCGCCTCGGCCGGGGCCGCGCTGTTTTTGTGAGTGCCCTGTAGCAAGTTTCGCTGTCAACGGGGAACCTTTTACTAAATCTGCGTGTTGATTTTTCTGAACTTAAGTGAGTCGAGCCCGAGCCTTTGAGGCGATCATTTTTATGAGTGTTTGAAAGTTCTCGCGGCGAAGCATGTAGTGAAGTAATGTAGCCGGCGTCGTTACGATAGGCAGTGGCGTCTCAATATAGTTTTGCTTCCCGGAAGAGGTCTTGGCTTTAATTGCCGATTTTTTAAGAGACGTCATCTTAAGCCTTAAATAACATTTCCCTGTTAAGTGTGGAAAACCATTGCTTTATGCAAATTTGTGTATCAACGCCGGGCTTACTGTAAATAGAGGGTGCTCGCCGCACGATACTTGTCGAACTGTCTGCTGTCATTTCTTCCACAACCGTTGAGGGGTTCCGGCCCACCCTTGTTTGCCTCCTTCTTGGGGTTTTTCGCAACACCTTCGTCACGTTTCACCAGAGCTGTTCCTGATTACTGGGGAGTTCCTGAACTTTCATCCCAACAATTCCGTTTGCACTGCAGCCCTCATTCTGCCAAGCGACTCCACCGGGGAGCTGGTTCACCGCTTCCGCCGAAGACACGCTTTGGGGCCAAGGTAAAATTGTTTACAGTTAATATGTGTTTTTTCTTTGTTTAATTATGTGCCGTGTGAAGTGATACCGACCATTTGTCGTGCGCTATCTAAGTTTATATTGGACATTGCGTACGCCCGCTTGATTAAACTACTCAAATTAATTATTACACGCAGGGGCGTCTCTCCTGTGATTTTGTTCTGCTTACTTGTTAATGATGCTTAGATTAAGTTAACTTTTGCTAGGGGACCCGAAATTCCAGTTAGGATATACCCATTGTATTAAATTCAAACTCACCGCTGGGTGGTCTATTAAACATAAATCTTGATTAATTTCAGTCTAGTTATTTGTTGTTGCTGGACCCTTTAGTCA
The DNA here is from genome assembly GCA_940337035.1 of Agriotes lineatus. Taxonomy (NCBI): domain Eukaryota; kingdom Metazoa; phylum Arthropoda; class Insecta; order Coleoptera; family Elateridae; genus Agriotes; species Agriotes lineatus. The sequence goes on from OW679201.1 coordinate 38,086,870, forward strand.
TTAGTTAATTACGGCAAAATCCGGGTGTAATTAAGTGTGAACCCAAAGCCTGCCCTTCAATTAAGAACGCCCCTAGATTTGGGCTTGTGCTAGTGTTTTCTTTTAATGCTTTAGAGGGTGTGCCCATCAAGGTAAGCCATTTGCCGCAAGGCCACGCCGTGTATACACCAACAGGCCCGAAGGAGCTTGGCGGAGGGGACGCTGTAGCGGAGTGCAGTTACCTGGAGGACCTCCCCATAGGCTACGTGTGTGTTCTTGTTTCTAACACGTTAGCCATTCCCTATCTAGAAACAAGTGGCGCTCTAGACATCTATCTTAAGCAAGCCATAGAGTAAGTGCCGCCGGTTTTTCTTTGAGCTTTCAAACTACGCCTTCCCGATTGAGCTAAGTGCGGGTAACTGGGACAACAACACCTTTTCCGACACAATGAGATCTGTGTTTTCTGGTAAAGCCGGCGAACCCTGTAGTTTGTACCCAATTTTGAACAGCGAATACGATCAATGTCGATTTGAGGAATTAAAACTGTAACAATGTAACTATAAAATCAAAAGATAGTAACTGCTTATATAAGCCTATTGCAGTTGCCCTACTTTTAGCATCTATACTTATGTCAATACTAATAAGTTGTAGAACTTCAATTATAGCTTCAAAAGATACGGTTACTGCTTTAATGCTTTCGGCTCTGGCTGTTCAACGCGTTCTTGATAAATTTTTTAAAGAAAGTGAATTCTCAATTTTATAAAGTTTTTCTTTAAGGCGCTGAAACCTCTTTGTACTGGAAGAGAAAAACACATATAATTCTTCTAGTATATTAAATGTTTCAGCTATAATGGCACTAGCCTCGGAGCAATGCTCAAGGGCGGTATTTGTTCGATGCGCTTGGCAAGGAATATACGGTATATTGTAACCAACTAGGTCAGATAATTTTTGCTGGGTACCCTTAAATTTACCTTACATCGAAGACTCAAAATCATATGATTGAAAAGACAATTTTGTTATATCAATGGTACAATTTGTCAAGCACCTTAAAATATCATTTGCTGTACCTTTACCAGTTTTGTCTGTTGCCTCTAGAATAGAAAGCAAACGCTCTTGTGGTGTACCACTATAGTTTATACATCTAACAACTACGGATAATATATCTTTATTGGATGAATCCGGAGTGTGATCGGCCATAACTGTGAAAAATAGAGCAATATTAATTTCCTTTACAATTTGTTTTTGCACTTCTTTTCCTAAGAGTTCTATAAATTTATTTTGAGATACTGCGCTTAAGTACGTTGTATGATGCGGCCGCAATTTTGAATCGTCTTACCACTTTTTCAGTATTGTATTATGGCGAGATATAAGCTTAATGACCTGTACAAAATTTCCGTTTTCATTGTCATGCTCACGGAATGACATGCCTTGTTTTGCCATAGTCCTGCAAGTATCCAGCATAATTTCTATCACCTTTGAATTCTGATTAAGTATACGTTGCTCTTCAATAATAAGATTTTTTTTTCACGATCAAGAAGAATATCAACATGCTGAGATGTTTTCAAAAAATTACAATAATCCAACAAAGCTGACTTATGAGCTAGAGAATTAAAGTGTTGCTGAAGTTTTCCGGCTTTATTTGCTCCTGCACTTTTCATTTTTCTCCAATTTCGGACACCATCTTTTATCCATGAAGATTTAGACTTATCCCTCCCAGGACCATTAGGAAAAAGAAAACAAATGAAGCAATAGGCTGAATCGTTTATAATAGTATACTCTAAAAATTCGAAATCTATGTACCAATGTGGATTGAATCTGTTATGGCCGTCGCTAGGAAATAAACTTAAATGTGGTTGATGTGGACCTAAGTGTATGCGATAATTTCTTTCTTCCGTGGATTTTACTGGTTGCCGTAATCCAGGATCATGCTCCACACGCACATTTTCTGTGAATTTATCGTCAACTTTCAGGTCAGAATTATTTTCTTTAAAGTTTTTGAAATAAGTCCGACATACATTGGTTAAGTTTTTGCTGCCCTCCGTTATTCGATCGGCTACTTCACTGATTTCGACAACGGAAAAGTATTCTTGAACCATTTCCCTATTTTTTGTTTTATCTAATATGTTTTTTGCTTCGTTTAGATCTATATTAATTGGAACATCGTCTTCTTCAACTGTGACCTTGCTAATTATTGTTAAGTCGGCTTGCGAATCTGACAAAAAAATAAATATAGATAAATTAATTCTAATATACCGGGTATCACAGCACATATACATAGATATATGTTTTGTTTTAAAGTTGTACATTTTCTGTTTAAAGTGTTTTACCTGAGCGAGGCACTTCGTAAGAAACAGAGGCAGCGGCATCAGTTTCTTCTTCTAAATCATTACTGCTAGACGTTTTATTGCGAATGTATTCTATAAAAAGATATTAAATCTACTTATTGCGTAAAAAAATACAGATATTTTTACCTAAATCCGGGTTGTCATTCTTTATGGAGCTGACATTTACTGTCGTGCTTTCATCAATATCTGGCGATTCAAGCGTTACAACCGAGGCAAAAAATTTGATTTCATAAATCGTTTAGTCAAGATAAAAATAAAATTGGGCAAAACTCCCATAAAAAGCCCTTAAAGAACCAGTATATTTAAAGTATAAACAGTTTCGAATATACCTATGTACACGGTAAAAGAAACGCACGTGATACAATTAACATTCAATTTTTTGAGGTGAAATCTGGTCTAGGTATACTTTTTGAAATGTACGTAAAATTCGTCTATTTTTGACAGATATTTGATAATTAATAAAAATAGTTTATAATCAATATAGAAATCTAAAAAAACTAAAGAAAATGCAAAAATAATCTGTTTACCTGTCTTATCGATTGCGATGAAGACGTCTCTTCCAAAAATGTCGATATGGTTTTTTTTTGCAGCAATCGCAGCAGCAAAGGGGTTGTCTGGTGCTCCAACATTTTTAACTTGGATGGTTTCCCCATTATGTATTTTTTGTTCGTGAGTCTTTTTGTAGTCCCTGTTAAATTCTGATCCACATTTCATGCATTTTACCTGCACACGACAGGGGCGCATTTTCATTCTTTTGTCCATTTTTATATTACTCACTTATCACTTGCCACTATCATAAAAAAATCAACCAACTCAACCGAAGACAACGAATAACAAAACAATGTATATAGATAATAAAAACCCTATAAGAAAACGTTTTATCAAACCCTTTCGACTTGTGATGCTTGAGAGCCAAACTTGCAACTAATCGCTTTCGCAGTTAACAATAAACTAGTAGGGACACCTGTTACGGTACATCATCGGCACACGGTTGTGCATAGGCGCGATTTAAAATTTGTCGCGATAATTCGCATGGCAGTGAGCAGTGTTGCCAGATATTATTTTTACTACTAACTAGTGGTTTTAAATTTATCTGATTGTCTGAAAAACCCATTCATTTATTTCAAAAGAAATATTACGAAATATAAACATGGAAGACATTTATTTGTTTCTTATATCTACTTACCTAATTTTATATAATATGAAAATATCCAACTGCTTGGACTGGACAACCAACTAGCCAACTCCGATAACTATTGGGGGGGGGGCGATTCCCCCCCCCCCCTTAGAGACGCCCCTGAAAACGAGTGGGCGATACGAGTATATATAATTATTCCACTACATAAAAAAGGAGCACCCTAAAAATGCGATAATTACGGATGCATAGTTTTACCAAAGAATATAGATATTCTTTGGTTTTACTAACCCATGTACAGTCGCGGAATTAAAAATCTGGGCACTTAAAATGATTCAGTGTATACCTTACTTTACTTTACTTATCACGTTACCTGGGGAAATTAAACAAAGTCAAAATAATTTCTCGTATTATGAGAGCATGCCTCATTGTTTAACTGTCAATTGCTAACCTAGAAACGCAAAGCCCAATTTACATTACCCAAAACTTGCAAAAATCCTCTGTAAGACTCGCCCGGATTTTTAATTCCGCGACTGTACCCAAAGTAATGCTTTATATTAGGAATATGCCGTACGATCCCGATATTTTGAAGTACCGGTACTTTGTCTTCCAATAATCGATATTTTGTACCGATATTTCAGTAAGCGATACAATACGATACAATTTATTTTTGTTCAGTATCGTCAAGACCGATCCAAAGTTTTTGCCGCTTGCGTTCCAATAACTCGTCTTTTGGTCATATAATTCCAGTTTTTTATTTTGAACATAAAAGTGAATAAAACAATATCAATGAGGTTGTTTGATCTTTATATTTCGTGTTCTATGGAAATACGGACGAGAAGGTCGTGTAACGCTAGTTTCCGCATAAATTATAATTAAACATTAAATATTATATTGTATGTTAAGAGCTGAAAGTGCATTCTTGCCGCTTGCGCATGAATATTGCTGGTTGAGACGAAGTCGAAACCAGCAATCATGCAAAAGCGGCAAGCGCACTTTTAGCTCGAAATATACATACTATTTTTTCGACGACTGAGCATATTATTAAAGGAAAATATCAAATTTCGTTTTATCGCAAAAATTAATTGACAATCAAGTTAACATTACTCTCGCAGTCTATATGACATGTGACGCGATTATTTCCACAAATGACGGGCGTTGTCAAGGAAACATTCGGACGTGGCTACCTATTTTGTTCACGCGAAAACCCAAAACGCTCGGCGAGCGGCAAAAAGATGAAAACGCACGCTCAGCGGCAAATGTCAACTTTCTGTTGTTAAATGACAGCGAGAAAAATCTACTTTCGATGTCAGTCGTCGAAAAATTTATTTAATTTATGCATCCCGTAATCGAACGTTACATTTATTCGGCATTTGATTTTCCTGTAACGCGAAGGCTCCCGCTATGAGCAAAGTTTCTCTGAATGAGCGACAGCGTCGTTTCCCATTCAATGTTCTCCCAGACCCGCTGTAGCGATAAAGCCGCTAGAAGGATATTATACTCTTACGTTTATGCTGCAGCCTCGCTGCTTGCACATTGCCGAGCTGTGCACATGGATGCCTAGCGATGGTGAAACAAAACTAGCATTCTTTATTGTGGCATTTATCCTACAGCAGCGCTGCTCGCCTCGCTGCTACTCTTGCCACAGCGATGATGACAAACTAGTTCGATTTTCAAGCCTGGACAGTCGCCCGGCATCCCTAAACTTGCGCTGTGATTGGTTCCTTCAAAGCTCCTCACCCCACCAGCAGTCAACCGCAATACTTATTCCTCTCTTATTGCATTACAAACCGTGTGGTGTTAATAAGCAAGATAGTGTTTATATAAGTATGAGTGACGATTTCAAGAAGACACGTATATCAGCTGTTTTCGAACGCAAAGCTATTTGGAACCAACGGCATGCAGAACACCACAACAGATTCAAATGGGATAAATTGTGGAACGACGTTGCAAACCACATTTTTGTCGAAAATGAATCGCTATCACTGTCAGATGATGAGGAAAACATGCTTGCTTAAAGCGAAGGCTTCAACAACCAATAACCGAGCACCACTAGTCCTCTCATGCCAGCATGACCCAGATGTGAGCATCTGCAGGGTAAATGGTCCCAGCGAGCATCACAGCTATATGTCACCAGCGAGGTGCTTGGGCGAGCATCCATGTGTCAGCAGCGAAGCTGCAGCATAAACGTACCCTTAGACTGTGGTCCTAACTTGCTTTACTGTAATTCCCAAGACCCGACCGGCTTGTTAAACTGTGGCGGTGACTGTCCGCCTTCTAACTTGCTTCCCCATAACTTCAAAACCACATTACAATCCGCCGCTATAATAGTCCAAAACTATTTAATAACATTATATAGAGGAATCGAAATTGCACGTCTCGCCTAAATGCGGTTCGGCCCCATTATCCGCATGCATAAACCTACCTGAAGGGTCCGCCCTGAACGTTTAGAGACGTTATCCATAAGCCGGAACTCTGAACCGGTCCTTGGGACCAGCCGCGGGGAAATTCCTCACGAGTCGCCGAGCTGTCACTGACCGCCGCCCGCTGAAAATTACTACTCCAGACCGAATTTCACTTCGCCGTCACTCCTAGGGGTACGCTAAGACAGCCTAGGACGCCGGCAAGACCCACACGAACCCCTATGTCAACCCGGAGGCACCGGTATCGCTTATATCTGCGTCATTTATGCATTTGATTTCAGCTCTGTAAACATAAACAATACTGCGATTAGGAGGTCATCAGGCCGGGACATTCGTTCTACAGGCTAAAACCTTGCCTCCGACAGCCGCGTTTCGCAATTACTCGCGACGCTTGGTACATTCCCCGTTGCAACAGTCTGCCGAACAGATCTGCCAGAAGGGTTGCAGTTTACCAAACAATTACGAAACACGACCCTCCAGAAGAAATTATTATTTTCATAATGTAGATTTCAGTTAATTCTAAAACTACAGATTAATTTGTATTATAATTATCGACAATATATTTATGGTTTTTAACTGGTGTTTTCCTGATTATATATATTTGAGTTTGAGCAAATTCTGTCTCCGATTGAGCTACCCGAGGTATATATTTATAACGCCCATAGTAAGGGGGTGAAACTTTACAGTCGAACGTAAATACGTAATTTTGTATTTGAGTAATTTTTATTGTTGTAAGCGCAATGTAGTAGTGCAATAGTAAAAAAATCTGGTGTGATACACGCACACAACCTCCTTTTACAGTGATCTTAGAATTGGCAAAAAATTTGACTGTTAATTTTTAAGCATTTGTCAAAAATTTTTAAAAATTACAAATCCTACAAAAACCGTACAAAATAGACCGTTAGTTGAAGAGACAAATTTTCTCTAACATTTTCAGCCGAATTCAAATATGTAATAATATACCGGGTGTTCTATTTAACATAGGAGTTAATAAAAAAAAAACCAAAGAAACCCATTTTAGAGGCATTCAACTGGAAAATCACCTTTCACATCAATACACATTAAAAATGTAAAGTTTAAAAAGAAATAAAGAAAAATTACAAGTGTAAACACATACTTCCGGTTATGCGTTTTTCTTCAAAAGCTTGCTGTCGCATCTAGATAGTACCCAAAACTTATGTATGAAGTTTCAACGTCATACCTCTGGTGTGATACACGCACACAACTTCCTTTTATAGTGATCGTATAATTAGCCAAAAATTTGATTTAAAATTTTTAAGCATTTTTAAGCAAAAATTACAAATTCTATAAAAACGGTACAAATTTTCTCTAGAATTTTAAGCTGAATTCAAAAATGTATTAATATTACGGGTGTTCTATTTAAAATAGGAGTTAATGAAGAAAATAGAAAAAAACAAAAGAAACCCATTTTAGAAGTATTGAACTGGAAATTCACCTATCTCACTTCAATACACATTAAAAATGTAATTAGATTAGATTAGATTAGATTTCACGACTGCCTTTTGCTGGCATGCGCACGTCAGCCCTTAGGGCTTTTTGTACTGTCGGGAGTTTTCAAGTTAGCAAGCCGACATCCGTATCTTTTACTAGACTTGCAATGTCCCCTACTAACTTGCGGTTGTCAATAGAGTTAAGGCTCCAATCGAGTTGGTGTCTTTTACGCTCTAATGCTGGGCATTCAAAGAGGATATGATAGGCTGTTTCATCATTCTCTTGGCATAGTCTGCAAACAGGTTCATCTCTATAGATATTGATCCTGTGCATAAATTCTCTGAATGCTCCAGTGCCTGTTAGTAGACTGACTACTTGCTTGATTCGAGTTCTGTTCAGTCTCAACAGGGTTTTGGTGGTATGTGGATTCGGAGTTTTTAGCAATCTTTTGCAGTGTGTTGCTTGATTGTAGTTTCTCCACCTTAGTTGGTGTGCGGTATTGGCCCATTCATTAATGGCTGAGCGGGCTTGGTTTTTCTGAATGCTTAGACCAGGTTCTGGACCGGTCATTGCATTACGGGCTGCTTCTTTTGCGAGCTTGTCCGCCTTTTCGTTTCCTTCAATACCTTGGTGACCTGGGATCCAGCATAATTTTACTGTATTTCCCTGGCTTAAAGTTTGAAGTTTGGATTTGCATTCCTTGACCAGTCTCGATGAAGTACTGAAAGCGTTTAACGCTTTCAATGCTGCCTGACTGTCTGAGAGAATGTGTATGTCTCGATTGAGCAGCTTCTTTTCTATGCTGATGTTTGCGCATACGTTAATAGCTTGTACTTCAGCCTGAAAGATGTTACAAAACTTTCCTAGACTGACTTTTTCGTTGGTTCTAGGATTGGTACTGTACACACCGGAACCTGTACCCCCTTCAAACTTAGATCCATCAGTGTAAAAAATGATGTTCTTATTTGTTGGAGTTGGTAGTTGGTCCGGATTCCAACTTGTGTGTACAGTAAAGTTCTTTTCAAAGTCATAGGCTTTGATTATAAGATCAGAACCCATTTCTAATATTGGGTTGTTGATGTGTGACATGATCTTGCCATGTCCTAAATTATTAGCTGTGGTCATCCAGTGACCTGTACTTTGTAATCTGTAGGCTGCCATTCTGGCTTCACCTTCCAAGAAGATGTGCAGAGGTGGCAGATTTAAAATAGCATTCAGTGCTTGTCCTGAGGTGCCTTTAAAGGCTCCAGTGATGCACCGATTAGCTAGATATTGTATTCTGCTGATTTTGTGGATCGCAGTTGCTTGTTTTATTTTGGGCCACCAGGCGATTATTCCATATGAAATTATTGGTCGAACCATGGTTTTGTACAGCCAGAGGGTCAGTTCCAGTTTGAGCCCCCACGTACTACCTATGGCTCTTTTTCCAATAACTAATGTTTGTATGCACCTGGTGATTGTTTTGTCTAAGTGGGAGTTCCAAGTTAGTTTGGAATCGATGGTTAGACCTAAGTACTTAACCTCGTTCTCCCAGTTGACATTTGTCTCAAACAGTTTTATGTTCATTCTGTTTGTGATGTTCTTTCTACGAGTGAAAGCGACGAGAGTGGCTTTGCTGGGATTAATTCTAAGATTATTCTCTAGACACCACTCTTCGGTTATCTTTAGTGCTGATTTCATTACATTGTCTACGGTTCTTTGGTATTTACCTTGAATCAGTATGACAATGTCATCAGCGTATCCTTGAGTGTAGTAGCCTTTGTTATTGAGTTGGATCAGCAGTTCATCAACTGTGAGGCACCACAGGAGTGGAGAAAGAACTCCTCCCTGTGGACATCCCCTTGTCGCCTGCACTGTCTTTTCCTTTTCAAATAACTTGACTTTTACAACTCTGGTGTTGAGCATTGCCATAGTCTATCTTATCGTGGTGTTATCGATCTGATGGTTTGTCATTGCTCTTTCAATAGAGTGGTAGGAGGTGTTGTCGAAGGCACCTTCTATGTCTAGAAATGCTCCGACTGCGTACTCCTTGTACTCCAAGGTTCTCTCAATTTTCCCCACTAGTTGGTGTAGGGCGGTTTCACATGACTTCCCTGTTTGGTAAGCATGCTGATGTTTGTGAATCGGGAGTGAAGTTAGGGCTTCCTCCCTCCAGTATCTGTCTACTAATCTTTCCAACGTTTTAAGGAGGAATGACGTTAGGCTGATAGGTCTGTAAGATTTAGCTTCTGCATAGCTGCTCTTACCAGGCTTAGGGATAAATACTACTTTAGTCACTCTCCAGGATTGGGGAATGTAACCCAAGGCAAGACTTGCTTGGAACATGTCTTTGAGTGGGTTCAGCAGTATATCTATCCCTTTCTGCAGCATTACGGGTTGTATGCCGTCGTTTCCAGCAGATTTGAAAGGACTGAAGAGGCTAGTTGCCCATCTAATCCTTTCTTTGCTGACTATTCTCTTAGCTGTTTCCCAGTCTTCCCTCCTAGGGGTATGATTGGGTTCAGCCAGAGTAGGTTGTTCCACTGCTCCGGGTAGGTGAGTTTTTATCAAAAGAGATAAAGTCTCCTCTTCCGTTGTAGTGTATTCTCCGCTTTCTTTTTTAAGAGTGCCTACTGGGTTCATGGCTTGCTTTGAGATGATTTTGTGGAGTCTAGCTGTGGATCGCGTGGTCTCCACCTCCTGGCAAAACTTTTTCCAGGCTGCTATCTTAGCTGCCTTGATCTTTTTGCCATAGTCTGTGAGAGCCTTGTGATAGTTCTCCCAGTTATTTGTAGCTTTAGACCTGTTAAACAGACGTCTGACTTCTTGTCTGGTCTTTTCTAGGTCTTTATTCCACCAATTTGTGTGTTTTTTGCTCTTTGCTGACTTGGGTCTATTAGAGGACAGCTACTCTGAAAGGAGGTAATCATGGCCTCTTTTAACCGGTCAGCATTTGAGTCTAAAACTACTTTATTGGAAGATCTGAACTTTAGGTGTTCTATCTTCTCTTGTAGTTTTTGTTTATATAGGTCCCAGTCTGTCTTTCTTGGGTTGTAGTAAACTCTTTGGCTTACTTCCCGTTGAGACAGTTCAAAGGTTATATAATTGTGGTCAGATAGTGATGGTTCGTCTGAAACTTGCCATTTATTCACTGATTGACTAATTCTCATTGTGGTTATGGTAATATCTATAACTTCATGTCTATTAGTGTTATAAAAGGTTGGAGTGTTACCTTTATTGACTACTACTAGATTGTTAGTTAAGATAAATTCTAAAAGTGACTCACCTCTTATGTTGCAGTTGGTGCTGCCCCAAATGGTGTGGTGCGAATTTGCGTCGCAGCCTAAGATGAGGTCTAGATCGTCTTGGGAGGCAGATGATACTAGGTCGCTAGGCGGTGGGTCCCTGGAAGCGGATGGAAGGTAGACGGAGCTTATAATGGCTTGGTCACAACCTTCATCGTTATTCCATTTTATTTTAATTGTGGTTATGTCTCTAGAACAGAATTCCATTAGTGATAAACAGTCTAGATTATTTATAATAAGTATGCATGTTCTAGGACTTGCATGATTATAAATAAGCTTACCTTTAGCACCCCCTAATCCACGGACTTGTCCCTTAACTATCCATGGTTCTTGGATCAGTGCTAAATCGATGTCATCTGCTAACAGCTTTCTGCTTAGATTTGCAGTGGCTGCTTTGCAGTGGTGGAGGTTAATTTGCACTACTTTCAGGTTCTTCTTTCCTATCCTTGGAGCGGATAAGGAAAGTGACCTTGTTGAGGCCTAGGTGCGCTACACAGTTGATGGATGTTAGTGCTTGTTTTGCCCTGTCATCTATCATTGCTGCGAACGTTCTACCGCCATCTTCTAGTGGAGTGACGTTGAGTATTCTCCAGGTATCGGTTTGGAGATCTGCCTTCCGTTTGTTCTGTTTGCCGATCAAACGGAGAATAACCTCGGGTTTCTGTTTGTCGTACCACTTGGGGACGTTGAACACTACCCGGACGGAGTTAATAACTTTTGCCCGCTCTTTTACCTCCAGCTTGGCATTGGTCCACGGGTGCAGCTTAGGTACTTGCTCACTTAACCAGTGTTTTGTGAGTTCGTCCTTGCACGCAACCACGTATGTACCAGCTTCGAGATAGTGGCTGGTAAAGAGAGGTGAGTTCTCTTCTTCTTCCATCTGGAAGATGAGATTTATCAGACTGTCTCTGACTAGGTCACCTTGTTCCTTTGTCAGTTTGACGTCTGGATATGCAGCAGGGTAGATGGCCATCTTCACCGTAGTGGTTGCCTCAGCAAAATCAAGCTTGCTGGTGCCTGCCTTTGGTGAGGTCGGCTTGTCTATTTTCTGCCTGGGCCTCTTTTTGGCGTTTGCCGGGGAGGGAGTGGCTTCGTCAGAGCGTTGCCTCTTTTGTCCCTGGTTGGTTGCAGGTTTTTCAGATTTCGAAGCTGGGTCTGCTGCCCTCTTCTTCTCCATCTTCTGCTTTCTTTTAAAGTTTGGGTCGTACTTAATGCCCTTGGCTTCGCAGGCTCGCTTGGCGCGTTCTCTGCGTTCCTTGGCTGTAAGTTGGACCTTTTTGAGGGACACTTTGCCTAGTTTATCGGCTATGTCCGCTCCGGTTGCGGCCTTTTCCTGCTCGGAAGACTGTCCTTGACTGGAAGTCTGGACTGTCAACTCTGCAGTAGAGGCACACTGTTCCATTTCTATCTCGATCACCGAAGTCTGAGCATCAGTGGTCGGAAGCGGTGATGACTCCATCAGTGTGTCGTCTTCACCCTGTGAAAAAGCAGTTGTTAAATCCATACAAGTGAGTATTTAATTCAACTGTAAGAGGTTTGGCTAAATACTTCTGGAGGGCGCCTGGTATCCAGAAGGCTCCGTTCATGACGTATATTATAAGCCCCTGCGCCTACACCTAAAAATGTAATACAAATGTGAAGTATAAAAAAATCGAAAAAAACTGGAAAATCACAAGAGTAAATATCTACTTCCGGTTATGCGATTTTCTTCAAAAGCTTGCTGTCGCATCTACATAGTACATAAAACTTATATGTGAAGTTTCAACGCCATACCTCTTTTCGTTTTTGAGATATTCTGTTCAATTACACACACACACAGACAGACCAATGAACAAAAACATGCTTTTTGGGTTCAGGGGACTCTAAAACGTGAAGATCTGTTGAAAACTCAATTTCGAATATTTGGTGTGAATCCAATACTTCATTTATTGTAAAAGAAAGTAATAAAATACTAATGCAATACATGTGTATTTGTTTTTCCACCCTATGGTTACAGTTTGTACAGCAATGAGTATAGGATGATTTCAATCTGAGCTTCGTGTTTGGACCATGCTTACGTATTTTGTAAAATATACAGGTTAAGCTTAATATTTGGCAAAGTTGCATATCTAACAATCCGTGAATGATTTTTAAAGAATGGAGAAGGTTTTCAGGTTGCCTACTTAAATCAAACAACGCTCATATAATAAGCAAATTGTCAACCATGCGGCTCACATTTGAATCACCCTGTACGTTACAGGACTACAATATCCTGTTGATAAATAATTGCAAATAACAAGCATATAACAGTATTAAAACCTCAGGTAATAATAAAATAATATCAACTTATCCTAAATTTAAAAAAAAAAATAATAGAATTCAACAGCTTATACTTCAAAAACCATTAGGTTTAGAGAAAAGTGGTTGTAAAAGAAATTGCTTACTTTACTATGGCCTATATTTTTATTTGAAACTTTTTTTACATCTGCATCGCTTACAGAATTATACAAAGAAAACCAAAAATGAGCCGCCATTTTTCATTATGGCGGCCGTAGCACAATTTTGATTTTAGGGGACTTTTAGTATATTCAATAAAATGGTAAACGCAAATTCTCTACGAAATTTCTTGCTTGTACTAATTTTTTCAAGGTAAAAATTAGTTTTTCTCTTATTAGTACTGATTAACCTTTAGTTTTAACTTATGGGTTTGCAATTGTCGAACCAAAATTAAATATAACTACAAACACGCTAACATAGTTGCTCAATTAGATGCAGACATTCCAAAAATGTTGCTAAATCATTCAGGGTGATAGATTTCTTTGTTGTCTCGAATCAAATGACATGGCATATTCTTAAGTAAACAATTTTTTTATCTACGCTAACAGATGTATTTTTTGTATGTAGAACAACATACTTATTATTTAGTAATAGCTACTTAACTGTAACACGCTGCTGATATATAGGTAATCTCTAAATGGCGTGAACTTAGTAACCCGGATGGTACTTGAACCTATTTATAGATTTACTTAATTCCTATTAACAAATATATTATGAGTGAGTCACACAACGGCGACCAAAACATATAGAAATAGTAATCGAGTATAGTCGCGTCTAACTTCTCGTCAGCATATATTGGTAGCGATACTAACAATGTCGTTGTTCATAGCAGTGGTAACTTTGTTTGTGTTTGGAATATATTTCTGGTTGTCAAAGGATCATGATTACTGGAAAAAGCGGGGCGTTCCCTTTGTCGAACCACAAATTCTTGTGGGAAACATGGGAGAAACTATTATTATGAAGAAATCGGCGAATCAGGTTGTTGTTGACATCTGCAGGTACTATGTAGAATGGTTTTTTTTTATTCTTTTATATATTAATTTCAATTGCTGTGGGCACACCGTAATTAAACATGCTACAGTGAAAACTTAATCTCGTATCTAGTTCACTTAAGAGTGGAGTCAAGGCAAAGTCTAGCAATGCTATATTTTTGTATGTCTTTGTATTTGCATTTGTTGACCGTGGAGTGATAATCTTGTTAGTTAATGTTTAAATAGGTTATAATTTATAATTCAAATAAACATAAACAAATGTTGAGAAATTAAATGCACTTATTTTGAAATTACTCTAGTGATCAAACGATTTAAATAGAAATGAATGATCTGGTACATAAAGCAAATAATGACGCTTTGAATGAGAAACTGCTTGTCCAGTTTCAATAAACATCTGGTGTATTATGGGTTGTCTATCACACAAAGATAATGCATACCGAAAATTAAAACTATCATAAAGGTGCATCAAACCCTTGTTGACTGTAATGTGTTACGGTTGTAACATCTTAGTATAATTAATGGTAAACCAACGAAACTCATAATTATTATTGCTCTTACTAGAAATAATGAAGCTCCTGCATTAATTATCCAGTCAGCCAGTAAAAATTAGAATAAAATCGACTGGCACTTTCGTTTCAAACAGCATTCCGTTTCAGGTCAAGAACTCGTCAACCTTTTCTGCACATAAATATATTGGTATTTCATGTGACGATTTTTAAAAGATATGGTATACTTGTATAAATATCGATAAAGATAATATTATAAAAGGAGTTCTAAAAAGAAATTCAAGGAAAATTTGATGATATTGACAATAAGTTGGTTGCATTCACCGCAAAAATTGCTGCTGTTGATTCTTTCTCTTCGCCTCAATTTACTTATAAGATAGCAAATGAGGTCCTTGATCGGCTAAACAGAGCAAAACATGTTTTTGTTAGAGGTGTCCCAGAAGTGCAAGATTCGATTGATGTTAAAAAATCTGGTGTGATACACGCACACAACTTCCTTTTACAGTGATCTTATAATTAGCCAAAAATTGATTTTAAATTTTTAAGCATTTGTCAAGAATTTTCAAAAATTACAAATTCTACAAAAACGGTACAAATTTTCTCTAGAATTTTAAGCTGAATTCAAAAATGTAATAATATACCGGGTGTTCTATTTAAAATAGGGGTTAATAAAGAAAATAGAAAAAAAACAAAAGAAACCCATTTTAGAAGTATTGAACTGGAAAATCACCTATCTCACTTCAATACACATTAAAAATGTAATAAAAATGTGAAGTTTGAAAAAATCGAAAAAAACTGAAAAATCACAACAGTAAACATCTACTCACGGTTATGCGATTTTCTTCAAAAACTTGCTGTCGCATATACATAGTACATAAAACTTATATGTGAAGTTTCAACACCATACCTCTTTTCGTTTTTGAGATATTCTGTTCACAGACACAGACAGACACACAGACAGACACACATACAGACAGACACACAGACAGACCAATGAAAAAAATATGTTTTTTGGGACCAGGGGACTCAAAAACGTGAAGATCTGTAGAAAACTCAATTTCGAATTTTTGGGGTGAATCCAATACTTCCTTTATTGTAAAAGGAAGTAAAAAGAACACGATGTCAATGTTTTCATAAGTGTGTTCAGTCAACTTTGGCAAATCATCATGGAACGTTATACACTTCAACAATGTATAGAAATAGGTCGTATTCATTACCAAAATTTCCTTTCTGTTCGAACAACATTCCGCACACTGCGTGTTGTTTATGGTTTTTCAAACCTCAACTTGATTACTATTTCGTAAATACTGAGGTCTTATCTTTACAAAGTTCAACTGACCCAAGAAATTGAGCCAAATAACCATTTGCAGAGTCGTGGAGCGGTAAGAAGTCGATCCCGATTTTGGCAAAAACACTATCTTTAGTGATGGAGCTTATTTGTGGTTAAATAGATTCGTAAACAAGTATACGTTATTGAAGCGTGTAACGTTTCATGATGATTTGCCGAAATTGACTGGACACAACTGTAAAAAGAATTGAAGGCTCAACTATTCCAAGGTGACTACGATAGGTTTTTAAATTTATATCACCGCTATTGGAAAACTTATTATCAGGTACAGTGAATTTATTTTAATGGTTAACATAGCAGTTTCGTTTCTGTGCCAGTATTTAATCATACAGGTCACTTCCATAGTTACCAATGAAATCAATAGATTAGAGCGTTTATTTTACGAGTTAACATACGAATTTAAATTAGGTACTTGCTAATAAGATACTTTAATTTTGTTACCGGAGTGTAGGTAAGCAACTAAAAAGCAGATAAGTAGAAACAACTTGTGTGTTGTATCTTTTCTTCAGTGGTATACATTAGGATAACTTTTAATTGTATTTTTGACAAGTAATAATTCCTATGTTAACTCGTAAAATACACGCTCTATTCTACTGGTCTCATTTGGAACTATAGAAATGACCTGTATGATTAAATCGTGGCATAGAAACGAAACTGCTATGTTAACTATTAAAATAAATTCCCTGTATACCGACCTCCCGATTTTCAATTGGTTAATGACATGGTACTTTTTCAAAAACTAGAATATCCCTCCTCACTCGAAAATGTTGTTGTTACCGGAAATTTTAACTTCCCCGATATATCATGGCCACTAACAATTATTCCTGCAACACTAAATTCACAGAATCTCTTTATTGAGTGCATCCAAAACTCAAATTTATATCAACTTATATCAGAACGAACTCGATTTCGTATTAACAATATACTTTCCATATTGGACTTAATATTCACTAATGACAGCCAGCTCATAACAAAACCCAGTATAGAAGCTCCTATATGTATCTCAGATTATACTGTTGTAATTTCACACCTTCAATTTACTCTCAGTATCCCTCATGAACAAGGTATTTAATTTCGTATGAAAAAAAAGCATTATCACAGCATCTCGCAATGCTTGGAGCAGATAAATTGGCAGAACCTTTTCGGCAAATAAAAAACCCAAGCGAAATGTGGAAAATATTTTACAAAACGTTGTCAGAACTGAATAATAAATATACAAGAAAGGGAAATATCTACAGAAATTGTATAAAACCCTGGATTAACTCTGAACTGCTGTCTATGATCAAATATAAAAAGAGTCTATGGCGCAAATATAAACACACAAATCAAACTGTTGATTACCAGGCCCACAGAGCTTTTTCAAACAACGTCAAACTAGCAATAAATCAAGCTAGGTATCTGTACGAAGAATCAATAGCCAACAGTGGTAACACGAAGATTTTCAAGTAGATTCGCACTTCATTAACTACCAAGGTATCAGTTCCCCTCCTAAGAAGAACTGACGGAACTCTCTGCCAAAATGAATCCGAACAGCGGAGATTCTATTCAACACCTTTTCGGATGTATATTCTGATGAACCGACCGACAACCGTCTGCCCGATGTTATGTCTCCCCGCACTCAAGCCACTTTAAGCGATGTCACTTTTACACCTGAGATTGTCTTAAACATCTTACACTCGCACAGTTTCAAGGCGTTCTATATTGTTCCAAGCCATGACACTGGCTCTGTTGCCAAATTGTGTGCTAGGCCATTCCAAGACACTAAGTTTTGTTTGTTTGAAATATATTTGACATTCAAACTATTTTGACAAGGCAGTTCATATAAGTTACAAAAATAGCTTTGAAGTGTTGTGTATCAAGCTGCAACTCAACGTATGCTTCATCGGTTGCTTCATATGTTAGCGTGTTCAGGATTCCATCTAATGAAACGGTGGCAAAAGAATGGAAAGAAGTTTTGCATTTAGAGAACTGGCGGATTGGAAAGGCTAGTGTTGTGTGTGAAAAGCACTTTAAAAGAGCGAATATAAAGGGTAATAAGATGTAAAGACTTGTTGCGACTGCAATATCACTAACTTCCAGGCTAGTTATTTTGAAGAAATTGCTGTTTATGATAAAGTCAAAATTAGTAGCAATGGAGAATTAGGTACATACCCATTATGAATTGTTTTTAAATCGAATATTCCGAAGAAGTGTCACACTACGGTGTAAATAATAGTGATTTTAAAGTTTTTTTTCAACTGGAATGCATCAGAATGACAGAAACAGTGCAGTGACAGATTGTTCATTTAGTGACCAAAACTAGTAATTTTTTGTTAATGGTTGGCTAAGCCATGTTGCCAGATTGTGGTAGGCCATTCCAAAGGTTACTTTATAGGCCCAGTGTCATGCCTGGAACAATATAGACCGCCTTGATAGTTTTCAATAATTATGAGAAAATAATCCAAGTACTAGAAAAAATATCAAAGAGCAGAGATGTAGACGGTGATTTTGTTGTAGAAAGTAGTGGTT
The DNA here is from genome assembly GCA_940337035.1 of Agriotes lineatus. Taxonomy (NCBI): domain Eukaryota; kingdom Metazoa; phylum Arthropoda; class Insecta; order Coleoptera; family Elateridae; genus Agriotes; species Agriotes lineatus. The sequence goes on from OW679201.1 coordinate 38,105,158, forward strand.
TGCTCAAAATTGTTCAGTGTACAGGTTGTAGATTTTGCATGGTGTTCATGAAAAAAGTATTAGAAACTATTCAGCCTGCTGATAAATTACTTCAGGCGCACGAAGCCAGTTTGAAAAACTCTGTGGTTTACACGTTTACAAAGAAATTGATGCAAAAATCAATACCGACTTCAATGGTGTTGAAGATGATATTTCCACAAAAAACAAAGAAAGACAAACGCTGAATGTCATCCTGATCGAAATGAAAAGAAGATTTGTAGAAAACGATAAGCTCCTGATTCCAATTTTCAGTGCCGAAGAAGAAAACAGTGATTTAGAGAAAATCACATTTTTACAAACTTTGAGTATAAAACTTCCATCCTCAGAAGAGATTACAGTGGTCAACAAATTTATACAAATCCAGAAGAGAGAAAACCCTGGTTTATCTGTCTTCGATATATTTTTCAGCAACGAGTTGCATTCGCCGAAACGTATAATTTATTGGCGACTGCCAGAGATTTTGGCTGTAGCACGCGACTTGCGACTCCTCTGTATTGACAAGGATTAATCGTCCACAGAAAATCTATGTACCACCAACAAATGCCCAATTTGAACTCTCTTGCATACGAACAAAATTGTACAACAACTCTAAACCTTGACTTACTTGTGAGAAAGTTTAATCAGCAGAAGAACCGACGATTACATTTTTTTTCAAATTTTTACAATTTTTTTAAAGTACCATTAACATTAAGTATGTGAGTAAATAAAAAGTTACCGTGACAACATATTTTCAGTATAAGTACGACCAAAGTAACGAAAGTATTGCGAAAAAAGCTCTTTGTGTATGTACGAGCCCAGAATCACATCATTTGGCCCAGTCAAGATTTTTCAGGTATCTTTATGTTGTACCAACAAAAGAAAATATTTTTGAGCAATATTCTTACAACATAATTATAAAAGTTTTTAGCAATATTTTTAATAGAATTAGAAATAACAAATTACAAAAAATAGTCGGAAAACACTAACTTAAAAATATATTATCGATTTATTTCATTTTATGAGCAAAATATCATTTTGTTCAACGTAGCATATTTTGGTTAAAGCGAAACAAGGTGTTTGTTGTTTAAATACATATTGACAGTTTGGTGTCTGTATTTCTTTTGCAAAAATAGTACGTGGTGAAGCTATTGTCAATTTGCTTAATTCTGGTAATTTCTGTGGCAAAATTTCCAAACAATTGCAATTATCGTATTATAGTGTATGATATATTGTGAAACTATAGAAAAATAGGATCCATAGCAAAAAAATCAAATGTGGGACTAACTCCAAATATTACTCCAGCAAATATAAGAGCTTTACGTATGTGGGCCAAATGATATGATTCTGGGATCGTAGCCCTGACTGCATCTTTCAAATACCATATTCTGCCACCTGTCTGGAAGAATGCCTCAGTGACGGCTATTATCAGAAAGGCGGACAAATTAGACCCAAGTAATTTTCGCCTCATCAGCCTCACCCCCGTCGTATGTAAAGTCATGGAGTCCATAATTGTGGAGCAGATGTCGGAGTTTTTTTTTACGAGAACATGTTATATCGAAAGAACAGCACGGTTTCGTAAAAGGTCGGTCAACTCTGACTTTGGACGTTAGTAATCCAATAGACGTCGTTTATCTTGACTTTTCGAAAGCGTTTGATCGTCGTCTGCGTTGATAAAGTGCCAAAACGACGCTTTCGTGGAAATTTATATTTAAGGATTTCTGACTTTCTTTCTGAAAGAACGTTTAAAGTTAAAGTGGGACAGATCTATTCATTACAGAAAACAGTTTTTAGCGGAGTACCGCAGGGGTCTGTCATGTGGCCCTTGCTTTTCCTGATATATATTCTAGTGATCTGCAGTTGCACATAAAAAACAAAAAATCTTTCTATGCCGATGATACAAAGATCTACACCAATCCACTTCTCGATGCTTGGCAATTTCAAGAAGATCTAAATTCAGTATTTTCATGGTGTACTGATTGGATGATCTCTCTGAATGTAGAAGTGCGTTGTGTCGCATATTCGCAAGAACAATCAATGTTTTCAATATGTTTTAACAATAACAAAGTGCACAAAGTAACCTCTCATAACGACCTTGGTGTGACAATAAACTCTAATTTAAGTTGGTTCGAACATATAACGCAAATCTGCAAAAAAGCCAACAACCTGCTATTCCTGCTGAAGAAATCATTTGTTAGTGTATCATTGGAGACTTACATACTACTTTATAAAGTGCACGTTCGTCCAATTCTTGGTTTGGTATCCTGAGTTGTTTCGTGATCAAAACCTGTTAGAGAACTTACAACTTCGAGCAACAAGACTGCCGTTTGGTGTTGTGAGGCCTTCTTACGATGAAACACTTTCTCTGTGCAATTTTCCGCATTTTTTTGAACGTCGTATTCATGGAGATCTTATCGTAACTTTCAGAATATTACATTTTGGTTTTGGAGGTTTACGTGAAATATTCGATAATATTAATAACGATAACCGTTTACGCTAGCATAGATCAAACTTAAAAGCGAAAATTTTAAATCAAGAGCACGACAGTTCTTCCTGTCAAAGTTTTCTTAACTTGGAACAATTTACCTGACGAAGTGGTAAGCTCGCACACTGTAAAGACGTTTAAACATAGACTGGACAGTGCATAGTTTGTAATGTTTTATTTTCTTTTGTCTTCTTTGATATTATCATAATTTTATTTTTTCTCTAATGTAAAATTTTCTTGTTATTTGTACATATTACCTGTTACCGTTATACTAGTTTAAGCTGTATATTTTGTATTTGTGGGGTTATATAGGACTTAGTCCTCCCTCTGTATTTTTTTAATAATAATAATAATAATCCTTCTTCAAATTTTGGAGTTACTATCAAGTGTGTAATAAAATTCATTTCGTCATTTCTAAATCCATTTATAAATATGAGCTATCGCTATAATTGTTTGGGCATATTCAATCGGTTAGGAATATTTATCTGGCGTAAATTAAAATGTCTTTTGAGAAAGTCCCAAAAATATTAAAATTACACATTTAAAAACTTTAATTTTGCAAATAAAGGGTGTTTTTTTATAGTGGGGAAACTTTAAATTGAAATAAAACACAGAAAAATGTTTTTTATTATACCTGCATCAGAATCGCCATTTAAAGCACGCCTGAGCGTGCGAATACAGGCGATTAAAGCTCGCCGAGCTTTAAAGGTTGTCAAGGAAACGACTGAATGCAACAACGGACATGGACGCGACAAAAACGTAAATAATTCTCGTAACTATAGTAGCAATATTATTATGCCCTCTCGATTTATCACGACAAAAATTATTTCTAAGTTTTTAGTGCGTAATTTATTTCCAGTATTGCAGGTATAATAAAAAATAGCGTAAAGTATTCGTGGATAACTGGTCTTTAAAACACTTGCTCTATTTCGAGCACTCCGGCTACGCCGTCGTGCTCGCAAACTCGCGCGTGTTTTAAAGACCTTGTTATCCACTCATACTTTAATATACTATTTTCTACAGCCGTCAAAAAAACGTGACATTTATACATCGCTATAGATACACGAAGTTTAACTTTTTTTAACACGTGAAAAAATAATATTTATTCGCAATCACATTGTAATGTGTCAATTTCATGACATGACAACAGCTGGGAACTAGATGATTACTTGAAACTAGCCAGGAAATTATTACAAACCCCGAAAAATATTACATACCTGAAGAGTGGGGTGTTTCCATGGTAACAAAACATTGAGTGCCTTGTTTTCATGGTAACAAAAATATTAGCTACATCAAGATATCTATTATTCGGAATTCAATTGTAGTTATTTTTAAAATTAGATGATTGCAAATAAAATAGTATACATACCACGGTGGAAAGTTTCATCCCTGTCTCGAGATAAAGTTAACCTCGACGCTACGCGTCTCGGTAAACTACCTAATCTCTCGACAGTAATGAAACACTGTCCACCTCGGTATGTAATGTACTATTCTTCACGGCTAGCAGTGAAAAAACGGTTTTGGAACACAATTTCCTTAGTTACAACACATATAAAACGTTACGTATATAATAATATTACTCTACTTATTTGCTATATACCTATGATTTTGTTGCATAGAATCTTTTATTCTTTTTTTGACGGGAGTAGAAAAAACGTTGTTTGTATTTCGTTGCAAAATTCGTGTTTTTATGGCGCGTTTGAATGACTTTTCTGCCTCGACCTAACGGTCTCGGCGAAAATTGACATTCTCACGCGCCATAAAAAAAAACACTCATTTCGCGCACTTAATACAAAAATTACTATTAATATCCATGAAATTGGCTTTATTTGAAAGATAATTTTATGGCATTTATGTTTGAATATGATTTCGGGCATGTGACCCCCGCGGCTGGCGTGTACATGACGTAATCTGGAGGTCCAATTTTCACACACTCTTCGCAGTAAATCAGGCTGTATTTCGGCAATAACGCGTCGAATGTTGGCTTCCAAGTGCTCAATTGTTTCCGGTTTATCGACGTAGACATGCGACTTTACATATCCTTAAAGAAAATAATCTAACGGCGTCAAATTGCACGAAAGAGGTGGCCAATTAACAGATCCACAAAATGGATCCACGAAATTGATCTGTTAACTGGCCACCTCTTTCGTGCGATTTGACGCCGTTAGATAATTTTCTTTGAGGATATGTAAAGCCGCATGTCTAAGTCGATAAACCGGAAACAATTGAGCACTTGGAAGCCAACATTCGACGCGTTATTGCCGAAATACAGCCTGATTTACTGCGAAAAGTGTGTGAAAATTGGACCTCCAGATTACGTCATGTACACGCCAGCCGCGACGGTCACATGCCCGAAATCATATTCAAACATAAATTCCATAAAATTGTCTTTCAAATAAAGCCAATTTCATGGATATTAAAACCATTTCTCTGTGTTTTATTTCAATTTAAAGTTCTCTCACTCTAAAAAAAACATCCTTTATTTCCCTAGACAGTCACGAATTATCAGGGGTAATACCACAAAAGGTGAAAATTTTTTTTGTTCACATGCAAATTATTGCGTTTAAATTTATCGAAACCAAAACTGCGTTAAAAATTTGAGCAGTTTTTGTTGAGAGAAATTTGCAATAATTTGCATGTTGCCGAAAAAAATTCTCTTAAAACATTTTGCCTTGAGTGGTATTTGGACAGATTATTCAACAATATGGGTAGATGACTTTTACCATGTTCGACAGCACACAGTTTTAACGTTTTCCACTATTAATTCAATACTGGAGCTTCCAACACGATTATTATGAGTTCTTAGAACGACGCTGATTTGCAAAGTTTGACTTTGACGTTTTGGTTAAATGTCAGTCAAAGGCTACTCACTAAATTGAAATCATTAAAACCAATCAGGCTCGCGTGAAAACACTGTGACATTAGGTAGGTGTTTTCAATGACACTCAATTTTGATTGGCCGTTTCTGACAAATTGAACAATTTTCATTGGTTCGTTCATTATAGTGTTGAATAATCGTTCAAATATAAACCATGAAAATAGCTTAAATACTTTCTGAAATATTACCATGCGATATGTTTTATCGGACTTTTCCACCGTCTCGGGTGTTTATCACACGACGTTTCGGGTTTTTTATTTACTCTTGTCCTCAGGTATTCCTGGTTAGTCCTGAGAAGGACTGATTTTTGTACGTCTTCTTCTCATATTGAGATAGAGCTCGTTCTTCACAGTCTTCCGTGTAGACTGGAGATAGTGGAGATCCCATGGATACTCCGAACTCTTGTTGGTAGAACTGCTCGTCTGCTTGGAAGTATGTCGCCTTAATGCAGATCGTTAACGGCTCCATTATTGTGTCTACCTGTAGATCTGTGTGTTCGGCAAGTGTGTCCTCCAATTCCAGCCTGTTTCTGATGTGGTAAGAATGATAAACTCGTAATCACAGCAATCAGTGGTCCCGAGTTCAAACCCCGGGGTAGGCACGAGGGTAAGTGAAAAGATGTACAAAAATCAGTAATTCTCAGGACTAACCAGGGGTTCTAGGTAAATTGCTCGAAAACGAATTGCTCGAAATCAGTTGCTCGAAAGTCAACTGCTCGAATGTGACTTTGCTCGAATTGCAAGTTTCTCGAACAGCAATTTCTCGAGTATCTGTTGCTCGAAAAAAATAAAGTTGTGAAACAGCCTTAACTCGAATCAGTTAATATCGAATATAAAAAAAACACAAATTACAAATTATAACCGTTATTAATAAAAAATAGGTATAGGTATGTATTACATTCAGATGATAAGCAGTTTCGTGTCTTAAGAAAAACCTATTTAACATTATTTGTAATATCAACAAACCCATTATCCTGATTATGAATACCCGTAATTACATTCCAATGATAATCACTTTCCTGTTACAAGAACATAATACTGTCTTTTACCACTTACTACAAAAGATTTTGAAGATTTTAGTATTGACGCATTATTTAAGACCACATAAATTCGAGCAAAACATTTTCGAGAAATTGCGGTTCGAGGAACTTGTATTTCGAGAAAATTTACATTCGAGCAATTTGATTTTCGAGCAATTGATTTCGAGCAATTGCATTCGAGGAATTTGCCGGAGACGGACTCGAAATCAACATAACGAAAACAAAAATAATGATTGTAGACAGGGGTAACGCAGCGCAGCCCGAAAATCGCTTGCCTAACATACAACGTGTGGAGGAGTTCATATTTTTAGGCTCACTCATTAGTTCTAAAGGCGGTTGCCAAAAAGAAATAAGAAGACGAATAGCAATCGCTCGAAACGCCATGACAAATCTGGAAAAGGTGTGGAAAGACAAACATATAACCAAAACCACCAAGATGAAACTGGTACGATCACTAATATATTCCATCTTCCTATATGGAGCAGAAACATGGACGCTGAGCGCCTCGGATAGGAATAGAATAGATGCCTTCGAGATGTGGTGTTGGAGGCGCATGCTCCGAATACCTTGGACGGCGAGAAGAACGAACGCCTCAATACTTAATGAGCTTAATGTCACCGAAAGGCTCTCCAAAGAATGTCGTAGGCGCATTTTATCTTATTTCGGCCATGTGACCAGAACAAATGACACTAGTCTAGAGAGATTAATCGTCCAAGGCAAGGTTGACGGAAAAAGACCCAGAGGTCGATCACCCTTGAGGTGGATTGACCAGATAAAAGAGTTGACCAATAAACCACTTAAAGAAGCCAGCGTAAAAGCTCAAGACCGAAACGCCTGGAGGGACATCACAAACAAATGCTCATGAGATCACGAATCTTCAGTAATGAGGGATGCGACTCGGAAGAAGAAGAATAAAATAAAATGCTACTCTTATATGTAGGTAGGTACATATCAATATGTATTTCAATACTGACTTTTTAACAATGGTGAATTTAACAATGAATTATTAATTCTTCAGTTATTTATCAATAATAACCTTTGTGATACATTTTCGGAAAGTGTAAAATTATTAAATATTTTGTGTACATTACTTATGACGACAGTTGAGAGCTAGCGTTACTTCTCTGGTTTATAACATATTCGTTTTTTACATTCAGTATTGAGGTTAAGTGACCAACTACAATACCATGTGGTAATTGCTCAAAAACTCGTTTTCTAGTTATTTCTGGTGGAAAAAAATGTACGCGCGGTATTACTTTCTTTGGTTTTCAACAAAATTTTAGGCTCCAGAAAATTCGTTACCACCCCTCACCCGGAGTTCGGTTACTTCATTGAATGAGGGGCGAGAATAATATTTATATGGAAATGGGGGGGGGGACGCTCAAATAAAAAAAGGTTGAGAACTACTGGTATAAGGGATTATAGATCTTTCTAGAATTCAAGATTATAGAAAGTGCTTATATCGAGTAAAGATAGTTGGTTGATTGTGAATGGACTTACATTATGGTTATACAGAGCCACAATAAACTAGTTCTAAAATTTAGCACTCGATATAATAAATTTAAAAGCTGACCATAAATTAATAGGTAATAACATCAGTGCCATTAAACGAGTGATCTATTAACTCAGATCACTATTAAGACAAAATATTTATCCATTATAATATTGGTTATGGTCACCCCTAAGGAATTCTTTATTTTAGCACGCTATATAATCACAAAATTTAAGCAACAAAAAACTTAAAATTGAATTTGAGAAAAAATTACTCAATAAAATAAAAAATAAATGTATGTATTTATTTAACAAATATATTCTTTGGCAGCGAATATCGTAATAAACCCTACGTTGGAATATTTAATATGAGACAACCAGTTCTTTTAGTTCGAGATTTAAATATCGTTAAAGATATTCTTGTTAAAGAATTTACTAAATTTCACGACATTCCAATTGAGTTAAACGAGGAAGCTGATCCTCTTGTCGCAACAAATCCATTTTTTTCAAAAGGAGACAAATGGAAGATTTCGCGCAGACAGCTTACTCCAATGCTAACTACAGCTAAGGTAACCATATTTGATGTGTATTGTAATCTGATATTTAACTTTTTGTAATTTTTAGAATAAATCTATGTTTCCACTTGTTCGAGAAACTTGCACAAAAATAGTTACGTACCTTAATGAGGATCCAAACGCTACTGGAAATGAAGGACTTGAAGCACAGGAGCTTGCTTTGAAATTTACAACAGATAACGTTGCCAGTTGTGCATTTGGCTTGGAAATAAATTTATTTACTGACCCTAAAGGTAGATTTAGAACTTTAGTAGAACGTTTTTTGAGACCCTCTCTACTGTCAATGATGAGGTTTATAATAATGATGCTGTTTCCTGAGCTAGCAAAATATTTTAAAGTTTCGTAAGTTTACATATCGTACATTATTTAGTTATTTTTCTATTTGATTTATTTTCTAGCATTAGAAGCAAAGATATATCAGACAAATTTAAGAAAATTATTTCAAACACAGTGAAATATCGTCAAGCAAATAATGTTACCCGTAACGATTTTTTAGACTCTATTATCGAACTTAAATCTAAACCGATGCCGTACGGTAAGAATATATATATTTCGTTAGCTATAAAACATTCAAATGCCAATGGCATTGCTGCGATACATTTTATTAATGATGGATTACAGTTATTGATATTACAATTATTTATACTTCGCCCACTCGTGAGATTTCTTAATAGCAACAAAGATTCACGAATCTGGTTAAAATTATCAGAAAATTATCACCACTTACATAATTACTGTTGAATATTTTTAAAACTTAGTTTGTCTTGGTATAGCACAGCAGAAAATTTTGTATCAGAGCCAGTGTCACGGTCTGGAACAATACAGAGCGCCTTGGTATTAGTTACAGACCCTAGAAATGAGAGACTGGCCATTGGCCGTCGCTGGCCTGATTGGTTGAGGCGAACTTTTTCCCTAAATGTGCCCTCAAATATGGGACTCATTTCAAATTTAAATTTTACATGTTTAAAAGAAATTAGTCGTAAAACACAGTTTATTTCTTATTGTTTTAATATTTATAGCTTTTATATCGCAATTATGAAACGGAAAAGTAAATTTTGATATACATATATTATCAAATACTCTCAAATACCCTTTGAGAGTATTTGATATCAAATGGTTGAATTTTGCAGACATCCGTTGGTATATTTACATGCTTTTTTTCATAAATTAGGACATCACTCTTGCAAAGTTACACAGACAAAATTCGCATTGACTCAATTTTTATGTTTAACAAAAATACTTTGTAAGTGGTGAAATGAAAATTTACATTTTATACAAACAGTTAACAAAAATCGCTACTTTTTTTAACAAAATCTGTGTTTATTCACCAAGTAAATGTTATTGTTTCAACAAAATATTTTGCCAAAAGGAGTTTAACTAACCAAAAATTTACAAAAATTTATTGAACAAAAACAGAAAAACTTGAATTATTTTTTTAATACACGGCAGAAGCTGTTTAACCGTGATCATATAAAGTACAGTTGTTATGCACAAACATATGACAACATAACACGTTGAGGTAGACATGCCATTTATTCGCAGTTCTATTAGAGATAATAGTATATTAAAGTATGAGTGGATAACAAGGTCTTTAAAACACGCGCGAGTTTTCGAGCACGACGGCGTAGCCGGAGTGCTCGAAACAGAGCAAGTGTTTTAAAGACCAGTTACCCACGAATACTTTACGCTATTTTTTATTATACCTTTAATACTGGAAATAAATTAAGCACTAAAAACTTAGAAATAATTTTTGTGGTGATAAATCGAGAGGGCATAATAATATTGCTACTATAGTTACGAGAATTATTTACGTTTTTGTCGCGTTTATGTCCGTTGTTGCATTCAGTCGTTTCCTTGACAACCTTTAAAGCTCGGCGAGCTTTAATCGCCTGTATTCGCACGCTCAGCCGTGCTTTAAACGGCGATTCTGATGCAGGTGTAATAAAAAATATTTTCTAGCATTGATTTTAAAGCTGTCTTTACTCAAATGCATTCCATAGGTACTGGGATGGTCTTTATTTAATAGAGAAATAAAAGCCCTGTAAAATTTAAAACTAATTGGATAACCATAAGACGTGCCTCAATGATCGTGTCTTGAAGGCCTAGAGGAAAAATAAAAAATGTTTTATTACATGTTCATAAATTTAGTAAAATATACAGAAAAGATACGGAATACATTGGTATTAAACAGGGAAACAATATAAAGAATCCGTGGCTTCACAATAACTTCAAAAAATAAAATGTAAACGTTAGACAATAGTAAATTATGTTATTAGGAGCAAAAGTGATACTTTATGTGGCGAAGCTGAAGTTTATTTAGCCGAACGTTAGTGAGGCAAATAATTCAGCTAAGCCACATAAAGTCACTTTACTCCGAATAACATATACTATTTTATCCGCAAACGTTGCCAAGTAAATTTCATTCATATAAATCTAAAAAAAAGGATGAATCGAACCCAGGCCACCCGCGTGACAGGCGAGCACTGTACCCCTGCGCCAACCTCTGTTGTTCAAATAACGCGCTACTGTAATGTGTGTGTAATACACTCACCGGCACGAAAAACGGAGCACTTGAATTTTTTTATTAGATTTAAAATTGTATCCCTTTGTAATGTTTTATTATTACATTTATTATTATACATTTATTATACATTTAACATTATAACATGTATAATAAATGTATAATAATAAATGTAATAATAAAACATCACAAAGGGATACAATTTTAAATCTAATAAAAAAATGCAAGTGCTCCGTTTTTCGTGTCGGTGAGTGTATATGAACATACTGAATCACCCGAGCTAATAGCACACGGCCACAGCAGCTGTCACATCATAACCTACGGCGACAGATGCTCCGATCCGCTGCTTAAAGATTTATTTAAATTAAAACTTTTTCGTACTCTCTTTGAAAATAAAAACCGGCCTACGATCTAAGTATAAAAATTTGCAAAATGTTAAGCCATCATACAATTTAATCGGTGCAGTATCTTTGGAGGAGATAGCGAACAAGCATAGAAAGAAAGAAAGAGAGCAACGATTTTGTGTGCTTAGGCAGATAAAGTGACACTTTTACCTTGTCAATAAAGACACATAAGTTGTCACTTTTGTGACGTTTGCGGATAAAAGCCGTTTTTTGCTACTATCTTAGAATTTCTTACGGTAGTCCTTTACTACAACATTAAGGTTTTGAACGGTCAACAATCCTTTTTGAAATACTTCGAGAGTGTTCCAAGTAGGAAGATCACTTTGCAAGGATTCGTACAAAATTTTTATCACTTCATAAATGCTGCAGATTGAAAATGTGTTGAAAACTAAATCACCAACACGGTGACCGAGCGTTTCTGCAACATTTTTTTCATCACAAACGTCAAACGATTTTGACTCCCTAACAAGTTTTGGTTCATGTCATTTAAAACTCTGTTGTTCCTCCTTAACTTTATATTTCATTGTTCAGGTCGATGTACAATGTCTTATTTGCAAGTTTCAACTGCTTTTCACACTCTTCCTTTGCTAAAGTCACTTTTCTCTGTGCCTCTTCCAACATCCTTTTCAACATTTCAATTTCACATTGTTCGGGAGGTACATTACTTACAGTTGGTACAAATACAAATTATCAGCATTTAGTAGTTATATAACACTCACATACTCACATTGATTGAAATCCTCAAATCTTGCAAAACACAGTTGACATATTCGCTATTTTGGGGAAACCGCTGCCAACATTTTGCTAGTGGAATCTAGTTACTTCCGCTAAATGGCTAGGCTCTCAATTCGAGAGTCTATATTATTATTAGTTAGTATTTGTTTGGGGAGACTAATGTCAAGCAAGTAGGCCTTCATAACCCCTTTTTGTCAACCCAGTGGACAAGGTCTAGGCATGCAGAGTACCAGGTACCTTAGTCCTACTTAGAATTTTGCCGAGACTAAGGCGTTCCAACATTAGCAAGAAATGTTTTACATGCTATACACCGTAGTAGCATGAGACCCACGGCTTTACACACTTTCGAATGATGGCATTTTGTACAGGTTTTCATCAACGTTGTTTAATTTTTTGGAAACCTTGCCGGGATCGGGAATTGAACTATCGACCCTTAGATCAGTAGCCCGAATGCTTAACCACTGAGCTATTATAGTCGCTTAATATACACTAACGTTAACAGTCTGGCCATATATGGTCACGACTCCCATTGGTGCCCCCATTTTATGTCTTGCGTCATTTTGACAATAACATTTAAATTTCAAAAATGTCAAAGTCACATTTATTCAAATATTGATCTGACATTCAATCAACAAAAATTGTTTAAAATGGGAGTACATAGTTAAAAACACTGATCATAATTTGTAGAAACAACTAGAACTATATTTTATTAACGGTAAACTGACAAGGTTTAAAGAAATTTGTTAATTTCAAAAATGTTGCTTCAGATATGGGGTTTTGCTGTGCAGTCGGTAACTATTTACTTTAGCTTGAAACGCTTAATTGCAACTTTTGGAAGCTGTTTTGTACTATCCCTAACCGTGCAGTCAGATGAAAAAAGCAAATCTGAAAAATGCGTGCTAACGGAAACTTTCTTTAGGAATAGGGACAGACGAGACTTGTGGACAAAAAATTAATAGAGAAAATTGGCACCCCAATGGTAATTGAAGAATTGGTGAGAAGCATTTTGCAGATTGTCTGTGTGAAAAAGCACGAGTTGGTGGCAAATAAGACTTAAGGATAATGCTGTTTCGACAATATTTACTTTCTCATCGTCTGCTTCGGAGTCTACAGCCATTGAAAATACCAATGTCTTTATAAACAACTGGTCAACTAAAATACGATTAGCCGTTCTGTAGATTTATTATTATTTATGTGGGCCCTGACTGTAAATAAAATTTATAATATCTCATTGATACGATATTGTTGGTTTTACTATTTAGTCATATATTTACTTATATTAAGAATTTATTTAATTAAACTATTTTTCAACCCCAACCCCGCCACTAGAGTCGGCCATATTATGTCTTATGTCGTAAGTGACATTTCATATGGCCAGACTGTTTATATAAAGTGACTGTACTGAGCTATGGAGCCCGGCGCGCCTTGGTATAATCTATCTAAAGTATGATCAACAATTATTTTCATCTAATACGGCCATGGAATAGTTCCTAATTTATAAATGCAACTACGTTTCTTAATGTCAAAATGTGACATTTGCTTTGTAAGTGAGTTATAGTTGCATTCATAAATTAGGAAGTATTTCATGGCCATACTAAATGAAAATAATTTTTGATTATAATCATAGTATAATTATACTATATTTACAATGTATATGTTAGGATGACATTTTTGTTGGCATCCATGTGAAATAACTAGACCTAACAAAATTGGGTTATGTTATTTTAAATTTTTGGTTATAATTTTTGAAGGCTTACGTTATTGCCAATTACATTTTTAGCTCATTTTGTAAAATTTTAGGAATTTTGACATTAAAATTTCAACAACGTCAATAAAGCAGTGAAAAAATGTTAAAAGTTCTATCACATCACAGTTTGACTATATCAGAATTCATTCCTGCAACCTAATAAAACATATATAACAGCCTGCTGGGAAAAGGAACATTGTGAATGGATTATACAATCTTTGACATGTGATATGTTGACAAGTTTGTTTATCTGAGACAAACGGTACCGTTTGTGCCACAATTCAGCAGGTCCTGGTTTATTTCCATACTTCTATGACCACTTCATTGATTGTCTAATGCTTGAAATGCCCGTTTGTGATTATTTTGATTGACTATCAACCTGTAACGTAAATTCTAATTTGATTATTTACAAATTGTTGAGTTATAGTTATTTCTTGACACCTGTAACTAATGATTCATATTAGTTATTAAAGATTTGATAAGAATGAGTGTATTATAGGTATAATAGTTAATTTACACAATTTAGATACTATAACGACACAATCATGTTAATTTTGCGTATTTGTAGAATATACGGAAGATCATATGGTAGCTCACGCCATGACCTTCTTCCTTGATGGTTCTGAAACTACTTCAGTAGTTTTTAGTTTTGCAATGTCCGAGCTTGCTGTAAATCCAGACATTCAAACCAAATTGAAAACAGAAATCGATACAGTTTTAGCTAAGTACAATGGAATATTGTCGTTTGAAGCCATTCAGGAAATGTCTTATATGGATGCAATATTTTTAGGTACGGCTATATTATTAATTACTGTATTTTAACCGCTATTAGAGAAACATGTGATTTATTCCAAATTATATTATTTACAAATGAATCATTTGCACTTTAAAGAAACTCTACGCAAATATCCACCACTGATGGTGATGAGGCGTGAATGTACAGAAGATTTTACGATTTCTCATCCCGGAGAACAAAAGGATCTTAAATTAGAGAAAGGGGTCCACGTTTTCATCCCTGTGATATCTTTTCACCATGATCCTCAGTATTACCCGGATCCAGAACGGTTTGATCCTGATAGATTTACTGACCAGCCAAACATGCTCTTCCAAAAAACTGCTTTTTTGGGTTTGGAGATGGACCAAGGATTTGTATAGGTTAGTAAAATATTTAAGTTTGTCAGAATATATTACACTTGTATTTTCTTTTTAGGTCAAAGATTCGCTAAAATGCAAATCAAAGCAGGTTTAGCAGCTGTCGTGCGCAAGTTTGAAATAAGATTAAATAAAAAAACAAAATATCCCCTAGAAATGGATCCAAATTGTTTCATTCTTGCAGTAAAAAATGGAATTTGGCTGAATTATTACAAAAGGCAAGAATAATTTCATTTTGTAAAAATTTTTCAACCCGCAGAGCATATTCCTAAAACTTTTTTTATCTTGCCTTAGTACAAGATGTACATTTTATTGTTAACTTTGCAGAATGCAAACACTACTTAATTAAAAGAACTCTGAACTTGTGTTGAGAAAAATCGGGTTTATGTTTGCTACTACAATTAAATATTTGTGATGTTCCTTATAACCATTTGTTTAACATGTTCTGATACAAGAAGTGTACCTCTTAAGCAATTTACTAAAACAACAAAAGGATCCATAGGTACCTCGAAATGGGGTTGTATATCATAGGAGAGATATTAAAAACATCAAACCTTCCCCATGTATCACATTTAATGGAAGCAAAGCTAGGTTAATACAGCAGCGACATGTTTCGACTAAAAAGTCATCACCAGGCTAACTACAATTAATAATACAAATTAGTAAAATCGAACCGTTAAAAAGGCTAACTTTTAACTAGGTACTGTTTTAAAATGTAAGTTCTCACCTTTTTAACGGTTCGATTTTACTAATTTGTATTATTAATTGTAGTTAGCTTGATGATTACTTTTTAGTCGAAACATGTCGCTGCTGTATTAACCTAGCTTTGCTTTCAGTAAATGTGATACATGGGGAAGGTTTGGGGTTTTTAATATATCTCCTGTAATTTGCTAGGAGTTGTTTATATATTGTGTATATGTGTATGTATAAACACCTTTATACGACAAAATAAAGTTATTGTATTGTAACGCAACAGAGTGATTTATTCTATTTTTCCCTGTTACATTCTATGTCGATAGGTAGCTCCAGCCAGAGGTTCGTTGACACTACACCCAAAGAAGACAGTCACAATACAACGTCTATTGACACTAAGCTCACAACTCTAAGATAATTGTTAAAATCCAATGCATCTGTACAGTATGTAATATTCTAAATTACAAACGTATTTCTGGTCTTGGTCCCCGCCTGGCCTTGTTGCAACCCACACGACTCGGGAAGCTTTTGTTCGATAGATGACTTGGGCCATATCCGGGGCGTAGCAACCCTGTATATAGTGTAGTGTTTATTAATATATATTTACAGGCTATTTACACATTTTACTAATAACTAACATAAGGACACGACATAAAGTACATAACATAACATAATAATGTTCATAATAATGCCGCAACAGAACTCGAACTGCCGCCGCTGAGGGTTGCGCCATTGGGATGCGCACCCTGTAGTTGGGGCTTGATGCGGTGACGTCACATGCTTGACAAGTGTGTTGCCTATTCGTAAGGCGAATTGCTGTAGTGCAAGGCGCGCTAGTCATGTATGTGTCATATCAATTATCAATTGCACTTTGAATGTTATTGTAATAGTCATGCATGTGTCTTATTTATTATCAACTGTACTTTGTATGTTATCTTAACTGATAAGTTCTTATATATAAACTTGCTCATACTAATTTTATTTAGTCTTGGGTCATGATTTGTTGCTGAACGTTATTATATTCGTGTATCGCTGTAACTCCTATGTAAGAAACATCATAGTAAAATAAAAGTTTTTTTTTAAATTTGTTTCTTATAAAAAACGAAACTGGCGCAGTCGGTAGGATGCCAAAAGGGCACTATTAAATTTTCGAAAATTAAAATCCTTAGTTCTTGTGAGTTTTAACTCTTAAACGGCATCCAACAACTACTCCCTGGAGATCCAAAGGCGTGGTAGAGGACAAGCATCGCCAAAACCGAGCCCGGAGGAAATACAAACAACTGGAATCCAAAGAAGAAAGACGAAGTCCAAAATTCGACCAGGCCAAACAAAAACCCAGATTCAACCCAGTCCATCGAGGACAACTAATTATCGAGATTACCAGGTTAATTGACGACCACTGATCATTTGGATCAACCAACTACATCCACCCACTAGACATTCAGTAAGAATTTTGTGCTTTATAATAGTGATTTGGTGACGAGAATTTTTCTAATACAAAAATTTAGAATTATTTAAAATAATTTCCGATTAGAATTCCCCTAGCAATTAAAAGTGTTTACTAACAATTAATTACATTTTTGTGTGTCACTGTCTATCAACGGCAGAAATTTGTTAAGACCCCCTATTTTAGTAATAGAAAGAAAATAGCAACCATCAAATTAATATGGCAAACCTTTTTCCACCCGGTTTTAGCATGTCAATGTTAACCGAAATCCCAGTATATGATGGCAAAATGAGCACCTTATCAGAATTCGTTAGAGCTGTAGAGCTTATTGTCAATGAATTTTTTATAGCAGAACAACCAGGCGCATATATTAATAAATTAATAATTTCAGCAGTCCGTGACAAGTTACAGGGACCCGCTTTGGAGGTAACTGCAGGTTACGAGTATGGTAATTGGAACGACTTAAAAACTGTTTTAGTCAATAACTTTTCCGACCAGCGGTCTGAATTAAACCTAACTGGGTGATTCTCACCAAACGCTCTTTTTTATGTACCATATGTTTTACCATTTCCCAAGTGTAACAATTAGCTTTTAAAATAGCTTAAAATATTTAGAATTACCTTAACTTTTCACTACTAAAGTTGTTTTCTGCGTAATTTTTGTGAATTATCTTGGAAATATTGTCAAAGTCAAGAAATCTCAACTCCGTAAAGCGTACCCACGTCGTTTTTATTATGAAATGTCTAATTCTAGACGTAAATATAAGCACCCTATGCTTTTTGACCTTAAAGGCACTACTAATAGTGTATTATAAATAAGTTTCCATTACTGAAATACTGTCAAATATTTTTATTATCTTTCAATTCACATATTTTCACATGTACCCTGATTTTGTCTCAACTCCGTGACTATTTTTTTAATTTATAAAGCTTCGTGTAAATCAAGTGGTCGTTTGACCTTGGTTGGTCCAATAGAATTGTCTAGAATTGTTATGTCTGCGAGAGGACACAAGTATGAGCCAGTTGGAGTCGGAAAGCCGTAAAGATCGGATGTGTGTTTTGTTCTGTGTTTGGAAATCTAGCTTTCTCAACTTGGTGAACATCAATATTGCGGTAAGTATTAAAGCAAGGGGATTGTAGATTTAGGATGAAACACTTTTGATAATTTAAGATAGTCATGCAATTAAACCGATTTTATATAATTATTATTTTTTTAAATTAGACTAAATAAACTGCAATACCTACACTCCGTGAAACTCAACACCGTGAAGGTACCCCTTCACGGTGTTGAGGTTATCTTCACGGCGTTGACATATTAGAATACTGTTGCTTATGATTTAATTAATAATATCGAACTGTTTAGATCTGTTTCCATTGTTGAATTGACTCTGGTTTTCTTAAAATTTAAAACGGTTTTTGTTTTAGAAACAAGAAATATGACTGCAAAAAAAAATCACGAAAAGCAGAAAGAGCGACAAAGAGTAGCGATGAGAAGGCTGCGTGAAGCAAGAAAAAATAATCCGGAACAATACGAAGAAGAAAAGAAAAAGGAAAGAGAACGATGGAAAAGACGTAAAGAACAAGGGAAAGTGAAAAGCATAACAGAATTATCCGAAAGGGAAAAAAGAATACAGCGCAAAAAATGGAGGGAAAGCAGCAAGCTAAGTTATGATCGAAAGAAGAATGAAAAAGAATTAAAAAGACTTGATGAAGACACTCCACCGCCAAGTCCTGCATCGCTTGACAATCAAATAGCTGGACCTTTAAATCTACATGAAGATGGTAGGGCTCGAGACGGAAGGCTGCGAAGAAGAAAAAATTTACAAAGACTGCGGACAGAAATTGAAAACTTAAAGAAAAAACTAAAGACTGAAAAAACTAAAAAACTGAAATATAAACAAAAATTTAAGAGACTTGCATCTAAAAGTAAATCTATAAAATCTACTCCCCTTAAAAATGTTGATAACTTATTAGAGAATCAAAAAGTAACCCCAGAAGTTAAAAGACAACTGATATTTGGCGAAGTAATGAAAACGCAGTTATCAGAAAACTACCAAAAAAAAATACTACCAAGGAAAAACGTTTATTCTGGACAAATGTATTTGGTCAACGAGTATCAAACCTAAGAAAGAAGACTCACTTAAAGAACGAAATATCATGTTTTGTAAGATTAAAGACAAACAAGAGAAGGAGAAACGAGAATTTTATTAAAATAAGAAATGTTGTTCAGTCGTTTCTTGAAACGGATGAATGCAGCCGACTTTGTCCAGGAAAACTTGACTTTGTTAGACGTAATAAGATTAAAAAACAAAAACCATGGTTAAACGACACACTGAAAAATCTTTATAAGATCTTTTTAAACAAATACCAAATCATAATAAGCTACGCGACATTCTGCAGGTGTCGACCTTTTTGGATTTTACAACCATCTGTAAACAAACGTGATACATGTTTATGTGTCTTGCATACAAACTTTGCCTTAATAGTTAAAAAAATGAAAATCCTTGGAATGATTAGAGAAAGTACGCCTCAAGAAATTAGCAAAAGTCTATGTTGCCCCGAAAACACTATTAATGAGGAGTGCCTGGAACGGTCCTGTGACAAATGTAAGTACTTAACAATTGGCATACGGATTGACGATTCCGAAGCAGGTGACACAATACTGTATGAAAAATGGGTGACTAAACGGGTTGAATTAGTAATAAAAGGACAGCCAAAGATATGTAGTAAAACAGTAAAAGACAAAATAAAGGCAACTAAACGAGAGTTGTCAAATATATTTCACGACGCATTAAATCCATTTCTTTTACACGTCCGAAATATTATCCACCAACAGCGAACTGTTCAATTTATAAAGAACAACCTTAGACTAGATGAAGTTTTATTGCATATAGATTTCTCTGAAAACTACAACTGTAAGTACGAAGAAGAGGTGCAATCAGCTCACTTCGGAGGGTCAAAGCCTCAATTATCTCTGCATACAGTTGTCACTTATAATTTAAATGAAGAAAAACAATTGGTCAAAACTTGCTTTTGTACTATATCCCCCAATTTACGACACGATCCCGCCGCTATTATGGGACATTTAGAACCAGTTATCGGCTATTTAAGAACAAAAATTGAGGCAATACATTATATTCATTTTCTAAGCGATGGACCATCAACGCAGTATTGCAACAGAAAAATGATGTGGCTCGTAGCAGCTTACTTGCCAAAGCTTCTAAGCTTTAAAATAATTAGATGGCATTTTAGTGAAAAAGGACATGGTAAAGGGGCTCCTGATGGAGTGGGAGGCTGTCTAAAAAGAACAGCAGATACTCTAGTTGCGAATAGAGTTGACGTCCCTGATTTCAAAACTTTTGTGATCAACATATCTCAAAAATGCAAAGGGATTAACATTTTCGGATTAAAACTTGATAACTTAGACAAAATAGAGTCTTATTTGCCAGAAGTGTTACCAAATTTTAAAGGATTAATGAAAACCCATGAATTTTTTTGGGAAAGAACCAATTCATTTATTGAGGTGAGACAGCTCTCGTGTTTAATTTGCACTAATACCTGTTCCCATTATAGACTTGGACATTTTAGTGTTAGTGAATTAAAAGGTTCACCCAAAAAGAAAATTCGCTACTGATGTCTACTCAAGCAGTAGCTCCAGCAGTGTTGGAGATGTTTCAGATGAAGAAGATGCTGAAGTAGAAAGTTGCAATGAAAACGAACCTTTTCAAGCTCAGGTTAATGATTTCGTTATAGTACAAGTGCGGAGGAAAAATCAGTTAAAAATTTTGTTGCACTAGTAGAAGAAGTATTTGATGACTATTGCACAATCAAATATATGAAACGAGTATTTGGAGATAACAAGTTTATATTTCCAGAAAAAGAAGAAATTTATCACATAGACAATTATAACATACTCAAAAAACTTGATAATCCAAATGTGAATAGTAGAGCTCATTATGTATTTAATCTGGAGTCTGACTTATTAAAAAGTTTGTGATAATAAGTAAATTTGAGTCTGCTATACTTAAGGTTTTCTTGAAAAGTGATTTTTTAAAGTTTTTTTAAGAAATAGGTTAAGGAATTTTTATCTCTATGTTTTAAGATTTGTATTTTCTTTTAAATCTTAAGGATTAAAAGTGTTTTTGTTCCTTTGTAAAAGACTAATGGTTTATTTTGTTAAGAAATGTTTTTTTATGTTTAATGTTCTCTCAAAGTGTATTTTCAATAAATATAATGTATCATTCAAATATTTAAGACTTTTAAAAAGTAGCGAATATATTTTGCTCTTCAAAACCAGGAAAAACATTGAGTAAAAGCCAATTTTAATTTTTTTTGCACATATATCCGCTATTTTTGCCAGTCTGCCTATTTTTTCACACCTCCGTGAATGTATTCTCACCCCCGTGAATAGGACTTTAAAAAAAACGGGTTTTTTTCGAAAATTCTAAGAAAAGTGTTTAACCGGGCATCCATCTGCATTTGTATGGTCAAAACAAAGGTGTATAATAAATAAGAAGTTTATCTTACTATTTTTGGATTTTTGAAAAAAACATTATTAATATGAACCGTTTGTGAGAATCACCCAACTCTAGATCTGGCAAAAATGCATCAATATGTAAAAGAAACCCCTGTGGAATTTGTCAGCCTTATTCGAAGTATGTTAGCAACCTTCAGCTCCAAAATTTCGTTAAGTAATGAAATTGCAGCAATCAAAGCATACAAATTAAATAATACAAAACAACTAGCGCTTAGGGCATATCTTAGTGGATTAAATGAGCCTTACGGTTCGCTACTAAGATGCAGAAATCCAGCTGATTTAGAAACGGCAATTTCAATAATTAGGGACGAAATAGACATTCGATATTCACAAAAGAACTATACCACGCAGGTTATTCAATCTTTTGGACCAAATACAAAAATAGTGAGACCAGATAAATTCCCACAGATGGCATATACTCCAATAAATAGTTTCAATGTACCCCAAAATATCAAACCCCAGACGCCCTTTCAAAATAATTTAAGAAATCCCCCGTTTAGATCAAATCATCATTTTCCTCCATCAAGATTTTCTAATCAACAGTCAGCCATAAGTAAAAGCTCAAATGTTTTTTCACCTCAAAAAGGCTACCAGAGTAATTCACCTGGCGAACCTATGGATTTGGGAACAGCTGTTAAACGTCCAAATTCTCAACAATTTAACCCTAATAATCCCAAAAGGTTTAGTCATAACCCTCATTACCAATATATACAACAATCAAGACAGCCCAGAAATTTCCATTCTGAGGAATTATTTTATCACGATAACGAAGAATCGGAAAACTTTCCCGACGATGACTACGACGAAAATAATACTGTTTACGACCAAAAAATCAATAATAACGATTACCAAAAAGATAACAATAATTGCTCTGTACCTCATCTAAACTGTGATACTGTAAATTTTCCCAACTAGCCTCGGACAATATTGAAACTTTCAACTTAAATATTATTAAATCTAATCTACCTTATTTACTTATTTCCGGAACAAAAGATAAAATACTACTAGATACCGGAAGTAGCAAAACATTGATGTCACCCTCGTTCATACACAAATACTTTCCACATTGTATTTTTAATCATACATTTCAAATTACAACCTCTCATAATACAACTATACACCACGAAGTAGCAAACATTCCTATTAATTCATTATTTTCGGAACCCGGAAATCATCTTTGTTATCTATTTGATTTTAATCCTAATTATGTCGGATTAATTGGATCCGATTTACTTGCAGATACAAATGCTAAAATTGATTTCAAGTGGATGCACATTCAAACGGAGAATACAATTATTCCATTCTTTTATAATTCATCTAAACTGAAACAGGAAATTCAGAAGCGAAATGAGTGTAATTTCTCTAAAATAAAAGATCAATTATCACCCACTAAACTTTTAATTTTACCGGCTCGTTCGGAAAAAAAATCAAGTTACCTACAGTCAATAAAAATGGCAGTTATTTATGCAATCAAATCCGCTTTAATAATCTTTGTAGTACTCCTACGGCCATTGTAAAAGTACATAATAATTATTTTTTTTCTACCGCTATTAATACTTCTGACTAGAGTGCTTTATTAACCAGGCAAGCTTATCCCACTAGATTTTGTGTCACAGGGATTTTAGCGCCAAGCCGTTGGCTGCGCTGACCGGTAACCGTGCGTTCTGTCGTCTGTCAACCAAGCAAGACTAGAAACCGT
Organism: Agriotes lineatus; assembly: GCA_940337035.1. Taxonomy (NCBI): domain Eukaryota; kingdom Metazoa; phylum Arthropoda; class Insecta; order Coleoptera; family Elateridae; genus Agriotes; species Agriotes lineatus. The sequence continues at coordinate 38,128,575 of OW679201.1, forward strand.
TGAAGCACGTACTGCTTGATTTAGAGGAACACTGCTTGCTGATTTAAATCTTGGTGCATTCCATTACGATACTAATTATAATTACAGTCTTCATACAAGTGTGGTTATTTAAATCTATATGCAGTGTGTAGGTGTTGTTCTGTGCTGTCAACTGTAGCTGTCAGTTCTATTGAGTTCTGTCACTCGTCACTCTTGTTTGAACTAAGGTACTATTAAAGTTCTCTAGTTTGAACCACGTGCGTGTTAGTTAACAGTGTTTTCGTTTCGATTTTTTCGGCTTTCTTTTTATTTGTTTAAAAACCAATCTTGTTTAAGACGGATAAAATTAAATGACATGATCCTTGTTTTTCTGACTTACCGTATGCTATTTGGAAAGTAACTAGAATTTGAATTTGCCGCCACTTTCAGTAACTCAAAATGGCGGACGAGCTTGCTCGTATAAATATAGTACCTTACTTCTGACAAGGAACAAAATTTTTATATCTATGACCCTTTAGTTCTTGAATCAATAACAGCTAATAGCGACGTGGATATTAATCATATAGAATTAAACAACCAGTCCGTTAATAAAACTTTAAGTAGTAATTTAAAAAATATTAGAAAAGATTATTTAAACGGTGAAGAATCACATGCTTTAGTGACTTTATGTTATGAATATAAAGATATATTTTATACACCGGAAATACCTCTCTCATTCACTAATTTGACGAAACACTATATAAGAACCAAGAATGATATCCCAATCTACACTAAAAACTATAGATACCCCCGGGTATACCGCGAGGAAGTAAAAGAACCAATAAATAAAATGTTAAAAGACGGAATCATTGAACATTCAGAATCACCATATAATGCTCCAATTTGGATAGTTCTCAAAAAGTTAGACGCATCCGGCAATCAAAAGTGGAGAATCGTAATAGATTACCGTAAATTAAACGAAAACACGATAGAGGATAAATATGCCCTACCGCTAATAGAGCAAGTGTTAGACAATTTAGGCAGGGCAGAATATTTCACTACGTTAGATCTTGCATCAGGATTTTACCAGATTGCATTACATAATAAAGATAAAGAAAAAAGAGCATTTTCAATAGAGGAGGGCCATTTTCAATTTAAACGGCTACCAATGGGCTTAAAAAATTCACCTGCCTAATTTCAACGATTAATAAATCATGCATTTCTTGGACTTACACCCATGCAATGCATTGTTTACTTAGATGATATAATAATTTATTCCAAATCGTTACAGGAACACATGGTAAAATTACGCAACGTCTTTGATAAATGTCGAACAGCCAAGTTAAAAATCCAACTAGATAAATCAGAATTTCTTAAAAAATCAGTAGCCTACTTAGGTCATATCATCACTAAAGACGGAATAAAACCAAATCCCGATAAGATAGAAGTTATCACTACATTTCCTTTGCCAACCACACTAACAGAAATTAAATCGTTTTTAGGCATGTTCGGATACTATCGGAAGTTCATTCAAGACTATGCAAAAATTACAAAATGTTTAAAAATTTGTCTTAAAAAGAATGGAAAAATTGTACACGATGACGACTTCATTTACAATTTTAACCAATTAAAAATAATTTTGGTCAATGATCCTATTTTAATATATCCTGATTTCGAAAAGCCTTTCGAGTTAACCACAGACGCGAGTCAATATGCCATTGGTGCTGTACTCTCCCAAAATGGAAAACCGATAAGCTATGCTTCATATACACTTAATGAGTCAGAGATAAATTACCCCACTATCAAACGCTAATTGCTTGCAATCATTTGGGCTTGTAATAGTATTTAACATTACAAGCCAGGTAAAACAGGTTTTAATGGCGATAGGATTGGGATGACTGGCGAGCCGTTAGGCGAGCCTGTCATATCATTGAGCCAGTAAAAATGGTTACCCGGCGTGTATTGTTGAATGTTTTATTTGTTCCTCACTTGTAAATAACTAGAAATTCACCATTTATTCAAAATGTCAAACTGACAAGCAACTAAATTAATCAATATGACACATACTAAGGAAGACAACTCTGGCTTTGCACGCTATCATTTATCTATGAGCACGTTTGTAAAATATAACTGGCTAGCCAGTAAAAAATTTACTGGCTAGCCAGTTAAGAAACATTTTCAAGGTGAATACGGTGACTTGATAAATTGATGTTTACAAGTGAGGAACAAATAAACATTTTAGGCCATATTTGTACGGAGTGAAATTTACGATATACACAGATTACAGGCCCCTTATCTGGCTAAGGAACATTTGTGAACCCAATTCAAAACTTACTAGATGGAGCATTAAACTCGAGGAATATAATTTCGAGATTAACTATCTCCCGGGCAAATCTAATAAAGTTTCTGATACACTAAGCCGAATTAGAATACACCCTATTGACACTGAACCTCTAACTACACCTGAATCAACATTTGATGACGCTTGCAGTTTAATCCCTGAACAACCCTATCAACCTGATTTAGATGAATTCACAATACCAACTTTTATACCCCCAACGCTATCATCCGAAAGTGGCAAAGTAAAAATCATCTCAAATATTAAAATAAAGAAGTCACATACGGATCAAGCAGCCTCAGTAAATTCGAATGATGCAACATTTGATAAAAGTAATATTTCCGATAGTATTGACGATAACGAATCTCTCGCAAATACAGTGCATACCCAACAATCATCATCCCCTACAATAAGTATATCAGAACTACCACTACAACACCACAAAAATCAAATTGAATTTTTAAAGGCAACAATTATTCCAAAAGAAATACAGGTCACTAAAACTGATGGATTTACCCATTTCACTGTTTTCACTAATGACACTAATCGCAACGACATGTTCGTTAAATTATTAACAGAATTCTGTCAACCCAAAACACATTATTATTGCATATTTCAAGAAGACATCACCGTTGCTTAAAACAAGTAATCTATGTAACCGACACTAACGATAGGATTAACAGTAATAAACGTATACGCTCCCACCGAAGATGCAAAGGAATAAGAAAAGATAACATTTTACGAAAAATTGGAAGACACTTGTGAAAGCGTCCCCAGAAATGATGTAATGATAATAATCGGGGAGTACAATACGAAGATAGGGAAAGAAGAACTGAACAATAACGTGGCAGGAAAGGAAAAAATTCACAAAAGCACAAACGACAACGGGACACGATTGTGCAACTTAGCTGCAATAACAAACACATATATAGTTAGTACAAAATTCCCACACAAAAGGCAACACAAAATCACCTGGATGTTCCCGGGTAGGACAGATGGAAACCAGATAGACCATATGCTCATCTCTAAAAAATAGACAAAACTAGTGCATAATGTTAGATCATATAGGGGAGCTAGCGCCGATACGGATCACATTTTAGTAATAGCCAAAATGAAATTAAAAATAAAAAGAAATACAAGAATGGAGACAAAAAGAGAAACTGGGAAGTAGGCAAACTACGGACAGAAAAAACAAAATAAAAATACTCAGAAACAGTGAATAAGAAGCTAAGAACACCAGCAGAAACTGACATTGAAACAAAGTGGGCAAACATAAAAACAAGTATTATCGAAGCCTCATTCTGATTATAATATGGAGTTCAGGGGCGCAGAGTGCTTTGCTAGCCATAAAAAAATCAGGACTGTGTAACAAACTTTACCGCTGCTCTATTTGTCTACATACTATCTGGAAAAACGAAAAGGGTGGAAAGTATAAATGTGGTCACAAATTTTGTCGGATATGTAAAAAGTCACAACCAACGAGGCATTTTTGTTACATGTCGCGGAATATTAAAAACAAAACACCTCAAAAGTTTTTATTTGTTTTCTACGACTTAGAATGTAGATAGGAAACTGAAATCTTAGGTAAACCAGGTAATTACGTTCACGAACCGAACCTTTGCGTAGCGGCTCATGTTTGTTTAACCTGTTCAAATAACGAGAATTTAAAACAAAATTGTGGTGAAAGGTTGCATGTTTTTCGGGGAGATCCTGTTAATTCATTTTTAAAAGATGTTTCGAAATTAAGTAAAAAATTTAAAGTAACAGCTATCGCACAAAATACAGGGGGATATGACGCCAGTTTCCTTTTACGCGAAATAATTAAAAATAGAAACAGTTGGGCTCCTAAACTGATAACAACAGGTCGGAAAATAATTTCAATAACATGTGGATCAACTAGATTTATAGATTCCCTAAACTTCATCCCTCTACCTCTCTCCCAACTTCCTGGGGCTTTTAATTTTCCAGATAGTAAAGGATATTTCCCGTACCTGCTCAATACCGTATGTGTATGTAAGTATGTCGGTGCTTTACCACCTATTGAATACTATGTTCCAGACAATATGAGTACTTCTGGCTGTGTAGCATTTATTGATTGGTATAACAAACTAGCGAAAACGGATACATTTTTGAAATGGTGAAAGAAATTGATGTGCAAATTTTAGTTAAAGCGTGTTTAAGATTTTGGCGGTTATTCACGATCGAAAATGGTGTAGACCCCTTTCAAGAGGCTACAACAATTGCTAGTGCGTGTAATTTAGTATTTAGAAGGCGTTTTTAAACAGACAACACCATAGGTATAATACCACCTGGTGGATATAGGATGTCGGACAAACAATCGCGTGTCGCAATTAAATGGTTATCGTGGGTTGAATATAGTAGCGGTATAAACATCCAGCACAGTGGTAAATCTAAAGAGTTCCGATTACCTAATGGAACATTAGTAGATGGGTATTGTAGGGAAAATAACACCGTGTATGAGTTTTTAGGGTGCTTTTGGCACGGGTGTGAAGCTTGTTATCCTTTTCAAACCACCGATTCAGATACTGTTGGTAAAAAGTCTGACGCTATGTTTTTACGCCGCGAAAACACTGAAGCTAGAGCTACCCGCATTCGCGATAGTGGTTACACGTTAATTGAAATGTGGGAATATCAATTTATAAATTTTTTAAAATCAAATTTGGAAGCTAACAATTATTGTGAAAATCTTCCTAGTTTAAAACACGACCCGTTAAACCCTCGTGACAGTTTCTATGGTGGTCGGTCAAATGCTGTCAAGTTGAACCATAAATGTGAACCAGGTGAAAAAATTTATTATTATGATGTTTGTGCATTGTACCCTAGTGTAAATAAGTGTGGTAGATACCCCATAGGTCATCCGAAGATACACGTTGGTAATGAAGCCTGCTCGCGTTTATCTATCGATGTATTGGGAGGGTTTTGTCAAATGTTTAGTCCTCCCGTCAACTACATTATTTCACCCTGTACTCCCCTATAAAATTCATAATAAGCTTATGTTTATTTTATGTCGAACATGCGCTGAAACTTTAAATCAGGACACATGCACTCATAATGACGAACAGCGTAGCTTTGTAGGGACGTGTGGCCCCTGCGTTAAGAAAAGCGTTAGAGACAAACTACAAAATTTTAGAAATTTTTGAAATTTGGGAATACCAATCTATGCAATTTAGATAAAGATTTAAAAAGAGGTGGACTTTTTAGTGGGTATGTAAACAAGTTCATAAAAATTAAACAGGAATACTCAGGTTGGCCAAAGAATTGCACTACAGATGCAGAGAAGGAAGCATACATTCTTAAGTATTTAGAGGTCGAAGGAGTGCAGTTAAACAAGAGAAATATAAAAAAATCCTGGGTTAAGATTTCTCGCCAAATTAATGCTCAATAACTTTTGGGGCAAGTTTGGGCAGCGGGAAAATTTAATGCAATGCTCGATAATATCTAATCCTGAAGAATTTTTTAAATTGTTGGTAGACACTGATGTAGAATTCCATTCAATTTTACCCATTGACGATGACGTAATTTGAGTTAATTGGAATAAACCTACAGAGTCTGGAAAACCGTCATCAACAGTTAATGTAGCAATCGCAGCTTACACAACAGCTCATGCAAGGCTGGAACTTTACAAATATTTAGAAAGATTAGGGGAGCGTGTTTTGTATTATGATACAGATAGTTTAGTTTTCATATCCAAAACAAGTGATTGGATACCTGAAACGGGCGAGTTTTTGGGGCAGCTAACTGATGAAATTGAAGCATATGGTGTAGGGAGTTTTATAACCGAATTTGTAAGCGGCGGGCCTAAAAATTATGCTTATAAAATGCATTCATCTGAGAAAGATATAGAAATTGTTATATGCAAAGTTCAAGAATTCGAATGTTATTAATTATGAGTCTATGAAGGAAATGGTATGGAATAGATGTAATAATGGATTTGAAAATAATGCTTTATATGTTATTAATGATCGCAAAATAGCTCGCACGTCAAACTATGAGATACTATCAAAACCAGAGCAAAAAAAGTATCAATTTAGTTATAATAAACGTCGGAGACTTACTGACACCTTTGATACAGTATCTTACGGATTTAGAATGCCTTAAATGGGTGTGCATTTCATTATATTAGACATAATTTTAGTATTAGAGTAGTTATAAAGCTGTTTTTCCTATAATTTTTTCGACACAGGATAGGAAACTTTGGAAAGAAAAGTGCAAAACGTCATTGACAGAGCAAACTCAACCCCACCCGCCTTACTCTTAACGGTAAAAAGGCATATGACTAAGTAAGTAAGTATAAAACCCAATTGAATTGATTTGGGCAAAGATAAAAAACGAAGTAGCAGTGAAGAACGTTACGTTAAATTTAATGATGTGGTACAGTTGGCCGAATGGGCATTTACAAATACATCCCAAGAAGACTGGACAAGCCGATGTCAGAAAGCGATCGCCATTGAAGACGAATTTCTTCAGAATGAAACGTTTTTGGAAGTATATACTGAAAAGTTGATCATAAATGTGGGACAATGGTAACAATGATTACCAATTTAGTGACTTAAGTGACAATGATAATGAAGGTGACACAAATACTTAGCGAATTAACTTATACTTACATATACTTATTATAACATTATATGTACACTACTCAAATACTTAAGTTTTATTATAAAATTATGTAGATATACACGCTATGCCACTAGATAGCAAGTATTCAAACTGCATAAACACGTCTTCTGCGCATTGGCGCGCTCGCCTTCCTTGTGGATCTACCTGTAAATATTTTCTGGTATTGTGTCGATGAACTTACGAAAGTAATCTGAAGCCGATGCTGCTTCAGCAGTTAAGATATCACTCCGAGATGAAGTGCAATATGTGCTATTAAACGACACTTTAAGGACGAATGATTCATATACAACACTGAAAAATGTACTAATAGGAAGAGCAACAAGATGGAACATATCCAAGTCTAATTCTCGCGTACAGAGAAGAGGTGAATCAGTTAACAGATTTATAGACACATTACAACAAGCAGCCAACAAACTGATAGTACATTGTAAAAATGAAGTGAAAAGAAGAATTAGGACACACAGATATGATGAAAGGGTGCTAAGGCAATTTTTACAAGGGCTACTGCCACAATTACGAAGGCCAGTGTTGAATAAGTAACCAAAAACTATCGATGAAGCAAAAGAAGCTGCGATATTGGCTGAAGCAATGTAATTGCAACTATATGGTCAGGCAAATGTTGAACAACCGGTTTATACTGCTAAGACCGTACCAGGAAATAGATCTGAACCTGGACGTAAAAGCTTGCAAAGAACAAAAAGGGGTAAGCATACTCAGAATTTTAGTAATAGTATGTGTTTTACATGTGAGAATATATGTTGCACCAAAACGGAAACATTCTCAATTACTAAAATGCAGCCGATGTCAGAAGCCAGAACAGGGAATTAGCCAGTGTACAGCAAACTTGTTAAAGAATTTAAACTCAACTGGACTCCCAAGTTGTGCAGAAAATGCCTAACCAGAAGCAATCGCTACATATCAAGGAGGAAGCACTGTCAAAATGAAAATCAGAGAACGAGCATGCAAAATGTTAGTGGACACAGGTGCTTCTGTAAGTATTTTAAAGAATTCGGCACTAGTAGGGCGCCAATCACTAGAAGCAGTTCAAACTGGAATAGCTGACATAAATGGGAATGAACAGTTGTAGTAAAAATTAGTTTAGATGTTGATTTAGGATTACAGAGAATAGAGCAAGAGTTATTTGTGAAAATCAGCTGCCACTGAGTACAGATGAGGTGAAGATTTTTTAGAAGCAACTCAAACAACTATTTTTTATAAGGATCAGTCCCTTTCAGTAGGAACTAACCGATTTTAAATAGAAAAATGTAAAAATCAAGAATCTGCTAGGAACCGTTACAACACCAACGAAAAAGCAGGATGGCACCTCTGAAACTACAGAATGGATGGAGGAAAATTCAGTCATAATCCCAGCAAGAGTAGATATTTCCAAGGAAGTTTAGACACAAACCGATGTACTAGAGTTGAATTCATCGGCCAAGACCGATTGTGGCGAGGCTATTGGAACATTACCAGTTAATGTAAGTGTGAAAAAATTTGATTTTTACAGGACTTTCCAGGAAATTAAGTGACTATGGACCTTTCAGGATAATCAAACAAACAATTTCAAAATACAGGAGATTGGAGGCAAATAAAGTTTCCTAGTGGATGTAAATAGATAGAAATTGTGTACTACGCTTGATTCAAGTAAGGACGCCCAAAAAATCCGAAAGCTCCGGACAAACCGTTGCTCGAGAATGGCAACATCAGAGTTGATTGGGATGCACTGTGGCAATGTCTAGAAGAACTACCAGGAGATGTTATAGTACCACGTAAAGGAGAAATAAGTAGGAATGTATCCCAATCACCTGATCCGAATCAGGATGTGTTGGACTTTCACTCCACTCAAACGAGTACTTCAGCTCCAGCTTCAAGCGGCACTAATTTGTCACACTTATTATTGACCTGGTGTTTCTTTGCTACGTATATGTCTTTTTTATTTACTTACTTTCTACTTTGGCAAGAAACAAAAACTATTATTATTATTATTATTATTATTATTATCAAAAGGGTCAGCAACAGAACTCTTCCGGGTTTTCGCCAAACACACTTAAGGAAATAATAAATTACCACATGAGTAGAAGAGACGACACCTTAGCGGCCATTTTGAAAATTAAAAGCAATTAACCTTTAATAATTAAATTGATCAAACCCTGGGGAAATATGATACTTTAGGCGCCATTTGGTTTTGAATTTACCTAATTAAATTGATAAACCCTGCGGGCCCAATTTTTTATCCTTGTCAACACATTTTCTCTCTCGCACTCTTGGTGGGTCTTGCCATCTCTCTTGCACCCGTGGCGAAATTTTTTAATTTAAAAAAGCCTTTGTACCTGTCCCGGGATCAAACCGGATGCCTTCGTATCGAAATGATCTTACGGTTTAAGGTTAATTACAAAGGGCTATTTGTGAACCCAGTTAATTAAGAAGTTTCATGCAATTAGCTTTACCAATAAAAGTGAAATTGTCTTCTTTCTAATTGCATTCCTTAAGGGTTCCCCGTTCTGCTGATTACATTGTGCATGTGCTAATAGAAAATCTGAGTGTTTAAAAGAATATTAGGAAAACTTGCAAACGATTTCGAAAGTGTCCGTTATTAATTTGTTTTTGTACACACCACTCAATAAATTGTATGTAAAAATGAATCATTGTTCGTGTTTATCTTTGAAATCACTGCATTCAGGTAAATGACTAATGTCGAGGACTCTTTAAATAAATACGTATGCACAAGAGTTTCACCTTTCAGTAAATTCTGTTCTTTTGCCAAAACAGTATCGTATCCAGAAAAATGGACTTGACTGCATTTACAGTTGCTGGCATTTTAAATATGTTCAAATGCGGTCTTTTACGGCCCGATGAAATCAGTAAAGCTAGTTATAAGTTCGAGAATTATACAGGACGGTATTATATTTAATTGGGAGGATATTGTTGTGTTGTATCAAAACTTCAAAGAAATGGTTAGAAGAATGCGTTTATTGGGAGTAAATTAATCGCATTCATCAAAGCAGGTAAGTTTATTCTAAGAAGTTTTTCTTGTATTCCAAATTTTTCAGAACTGTTCTGTATACCTGGTGCTGACTTGCGCGAGTTACATATGTGTCATACATTTGTTATTGTATTAAATATATTTACTGTCTTATTAGTAATATCTTTATCAAGCATGACGCGCTATTGTAGTTTGTGTCCTGTTATTGTAATAATGCACTTTAACCATTGTGTATCTTAGAGATAAGGTTATTGTATATATGCGTCCTGCACTAAGAAGTAGCCAGTCTTAGATTTCGTGTTGCTGCTGTAATTACTATCTAATTCTCCTATGTTAAATAAAAAAACTTCATAGTAAAAATAAAGTTTTTTTTTAAATTTGTTTCGGCCACGAGACGAAACTGGCGCAGTCGGTAGTATACTAGGAGAAAAAATTGCATTACAAATCTATTGCAAATTTTTTCGTACGTTTTAACGTTTTACTTAGAAAACGAACATTGCCCGTTCCAAGGAGTATTTGAAACATCGAAAATTGCCAAGGAACAACGGAACCCAAGGAAGGAAGACTAAGTACAAACATCGACGAAGTCAACCACAACTTGGATCCAAACCCAGTCCATAGGGGACACTAATCTACTACCTGATCATCGGGATCAACCCAACCAACCAACCAACCTGTGACTCATTCAAGGAAATGAAGTAAGGCTATATTTTAAAGTAACAAGTGATAAAATTTAAACAATTAAAAATTTACTGACATAGAATAAGTTAAAGTTTTAAATTAGGTACAGTATTGTAAGCATGACCTCTCAATATAAGCAAATTATTGTTTATTACACCAATTGAGAATACTAATACTGTATGCGTAGGAATCGTTAGCTATAAAGTGTTTACTAACCATAAACCAAGCATTTCCATTAAAAATAATAGTGAAAACATATTTATATGAATTGTAACTTAAGACCACCTATCTTAATTGTTGATAATCAAGTACTAGAACAGATCAACATGGCTAACATTTTTCCACCTGGCTTTAGCATGTCAATGTTAACAGAAATACCTACATATAATGGTAACACAAGTACTTTGGCAGAATTTGTAAGAGCAGTAGAAATAATAGTAAACCAATTCTTTATTCAAGCACAATCAGATGTATATATTAATAAATTATTAATATCTTCAATACGTAATAAATTACAAGGACCAGCTTTGGAAGTAACTACAGGTTATGATTTTGATAATTGGATCACATTAAAAACAGTTTTAATTAATAATTTCGCAGACCAACGTTCTGAACAAAATCTCACAATAGATTTAACAAAAATGCATCAACAATAAAAAAAAACACCCATTGAATTTTTTAATAGCGTTAGAAGTATCGTAGCAATATAAGATTTTAAAATTTCATTAGGAGCAGAAAATGCAGAAATAAAAGCTTATAAACTCGCTACAGCAAAAAGTTTAGCCCTTAGATCTTATCTAAGTGGACTAAATGAGCCTTTCGGTTCTGTGTTACGAAGCAGAAATCCGAACGATTTAGAAACCGCAATTTCAATAGTTAGAGACGAAATAGATATACAATATTCACAAAAAAATCACACCATACATGTGCATCAAAATCCTAAACAAAATAACGATTTCCCACCAATACCACACACATCACGACATAATTTTAATCAATCTCCAAATTTTTCAAACACAAATCCGAGATTTCAAAATTCATTTCAAAACTTTCCACAATATAATACCGCTGAAAATTCCATGCAAAGACCAAATCCCAACGTATTTGCACCACAAGATTCCAATATATTTACATCACGATTCCCTGCTCAATATTCAAACAAAGTAAGAAATCAAAATGTGTTTGCACCACAAAGTGGTTATCGGAACAACACACCTGAACAACCAAACGATTTAATTTCCAGCCTTGTCAATTTATACGCCAATCTAATCAACCCAGAAACTTCCATTCAGAAGAACTGTTTTATCAAGACAACGAAACTTATTGTACCAATTACGAAGAAATGGAGAATTTCCATAAATATCTCTACGACGACAATAATACCATAAATCACGATAACGAGGTAAATAATGACGAACATCAGTTAGTACTGGAAGATAACGAACGCGTAAATTTTCCAAACTAGCTTCGGAAAATATTGAAACCTTTAGTCTTAAAACCATCAAGTCAAATCTACCACATTTATTACCCCGTAAAATGAATAAAGCATCAAATTCACATAGTCACATTCAGATACACCATACCAATATCGAATGTCTAAGTACAACTGAACCACAATTAAATGATGAAATCAGTATCATAGCACAATCACCATATATACCTGACCTAGATGATTTTACTATACCCGACTTTACATCAACCCCAGTAACGCCTAAAAACGAAAAAGTTAAAATTATCTCCGACATTAAATTAAACAAAACACCGATTAATGATGATTGACTTGACGATGACAATCAGTCCCTCGTAAATACAGTACACTCTCAACAATCTTCCACTCCTGTAATTGATATATCAGAACTACCATTACAGCAACATAAAAACCAGATAGAATTCTTAAAAGCCACCATTCCAAAAGAAATACAAGTTGTTAGATTTGACGGATATAAGCGTATTTATCACTAAACCCAACTACAAAGATATGTTTACCAAATTACTAATGGAATTCTGTCTACCTAAAACTCATTACTATTGTACTTTCCAAAACGATAACATTTTTGAGTTATTTTCTAAATTCGTAATAACCAACACTAACTCAAATTCACCTTTATTTCATCGTTGCTTTAAACAAGTTATATATGTTACCAACCCGGATGATAAAATTCAAATCATATCGGAATATCACTTAGGAAAAAACAATCACTGCGGGATCAAAGAAACCACTGAACACTTAAAGCGTACATATTGTTGGAGAAACTTAGAAAAAGATGTTCAAGAATTTTTAAATAACTGTGACACTTGTAAAAGAGAAAAATACAATCGCAACCCTTGCAAAGCACCCCTACAGCTTACACCTACCTTCAATAAACCTCTCCAATGCCTAAATATCGACATATTCCAGATTAACAGAATTAAATATTTAACAATTATTGATTCATTTAGCAAATTGACCTCACATAATAAAGTTGATATATTAAACGCCATCTTAACATATTTTTCAAACTACGCTATTCCTAACAAAAACCATTGCAGACAATGAATTCGATAACATAATCATTAAAGAATTCATGAAATTACACAAAATAGAATTACATATAACTACCCCTTTGCATCACGAATCAAATTCATTAATTGAACGAGTACATTCTACTCTAATTGAACATTTTAGAGTATTAGAATCCACTCCAGAAAAAGACAGAATGACCTATTCTATACTCGCGTATAACAATTCAATACATTCAAATCTTAAATTCACACCCATTGAAATTCTCTTTGGTCATACCGACAATCAAAATCCATACGAACTTTGTACTGATAGATTCTACGAAGTATACAGATTGTCCGGATTGTATTCGGAAAATGGGAAATTAATGAGTGTGACAGGGATAAACAGATAAAATGAGTAGGTATGACAGAGAAGAAAAATATCCAAATTTATCAATATACCAATGGACACTTTCAAAACTTTTCATGGATGCTCATATTTTAAATAAATTAAACACATCTGTCATTAGAAATTTCAAAATGCTGTACACGGTAACAGAAAAGGTTCAAATTATTAAATGGATTTATGCTGGGAACTCAATTAATTAAACTGTAAATTTATTTATAACTGCGTTTGAAAATCGTTCCATTCCTTCACGTTCAGGCATATCCAGAATTGTTTGTAATTTTGAAGAAACCGGTGCTTAACTTTTAATGACACTAATGACAGCTGATCTTAATTTATTTAAAAAACTTGTATATCCATGAAAAGTTTTGAAAGTGTCCATTGGTATATTGATAAATTTGGATATGTTTCTTCTCTGTCATACCTACTCATTTTATCTGTTTATCCCTGTTGCACTGATTAATTTCCCATGTCCCGAGTACAATCCGGACAATCTGTATGTAAACGACCACAAACAAAAAATGACACAATTATATGACAACCTAAAAATTACGTAACTAGAAACAAAACAAAGACGTAACGAGAAAATTAATGATAAACGACAATCGTTAATATTTCAACTTAACCAAAAAGTCTTTCTTAAAAACGATAGACGTAATAAAAAGATTGCGAAATTTAAAGGACCTTTTAAAGTAATAAAAATTCTTGATACTAATAGATATATTTTGGAACATCCTTAAACACTAAAGACCTTTGAACGACATTACAATGAACTGCTGGTTGTTACAGCGCAATCTTCACTATTGCCTTCACCTGGTACATCTACCCAATCATAGGTGATGTAACTATTACCAACTAACACAACTAACACCTTTTCCTATATACATTAATCAACAAAATTACAGAATGATTATACCCACATATAACACCATATTATTTAGTAATCTAGAATCCATACCAATAGAAAATGACCATTGTACGTTAATCAGCATAAATAATTATTTTTATTACCAAAAGAATCACATCAAAATACCAAATGATAAGCTATGCGAGACTCAATTGTTATGCTTTGATTCAAATCAAACGTGCACACCATACGTTTTTGAACTTACAAAACCAAAAATATCCCAGATTGATGCATATACATGGTAGTAGAAGGGGACAGTTTGCCCCCACTCCTTTTAATTGATTCGCGGTTTAATTCGCGGATATATTCGCGGATTTCGCGGTTTTAATTTTAATTCGCGGATTGACCCAATTAATTTCGCGGTTTGATCTAATTAATCACATATGAAGTTTGATATGTAATTTACATATGTGCTACTGATTAAATTACGCATTAGCTTCCGATTAAATTACGCGCGGCCATTTTTAATTTGCTTCTGGAATTACGCGACGGCCATTTTATTTTCGCGCGAATATTTGAATTTGAAATGTTTCCGATTTTTTCTAAGTTCAATTTTTTGAATTTAAACTTCCCGGGTGTCAGCCATCTTGGTTTTTTCTGCGCGCGCACCTCTAGCGTATTTTCAAATTTTCTAATTTAGCGCCCATTTTTGAATTTTGATTACGCGCCTCGTTGACATATGTCTCTCTCTCGCTGTTGTTCTCTCTCGCTCGCATTTATTTAATTTAAAAAAGCTGTTCGTCACGGCCGCTGGTCGAATTTGAACCGACGACTTTTGTATTTGTAGGCAGAGTCCTTACTCCAGAGCTACCGCGGCCCTCGAGGTTTTAAGGAATTAACCATAGTCACTTGCGTAGCAAACATATTATAATACATTTTAAATGTTATTTTCGATTGAGATTTAGTCGCCAGATCGTATCCTTTTGTAATATTATAGTTCTGTAATTTTAAAAAGACAAGGAGTTCAAGAATTTATAAAAGACAAGCTCAATATTGACGTGGAAGTTAAAAATGGATACAGCGTATTGGGAAAACAGGATAAAAAAATGTTCATCGTAGAATTAAACTCATGGGAAAATAAAAAGAAGATCATGGAAAAGAAAAGTATGTTAAAGGGTACAAGAATATTTATGGAGAACGATCAAACATTCGAAGAGAGAAGAATTCAGGCCGAATTACGTAGTATTGCCAGAGATGAAAGGGAAAAAGGAAAGACAGTTAAGGTTGGTTATCAAAAAATCTGGATAGAAGGAGAAAAATACGAATGGGACCCCAGTAAACAAAGAATATCAAAAAACTTAGAAAACAAGTAGCAAAGGAAGTGAAGCAGGACGAAAACACGATGACGAAGACGGCAATAGAAAAAGGAAAACGACAAGATAAAAGAAACAACGAAAAGAAAAAGGGATTAATAAATAATGAAAGACAAGGTAGCAGAAAGGAAAAGGAAAGGTGGAGGGAAGAAACAAAGGAGTTAAAAATTCGAATGAACAACAAAAAAATGGAGAGACAGAAAGTACAGAAGCAGGAATATCTGAAAATGGGAGCATGGAATGTAAGAAGCATAAATGGAAAAGAAATAGAATTAAGCAATGAATTTGAAAAAGCAAATCTAGATATCCTAGTAGTTACAGAAACAAAGAAAAAGGGGAAAGGAATTCTAGAATTACAGAATGGACACTTATTAATATGGAGCGGAGTTAACGAAAGCGAACGAGCAGCTGCGGGAGTAGCATGTATACTAAGTAACGTTGCTAAGAACCAAATAAACAAATGGGACGCAATATCCGAAAGAATACTAACAATAGAACTAAAAAACAAAACACATACAAAGACAATAATAGCAGTGTACGGCCCAAATGACGATGAAAGACTAGATAAAAAGAATAGTTTCTGGGAAGAACTGACTCTCGTAATGGAAACAGTCAAAGGGAAAATATACGTAGCTGGAGATTTTAACGGAAGGGTGGGGAAAAAAGAGGCCACCTATGCAGCAGTTGTTGGCAAATACGGAGAAGAAAAAAGAAATAATAACGGAGTAAGACTACTGGATTTTTGCTTGGATCATAACTTAGTCATAACAAATACCTTTTATAAACATAAGGAAATACACAGGTACACGAGGGTAGAACCGGGCAGAAAAGAAAAGTCGATAATTGACTACATATTGGTTGAAAGAGAAAACAAAACAGCAATACTAGATGTACGAGTTAAAAGAGGAAGTGAAATAGATAGTGACCATTACCTACTGGTAGCCACAATAAAGGAAAAAGAAAATGAAAGAAGCACTAATAATATAACGGAAGTAAGAAAAGCACAACATCAAAGCATAAGATCATATAAACTGAAAGACAAGGAAGCCGCAAAAACATACGAGAAAACAATAAGTAATAAACTAGAAAAAGTAAAGGAAGACTTAAAAGAAATGAACATGGAAGAGAAATGGGAAATCTTTAAAAACAGTCTTGTTGAATCAGCAATAGAAGTGTGCGGTATAAGTATGACGACGGAGTGCAAAAAACAGACGTCATGGTGGACGGACGAAATAAAGCAACAAGTTAAAAACAAGAAGAAGAAGTGGCAAAAATACCTGAGCAGCAAGATAGAAGCAGATTACCAGCTATACAAAGAACAAAGAAAAAAGGTTAAAAAGTTAGTGAAAGAAGCAAAAGAAAAGTCATGGGAAGATTTTGGAGCGAAGTTAGAAAGGGACAGCCTAGGGAACCAAAAACTGTTCTATAAAGTACTCAAAAATCTCCGAAGCAGCAAAAATACAAGAACAACCACGATTAAAAATATAGACGGAGCATTATTGATAGAAGAAAAGGAGATTATGGATCGTTGGAAGGAATACTTCGAAAATCTGTTAAACACAGGAAGCCCGATGGAAGAGCAAGATCAAAGTAGGGAGGACAAAGGTAAAAAAGAAAGGCATACAAAAGAGAATGATATAACAATGGAAGAGCTGCAGGAAGCGATACAAAGACTAAAGAATGGCAAAGCTCCAGGAGCCGACAAAATAACTACCGAAATGGCCAAAAATATGGGAGAAGATGGGAGACAACTCTTGTGGGAAATATTAAAAAACGCATGGGAAGAGGAAAAAATACCTAGGGATTGGGAATTAGGGTTGATAGTTCCAATTTTTAAAAAAGGAGACAATAAAGATTGCAACAACTATAGGGGAATAACCCTACTAAGTACAATTACTAAAATATATGAACATATACTGGAAAAAAGATTAAGACTAGTAATTGAGCCCAAGCTGATCGAGACACAGAGTGGATTCAGAAAAGGCAGAAGTACCCAAGACCACGTGTTCACAATAAAGGAAATAATAAACAAGTCACTGACGAATGGGAAAACTACCTACTTGGCCTTTTTAGATATGGAAAAAGCGTTTGACAGAGTCCCAAGAGCCAAAATATGGGAAAGCCTATGCAAAAAGAACGTCAATGAAAAGCTCATTGGAGCAGTTAGAAGTTTATACAAGGAAACTAAAAATTGTGTAATCAGTAATAACATGAGATCTGACATCTTCACCACAAAAAAGGGAGTACGACAAGGAGGAGGGCTGAGCCCCCTACTCTTCATAACCTATATGGACGAAATAATTAGAGAAGCTGGGATGAAAACGAAACCCATGTATATCGGACATCACAACCTTGAACCAGTCAATATTACCGAATGTGCATTTGCTGATGATATAGCACTTATCGCAAGAACAGAAAAAGATCTCCAAGACAACCTTACCAACTGGAATGAGACTCTCTTAAAATATGGTATGAAAATGAACAAAAGCAAAACTAAGGTAATGGCAATCTCAAGGGAAAAACAAGAATTACATATCCAACTAGAAGGAGTAGAAATAGAACAAGTAACAGATTTTCAGTACCTAGGAGTAACATTTGAAGAAACGGGAAAGCAACACACAGAAATAAATAACAGAATAGAAAAATCAATTAAAGTATACTACGCAATGAGTAAGGGATTTATCAATAAGAAAGAGATAAGAAAGCAAACAAAGATGAAAGTATACAGAGCTATTTACAGACCAATCCTAACATACGGGTGCGAATCATGGGTAGTAACACAAGCAGACAGGAGCAGGTTACAGGCGAGCGAAATGAAATATTTAAGAAGGGTAAAAGGAATCACGAGAAGAGACAGAATTAGGAACGACCAAATAAGGAACGAACTGAAAATTCAGCCAGTAGCAGAGTTTATAGAACAGCGACAGCTAGGATGGTGGGGCCATCTACACAGGATGAATGACAAAAGGCCAGTTAAAAGAGTATGGGAAACGAAAACAGGACTGAAAAAGAGAAGAGGTAGACCAAGGGAGACCTGGGACGACGTAATAAGAAAAATCCTAATGAAAAAAGGAAAGACAACGTCAGAAGCCAAGAAGATAGCCGTAAACAGAAAGGACTGGACAAAATTTGTGAAAAGTGAAATGCGATAGATTGTGACTATGTACTGTTTTATTCACACCCCTACACTCTTTATAAGGGTATTTTTGGGGGACTTGATTATATATATATATTTAATTTGCACTCAGCCAACAGCCGTTAGGCCAATTATAGGCGTCGCTGTGCAGTTATGAGGACTTCCAATCCCACTAACGACTGTCATGATGTTGTAGGACCGCCGGGACCAACTTTTTTCCGTGATAGCAGTACCACGAGGCGCCGAGAGATGCAGCCGTGGAACTCCCATCCAAGTTCTGAACAGAAACAGCGTTGCTTAACTCTGCTGATCGAACGTAGACGCTTGTTCAAGCTACACCAATCGGGACACCACTAAGGGGTCATAGAGCTGTAACGAGCTATTTTGGTCGTGAACAACCCAAAGGAGGTGTTTACAGGCTGCCATTCAGTTAGGAGCTGATAGAAAATACACTCAGGTACAAGTGATACTTACAGAAGGTTAGTGCGTATTTCATATATTCCATTAAGAAATAAATAAGAAGTTTGGTATGGCAAAATTAGTGGAAATATTTGTAATTTATATTTCGAGAGTAATTTAGAATATTTATTTTTCTAAAGTTACATTGATTCGGGTACTCGACGTTTTCGGAAATTATAATTAGAAATCAACATATTTTGGTTTAGGGTATCTTAATTAATTTTAACATCAAAGTTGGAAATAGTTAGAACATTTGATTAAATAATAATTTGACAACATTTTTATTTTGATTTATTGTAATGTCAAACCAATCTTTACAATACTAACTGAATAAGAAGATTTAATTGAATGTACAAGAGAGTGTAATGGACCAAAAAAGTCAATTTGATAATAACTTATAATAATTCAGTCTTCAAAAATAACAAGATTAATAAAACTAAGATTAACCCATTCCGCTGAGGACGAAAGAGAGTCTCATTTCTTAATAACTGTCTAGCCGAGGTAATTTTTTAATAAGAATCACATGACATAATTTCAAATGTCATATTTTCATCAGTGAGAGATGTCAATTGAAAATAATTCAATAAGTAGAAAGGTCAGTGTTTGAGAAAATATTCTTGATACTACTTCTTCTTAATAAGCAAGAGGGTGGATATCCATATAATATTTGTTATATAATAATTTTGGAACCTCAATTGGGGCTGAGAAAATTATATGACAACCTTCGGAACCGTTCACTTTAACGTGATTATGTACAGGACCGTTTTTGTTCGTAATTTAATGTAGATTATTTTTGTATAGAATAATTTTGCGCTAAACCACATAATTTTCGATATTTGCAAAAAACTGTAATTTTACCCCCTTCCCACCCCCCTCCCACCAAAACCCGACGCTCTAAGTAGCGTAACTTTTTAGTACATCCTACGTGGAGTGGATAGAACAATTTGGCACTGGAGGGAAACTTTTTGTTTGGATGTTGGGGTTTGCCTGTTTTTGGAGATAATTGCACCGTACTAGCCACCTTCTGATATCAGAACCAGTAGATACCTAGGTACTCAAAAAGAATTTTATGTTAAATTAATATCAAATGTGATATGCAATATAAAATTGTGTAAAAATTGCAACAGGCGTCTTCGATCTCCTCTTATTGGTTGTCTTATTTCCAGAAGAAAGGTAGTATGAGCACCCTGCGTTCATTAATACCTACTTAGTTTCAATTCAAATTGTGCACAAATTGCAGTTATTATGCTCTGCTTTATAATATTTTTGGCAGAAGGGACACAAAATATAGTCTGTCTGGATATTGTATCTTTGACACGCAGGGAAGCCAGTCATTGCTTTATGTGTATATTTATATGGTAGATCTATCTGAAATTTAATGTAAGTCGGTATCTACAATAGGTATCATTTCACTTGAAGTCATACATAAACCGTGTAAATTTTTCAAGGTTCTTCTTTGAAATAACACATACCTAATTCAAAATTGCATTCTGTTTGTTTTTTTATCCACATAGCAATTAAACTAACTACAATTTTATATAATTCTCAGACCTAATTCGATGCAATAACAATTTCATTTTAAATTCTATTTAAATTACAGCAGGTACCTATGTATCGTCCTTTATCCTTCACATAAAAAGCTGTCTTTGCTCTTTTCTTGAGTATTTGTATTTTTGTGCGGCACTTAAATCTGCACATAGAGTAATAGAGGCCTCTGTTCTGCTCTTAACTCTCAAGTGCTTGCATAATTTGTTTTCAAAGAACTACTCGAGTGATTTGTGTGAAGCACCACTCTGTTTCGAGCATTATAACATCTTATTTTTTCCGTTTTACCTTGTATTTCCTAAGTCTAATACATACCTACCGACTTAGAAAACAGATCTAATGCAATGATAAATGAAATCATATTTTATTAATTTGTTGGGTACAGAATGGTAACATTCATTATATTTTAGTAGGTATGTTCAGAGCAAATTTTTATATCAGTAACACAGCTTTAGACTCCTTTTGTACGTAGGATAATAAAACTGAGCCAAAAATAGAAGTTTACATACTAAAAAATCTGGTGTGATACACGAACACAACTTCCTTTTACAGTGATCTTATAATTAGCCAAAAATTTGATTTTTAATTTTTAAGCGTTTGCAAAAATTACAAATTCTACAGAAACAGTTAGTTCAAGAGCCTCATTTTCTCTATAATTTTAAGCTAAATTAAAAAATGTAATAATATACCGGGTGTTTATTTAAATTAAGAGTTAATAAAAAAAAACAACAAAATAAACCCATGTTAGGCGCATTCAACTGGAAAATCACCTATCTCACATGAATACACGTTAAAAATGTAAAGTTTGAAAAAAATCTTTAGAGCCGTTTTTGAAAAAATCGAAAAAAACTGAAAAATCACAAGAGTAAACGCCATACTTCTGGTTATGCGATTTTCTTCAAAAGCTTGCTGTCGTATCTAGATAGCACACAAAACTTATACAGTGTGTCCAAGGTAAGGAGAGCCAGTATGGGAATCTCGTTAATTGTAAGAGATACAGATTTGGTTAAATGGGAAGAAAGTTGCGCAATTAAAGGACTAACAAAATGATGCCCAGAAATCCTTGATATGATTTTTCGTTTTTAAATTATCTAAAAAAAACAGAACTTTTAGATTTCTATTTATTTTTTTTCAAATGTTAATATTAAAGTTAGAGCGAAACTAGTTAAACTTCTTTATAGCAACTGCTAGTAGAGTTAAAGATTACGTTATCAAATTTTTTATCCGACATTCCGTCTTCGAGAAACCATCATCAACTTCATTTTTTTAGATACGGTCCTGATTTTCTGATGTCAAATTTGTGAAGCTCTTTTTATTCTGAATTCAACAACGTACCACACATTATGGTTTAATTATGTTTCAAGTCTTTTTTGACCATCATTAGAAATTTTTGGATACAGACCTGTAGGTATCCTAGAGCATTTCATACGTTGTTTCAGCGTTTGTAATTTAAATAAAGAAGTAAGGCGCCTCACTGAATGTTTTTTATTTCTAATCAGTGGCGGCACTAGAATATTTTTCGTGGGGGGCTTAGAGGGGCCAAGTTAAAGTTTGGGGGGCAGAAAAAAATGTAGTGTCAATTTAATAATCATTTAATAACTATTTTATTAAGAAATAAAACCGTTCGTAAATTTACAAATTATTACAGGATATTATTTTATTTACTTATCATGTAGGTATAATAAAATATGATGTATAACAACTAACCACCATTGAAGAACAATTCGCCTATTTGCATGACTCGAGGAAAATGCACCCATTGACTACTTTATCTAAATCTATGTTTTTTTCCATTTCCTTTTCAATAGATAAAGTAGAAATGTTGCAGAGCCTCTCACTAGTCATTCTACGAGGACGGGATGATAATTAGTTAGCCTCAATATATTTTAAATACATAAATATAAATGTATATTCATAAATATCAACTTCCATCTATGTATTGGCAATACTGAAAATATACAGTCCATCTGTGGAATAGTTTGTTGTTAGCAGCTGTTTAAAGAAAAACGTGTGTTGTATTTGTTTAACAATAGAAAATACTGACCATTGTGTGGTTTTTTGTTGCATATAAAAGTCTTAAAAGGTGCAAACATTTTTGAATATACAAAAAAATGTGCTGCCTATCATATACGACCGAAAAACGATTGATGGCTAAATTTAATAGGGTTGCACCACCGTCCAAGGCGAGCACCGCTCTGAGCGTCAAAGAACTGTCACTACAACAAAATCCACGATATGGTGTTGAAAGCCAAATGACTGAATTGAGTGAAATAGCTAATGTAGTAAACATCTCAAAAGAACTGGTGTGCGATATTTTAACCCAAGAACTGGGCACAAAAAAGCTGTCCGCATGATGGGTGCCGCATTTGCTTACATTTGATCAAAAACGTGTTCGGACGGTTTTAAGAAGAATGCAACTGATTTTATGCATGATTTGCTACTACTGATCAAATTTATATCAGACAAACCAAATTTAAATTAAAGCAATGAGCAGAACCTAGTTTTTCGGCTCCAGAGAAAGCAATTACCCTAAAATCAGCTGGCATGGTGATGGCATCGGTTTTTTGAGATGCAAAAGGGATTTTGATGATCGATTACCTTCCACAGGAAAAAACGATAAGTAGTGAATGCTCTGTTAACGTTTTGGACCAATTGCATCAAAATATTCAACAAAAAGCGGCCAGATGTGGCACATAAAAAATAAGTATTGTTTTACCAGGAAAATGCACGTTCTCACACTAGAGTTACTGCAATGGGTAAAGTCATTGAATTAAAGCACGATTTGCTTCCGCATCCACCTATTCACTCTATTTGGTTCCCTCAGACTTCGGCTTATTCTCTAAGTTCAAAATTTTCCTCGGTGGATAAAAATTTTCATCTGTTGAAAAGGCCAAGGACGCTGTTGGCACCTATTTTTCAGACCTTGAGTAAAGCACCTTTTGCCATGGGATAAAAGCCTTAGAACATCGCTGGCCAAATGTATTGAGCGTCTAAAAAGGCTATGTCTTTCATTGTTAGGCTAACTAATTATCATCCCACCCTGGAAGTTCTGAGATAAGTTTTGATTCTTTTCAAACTAGAAAAAGACCTTTCGCAAGAAGCGGTTGAAACAGATAAAGTCACTGCTATTTTTAGTAAGTTATACAATGTTTCACAATGCATCACGGTATTGATGTACTAAATTCAGAAGCTTAAGCATTAAATCAATTTTGTAGTTTTTGTCTTCAGATTTTTTACATAATATCCTTATTAGTAAAATTTCCGCATTTAAGGAGCTGGCGTACAAAGAATACCACATTTAAAAACTTGTTGCTGGCAGGATTTAGGGAATGAATAGAACTTAAAATAACATTATTATTTGAAAATCTTTTTTTTTAATTCATTGATTATAATATCTAGTACAGGGTAAAAAAGTGAATTTTTGATTCATTATCTGTAAATTTGATTTTACGTTCCAAATTTGGAATTTCCGTAATATATTGTTGCAGGTTCTGTGGCAGCTTACTTCGTTGCTTGTTTATCGTATTCTTGATATATCCGCTTTGAATACCAGTTTTCTGGCACATTGTTTGTACAGACGACCAAATACTTTGCCACATGGGATCCTTATCCCGCCAGTTTTCCAAAACACTTATTGTTGCATCAACTAAATCTAACGGCATTAGCATAATCTAAATTTGGGTTCTGTAAATGGTCAGACAAAGAACTTGTTTGTTTTAGTAATACTTTAAAAATAAAAAGAAACATACCAAATTTTTCATTTAATTGATTTAAAAGTCCAGTAGCATGTACCTACTGGACGAGTAGGTACTCTTATCTTTAAAATTACCTTCACCGTCGGCTATACTATGCAGTAACACTATAATTGATTCAAATGTCTTGATCACCACATCACATGAAAGAAATTGTGCAGTCCAATGGGTGTCACTTAGTCGTTTTAGTTCCATTGGCTTTTGTTTGGGATATATTTGGTTTTGCAGGTTAATAAATTTTGGGTGCACTGTAGAAGAATTAACAAAAACATACAGTTTTTCTAAAACGGAGAAAAAGGAAAAAACTTCAAAAAATCCTTTGCAGTAGTCCACAATAGCCAAATTTAATACGTGGTTGAAGCAATGAATATACAGAGTGTCCCTAAAATAATGGGACACCGATTAGTCCGAGATTC
Source organism: Agriotes lineatus (assembly GCA_940337035.1). Classification (NCBI taxonomy): domain Eukaryota; kingdom Metazoa; phylum Arthropoda; class Insecta; order Coleoptera; family Elateridae; genus Agriotes; species Agriotes lineatus. The sequence continues at coordinate 38,153,591 of OW679201.1, forward strand.
CCTAGGTCATAATAAATCGATTAAACGTAATATACCTTAGTACAAAGTCCCTTCAGTAAGAAGTTATAGGGCCTCGAAGTTGAATTTTTTTTTGTGTTAATTTACACATATGTAAAGATATCGATTTGAATTATGGTATACATGGTTACTATTTTTCATAAACTAGACTTGACTGTGAGGGGTACTTTACCTATCTTTCAAAAAATATTACAGATAACGAAGTTATAATTAAAAAAAGTTTTCAAAGATAGGTAAAGTGCCTCTTACAGTCAAAACTCATATCGATATCTCTACATTTGTGGAAAGTAACAAACAAATAAAAAATTACAAATTGAACTTCAAGGTCCTATAAGTTCTTACTGAAGGGACTTTGTACTAAGGTATATTAGGTTTAAGCGATTTATTATAACGTGAGGAATCTATGACTTATCGGTGTCCCATTATTTTAGGGGCACCCTGTATACTGCCGAAGGAACTTCTTTTTGTATTTGAGCCTGTACATCAGATAAATGCCCGCTCATTACAGCTGCGCCATCATATGACTGAGCAACACAATTATTTAAATCAATTTTAGTACAAGCTAACACTCTTTTGATAGTACTTGTATAATTTTCGACATGTAATAAACCACTGGCAGCATTAAAACCCAAAAACCGCTCGTGGATACTTCCATCCAAATAGTAACGCACCACTAACAAAATTTTTTCTTCTTTACTTAAGTCTAGTCTCGTCGGTAAGAATAGAAAAATATTTTACTTGTTTTATGTCCTCAGAGATCTCATTCTTGACTAAAGCAGACATTATGTCAAGAAGAAGATTCTGAGTGTCGTGATGCAAGTATTTTGCATTTTTAGGTCCCTCCTCCAATCGCCAGGGGCGTAACTAGGTATAGGCCGCGTAGGCCCCCGCCTACAGGCGCATGCGGCAAGGGGCGCCAAAATGGCACTGAAAATTACTAATTAAAAAAAAAATAACAAGTGGGCGATTTTACAAACAAATTCATTTGTAATATTAATGATTTTAGCCTAAATAATGCGAATTGCGCCCAATCTGGTCGGTACATTACATTGCCCTATGCTATTTGCATAGGGAATATTATATGTCTACCAGATTGTAACGGCGTTTGTTTGACAATTCCCACATATATCAATCAAAGTATTAGAATTATTAGTTTTTTAGCCCACCGCATAGGTAGCCTTACTCTAATTATAAAATTGTTTGCATTGTTAAAACTGACTGTAATACAACAGTGGAAACCAACTAACTTAAATTTTAAACAACTTTTGGAACTGGTTCACTGATTGCATACATTACATATAAATTACATTCACTGCTCTGGGCTCATCGCTGGTACAATGGCCCATTGCAACAATCAGCAGAACACCACAGACTGATTCCGAGAGTTTACTTGTTCCACTACTATAGCATTTTTCGCTACAATCATTTTCCCGCTAGAATTTGTCCAATTTAAGGCACTTCTGCGACGCTACATGATGGCAACTTTTATTTTAAAAAAGAGATGATCGAAATCGGCATGATGCAAGGCTCTTACTAGGTGCCGACAGAAAAAGCTTCACGTTTTAAATATTACCTATATTGATTACTACAAGACGGCGTGGCAGTGTGGCTGCGAGTATAGAACCTTATTCTACATTCATATGTTACTACGCATAATAATATGTAATTATTTGTTCATATTGTATTATTATCACATATTGACATGTCTTTACTAGTTTTTGAGCACACTTCGTAGGTGGTCTTATTCTAATAAAATAATTTTTGTTTTTTTTAAATTGATTTGTACGATTTGTACATACAAAAGTTACCAACGAAAATGTTTTCAGTGTCTTTAATACAGAAAGCAAGGTGCTGCAAGAAAAAAACTTTTGCTGCTAATAATACTGAAACACTTCGTAACGCGAATTATATGAATTTGGAAATCTAAAAAAACATTGCAACCAGTGGGATTCGATCTCGTGTTCATTGATAAATACATATGCTTATCGTTGTGTTATAAATGACGCAGCGGCGTTCCAATTTTGGGCGAAATGCGCCAGATCGGTGCCGATGAAATGGTGACGCAGAGATGCAGGTATACCACATGTTTATATATAGGTATTTGTAAAATGTTCTACTGACTACATAATAATAAGTACTTTTTACTGCCCTCTTCTAAAAGACGAAGGAAGTATTATAATCGCGAAAAAATCACTTTCCAAGATTTCTTCAGATCTTCACGTTTCAGGGTCCTTAGAAACTGCCAATTACACAAAGAACTGCCAATTGATAGCATCAATAATGTTATTAGATCAAACGCTCAAACTTTCTTCGCAAACATCAACGAATTCCCGAGCACCACAATCCATCAATTAAACACCCCCCCCCCCCCCCCGCAACTAGACGCCTCAAACGGCGGGCCTCACGACTTCATCTTAACTAACGAAGGCAGCGTCAGCAGTTAATTAAAATTATGACACATTCTTGATGTAGCAACCTATTATCTATTAAGTTATTGAGTAATAGCCTCTTAATGTTATGTATAATTAAGTTATATTTTACCTACATGTTATACTTAGTATGTATAGCACCAATGTGCTGATCTGCTAATACACATTTATTTAAAAAAAACAGGTTTTCTCAATTCCGTCTGTTTGCCTGTTAGCGGTATAACTCAAAAACTTAATTGTTGAAAAAAGATAATATTTTGCATGCAGATTATATGCCTTTCTGGCATGAAACCGAGAAAATTTCGGTAAAATATATACAGGGTGAGCACCTTAAAAATAAATTCCTTCAATTTTTGTTTTAACTCCAGAACTATTTCTTAAATGAGAGTAATACTTTGCACATAACTCAGGTTTTTACCATTGAACAAGGGCGTATTGTAGACTCAACATAGGGAGAGCATTAAAAAATACATGTTTATTTATTTTTGCTTTACATTCGAAATAGATAATAGTAATAATTTGCACATAGTTCAGACTTTACACTTGACCAAAAAAGAACCCAACAGCTACAGGGTAAATGTAAAACGAGTCCAAAAGGGGCAAGAGTAAGTGTGTTCAGTTTAATATAGCCGCGATCCGAGAGATACTGGATGGTCCAGTGGATTAGACGGGTAGAAACGAAATCGGATTCACAGACGCTGTAATTCGAATCCCACTACCGGTAATGTTTTTTTATTTAAAAATTGATATAATTCGCATTAGCAAGTGTTTTATTGTTACAGTATTATTATTTTTCTTTGATTTTTAAAATTGTTTAGCGTCACAACGTCCACTTGCAAGGGAAGTTCTTAGTAAAGCCTTTTACAGATTTTTTTTATTAGAATGGTGTCTTATAATCTAGTTGCTTTTGAATTAAAAATGTTGGATTTATTTTTGTATAACTACCTGTGTGTTTTGAATACATATCATAATATATCCGGAGATAAATGTAGAAGTCATACAGTAACTTTAGTATTTTTTGTCACTATCGTTAGTGTAGTGAGGGGCGTAAAAATGTTGGGTTGCCTATAATAAAAGTTTGTCTAATTACGGCCCGCCAATCGCATTTGTATGATAGGGTCGTGTTTAGCCATAATTAGCATAAGTTCCCTAAAATTTCCTTGATTTAAGCTAACATTACTTCCATGTCTTGGGTAGCAGTAAAAAGCAGACACTCAACAAGGGTTTTAATGTAATGGCGGTTTCCATAATTTGTTTTTGGTAAACTTGATTTACTTTGGCAGCTACAGAGCTGGACCTGTTTTGCAATTTTCTGAACTCCATACATTGAATATGGCATGTTTTGTGAAACCGTTCTTCTTCTTTAGCGCTTTTTTCCAGTCGGAAAAACCAGCATGGGTAAAAGTAGTATTAAAATCTTTATTCTCCATGAAAAAGTGCCGGCAATAGAAACAGTAAACTTTATTTTGAATGACACTGTATTCGAGCCATGAAAAAGTATTAAACCAGTGTGCTAGAAAAGATAGTTGTCTACCACCTATTATTCTTTGCGGGGATCTATCTTTAACAATTTGTGTTGGTTCGTCATTTACCTACACAGCGTGCAATATCACTAGGGCAAGAAGTAAAAGATGAGCTGCAACCTTTTATTTCTTTTGATAATCCTGTTGGTACTTCAACTTCTTCGTTACGGTCACTGTCATGACCTTCATCAGACAAATTGTTATCTCTTGCGTTATTGTCATTATCATCATCGTTACAAACACTTTCTTCAGTATCATCAGGGAACTGCATCATCTCCACATTACTATTACTTTCAGTATTTACTTCGCCCTTTTCAAGAACGTTGGTCTCTTTGATTACTTTTGCTGCAGTGGGAGTAGTATCAAAGTACCCCTTAGTGTCTTAGCACGCCTCATTTTTTAAAAGACAGCAAAACAATTAAAATGTACACTACCACACTTCAACGAGACCACCAAGCAAATGTGGTCAGAAGCAAACATCAGAAGCCAAATGTTTATATTCTAAAATTTTGCTAAATTGCATTCTCTTTTGTATTCGAGATTGCTTGTGAAAGGACCTGTAAACATAACAGGATTATTACTGTATCAAATTGTGCCGACCAACCATAAGGATGTTTGTTAACCCAAACAAGAGCGTAAATTGATATACTTTGAGTCCATAAAAATTTGCTATAAAGAAGTTTTGTCAGTTTCGCTCTAACTTTAATATTAATGTTAAAAAAAAATAGAAAATCCAAAAATTCGCTTTTTTGAAATAATTCAAAAACGAAAAATTATATCAAGCGTTTCTAGGCGTCACTTTATTTGTCCTTTAATTGCACAACTTTCTTCACATTTAACCAAATTTGTATCTCTTACGATTACCGAGATCCCCATACTGGCCCTCCTTATCTTGAACACACTGTATATGAAGTTTCAACGCCATACCTCTTTTCGTTTTTGAGATATTCTGTTCACAGACAGACAGACAGACAAACAGACCGACCAATGAACAAAACCATGTTTTTTGAGTTCATGGGACTCTAAAACGTGAAGATCTGTTGAAAACCCAATTTCGAATTTTTGGGGTGAATCTAATACGTCTTTTATTGTAAAAGGAAGTAAAAACTCTATTGTAACTATTGCACTGAATTAATAGCATACAGACAACACTGAGAAGTATTAAATCTAAATTCACAGATGCCTAACATTATACCAAAGTGCACAAGTAGTCACATGGCACCTTTTAGGTGCCAAATTTGATAGTGTACAATTTAATTATTGTTAAAATAGCTCAAAATTGTCGAGTAGGAACATATCGAGTGATAGATATACAACAATAGAAATTCAGAGGTAACTTTTCTTTCTTTCTTTCTCCCCTTCCTTATACCCTTTCGGGTGTTGGATTTGGGTTGGGTTGGCTTCCATTATCCTTCCGTCCATTTCTTCCATTCTTTTCTGTTTGATGCTATATACTTGATCTCTTCTATTGTTTTGTCCCTTTCTTTTCCTATTTCTGCTATTTGCTGCCTCCCCCTCCTTTTCTTGTGTTTTTTGCTCCCCAGACTCTTTTGGTCAATCTGTTTCGCTCATCCTTATCATGTGGCCGAACCAGTTTTGTTCTCGTCTTTGTATTTTACTCGTTATTGATTCCTATTTAGTCATTTTTCTAATTGTTTTGTTTGTTAATCTGTCCCATTTTGTTTCCCCCCCAATTTTTCTTAGGCGTTTCATCTTCATACCTTCTATCTTCCCTACGTGTCTCTTCTGCACAGTCCAGTTTTTGCATGCATATAACAGTGTTGGGATTGTTATGACATTATGGAATCCTAGTTTTGTTTCTTGTTTCAGCTCCTTTTTCGCTAGTAATGCATTCAGTGAATGATAAAGTTTGGTTGGTTTACTCGCCCTGTTTACTATTTCTGCATCTATATTCCCATCATTCGTTATAAAGCTTCCCAGGTATTTCTAGGTTGTTACATTTCATTCTTGTTTTATCTACTTATTTCTCATTTATCACCATTATTTTATTTTTTGAGTATTTATTTCCATTTTCATCAGTTCTATTTCTTCCGTCCATATGGCCAGTTGTTTCTGCATCTTCTTTCTTAAGTCTGCTATTAACACAATATCGTCTGCATACATTAGTGTCTTCATTTTTATCAGCTCCAGGTTTTGATATCCTATTGTTGTCTGCAGTTGTTTCATTCTGCTTGTTCATTACTATAGTATAAATAGTAGGGGGCTAAGGCTATCCCCCTGCTTGATTCCTCTCTTCTAGGCAAACTCTTCTGATCTTACTCCTCCTATCTGGTCCTTTCCTTTCACTTTATTGTAGGTGGATTATACTATTTGTATGAGCGATTTCGGCATACCAGTTTCGTTTAGGCACCTCCAAACCATTTCTCTGTCTATCGAGTCGAATGCGACTGTAAGATATATCAAAGCCAAGATAAGCTTTTCACCACTCTCTAGCCTTCTCTCTATGAAGTTTCTTACAATACAGATGTTCTTATTTGTCTGCCTAGCATGAATGCTGCTTCTTCTTCTTCTATCTCCCCTTCTGCGAATTGTCTTATTCTTTTCTCTATTATTTTTGTATATATTTTAAAGCTTGTTGATATTTCTTTCATTTCCCATGCTTTCTTGCATATCCTCCAGAGCCACTCTATTCCTTCTCCTAGGTATTTTATCATTTCTGGTTCAATTTTGTCTTTTCCTGCTTTACCTGTTTTTATGTTTTTCATTGCTTCTGTTATTTCCTCTCTTCTTATTGTTTTGTTCCAGTTCTTCTGTTGTTTTATTAAACTTGTCTTCATAATATTCCTTTCACACCTTTATAATGTTGTTAGTGTTTACCTTCAGTTTATTCTCTTTGTCTTTTATTCCCATTATCTCATTCCCTTTCTCCCCTTTCAGTGCTCTTACTCTTGCCCAGAAGTTCCTGTTGTTCGCTATGTAGCTTTCCTGCAGTTCCTTCCCATAATCCTCCCACGTTTCCTTTTTGCATTCCTGACAACTGTTTTACTTGTTGCTTCAATTTACTATAATGCTCCTTGTCCTGATCGTTATTAGTTGTTAGATATTGTGTCCATTCTTGTTTCTTCTTTTTTACCTCCACCCTTACTTCATCGTTCCTCCATCTGGTTCTTTTATGTTTGACGTTATTGCATTTGATTCCACAGATTTTTTCTGCTTCTTCTTTTATGGTGTCTCTAAAAGTAGCCCATCTTTCTTCCACTGTCCATTCTTTTTTCGACTCCTCATATCTTCTCAACTTTTTGTCGGTTTCTTCCTTGTATTTTTCTTGGATGTATTTCCTCTTAAATTTGTTTACTTTAATTTTGTAGTATTTCCTTCTTTCTTTTATTCTTGTGATTTTGCCCCTTAGCTTTGCTGTGACCATCCTGTGCTGCATTAATAATTCTGGCTCTTTATGTTCTTATATTTTTGATCTCTTGCTCCATGTTACTTGTATATACTACATAGTCGCTTAAGCTTCTTGCATTTCTTTCCTCAGCTACGAAGGTATATTTTTCTTCTATTTCTTGCTCCCAGAATGTATTGCCTATTAATAGATCGTTTGTTTGACAAAACTCCAGCATCTTCTTTCCATTCCCATTTAAGGTTTCTTCTCTATGTTCTCCTATACTTCCTAGGTCTCGGTTTATATCCCTACCCACTCTTGAGTTATGTATTGCCTTTTAATAGATCGTTTGTTTGATAAAACTCCAGCATCTTCTTTCTATTCTCATTTAAGGTTTCTTTTTTATGTCCTCCTATACTTCCTAGGCCTCGGTTTACGTCTCTACCCACTCTTGCGTTCCAGTCCCCCTATTATGTTCTCTTGCTCTACCTATTTCCATCTGTAGTTCTTTATAGAATTCTATTACTTTCTCGTATTTTGTTCCTTCTGTTGGGACGTAGGAACAGAGGTAAAAAGGAGGTAAATATTTATCGCATATTGGTAGGCTCGACACGAGTAGAATTAGGGTCGAACGAAAATATGAAGATAGCAGTTTTTTGTAGTGTTTGTGCACGAAACTTGTCTTTAGATCTAAAATGAATTTATGCCGATTTTGATTGCAATCACATATTTTTAGATTTTATGTTTTGTTTGCATTTTTATTTTTCAGTTGTGAATTTTTAAATTTTTAAATAAATAAATCAATGTATAGGTTTACATTAAATATATTTTATTTAGCATATGCTAAATTTCACATGTAGAAGTAGAGGTGACACAAAGGTAAGAGCCACAAAATCTGGGTCCAAACTCCAGCAACAGCACTGTGACTCCCCAATCCGGCTTTGGTAACCGTGAGGTCTTGATGCCTAAAACCTCCTCAAGGCGGAGAGATCGATGTCTTTACAGTGGGAATGTTAACAAGGCTTACAATGAACGAACGAACAAAGTTTCACATGTTAAGTTTACAGTTTGTAATTAGGTTTAGTGTTAACGCAAAGCAGCATATTTTGTGTCTTTAATTTTGATAGTATAAAACTATAAAACAATCTCTGGATTCCAGACCGCAAACTGCAGCTGACGCTTTGGTTACCAATTTTACAAAATGAATATGACATTAGCAATTTAACACTTCTCTCTATAAGTTACTGCGATTTCCAGTAGCAATCATTTTTCTATATCTTTGTCAGAAATATACTGTAGTAAAGGAGGTTGTGCCACATTATCATCGTTCCATGCAATCCAATATACTTTGTAGCAGTGAAATTGAATAGGATATTTTGAATGTTCGTATAGTTGCCCCGTTTTGATGTTTTCTGGCTTTATACATTCTGTATAGTCCCAATTCTCAGATGTCTTCGATCATCCTTGATTGTACACAACAAGACTTTTTGGGGTGGTATCAAGGATTTTTCTTTCCGCTTCCTGCAAATATCGTGAATACTAAATCATTTGCCATAGATGTTATAAACCAGTTGTACAATATTATTCTAATTTAATACAAAGTGAAACTAGAACGTACACTTTTTGCACAAATTTTACCTCAGTAAAGAGTTGAATACTGGGACATTCAGTTGCTACATACAATCTTAGCAATCGATTGACAATTGCTAGCCACCTTGCATTCTACAGCTACCCCTTGACAGATTTGGTACAAATGTTTTTAATCGATGCTTAGATCGGTTGCTATTAGATTGGTAATTGATTGCTATGCCAGCAAAGTTGATCATGGTCAAACATTTTTCCTATTGGCCTCCAACATTTTTAACATCCAATGCTATTGTAATGGCCTAAATTTGCTTTTACGTAGTGTATACATTTTTGCTTTATTAACGAACCAACCTTTGTTGGTTATCACTATTTATTTTATGTTTTTTCTGTATTCACATAACGAGTTCACATAGCGAGTTCTTTTTTTTTATGGAGCATTAATATTGCTTACGAACTACTACATGTTCTGTACTCCGAAGGCCTTCTATGTGTATTCGTACGTGAGTCATTAAACACGTAATTTTTTTATTGCCTACTGCCTACTCTTTACTTTCATGTTTTGTATATCGTTAAACACTTTGTTTCGATTATTAGAAATAACAAATTTTAAAAAATGTATCTGAAATAATTTGGTGTAATTAAAATATTAAAATAAACCCTAATTTTATTGAGAAATGTTTGGATGATAAAAAGAGTAATATACTAAATTGGCGTGCTGAAGTTAAAAAGGAAATTTAAACCCAGACGAATAATTAAAGGCATAAAACTAAAGAAGATTACAAGTATGTGGTAAAAAGCTAATGGCAAGCAGAATTAATCTACAAATCTGAATAACTGACAATTTTGTGTTACTGTATGTTTTAGGGAGACTGCCAATAGTGTAAGTTTGGTTGCCTAGCATTTAGGGTGAATACATGGTCACGTGGGAAATGGGAATTAATGAAAACCCTGTATATCATATTTTGAGATTTTACAATACCATGTTTCTAAATCATCTCAAGCTTTTTCTTTTTCTTATGTGTCTTTCACATCCATTGAAGTAAGTATATTGATGATACTAATTTTTCTATATTACATTTTAAATTTTATCAAATGCATCATATTTCTAGTTGCTTGAAAATCGATAATACGTTGCATCATTTCCTTACTGACTATAAATACTGTTACCAGTTTCCTCCAATATTAAATGATGTAAAATCTTCAATTTGCAATAATTTAATTCCATCTTGTTTAGTTTTGCAAATTTCCATTATTTCTACCGTATATTTTTCCATTATTTGGCTCAATCTTAGTAATGCTGTTTCTAATAGCCCTCACGTTATAGATTGCTATATAAATATGTGGATTTTTGCTTTGGTTCTTACTATTCTCCATATGAATATTTATATTCTTGGCACTTTTTCCTCGACTGTGGTGCTTTAAATTTATACTTAAAAGATAAGCTAACTTGTTTTTTCTGTTTTATTTTTATAAACTAGATTTACGCGGTGTATTCTAGAATAACAAAAGTGCAAAAAGCCGACCACGCGCTGTAAGAGCATTGTAAAGTTGTATTCGCGTGTGCAACGATAACGCACGACTATACCTGTTCGCGGAACGAGGGGATGCTCCAAGCATTTTCAAGTTCAGCTTTAGTCGTTTGCGTGCTTGGCCTGAGGACGCACGCTGACGAACGGTTCCAAAAGTGCATTATGCGAAAATCGTCCACAGGCGACCTAAATAGAGGCCTCCAGTAAATAAATGCTGCATACAAGTTTTGAGTGCATCAAGAGAGCGTGTGCGTTCCCAAGAAACGATATTTTTTTCGTGTGCCGGTAAATCCACGATTTTCAAAGATGCGTTCGTTCAGTCTACTTGCGGAAACACGAGGTCAACCGACCAAGCGTCATCAGAGCAAGAAGACTCCCCCAGCAGCATTCCTTAGGAATTTCTACGCGTTGTACCGTCCAGAGTCAATAAGACATGCCAAATTCAAGAGTACACAGCAGCCAAAGTCCCAGGTAAATTTGATACCGGAAATGTTCGACGTTTTGATCGCAATAAAGTTTGTGTTCAACTGCAAGAAGATTTTGTAAGAAAGAATGTGTTTATGTGTGCAAATCGCGTCCGGTTTTCGTGTATGTAAGCGCCACCAGGGTCTTTCAGGGCCTTTTTGAAATTAGCGTGTTTTAAAGACAATTATTTTACTGCAGTTTTTATATTGTTTCATGTACGTTTGAAACGTACATGCGAGTAGCCCTAGCTATCTCGCACGTAATTTTTTCCAGGCGCTAATTTTAGTTTTCTTCGATTTTCTTATATGTGTTCTTCAGTCAATAGATTGTATAAACAAATTAATCAGTTTCAATCCGAGAGCAGTATTAGGAGGAACCAGCTTTCTGTTTTGGCAAATACTGACACTTCTTATCTACGAACTGCGCTATTTTAGAGTTTCATTGTCACTAAGCTAGCAAGCTAAGCACAGAGGGCAAATATTTTTTCAAATATTAAGGCGAACGAGACGTTTTATTCAAATTTAAAGTTACAACGTATACTAAATTTCAGTTTGGTGCCCAATTAGATGGCTGAACGGAAGTACCATTACAGTTTTGTGCCCAACTAAGGGCCTAAACCTTACGTATTGGTACAATATTTTACTTCCTAATTTATTCCTTCCTTAGTGCTTTCATTTTTTGTGTTTTGTCTCACATTCCTTCTTTTTTCCATAACTCCATTACTTTCTCGTATCTTTCTGTGTTGTTACCGTAAATCAGTCCCCGTTGTACCTATCTATTTTTTTGTCACTATACGTTTTTATACGGTTCTTTCCCAGCAGTATACCCTTCCATTTATTACGATTTTCGGATATGAGTTGTAACTTGTTTACCTTTAGCTTCTTCTTTCTTCTAATGTGGAATACTGCTCCATATATACTCGTTTCCTTCCTAATTTATATTTATTCTTCATTCTCGCTAACTTGTTCTCGGCGGTCTTTATTTCTGCTATTGCGCAAATTGTGTAAACTAAAAAAAAAGTTCAGGGTCATTTCAATTCCCCCAACTAGGGGCGGGCTGCTATAGGGACCTTGCGTCCCTCTCCAGCGAAGAACGGGAATTATAGGATGGATGAGAAAAAGGAGGGGTGGATAATAGAAGAGAGGCCAGGAAAAGTGGAGAAGTACTGCCTCGGTATTCGCTTCAGAGAAGATACTCTATTGACTCGGGAAAACCATCCAAAAATCCTGAATCAGAGCAGATGGCCACGGGAATCAAACTCGCGATCTCCAGAATGCCAAGCAGACGTGATAACCACTAGTCTACAGAGCTCGGTTGGGTGTGTAAACTTTACCGACTCCGACCTTTATATCTAATTGCTTCTATACCATCTCTTCCAACCTTTCCTTCATATTCCCATTGTTTTTGCAAATTTAAAGCCTTTATAACTATATTATTTTTCCGTTTGGATGACGGATTTCAAGTTCATTTTCGACTAATAACGAAGTGTTCAGAAACTTTTTTATACCCATTAACTCTAATTTGGCTTCTGCGTAAGTCTTGCATATTACTATATTTACCACGCTACAGAACATTTAGTTAGAAAAAATTACTAATTCCAAATTAATATTTTATAACTTGTCAAAAGTAGGTGCTTCAGTAATAGAAATCAACAATCGAGCTTTAGAACTTATTGTAAAAAATAGCGTTGGTCCATTAACGTGATATTAACCTTGCAGTTCCTAAAATAGACAAAATCTATTCCAACTTCCCCTAAAAAGGAACAAAGGGTAAACCAACACTCTCAGAGCTTGTCAGCTGGGAAAAGTTCTGTAAGTATCTCGCTAAATCTTGGCACAGAAATTGGATCAAACTGAAACTTTAAATCTATTGAGCGCGCATTAAGTTCTAAGTCGCACAATAGAATTCAATTCCAAAACCCCTGCTTCATGCAAACAACAAAGGCTTGAAATAGTGTAAGCTGCCGCGCATTCGTTGCCCGACAGTTTTATGGACATTCGCATTAAAGTAGAACATTACAAGTTAATTTGCATGACCGTTACGTGAGCCGCTTTTACATAAGCAAGATTAATTGTATACATCAGTTTGCCCCTAACATTTGCAGTTGGAACTGAGCCGCCCACAGTAATACCGCAGTAACGTCTGGCTTTCTCAGAAATTGAATTGATGAGGTAAAAGGGCATGAAGTAGATGAAATACGGCCGCGGCAGCGTCGTAAAGTATGATATAGCGACTTACCTGCTTGTCGGGCTTCCTTGCATGCCTCGTACATGCCCTGCCGTATTTCAGAATAATCATCAGCGATGGTTTCCCCAACAGTAACGAAGCGCTCCACCGCCATATTAACGGCCTGTCCGACTCGTGCCACCGCTGATGGTCGCAAAGCGCCCACGTTGCCATGTTGTTCTACTAAGGAGGAGATCTGCAAAGAACGAAACGAGCAATTAGCAAAAGTCGGCCTAATCGTAAATTACAAAGGCTGAAAAGTAATGCCCGCAGTAAAATACGTTGTAGCAAAAAACTTCTCTATGGCAGTGCCAGATATCATTCATTTCATTTATCCTTTCTAAAACAGGACACGTCAATATGCACTTATGTTGTAATATTATAGGAGTAATAAGTCAGATTTGTTAGGGATAAAATATTTGATAGTTTGAAGGTGCATTATTTTTAAGTTTTAATTACTATGTCTACCATTTGTGGAATATTTTGAACCCTAAATGTAATAAAATCTTGACAAATACATAAGGCGTTGAACACGAGTCCTTGTTTTTGAGAAAATCGACAGTACAAGTGCAACTAATGTAGCACGTACACAAGTGTGTGTTGGTTAGAGATTGAATTATAAATCGGACAAAACGTTGTTTTGCGTTTGTTGGCGTATGCGATTATGCGAACCAATAATTATAATGGGGTTAGATTCAATAATACGCGGCGACCTTGCGAGCGCTACTATGCGTACCCTTAGCGAGTTAGATGATAGTTACTGTAGGATGTATGTGCTAGCTGGTAGCATCTTGTTGGTAGTATCTTTGGCAAACAGCAGAAGATGTCAGATGTCAGCTGTTGTTGGTCATGCTTGGCGATAATATGATAATTGAGAAGGGTGGATCCCGCGGAATGCATGCTGATCCGCCTAGTGATCCCGCGGAATACATGCTGTTCCGCTGTGATTAGCATTTACGGTAAGCGCATTACTGTGAAAAGCCGGTAGGCACCGACCACTTACTGGCACCGTGCAGGTTGTAACAATAGTTACTCTAACTTATTACTATTAGGCAGTACTAGAGAAAGGTGCCGACAGCTAGGAAGGTACGGAGACGCACAACAACGCCAGCTTACGTCCCCAACCGGAACGTCACCGAGAATAATGTGCCCAGCTAGTATCCAGCTTGCGATGTACCCTTTTAAATCGGGTAAGGTTCGAAGGCCTGTCCATTACTCTTTGTGACTGTTCGGTTCAGCCACCGGAATGTTGTCAATGCGTCTTCGTCCGCCGAAGCCCCGGCCGAAACCGGGACCGCTGACTAGCATACGGCCAACCACTGCCACTACGAATCCGTTGTCATCTCGGTCAGCCAGGCACCTAGACACCAGAGACCGAGGTACCCGGGGATTGTACTAACTACTCGTAGTACTCGTGTAAACGTTTGGCGAGTGACCGCTAAGAGCGACCTCTCCATCATACACTTCTGCTGCAGCTCAGTATTTTTATCGTACTATAGTACTTCTGCCTGCTCGCATCCGTTGCCCACGACGCGCGACAAGCTGGAATGGGGTAGCTCGCAGACATTTTTCATACTAGTCCTCGAAGGTCTGCCCGACATCTCAAGGGACGGCCTGGTGCGTCTCGGATACGACCCCTCAATCGACTGACAGAACTCATCTCAAATACTAGCACAGATAACCGGTCCGACACCTCTAACGACAGCTCGAGTAACATCTACCTCGCCTCGGACACTAAGCATTGCTACTATAGCCCCCGACACCTCAAACGGCGGCCCCGCGTTTACCAAGTTGATCCGTCTCTTTTTGTTCAACAAGCTGGTACAGCTCCGCCTCGGGAAGGCAAGAGTACGGTCTTGAGAGCATAGGCTGTGGAGAATTCATAGAATTCATTTGCCCATACCTGCTCCCATAGGTCGTCCTTGTGCCGCTTGCATTCGGGGCTTCCCTTGGTGTTTGCGTAGGGAGGCACACACCGGAGCCAGATTTACAGGTTACTAAGTTTATGCTCTTTTACATTTAACCGCCTTCCTCCGCCGCTGGACCAAGAATGGCTCACACTTGCACTGTTTGCACCCAGCCGCCGCCTTGTGAATATGGGTAAGTTGCATCCACGACTTCGACATATTGTAAAAGTATAACAAGTTGAAATTTAAGAGAACATTCAAGAACGCATCCAACAGATTAAAACAAATGTTACTCCAACTGATATTTGCTCTATAAAGTTGTCTATATGTGCGTATTGCAATTATCATCTTTCTCCAAATTTCTTTCTTCTATGGCGTCATAAACATCCACCCTTTAAAATCTAGAAGGTCTACCACTCTTCCTTCTCCAGCTAGGTATCACTGTATGATCTCTTCCGACTACCGCTCTTCTCCTATTCCTCAAACATGACAATGCAATTTTATACGTTTAGCTTTAATTGTATATTGCCAGTGTCGATTTCCATACGTTCCCGAATATTTTAGTCATTTTTCTAACCTCATGAGCCTGTTTCACACCCTTTAGAAATCCATATCTAATGGTTTCAGTTTATCAATTTTTCTCTATCCTTGAGCCAGTCTACTATCAACTTTATTTTCACATGATCTCTTGCTGTCGATTTTAATACTTAGATCTCTTATCTCTTATATTGATCTACTGATCCACACCTTCGACCATATTATGATATAACTTCATCTACCTTCTTTCATTTTTGTAACTTGTTAGCATCGTTTAAAAATTTAATACCGCATTGTATTTGGTGCGCAATGCAGGAAGAAAAGAACGATTAGTATTTTATTTTGGTTGAGCCCGTCACGCAAAAGTCAGCACGGGCGCACATGCAGTTCAGTTTGGGTAGTTAGCCAGTAATCATTACACAGCAGTTCTTTTAAAGTTGATCAGAGATAGTTAAACTAAGGGCTTTTGCGTTTGCAATGTGAATGTATGGTTCTATAAAAGCTGCTCGATGAAGAATTACTGTGCCACCTTAGTAAATTTAAGACGATTGTCGGATTTACTCAGCTTCCGGAAATGGAAGGCTATTAAGTTTTCACATGCTTGAGGAAACCTTCCGCACATTCTTTGAACTGTCGCTGTCCATTATTCAAACGAAGCGCTGGAACCTCCCCCTATATAGCGTAAAGAATTAGCTCTGTTTTCCAACCAAGAGCTCGCTTCATCTGCGAGCGCAGTTCCATCGCTTAACTTTGGCGGCCAAAATTTTGTGAGGCATTCGGGATATGTGACTTTCATTGGCCTTAGGCACGTCATCGTTCGTAGTGCAGCAACACTTTCAGCGTTGTGCACCCGTGTATTATTATTGTTTCCCCTGTAATACTATTTTACAGCCAAGCCCACCGAATACCCTTACTGATAACGCACAGGTAAAATGCTCAGGAATTGTTTGGAAACCTTGCTGCTATCAAATCTGCAAGGCTGATCCCCTAAAATGTAATACTATAATGCTCGGTATTATAAAACTTCTTATTTCCTAAATAAAATACTTTGAGAATAAGTTAATTTATTCCGTAGATTTGCGTATTATAAACGCCAAATAACTTTATTCGGCTAATACATCCGTACAGTAAATTATTCCTTTGTTTTTTTACCAAATAAATGTTATTCTCTGGATAATTTGAAAGTTAAAAGTCAAAAGTATAGCGTCAGTCTTATTTTCCAGTCCATGCAAAGGTGAAAATATAAAAGAATTGTGTTCTATTAAGCTTCCTTTCGATTATATTAATACATTTACACGGCCGGTCTTATAAAGACCACTAATCTGGGGTTAACACTAATTCGTTTTAAAATAAACAAAAGCGCATCAAAACGTTAGTGCTTACGACATTTTATTCATTAGTATATACATTTTTATGCGCTTTGGTTTATTTAGCTATTAGTTTACTAGGAAAGTAAATTTACTCCACAAATAGTTATCTAGTGATTTATTGATCGTTTGTATTACTGGCCACAAATGTTAAAGAGTTCTTTGCAATTTCCTACATTATTGTCATTTGTAAAGCGCAATGCAGTTCTGCGTGTTTTGCAGCTAAGTAAGCGAAGCTGAACATCTTACCCATCACCTGGTTTTTCTAGTAAAATTTTCGTTACATAATCGGTTTGAACACTAGGTGGCGCCCTAAAATAACACGAATGTATATACGCATCCCCCCTATCTTACAAGGTACAATTAATTTGACTTTTGCGAGAAAACCCTGTTCTTATTTCAGTTTAAGACTCGCCCCATTCCAATGAGCTACTGAGCACCTAATAAGCTTGTTACATGTCGTAAACAAGGATTCACCGATAACACATTACCACACTTGTGCAAGGCGAACAGCTTTTTATTATGTGTAGTAATGCCTATATTGCAATTTTATCTCTAGTGCTCTAAAGCGAGATTGAAGTAAATCTTAACTAATCGGGCGCAATACAACAACCCTCTCCTTTAACCTTTAAAGGTTGTTTATGGTAAAACTGTAAAAATGTTAGCCCACTATATTCCGTTAATTACAATCTGGTTATTCCAACAAAAGTACTGTGAACTAACTTAGATATGAAGGTCGTCTTCCGAGACAGACGATTAACACCAAAAACAAGTTGAACTGATCAAAAATAAGAGCTTTAGGGACACTGAACTTCGAGGTTTTCTACAACTTTCATTTCGCGTTTCACATCAAAAGGGTTCTCAGGCACACTTACTTCACCACTGATGATCAAGTAAAACAAGTTTTGGGGCTATGGAGCGGTACATGTAGCCATGTAGGAAGATAAATATATCAATTTGTAACTAATATGTTCACTTTTACCATAATCATCATCATCAATTTCTAGAATTAAACAGACTTAGTTTGTTCTGTATACTTGCTAACCTAACTCTTCCCTCGTGGTCTATATTGTAATAGTTGTTTAGAGATATGACAGCTGCACACTAGCGTTCATTTCGATATTGGTCTACGCTCTCCAAAAGTTTAAAATATCTACCTTTTGGTGTATCCCTTCATTTCCTTTCTGATCGAGTGCTACACAACTTGCTAAAACTTTAATATTTGCAGGTGCAATCAGTATTCGGTCTTTTTCAGTGTGGGTGGCCGATTTTGATTTTGCCGTTTGTTTTTTTTAATTATCCCATTGAATTCATGCCTACTCCTTTATTTACTGGCCCTGTGGATTTTTGAGAGTGGGCGAAATTTTGAATCGGGGTATTTCTTTTCTGCTGTCCAGCGAGCATAGTCGATTTAGTGCTGGTTGTGAGGCCCGTTTTGAGTTTTTGGGATTCGACCCCCCCAATTTATACCGAAATCATCGAGTGCAAGACAGTTTTTCCAGCTTTTTGAAGCCGGTGGCGCTGTAATTTCAACCAAGATGCAAGTCGTGAGAATGTAATTTCCAATGTACATATGCATTCGAGCCGCCCTCCACCTAGAAGGCCGCTTGGTTACGCTCGGTCAACAATATGTTAAAGCATGCTGGAAAGCGCTTTGCACCAGTTATCAGCCATGTGGATTGCTCCCGCTAGTCATACACAGTTTGTAGTTTTTCACAGAGGCTTGGGGCTTATTGCTTCTGCGAGGCTCCATTGAGACGTCGCACGCGGTTGAGAGTGTGAGTAGTCCATAGTTTCTGCAAGATTTCTCCATTTTCCTGTGAAGGATCTCTTAGAAGCTACGCCGCAACTGCCTGGGGAATCCTGATTGCCATGGCTGCATTTGGACATTCGCTTTATTTTGCACACTTTATATTTAATTGTGAGTTGTGGGTAAAATAGTACAAAGAGAAGTTATTTTCTCTAGCGCTTGAAGCAGCCAGGGAGAGGTAGCTAAATGTTATGCTATACTTCGAAGTATTTTGCAGGCCTATCGACAGACTTGCGTTTTATTTTTCAGGCTAGAGATTAGCGTTTTTAAGGCGCTCGAAGGACTCCATGTCAGATAAGATAAGTGTTTCGTTGTTTGAAAACTGAGCAGTTCTATTAATTTATTTTTGACACAAAGTACTCTGTTTAGTTGTTTTCTTTTGTCTAATGTAGCTTCAGTATATATTAACATGCAAGTTCCTGAGTCGTTTTGAATTTAGCGACTCAATTGAACCTATCGATACATGCTCGTATTTTTAGAGTGCAGGTCAGTATACGCTAGTGGCCGTACACGGTAAGTGAGTTTTATTTAGACTGCTTTTGTTATTGTCATTGCCTGATCCTCATGACAACAAATCGCCGACAAGTTTGAGCTAGTCCAGGTTATGAGGGCCTTTTGGCAGTTGACTTGTTCCAATGTTTCAGGATCTATAACAGTTACGGTTCTTATTGATTCATCGTCTTTGAAAGCTAACGTTTGCGTTTTTGTGATCCATATTTGTAACGTTCACATATTGTATGCTGTAAATGATCTTTACTACTGGCTAGCACTACCCGGTCATTAGCAAATAGAAAGTCAGAAAGTCATTAATAGTAAAATAACTTAAGATATTGCATTTCATTATTTGTTCTGGTTTGCTTAAACATATTTACTTTTTAAAATATTTCAATGTGTGTATTAATTTCCAGTCAACTTTAGTACCATCAAGTTATTCAGAAAGTTCAGCACAAATAACCATTTACATAATGCGCCAAGTTGGGCTCGTTCGAAAGGTGAAGCGAGCAAATCCCCTAAGACACGGCGAGTCGGTTAAATCTGAATATCAGACTGCAAGCGTGCGCCGGAATAATTATGAATTTACATGGAAACGTTAACAGCGACTACTTTTTACACCCTGCTCCGCGCAACAAAGGCTGCACGTTACGCGCAACTGTTTAAATGAAATTCCCCAAAAATAAAATAGCTGCTTCCTGCAAGGGCGCCGGCTGGCAGATAAATAGCGCTGACTGGCAAGGGATAATTGGGTTGAGCGGGATGCCTTTGAATGAAAAGCTTTACCTACATTCTGCGAAGTGCTTGCTAAACCCCAGGGATAAATCCGGGAAGATTTTTGGAAATTAAATCCGACGCCTGCATGGAGGACCAGAGCCGTGATAATCCACTCTTTCAGCTGCCACCCAAGTGAAACCCTTTGTCCACGAGCAGACTTGGAAATGGAGATACATTTATTAGGCCGATACTGGGCGAGTTGTAAAGGGCTCTCACGCAATCATCCAGTTAAAAAGATAAATAGGGGCTTCCCCCAGATTCTCGTCCAGCCAAGTCCATAGTTGGAATATTTATGCACGGAGACACATAAATATACTTTTACTTCCCTCGTTGCAATTTGTAAGCATTAGGAAAGATAACTTCCATATTATATGCTGTTGCTAGCTATGCTGTGGTTCTAGTAACTTAACAAGTTAGTGTTATAACGACAAAAATAATTGTAATAGCAACTAGAAACGTTTGATAAAATTGGAGACGGAAACAAATAAGTGGTTCCTAAAGAAATCAGGCTCACTAAATTGCTAATAATTGTGATTACTTGTGTCGGAATGGTACAAGATCCAGATTACGTACTTTTTCATCTGAAAACGAACATAAGTAAATGCAACATTCCCTTATGTCTATATGAACGTTCTAAAGCAGGGATGCGCAACTCGTGGCCCGCGGGCCGCTTGCGGCCCGCCACACTTTCTCGTGCGACCCTTCAAAGATTTTACATTTTGACTTTTAAAATATTTAGATCAGAAGAAACCGTTCTTAGATTTAACATTTTTTCTTCACCATTTAATATAGAAGTGGAAACAGTTCCGGATGAGTTACCAATGGAATTAATAGATTTACAAAACGACACAGATTTAATCAATAAATTTCAAAATGTTGACATACATAATTTCTATCAAAATAACATGAATTTAGAAAAATTCCCACGATTAGGCGCACAAACAAAACAAATAATGACACTTTTTGGAAGCACCTATGTTTGCGAACAATTATTTTTCTCAATGAAAATAATTGAAAGCGATTACTGATCGGGATTAAATGCGTGCAAATTGCTGTTGCGTCTATATCTAAAATGTCAAATTTCTCATTAAATAATCTTTTTCCACATATATCTTTCGCCGTTTTTTAATAATATTTCTATTAATGAGTGTTTTATTTCTGTAATTTTTTATACTAGTTTTTTTTTGTTAATAAATAGATAATTTGAGTTCATCATTCAGTGTTCGTATTATCACAAGTTTCTTACATGCGGCCCGCACAACATTTTTAAATTTGTAGCTGGCCTGTTGTCAAAAAGGGTTGCTCATCCCTGTTCTAAAGCGAACTTCATTTGTACAATCTCTTCGAATACACGAATCATACTGGATAGTCGTTGATGCGTTATTCACAGTAATCTGTTTCAATAACAGAAAACGTCCACATACGTAATAAACGTTCATGAGTGACTGACAGTTTCTAAGTATTTTGAAGTGTTTTCTTCTAACTGTAAATTTATTGATAAATGGCTTTAACTTTTCTAGAAATAAGATTTAACCACTGCAATTTTTTTCCAGAAGGCAGCAAAACTTCTGGACAGATATGAATGTTATCGTGATCTAATTCCTGGGCCCCTAAAATAGTTCTCAACAGTTCTTCATTCTAAATAAATCGCTTAGTCACTTGCTTTTAAATTCTGTAAGATTTTATAATAACAAAATCTTTAAGAAATTAGCTAATTGCAGTTTTTAAATTCGATGTAGAATGAATGAGTCACTATTCAAGTCTATAAAACACAGATGCAACACTTAAACTGATGGAACAAGATACCATGTGTCTAACGAAATATGAACTTATTTCATCTTTACACGAAGTTAGCACGGTAAGCATATTTATGAATGTGATAAAGATATCGCACATTAGCACGTTTCTGAGTCTTTAGAAGCGAATTTGAGTAGCTCCTATATGTGTCTGCATAACATAGTGTTGCCCACCGTAACGATAAATCCCTAGATCAAATGAAGATGTTATAGGTTAACAGTAAAATTAATTACATGTAGTCATATCGGCCTCACATTGGTTTTTAAAAATCGAGTGTTGTTAAGTAAAAAAATTACAAATAAATTTTATTAATTTTAAGAATTGTTTAAGAACCTTCACAGATTTTTGTAAAAAATTCCAGATTCATAGGCAACACTGTAGGTGTCCATAAACGTATCTTGGAACATCTGACTCTTCCTTCTTATTTTTTAGGTTATTTCTCTTATAGACGCTTTTTGACAGTCATGTATTAAATTAATAATAAACAACAGTTATTTTCAAACTGGTACAATTATTTGTCTATTGCAACGAGAAGCGGAGGTTTTAGGAATTAGTATTCCTACTGTTAAAAGGGTCAATGCTCGTAGTAGAAATCAACCAGTTCTATCTAGTCCTGGCAAGAAAAGACCCACCAAGAGGTCGAAAACTGCAAATCTATTGCATTCTTCTAAACTGCTCATCAGCGAAACCATATATAATATATACATATAGTGAAAGAAAAGCGTGTATAGTGTTTATACTGTTAGTATAGACTAGATTCTAAGCTAATCGTGCAATTAGTGCAGCGACACAAAAACACGTCTTTCAAGTAAGACCACATTTATCGATTGTTTGTTTACAAGAAACGTTGTTCATAAGTCATGGTAAACAAGGTTGATGCGATTATAACATTATTGTTTAATTTTAATTAACACCTAAAAGAAAGCTAAAAACTTGTAACATTTGTTTATCCATAATCTGAAAAAGTCACCTGTTAGCTATTGCATGACAATTCTGTAAACATCAATCAATCAATCATATTATGGATGCTGATTTGCCTATGATTTTTTATCTTACACTACACAGATACTATTGATAGCTAGAACAGGTCTCCGCTTTTTTTGGATGCCCAATCTACGAAGGGTACTTAAGAAAGTTTAAAATACAAGAGCCCCAAATCCGGCTAAATTATAAAGGGACCGTCACTAGTATGGAAGCAGCAGACTATAAAAATATATACGAACAAGATGAGAAAGTTCAAGCTCCTTATCGACACTTCGGTACAGTGCCATGTGCTTTTTAGAACGGGAATTAATTATTGCGAAGCATAGATAGTAAACGTCGGTTTAAAATCGAGTTAGCGATTTATCAATACCTACCTTTAGAGGACAGCGCGAATGGGAAAGAGAGCGCCCATAACGTGGATAAAGGTAAGAAAGGATAGAAATTTGCATCTGCTTCTTGCGATAACTGTTAAAAAATATTACTCGTCGCTAGATTGAAGTCACCACCTTAAGCGCAGCAGTCCAGATCGATACCACTACACCACCCAGTCTGCTTAATTACGCGGCTATTAGTGATATCCCAAATACAAATTAAAAACACATACATGGAAAAAAACGATCACTCTCTTCACTAAACTATATTTTCCGACTTTCCTTTAATGCCAAAGCGGTTGCTGTCTGCACGACGGTTATGCACTTTTACAAGACCTCTCATATGATTATGGTTTGATCGCCATTGATTGACCAGTTGCAACAAAAAGTGCAAATTAGGAAAAAAGAGCCAGTCCAAAAGTAATACTTCGGCAGATTGTGCCGAAGTGAAGCTATTTAACAAAATAGAAGAAAAAAATGTGTCACGATAATGGAATCAAACATATTGTTCTATATATAAGGAAAGCAAAATTCTGCTATAACTAAAAAGGAATTAATGTAATTATTTCAGTTATGACAAGGCTGCTTCCAGAGTCAGCGTTATAAGACAACAAAATGGAAGTGTAGATTCTGTTTGGACAACGTCACTGTGTTAGACAGTTAACTAAAAAGATAAAAGACACATAAATAGATACGTTTACAACATTTATAGACGTATAAAATCGTCTGATAACGTACAAAAACTACGACAAGAAATGAGAATGATGAATATGCAAGAGATTTTGATATGTTTAGCTCAAAAAGTATATTACAACACAGAAGCAGATATAAAATTAGACAACAAAATAATCGATAATATAAAACTAGCAAAAGGGGTAGATTATCACTCCACAGCAATACAACCCTGCACTTATTCCTTTTTGCAAATGAGCAGAATTTAAAATAATAACATGAAGGGGATGTAAAAACGTCCCGTTCGACAGCTCAATGACATCATAATCTTTCTAAAAACTTTTCCACTGCAGGCAAACAAGCACGTAATATTCTGCCAAATACCAAAGGAATGCGACAGTCGGTAGCCCCATATAAAAAGGGAATTCAACCCCTGAACCGGCCTCACTTCATCGGCAGTCGCGTTACCATTTACCGTGGTTGCTGTGAATACTTTTGTATATCTGTTCGTGTATAAACGCAATTAGTCTGTTAATTTACCCCCGTTATTTTTTATTTACGTGTGAATTCATCAACAAACCAAAAGAGCATGCATAAATACAGGTTGAAAAATTTGAACGAGGAATTTGACAGGTGAAGAAATTAATTTTGAGGAAACGTGATGTGTCTGCGGTCTTCCGTGAATTTGTGTAATTCCTTCGATTTCTTGCACTCGCTTAGGAAGCACGTCAGATATGTAACTGGTAGATTTATAGGACCAGGTTATTTTACTGAAGGGGTTGAAACTTGATGAGGGGATTAAGGGTTGTAGGGTAAGATGTGAATAGAGTAGCAAGGCCTAACTACCCCTTAAGACATTTGTAGCCTACGTCTGTTCACAAATGAATGCACCTCAATGCTACAGAATGTATTAAAAATGCAAATACAAATACACTGCTTATATACACACTTTTTGTGACATGTTTTGCTTATTCTAGCGAGTTACTTAACGTAAACTGAAAACAAACGTCTGCAACAACTAACGGCTTACAAACAATACATTGCAACCTGACCTAGTGGTATAACACCAATGCTAACGTTGCGTAAATATAGCTTAGATATTACATGTGATGAACTAGTTTAACGGTTTAAATAATTTTCGTAAAACTTCACGCAATTGTTTATTTTCTGGCCAAACGTCAGTTTGAACCATATGTGTAGAAAAACAACCGTATAAAAATAAAAGATATAGAAACAAAAAACTTTAAAATTGGTCATAAGTTCAGCATATATATATGTGAATATGGAGTAATATGAAGAAAAAAAACAACGAACATGCTTTACGGCTTTGCGTCAAATATGAATAGTTAGAACAATAAAAAAAGACTTTTCCACAGCATAGTGCAAGTCTAGTCTTGTAGGATGTGGGTACTTACAAAAGAGATTGTGGATAAAATCAGAACAGTGGAGATTACTACGAATTACATTACATTACACAAAGAGTTATTCGTTATGAATACGTTTTCTCATAATTTAATTATGAGCGTTGTTATGTACCGTACAACTTTCGGGAATGGACCGTGTCATTGTTGAAATAAAGGATAAAACTTAACGCTAGCCCACTTTCATCATTACATCCATTCCAAAATCGTTCATAAGCGTTGTTGCTTCCATCCCATCCTTCTAAGGATGTAAGTTAAAGACACTATTTTTAAGATTTAAAGTTTTCTGATGGCCACCCGAATCCTTTTGGTTACCTGGGATGTTTGATTTTCTTTGCTAAGCTTTAATACGCTACACATTCGATGTTTCATCTTCCATTTTGTTTCAACCTTTGTTATTTAGACTTGCTGCTCATTGGTACGATGCCGTTTGTAAAGCGAAGGTTGTTGAGTTGTCAAACGTCGATGTTAATGTTATCTCGTTCCAGTCCAAGCTCTTAAAAATGTAATCCCTGACAAGAGTAAATAGTTTTTACAAAATGGTATCTTCTTGCCTTAATCCGCTTTTGCACAAACAGAGCGGTAATATATGGACTAGACGTATTATAGAGTGGAGATCAAGAGCAAACAAAAGAAGCATAGGAGGAACGCAAAAGTACTCTATTATAGAACGAAAAGGTTGGGCATCGAGTTCAAAATATAAGAAAAAGTGGAAAAAATAAGTGAAAGTTTACAGCTAATAGTGGATAAGACAAAGCTGCTAAACAAGAAAGAAGAGGAATATCAATTACGTTGTAGAACGAGATTGCTTGTAAGAGTATACTTGCTTGACTTCAGCATATTTTCAGTCCACATAGCCATGATAAGTGAATTTTCGATTAATCATGTTTTTGTAATCATTTTGATTACTCTACGACAGTTTTCCAATTTTTAAAACCAATAAAAAAACCCTTGACTTGTTGCATGTCACTAAATCACCATTATCATCATTTCCAGTATTATGGTGTCTGCTGACCCTTTGCGGCTTCCAGGAAATTTCGCCATTGTCTTCCATCCATACATGTATCATTTGACACGTCTCTTAAGTTCGTAGCGTTAGTTATTCCCGCTCTCCAACTTGGTTTTAGTCTTCCTCTCTTCTGTCGTTCACCATCACTTGTTTTGGGATTCCATCTTCTCCCATCCCCTTTAAATGAACATACCATTCTAGCTGCTTCCTTCCCTTGCCCTCTGCAATACTATCTCCTTTGTTCATTATTACTTTTATTCTTTCGTTCCTAACTCTTTCAATTATAAAAATTCGATATTCTCAAGGCGTTCATTTCCAGAGCTTATAGCTGTTCTTTACTTCTTTTTATCATCTGCCATATCTCAAAACCGTACACTACTGTGCTTTGAATAATTGCTTTTATTTTTTTCTTTCCTTTCTTTATTCTATCCTCTATTTCATTTTTACATGTTCATTTTTTGTTATTTTAGTCCCAAGGTACGTGTATTCTTCACATGTTGTAACGGCTTCTCCTATATCCAGTTGTATTCCAATGCATTTCGATGAACCAGGACGAGTGCCATTTTGTTGGTTCGGCGATGAAAGACCATCTCGTATTGCAGTAGTTCCACTACTTGTAACGCATTTGCCTTGTTAATGGTTGATAGTGACATCCACTTTAAAAATAACCAATTAAATGTAAACCAACCAAGCTTTCGGACGGTTTATTTCTCGAATGTTATTGTTTATAGAACTAAAAGACGCCCACTGAACAATTTTCGGTGATGTTCAAAGAGAACAGCCGAACTCAAGATCAATAAAGTGAAACACTCGGAATTCTCTAGAAATTAATTACGATTGTGTTTCAGTACTAACGGGGGCCCCCCCGCAGCCACGAACATCGCGGAGAGTTTCAATAAAGATTTTGCGAAAACAGGACAAATCGCCAATCTTTCAAATTGCCAAAGAAAACATTAAACAGTGGCGCAATCGATATGACAACGTCAAACGTCCGTGGAAATTCGCAACAGCCGGGAAAGCCTATAAAGCTGTCGCTCAAACAAGGTTTGTTGTAGGAAAACATATAAGCTGCGTCCTATCAATGCATGAGCAATCTTATATCAGCCATCTAAAAATAACTACCTATTCCTCCGACTTGAATGAGATGTCAGATTCAGTTAAACGCTAATGGATTTACAGAGCCCGGCCTAAACGACACTGAACTTATCTCGACGTTCCATCTCGATAAGTGCGCTTCCCGAACGAAACGCTTCACATGTCCCTGGTCCTGCCATCAATTTTTTTGCAATTCGCTTTCGCGCCACGTTCGCGACGCTACAGTACCGGCAGAAATAATTAAAGTAATTTATCGCGTCAATCGGGCTAATTTGGAAGGTATCCCGACTCCATGCAAAAACGGCGTTATTTTTTACGGCGCGAACAGGCGATAATCAGAGCGGAATTGCGCCCCATAACATTTAAAGACTGAGATCAGTGGCGCAGCAAACACTGCAAGATAAGTTTCGCCTGAAACTATATACAAAATGTTAAAACTGCGCAAACTTTCTGTATTCTGTATTTATAATATCAACCATTTTCTAGTGAAAATCAAATACATACAAAGAGTACTGAATTTGGAAGTGTAGAAATATGCCCAAAGAATCCTATGTAATACTAAAGAACTAAGAGTAAATTCTAAAAAAAATCGAAAATGTGAAAAACGTAAATATGAGTTCGACACGTCGAAAAAATTCGTAAAGGCATACGAATAGCTACTGTCGAAATTATATGAGAAAAGAGCGTCAAACGTGAAAATGCTACGATAGAGACCTGTTAGGTGTCAAAAGCGTAATTAACTTGAGAATTATTTGCTGCATAATACATGGCCGCGTAAAAGTTCCTTCATTGGAACACGGTCGCTGTGTAAACGCAGTATTAGCGTTTGAGATGTAATCTGTTTTACCGGTTGTCGAACCACTGAAAAAATAACAAGGTTTTATTTTCGATTATTTGGGGGAAAAATGTAGCGTCCCTTCTGGCGGCAGGACTCTGTGTATATTTGTGCTCCAAGTTTATTTCGTGGCTTCACGATTTCGTAAATTATTAATTAAGGAAGCTTGCTGGTATGCAGGTTAAAGAATTGGACACATTTTTGGGACTTTGGTCCGCATCTTAGGGTAGTTTAAGAACACAGAATTTCCCTGTCGTATTGGCTTTGCCTGTAACTAGACAGGGTGAGTGTAATTTCTCCAATTTCAAATTGTAATAACGTAATTTCAATAAGCTGACTTCTGCCTGGGAGTTTGGTCCGCATCTTAGGGTAGTTTAAGAACACAGAATTTCCCTGTCGTATTGGCTTTGCCTGTAACTAGACAGGGTGAGTGTAATTTCTCCGATTTCAAATTGTAATAACGTAATTTCAATAAGCTGACTTCTGCCTGGGGTTTTAGCGTCACCTAGGAGGTAAAAATCTACAATTTCATTGTACCACATTACCAACGACGCCTGTTGTCTGCTCAAGTTTACTACTTCTAGCGTCACCCGAGGCTGTAAGGGTTTCGGCCATCAAAACCGCACCAGGAGAGCGTAGTTCACGCTTGGAACCTCATCCTCGGAGGTTTTCCTGTATGACATTGACTGGCGTTGATTGCCTGAAGCCGCTGTTCTGAGCTGTTTGGGGCCCTTGAACCCTCTTGAAACCGCTGCTTCTATCCCGTTTGTGGCCGTAGATCATCACCTCAGGCACAAGTTTCAACACTCTCAGACAATTAGTACAATCTTATAAATGATGTTTAATGATTTTCGTACCACAAACTTGGTAAAATAATCTGTAACTGTGTGTAATAAAAAAAGGCATCTATTATTGGTTCTATATTTCTTGTGTGTAGATGTAGTGTACTAATTACTGCTATAATAACCTTAGATTGAGGTGCACCTATTTAGTAGGGAACGCAGGATAATAATTTTATAATATTTCTGTACTGGTTATTATCTCCATCTTTATTTAATAACTCTAATGCACAGACATATCTTTCATATCTAAGTTCGTTACTGCTACCTTCTATATTTCAAATGTTGCGTAATTGAAAGCTGCAATTTATTCTAAGTTTATAAGTTCTTGGCCTATCTGAGTATATTGGTTGTAATTGAAAAACTTGTTGGCGCTCATCTTATTCGAAAATGCATCATTTTAACGAACCGCACGCCTTCTCCTCTGCAGCTAGCTGGCGAACTCTCAAATATACTCTCGTAGCGTTACAATATTTGAATATAATTATAGAATCTAAAGTGAACATCTAAGAATGCTAACAGACTGCAAACAATAATATCGTTCCACCAAGAGTCAGAAGACGACCCCAGCAAAGATGGGCCCAAAGTTGGTTATCATCTTCTGTTGAATCGTCACCCAATATCCACTAAACAGAACATTGTTCTATATCCAAGGAAGAATAAGAAATAATAATACAGATAAAGCAGTAAAAAAATAACTACCAGAAAGAAGATCTATTACAGCAGGAACCACAGCTTTGCATGATGAAAGACTATAAGAAAAAAGAACATATCCAAAGAAGCCAATTGACCTACAAGTAACTAGCCCAATGGAAGATTCCAGCCATAATACTATGTAAAGATATGAAATCTGATTGACAATAGAAACGGAGTTATATAAATATAAAAAGAAAGTTTGTAGGAACTACTGAACACACAACAGTCGTAGATTCGGCTCCTGGTTATGGTGAGATTCTAAAGAACACAAAAATATATACACCTCTACAATCATGCCGTCTTTTGAGGAGAGGCAATTGAAGTATAGAAATGATAAACTAATAAAACACTACAAATAAGCAGACGATGATATCGAAGACTGGAAAGCTCCCATTATGAATGTATTATCGATTTTATCCGTGTGTTGATCAAGTTAGTTGAAATGAACCTCGTACAAACGTAAACAAAGGTAAAAATAGAAAACAGGGATTACGAGACTCCATATCAAAATTGTTGCTGTATTTTTTACTACAAACTGAAACTCGCCAAATAACCTCGAAAAGATTATATATTTAAGCAATACCAGATCCGAGCATATATTACATAAATCGGGTGGAATAAGGAGAATGTATAGAAAATAAACGAATCATTCAAAGAAACACTAAGAACTAGCATAACAACAAATACACATAACTGTTGAAAACAGTTGGAGGTATCAAAACATTATATCTAAAATAGACTTGCAAAGTAACCTATAAAATATATTCTCCATTGTGATTGTTTTAATATGTACAGTTAGCGTCACACGTTTTTTGTTTTGTTCGTAACTTAGTCAACAGTTTCAATAGAAAACAACTTTTGTTATTGTGGGTCGAATTCACTGCAGAACAGTTTTGTCGTATTTCTACTGCTAGATTGATTATTTATGTTCTATTTACAATGGAAAGACACAATTTATTCTAAAATTCCGTAAATAAAGCAATTTGTTTGTTACAGAATGGTGTTAGACAAGTTGATATTGCAGATCAGGGTTAAGGGAAGGTAGAGACGCAGTACAAATGCTAGGGAAGAGAGATTTCTAATCCTATCAGCTAGAAGGAATTCTACTAGACACTGTGCGCTTCTACGAAGAGACCTACTAAATACTACTGGCACTGTGATACATCGCATAGCAATATTAAATTGCCTTAATGAACATGGTTTATACTGCAGAAGACCTTTACGCTGACTTCCATTAAGGATGCAGCATAAACGACGAAATTTGTAATGGTGTCGCAAATAGATAAATTACAGTATAGAGAGAACCTAGCAGACGGGTAAATGAGCAATATGTGCCATGGGCAATATCTTAATGGTTTGGGGGGGGGGGGGGGCGAAGCGAGTGTTTCTACGGAAGTTTAAGTGTGCCAGCAAAATATGACCGCTGGTGTTTCCACTCAGGACATTATTTCTAATCTTCTGGGCAAGTATCGTAACGTTCCTGAACCACATTTTGAAACTAAATCTGACCCAGCTACATCCAAGCTCAGTAATAGCAATGAATAATCTTTCAATATACACCCAATTTGTACGTTTGTGTATTGTAATATTTATATCTATGTAAATTTACATAAATTTGTAGCTACCGCCAGTGTGCGTCAGTTTCCATCATCTGTAAACCGCGGTTCCCATTGTACTGTTTCTGCGAGCGTCGCCGGAAGCAGTTGGAAAAAGCGCGAAAGACATACTAAGCGCGATTAGCGTTTAGAAGAGGAACGGCTTTCGTTGTGTGACCCTTGAAGATAACAGGTTATTTCTTCGCGTTGTTACATTGGGTCAACGCCCAAAGATGAATTTCAGTGCGACACGTTGAGATCACGTTTCGACTTCAAAAGCTTGCGTTTCGAGTCAGGTCTGCAGCTAGGGGTTCATATCTTCGGGCAACGAGAAGAAGTCTGCCCCAACTTCACGCAATTATTCAAGGTTTTTACCGTTAGAAAACTGAAATTAGCCAATTGCACCACATTGCATTACCTCGCGTCCCAAAACAGGTGACGTCTTTGGGCTCGGCCAAAAGCTATCGTGACGACTTGTGACGTCAAGCGTCAACACGTCGCTGGAGTATCAGATTCCATCACAAGACTCGGAAAAATTCAGTGCGCAAAGGGTCCCCTGTAGGACCGGATTTTAAAGCAGTTGAATTTTTACGTACAAGGCAGTTATTTTGATGTCTTTTTACATTGTTTAATTATAAACGTATGGCAGCCATACTTATTCTAGTTTTTATTGACTGGTAAATGCGTGTAGGATTTAACAATCGCTCATAGTTTTTATTATTAAATAACACCGTTTGGTATAGAAGTGGCCATTTATTTTAGATGTAATCTTGTTTTGATTTCTTGTTTTACTTGTGTTTATTTAAAACCAATATATCTTTGTGCTACACTGATTGTGAGCACATTGGCTATTATTTGAGTAGAAGCTTGAGTATATATATGTTTTCAATGCTTTGATCTACATTGAGTTAACTGCCGGAGCTACGTTGCGTTGAAAATCTGGAATAACTGGGAAAAAAGTAAGTCTTCTCTTATCTTAAACTGAGCTAGCTGGCAACATAAGGACAAATAGTTATACACATTTAAACACAACGGAGGGGCAATGAAACGTACGATTTTGGATACTTTGATAATACTGCACCACCCTATGGGGCTACTAAACCAATTCGAGGAAGATCACATCGAATATTTACCTCCTTCACCGTTATTGCCGGACTTCAATCTGATCGTAAAGGTTTGGCGTATGCTAGGAAATGCGCTATGGAACTATCAACCAGCTCTAGAAGGACTACGTGATTTAAGACAAATATTGCCTACTCTATGGGACACCTTGGATTAAAATCTCATAGACATCGCAATGGTAACTATGCCCATGTGTATAAAACTTCCGTTTTAATGAGGCAAATCTTATATTATAAGAGCCGATTTCGCCGATCGCCGGCGGCCGTCCAAGTGTAAGCAGGCGCGCGCACACGCTGCATGAACGGCCTGCATTCTAGCAAGTGGCGCGCGCGCACGAATGGCGAGACCGCATTTGTATTGTTAACTCTGGCAGGGCCGGACGTAGGCTGGCTGCCGCCTTGAGCAAGCATTTTGATTGTTAACCGTTTCTTTACGCTCGCCGGGCCAGACGTAGACTGGCCACGAGTTCTAGTATCTTATAAGAGATATTGGGTGGGCTACGTAACTTGGAACTCGTTAGTTCTTGAGATTGCAACCCAACGTGCAACACAGATATTCAATAGCTATCTAAAAGGCATTTTATTGTTGATTAAACTTTCGTACTAATTTAACAAAGTTTAGGGATAGTGTTTTCAGATGTTCCATGCCGTGGATACCACTGTTTGCATTTATACGGCATTCGCCATACACTAAAATAATGGCGGTTTTCAGATTCGGACCTTCTGGCAACCACCTTACTAATGCTAAAAGTTGAGGTGTTGATTAACTGATCAGCTGCAACTTGCCTCTTGAAAAAATCGTGTATCTGTAAGATTGTTTCGATTTTATAATATTATATTATATTAGTTCTAGAGTCGCGATAATTTTTATTAATCGTGTACGTTTTTCAAGTCAAGGTCCTGGCCATAGTTTAAACAACTACTAATAAGCAGAGTTGGGCAGTAGTTTGAGTAGCAGTTAAACTACTACTTTAATTATAAAATTTAAATAACACTGGTATACAAAATTTGATTTATTTTTTGTCCCAGAAGTGAAAATGGGCGAATCTAATAGCATTTTCCTACTGAATTCAAATATGGTTTCAGAATGATTCTATCACGTAAGGATTAAGGATTTTTAGAGACAACTATTTTAATTTTACAACATAACGTATTTAAAAAGTGTAATATAATCTTACCTAAAAAGAAGTATGGGAAGAAAAATGGCGGGGATCCCCTTCTGGTATAAGGGCAACACAAATCACACCTTCGGAAAATCCCCCTGGTTTCGAACTATCCCGAGGTTTGTGGACCAAGTTAAACAGGATACGCACTGGACATGGACGATGTAAAAGTTTGATGCACAAATGGGGCTACACAGAATCTGCAGAATGCGAATGTGGAGCAGAAGAACAAACCATAACCCACATTGTAACCGAATGTCCAATGTATCGTTACGACGGAAATCCCGAGGACATATACTCATTAACAACAAAGGGAAAAGACTGGCTTCTTAACTTAAAGCTCGATTTATAATCACACCGGCAATGTTAGTTGTGTTAGTTATTTTTAGCATTAATTTTCAGTTAACTTAAAGAATGTTACGTAGTAAGTTTGTTTAATGTAATATGTCTCATACGAAATATATATATATATACCTAAAAAGAAGTAGTGTTTGATTTTCTACGATATTTTGCATCATGAACATCTGTCTTTAGGGTCCAACAATAGTCAGCTAGCATGCTCGGGCCCCACTTGCCCTGGTACCACTTTTCCATATCTTTGTTTCCAACCTTTTAATCGTGAGCCTAAAAGTTCTGCCTTCTTTTTAGATAAATTCAGATCACGTACAAGGTCATTAAGATCTCATTGTGTTAGTAAATGCGGTTCACCAGACGAACACGAAGTTTCATAGTTTGGATCAACTCTTACATCATCATTATCCTCTGCCAAATCTTTGTGCTGTTCATCATCGCTAAGTATGATATTTGCTGGTGGTTTAGACACAGGCAGTTCTTCACTGTCACTTCACTATCATGGCAGATGGTAGATTAGGGTATGAAATAGTGTGCTTTGATTTTGAACTAATGCCCGAAATATTATTCAGACAAAAGTAACAATCAGTGGCATGATCTTTTGGTTCCCAGTGGCACAGCAAAGGCGATAGAAGAACTCTGATAACATTTTTGAATTCAGAGGGAAAAATGCATGTAGCAACCGCTTCTACTTGCTCTGGGACAAAATTTTGTATACCAGTGTAATTAATAGTTAACTACTTTTTCAATATCAGTACTTGTATTCTATTCAATAATTTTATTCTCAATTATTCGATATTCATTACTTCTGGTATTCTTTGAATTTTTTAACTACATTTGGCAGTCAAACCTTTGATATATATATTTATTAGTTGTTTATCTATTTCGTCTGACAGTTTAATAGATTCTGGAGGTGGGAAAATAAGGGGTTGTCGATTTTAAACAGTAATCTGGCTGTTATCACTGTCTAATTTTGTCGTGTATTGTAAAAGGTAGTGCATGTTATATTAAACTTCCTAATTTTTCGAAAAAACTGCTTTTATTACGGTACGGTAAAGCAAAAAATGAGTGGAAGCGATTCACAAGATGATTTGTATATGTCGGCGCCGAGTTGTTGGATGTACTACGATCCTTAGAGTTACACAAAATTTATTATTTAATTGACAATGAAGAGCCTACGAATTTGGCTGAAATTAGATACCTTGCTAGTGAAAAGTGTGAGCGTTTAGCACGAGATGCAGTTTGTAAGACTGCTGGAAAGGCACAAGTCATTTGTGATTAGTGATTTTGTATTCAGTAAAAATAACGAACGAATGCTATCAAGCTTGACCGCCGGTACCGAGGTCCCTTCAACATTTAAGTTTGCTTCCGATCAGTTAATTAGTGTCCCCTAGAGACACGGCAAAAGTTTAGTTGACTCGGAGGAAGATGGCTCCGTGTCGGCGGAGAAAAACGTATGATTAATTTATCTTTGTTCGAATTATGTAGAGATGAATTGTCATTGTTTTTAGTCGATCCTGGCAAGGTATAAAACTTGGTCAGATGAACTGTTTGAGTCGATCCTGACTAGAGATGTAACTTGGTCAGATGTGTTATTATGAGTCGATCCCGATTCTGAGTGTAATCGGTTGAGCCCGATTCTGAGTGTAATCGGAAGACCGGTTTGGTGGTTGAGCCCGATTAGGAGTTAATCGGAAGATCTGTTTGGTAGTGTGTTGAGCCCGATTAAGAGTGTAATCGGAAGACCTGTGTGTAGTAGTTGATCCCGATTAGTTGAATATCGGAAGTTGAGCTTGATAGTAACAGTCGAATAGTGTACTTTATTTGAAAGAGGATTTAAGTATGCACTACCTAAAGAGCTTGATTTGTTTTCTTCAAAATTGTGAAAGTCGATGATTGGTTTGTTGTTTATTTGTTGATCAGGATGAACGAGCGGTTAAGTAACTGATTTATTTTCGTACAGTTGAAGGACTTTAGTGCCCGTTGACGTGCACGTGTCAGAACGGCCGTGTCGGCGCCGAAGATATTTGGACTAATGTCTCCGCCTATGAGTTATGTTTTCTAGTTATGTTATGTTTCGTTTGAACTGTTTTGTTTATGAGTTCACAGAAGCAACGCGATAGGTAATTTCCTATAGAATGGAACGGCGCCTGCAAGACCCAAACAATATGGGAATGAGTAACGTTGCCGAGATCAGGGCATTCTTGTATAGAAAAGCAAAGGTATTGGACGAAGTTGCGGGCGCCGGACCATTACCGTTCCAACCCTTATTATTAGTTATGTTCATTTTTCCATTGCGGGCTACTTATTGGTT
This sequence comes from Agriotes lineatus, assembly GCA_940337035.1. Classification (NCBI taxonomy): domain Eukaryota; kingdom Metazoa; phylum Arthropoda; class Insecta; order Coleoptera; family Elateridae; genus Agriotes; species Agriotes lineatus. The sequence continues at coordinate 38,189,867 of OW679201.1, forward strand.
ATTTTTGTTTTCAACCAATAAACTGTGCTTATCGGACTTCATGTGTAAAATCGAAGTGGTTACGCCCTGAACTACCCCTAAGCTCTGACATATATTATGGATTCAGACCAATATTCTAAAATTACTCAAAGAAAAATACCGGATTACTTCGGTTTGGGACTACCACAAGAAAGAAAACATGGTACTATATTTCTTCCGCATAAAGTAGTTAAAAACTAGTTCATCAGATTATTATTCACTGCGGAAGTACCTAAACTGAATAATTAAACTACAGAGTATTTAGGGTTATTTTTGTTGAGCAGTTGGTAGTTAGTAATTTACTATTTTCAAAAAGTAGTCTACCCAGATCTTCTAACGATTAAATAACTTGTATTCCAATATATTTTTCGAAAAAGGCAATAACACTGCAAGGTTTTGTTACGATTCGAAATCCGTCGCCGTGAATTTTTCGTCCGTGCTTGTCGCAGATTCGGTGATTTCCAACGCCAGCGTACATTTCGTGTTGCTTGTTTATTCTAGCAAACTTTGACCAGAACGTGAATTTACCTATATGTATTATGCCCCCATTTATGCTCCCGATCCATCACCGGCGGTCCGTTTGAGCTAGTTGTGTGGAATAATAAAAGTCGATGTTCCTATTGCGCATTTTCGTTAGTGTTATACTTCACCTAATGACTGATGTAACAAAATTGGCATTGAATTAGCACTTTTTATGTTTTTAGGTAGACCATCTTTTAAAAATTTTGCTCACGTCGAAACTATTTGCACATTTTTTGGATTTTTTCAATTTCTACTTTTTTGCCTGCGAGAACTGATCTCCGCTTGCTATAAGTTCACTACATCAATGTTCTTTACACACTTTACACACCATTTAAATGTTTTAACACGTGAAGTAAATTACATATGAGACTATATAACTAATGATTGGGATGATAATTCCAGCACTCATATTAACTCCATTAAGAGCATTTGCAAAATTATTGCCTGAAAACTACGATTTATAACCTACATCTCATTTAATGCACATCTATGGTACAGCGACAGTATGTTAAAATAGAGAATTATTTTCGACCTGTTTTCTTCTTTAAGATTTACAATGAAATAATTAAAAGAAAAATTTTTAAAACTACTTGAGGGATTCACTGAAATAAGCAAGCTTATTTAGTCTGATATCTCTCCTTGAATAGTCAACACGTTTACCACTGTAGCGAATATATTTGCTTACTCAGTTGCAAGTTACAATAGCCTGATACATACTTTAATTTTACTTTGTAATTTAGAAACCTTCAAAGAGCGAATTTCTTGGTATAAATTAATGTATCTTTCACATGCGAGTATCGACATTGGTATTGCTCGTGTTTGTAGTTACCGTTTAAAGTTCTAAAATAATATTCGTATTATTTTTATGGATAGCTTATGTGCTAAATAAACGCATTATTATTATTATTATTATTATTACGTCAGTTAAATCACAATATTAACTCATTAATGAAAGACAAAGATCAGATTCCCTGTGGGAGTGCGGGTTCGAATCCCACCGATTGAATTGTTCCTTTGTCTTTTCAAATTGATGTAATTTGTATTGCTAAGTGTTTTCTTTTACTGTTTCAATATTATTAGCAGCATTGCGGTATTTTCTACCAATTTTGTATATAATTTTGTACACTCTTCAACCTTACTTCGATCTAGCAAATGCTGTTTCTCGCGCAATGCGCTTTCTTTGTTAAAGACGTTAGAAACGTTTCCTTCGCTCAGTTTTTTATGTAAAATTCAATTTAAAAAATGCAAAAATGATTTTAAGTAGAATAAGACCATCTATGCGGTGGACTGAAAAACTATTTAAAAAAGCATGTAAGAACTCTAGAAAGAAGCTAAGAATGTTTTTAATTACGAAAAAAATGAAAATTATGCTTAAATTTAAACGTGTAAGAACAAACTGTAGTAAAATTTGGACACACAACATGATACCTTATCTAACAATTGCTAATAGTCATTTACAATTTCTAAATATTAATTTTTATTTTACGAATAAAACGTTAAACATATATATTTCTATAGCAAGGCTTAATATCTCTATTTCCTTTATGTAGCAAATATAACGCTTGTAGTTTAATGTAAAGGTTTGCAAACAAGTTCAACATTTTGAGTAAGAATTTACTTTCAAGTATAATTTCATTTGCAATTTTTTTTTGTATGACTTATTAGCATCACACTTTTATAACTTATTAAGCTGTTTGTCGTTTTAGTTTGTATACTTTAAAGTATATACTACACCACAAATGTTGCTTTACAGTTTCTTATGCTTATACCTAAATAGTAACTTAATTTCAGGCTACTGAACCTAATATAAAGATTGAAACTAAAAAGAAAGGCATTTAAAGATAAAAACCTGGGTTGCACCATGCATAAAATGAACTCGTTCATATATGTATAAATAAGAAACACATATAACGGTCTACTTCTTGATATAAGAAATTAAAAATGTACAGAAGTAGAAACTGGCCATCGCCTTTTGATAGCAAAAATGTTATAAAAATGAAATGGAAAGAAATAAAGCGTTTTAAAATAATTTGATGGTGAAGAGATTAACGAAAACTTTAAAGATGTATACGGGGGTAAAAGTAATTATTGGAGCTTTTTGTAAAAATAAATAGGAAGTGACACAAACACTAATACGAAAAATGGATAAGCCAACACACTATAAGAAATTGAAAAAAAAATTAAAAAAGATTAGCAAAAATACAAATAATGCAATTTAAAGAAGTAGACGAAAATATGGTGTAAATTATCGAAAAAAATACATTACATATAAGAGATGGGATCTATTATGTAATAACGAGCAACAAATGACGAGATCGGTCGAGTACTAATGTGAAACACGAAATACAGAACAAGAAGCAATAGTACAAGTTCAAATAAAAATAAGTTAAAGATAAAACTTTAATAATAACGCTGACGCGCCCATCAATGAGGAAAGCGCATAAGCTATCAACCAAGCGAAAAATCGAGAGATATACGACGATCTTATTCCACAAAAAATTAACGGCTGCCCTATAACCTTAAAGTACTCCCCTTGGAAAGCCTCAGCCTTATTCCAACGCTCCTTCCACTTTTCGCATCAATTTTGATTCTCAGCTTTGAAGCTTTACTGTTTAGTACACGTCTCTTTGATTCACTCCTCGTGCTCAACTATTTTCCCTTAAAGAACGATTTTTAATTTTTGAAACAAGAAAGCGCAGGAAACTATGGCAAGGCTGACGGACTTTTGTAATGGGCGCTGTCTTGGTGAACCTTCCAGTCCCTTCAACGTTCCCAGATAGTATTCCTTGTTCACCGTCTGACCTTATAGCACGTAGTCATGGTGCATAACACCTTTGTAGTCAAAAACAGCTTGCATTGTCCTGACATTGCTGGACTTTGATGCGTTTTCTTATGTCTTTCTTCCTCTGACGATCTAAATTATAAGATTGGGCTTTTCTCTCAGACCCATAATTCATCGCCTGCACACGAATTTCCAAGTTTTTTTCAATTTAATGCAAATTCTCTGCCTCAACATGCTTAGCACTACCTCCCGTCACTGAATATCATATTTCACCGAATAACTTAGTAACTATGCCCCCTCTAATAGTCTTCAAAATTTAATTGAAATGGCAGAACCAAGAGATATTGTTATTGATCGGACACTTACCGGGTACACCTCGTAGATCAAGTGCTTCACGATTCTATGATTATGCACAAGAAACGTCAAATTTCAATTTGTTTCAAAATATATAACCAAGTACAAAACCTAGAACGAAAACATACAAAGAGAGGGGTTAAAAGATATAACAACATATCTATCCAAAACGGCAAGAAGCAACACGTATAGTAGTGGAGGAAACATTATGGAAATACGTCACCAACACTTCATGGATCTACTGAGCATAAGAAAAAGTAAAGATCGACAATACATCCACTGATCACAGACCCAACATTACGAAGAATTAACTCACCGCATCGAAGAACTTAACAATGATAAATTTCTAGAAATAGACAACATTCCAGTATTCATAGCTAAGATTTGGAAAAAAAACCTATACCAGAAGAATGGAGAACCGACATGTCCATTTTACGTTACGCAGTAAACGTAGTTGGACCAACTACAAAGAACTGTCTCTATTTTGTATAACCTACACCTACTCGTCATGGAGGAGTTTGGGATATCAAGAAAATTAATAAGGTAGTAATAGAAATACAAGAGAGAAGATCAGACAGCTTTTAATCTTCTAAAGAAGTTCCTTAAGGAGACCCTAGTGACAATCAAACAGCACAATACTAAACACGTCGTATCAAATAATCGGATACGCGGACGATATAAACCTATTTCCCAGATCATAAAGAAGTACCTATACAGGGAAGTAAGTAGTAGAAGGTATAAGAAGACTTTGTCAGCATTTTAGATTGAAAGACGAATGCGAATTGCTTTAATTCGCAATGAAAAAAAAATTGCCGTCGGTAGAATTCGAACCTGTGGAATCCGATTCTTACTTGACGCTTTAATCACTCACCTACAGAAGCGTCCCCATCAGGTTTCTTTGTCCCTGCTCTATTAAAGGACACGCGACACGATGGCCGATCACGGAAAAAGTGAGCGCGATCCTTGCCGATGAAAACGTTACGCACGCAGGCACAACACAAGAGGGATGCTTAGAATGCTACTTTGGAAAAAAATAGGAATAAAAGTAGATGGTGAAAAACTGAACCACTTGAGTTACGCTGATGACATAACACTGATAACAAGGAGCAGAATAGAGTTACAAGAGATGGTAGAAGAACTGAATCAAAAATCAAAATAGATAGGATTGCAAATAAACCTAAACACAACCAAATACTCCACAACACAAAATAATAGGAAAAGTAGATACATCTACATAATTATCTAAGCCAAAATATGGAAGTGTTAAAGAAAACCTGACAGCAGACTTAGAAGATTGTCATCGACATGGTCAGCGTTCGGAAGGTCACAGGGAGTATTTAAAGCTAACATACCAAATACCTTCGCAAACCTTCGACCAATACCTATGTGTTGCCAGTGCTAACGTATGGCATTGAACATCAAGTTACGAGAACGCCTGTGCACACTAAAATGGAATTGGGCGGGGTATATAGCAAGAATAAAGGATAATAGATGGACACGAAGGATTATGAAACGGAGGCCCCGAGAAAACAAAAGAAGCAGAGGAAGACCACAGACTGGTTGGGAAAAACGCACAATAGAGAAGACTGGGAAAATCTAGGAAAAGCTTGCATCCCATGATGGCTGAAATGAGCTGGAGAAGAAAAAGCAGAAGACCTGTGGTAACATATCCAAGCTCCACGTGGACCATAAGGAAACTACCAAAAATTTGCTACTAAGATGGGAGAAATGAGGACAAATATATGGGCCGTTCAAGACGGTGGGCTATGGCAAAATAAATGGATCAGGTAAAGCATATAAAACAATACATCTAGAACAAATGGGGAAAGATTGGATCCCAAAGAAGGTATGGAATGATATAATGAAAGGACGAAAAAGACAGCGATGGGTAAATAATATCGAGGAAAACGCCAGCTACATTTTGGAAGTTCTAAATTGAAAAACAACAGCGAACCAGGGCTCCTGGATCCAGAACGAACGACAGCGCCACGGAGAATATAGGAGCTTATCTCTAGATAACACCCCTGCCCTTAGAGATAACGCAATCACCTTATGACAGCGGCTACAAACCAGTCGGAGAAGATTTGGTGACATGCGTGTTGTCTAATTACTGTACAGCCTGGACATGAATTTAGTTCGCGGTTGTACATTTTCATGTGTTTCTAATGAATGTGTTGTCGCGCATTCGTCTAAAATCGGGGCGACTGATAATCCTTTTACCTAGTTAAAATACACTTGCATTTTTTTTGTGAGGCACTAACACCCCATGAAGGAGCTTGGCCTGCAAGGCGGAAGGTCAGACCTTCCGTATCCTCGCTATCAAACCTGGCTGTCGCGTGTCAAATTCATGACACGTGGTGATGTGGTGAGCATCTCGCATTAGACAACCGCATTATTACCCCTTATTCTTTCGAACGCAGGTCCCCAATTATTTAAAGCGACTGGGTAGGCCGCCCGCCAGGCATCAATCTGGGATTTGAACTCCAGACTTCTGCACCGCAGTCCGATGCTCTAACCATTGAGCTACGCTGGCGCTAAAATACACTTGCATAATATATAAAGACTAAAGCTACGGTTGCGAAATTAATAAGAACACTTAAGCACCAATAATTGCACTCATTTTCTGACGTTTATAGAACAACTTATGTCTTAGAAGGTATTAACTACTAAATTCTCAGTTCAGTTTGACCAAGAAAACTCGGTAGGCGTTCTCAAGTCTTCTAATAAGCCTATCAGAGCAGCTCGTAATTTCAGACTTGTAAGACACGTACATGAACGTGACAATACATAATTTCTCTATACTGATATTTATTCTTGAAAATTGTAGGTTTCACACGCCTAAAATTTGTCAATCGGTTGAACCTCGCAAATAATCTCTAATAAAGTTTACAACTCTATTCCAACGGGCACGTATTTTTAGCCTAATTTTTATTACCGAATGGCAACAGTTGCGCTTATGAACACGTACTAATAATCTAGCTTCGCTCAATTTTTCCCGCCTAAGAAGTAAACTCTGCATGAAATTAACATTGTGCTTCCGTGAGATTTAAATACTTCCACCTTCCCATAAAAAGACACGTTCTAAATACCGGCTTTCAACCGCCTGTTGTATCTTTAATATGACCATTTTTCCTACGAAATTCTACCTTAAAAATATTTACCATACAAAATGCTTATGCCTAACTAGTGTACCTATTCGCACCTATTCTCAACAGACTTCACCTTCGATAACTCCTTTTCATCCGACGGTCTATGTTCATCCCACACTCGGCACCCCGATTTCTACGCCACTGAGTGGGATGGCCGTTTTTTAAAGCACCAAATCTTCGACCCAATGCTCAAAAATCGCTCAAGTTTGCGCGAGCAATTTGCGCACCCGTTAATAGTTATTAGTCACGTTTTTCGCTATGCACACGAACGGCTACTGAAACTATTTACGTCACGCCAATCTGGATAAAGCGCATTAATCATTTTGATAAATCGCGCTCCAAAATGTATTCCGTAACTCGATTTGCATTTTCTCCGGCATCGTCACTTATTTTTCATTGCGAATTTATTAAACATAAATCGGCTTCGATTCCGCTACCAGCAGCAATTTGCAGTTGCAAATGGCGGGCGATTTGTAACCCTCGTCGTGACGGCTCTGGCCACCTCTTTGGGTGGCAAAAAAGGCACGCTCCCTCTTTGTTCGCTCCATTGTGGTCTCCACTTCTTGTTTCGCATCTGCCTCGCGCTAATGATAAAATGGCACAAAAACTCGCAGCGCGGTTGCGAGCCGTGACAATGACAGACTCGAATAAAAGATCATTGTTAAAACTCTTCCAGATAAGTGCGAGAATTGTCTTTTCAGGGCCCTAATACGTGTTTCTGCGCCCTTCGCCGGACCGCCGATGACATGGCGGAATTAGCCACGTGACGTCAGCGCCAGTTTAATTATGCATTTTATGCGTAACTGTGATAGCGGCAAAAACCAAGAACGTAACTGATCGGGAATTTCTGAACTTGTGAAATATTTAGCAGCCAGCAGTCACAACTCGCTCACGTTTATGCTCTCTCCCTCCGTAAACCAAACATCCCAAAATAGAAATGTCGAATTAAATATAAAAATCAAGACTGATACCCTATTCTTTACTACTACCAAAAAGTATATAATACTACCATCTCTGCTACTTAGGATATACAATGAAAGAAACTGAATTATTTTCCGCAGTAAATATTATGACTAAACTTCAGCTCCAGATTAATAATTTATATAATTTATGACTTATTGTTTCGTTACAAATGAACATACTTCAGCAGTTAAAATTATATTGAAATAAATAAGAAAAATACAAATCCTTATATGTGATTGAATGTGTGTCATGTTTTTTCAACCTACTATTAACATAAACAAAAAAACACGACAGTTTGCAATTAATGTAGCGTAAGTATGTAATATGACCGAGTGCAGGTCTCATAACGTAAAGGTTGGCGAAATGCTTCCTATAGTAATTGCAACTTGACCCAGCAGCTTGACGTAATGTGCCGAGTTTTGTTTACAAAATAACTTATCTACACGTTGGACTAGATTAATATCTTAACTACACGCACTTTTATGTCTACATGATTTCACTTAATTTTTACACCTTTTTTACTAAGCTGTCTGGTCCATGGTCAAACATAAGTTTGAACACTTATACCTGGAAACTTTGGATAAAGGGTTATTTTTTAAGATACATTTTTTAATTAATCTACATTACATCAATTAAGAATTTTCTACACAACGTCTAATTCCGCAAACGCAGCCAAAAACAAGAAACACAAGTAATTAATATATTGACACTCATCAACGAACGCTTGTCTGAAACTCAAATCTAAGTTAGTTGATATACCATGTACCGACATAGACGACGCGTTGCTTGAAGCACCAGACTCTCAGCGGTCGTAAATTTTACAATTTGAATTTCCAATATGAAGAAAACTTACTATTTACTGGTTTAACTGCCGGTCTTATAAAAACCACTAATCTGACGTTAACTTTAATTCGCTGTTAAAATAAACAAAAGCGCATCAAAACGTCAGTGCTTATGACATTTTATTCGTTAGTAAACAAATTTTGATGCGCTTTTGTTTATTTTAACAGCGAATTAAAGTTAACATCAGATTAGTGGCCTTTATAAGACCGGATGTAAATATGTTTTATGACTTATTGCCGAGATGTCAAGCTAGCAATATGCCCGTTGCAAAAAGAATGTCAGACTGGGTAAATGGAAAACGATTCGGCAACGAAGTCGATTAATCAATTTAAAACAGAGAAAACATTAAGGTTAGCAACTAGGAATATCATGTCGTGAAACACTTGAGATCAGGAAATAATTCAGGAATTAAGAGGAGTCGGACGTCTACCGAAACGATAGAAACAGAGCTGTATCTCATCGTCCATAGTCACCACCTAGGCAAAATCATTAGAAAAAAAAAACAGGCGTAACGACTCGGTACAGGAGCATGAAGAAGAAGAAGACTTACCATCTTTGAATACGCTCGAAAATATTCTGCATGTCATTTCAATATGAACCTGTTACGATTTAATTGCGCATCTATTTGACTTAGATGTCTGTAGTACTTTTTCCATATTGTTACGCTTCAGTTGCGCATCTATTCAATTCCCATGTATAAAGGACTAAGTTCATATTTCGTGCGCTTGTACTACACCAACTTTTGGCATGCAGCCCAGAGATTAAAAGGTCGCAATTGTTAGCTTGGCGTTCTTGTCTGGCTTGCCTTCATTAGCAGCATGAAGCCAATGTAAGCGTCAGTAAAAGTGTTCAGTGAATGTATGGGCATGCAATCTGATTTTGTGTTATGGTTGGCCGCGCCTTTTCGGCGGATCTGCTTTCCTGAACATAATTTAGGGACGTTTCGTTCCCACGCCATTGTCGGCGGATTCTAAGCTGCTGGTTTACTTCTTCGCCCAGAACATCTCGAGGTAAGTAAAAAGTCTTCTTCGCGCTGTATTTAATTTCACCTGTGTTCTATCGTGGACTACTTCCCCCTTTAGCAGTCAGTCAGGAGCCGTAGGACAGTTTGCTAAGGTTTACCATTCGTTACATCTGGATGTGGAGGTCCTCCGGGGGCATGGCCTTGACCCGTCCATATTCATCAAGTCGCGAGCCGTTTCACACCTGCTGCATGACCTCCTTAGAGCGCAGGAAGGGACTCGATTCCGGAACGTAATTACAGGTTAAAAGTCTCCCCTTTGTATGTTCGGGAATTTTGAGATTTGGATTGCTGACATGGTCTTGGGAGTATATAGTTCGCTCCGCGAGCGTGGTACCTGGAAGCACACTAAGCGTGTCGCCTTGCAAACCATTGTCTGATTTTAATGTGTGCAATAACATTGTACCGCTGTGTTGTGATCTTGTAAGTATGTATTAAGATATATACATATATATATATATACTTTATGCGTTTTTGTGAGATGGATCGTAATTTGTCGACCTGTAATGTTATATATGAATTTATGACCATTATATACTGTGATATTCGAATTCTGGCGTTATTTATTTCTTACTGCTACCTGTACTTCAGTTGAGCTTCTCTTTCAGAATATTTTGTGCTACGTGAGTTTATTAATTCTCTTTGAATGCCTGGATACACTTGTCGTTACTTGGTAAAAATCTGTTGGCGCCCTATTATTTGAGTTTTTTAAAGAACTGCACACACCGTCTCCAATTGAGCTAGTTTGGGCCGGCAATTGTATCCAAGTAATTACAAGTCTGTTTACTTTCTTGGGAGAATTCCAAACGGAAGTTTTTTATGATAACAAACTATAACAAAAACTCAACGCGTGTAGCACCACCTAACGGACAAATCCTCGTTACCGGTGCCTTCGTGCATTAATATCAGTCATTTGTATTTCAAGTGGCTTTGATTCATCTCGTAGATGAATACAGAGAGTGAAGAATCTTAGATCTCATCGAAACTTATTATGGTATAACCTCGACCTGCTCTGGCTGTGCCATGAAATGTTTTTATTTTTTAATGATCCTTTTTAAATATGGTTTACTTTCAGTAGCTGTTAATTGTTTTAACTGAATTAGAAACAAACCGTTGAGCTGAATATACTATAAAGTTTACTTGTATTTAGTAATACACTATATTAGACTAGAACATACCGAGTGATAACCACCACCTAACCTATCCATATGGATTCAACATGGGAATAGCCAGGTTTGATGGTTATCACTCGGTATAAATGAACTAAAGCGATGAAAACACGTCTGTACAATAATTTGTGTAATACTTCTGTTATTATTTTATTACTAATGTGATGAAACATAATATTACCCCCCCCCCCCATTACAAAAAGGTAGCCAGATAAGAAAGTTAGTACCGTACGATCAAAAACTTTTATCCTCTAGAGGGCTGTGGAATTATTATTTTGTTCAAATTTATGTTGGCAGTCGTGGTAGTAAAAACCACATTGGCATTTTATATCTATCAGTTTAAGGTTATATTAGTCTATCAATAATCTCATTTTAACAAATACACATAATTTTACACATAAACTACATAAACATTTTAGTAACAAAAACAACTACAGCTGCTCAAAGTAATTTTCTCCATTTTCCATGTACAGTACCACTTTCTATTCAGTATTAAACATTCTGTTAAAGTTAAGTGATTATATTATTAAGTACCTTTACTCAGCAATGCCAACACAAATATTTTTTTTAAATCCACAACCCTCTAGATATAAAAATTTTCGATCATACGGTAAAACTGTGCATAATGGTCCTAGAATTATACCTCCAGCATCTTTCCAATTATCCGTAAAACTATTAACAATAAAATATAAAATGTAATAGAAAACGGGTTACAGAAACATAGAAATAAGAAAACCAACCCGGGCTAGTAGACGGGGGAAAGCTCGTGGGAAGGGGCATCTTGAAACGGTCCTTCACGTGCTATACAGTCTACACAAATAATAATTAATGACCTTCCGGTACACAGCCAAGTTGGGTGTTTATGTATTATGTAATATTTAAGTATGTTTGTCTGCTTAATTATTTATGTCAAGGTTCACCGGAAGCAAGTGCAGGGTGCGCAGTCAAAAGATACGAGATTCACCTCGCCAACGTTAAACAGGACAAATCGTCCTACGTCTGCTAAAAATGTGTTGCTCGCCAGGCCTCATCATAGTTCTACGTGTCTAAGAAACGCAGGGCACCTAGAGCTGCAGAATTTCCAGATGGTGGTGCTTGCATACAAGCAGCGGCGAAGAGACATCCACAGCGTGAGGATCTGCATACTTCATATCTGAACGTAAGCAATGAGGTGGGTGACTTTCGCTTGAAACGGTGCATTTCGTAAAATTGCATCATTTTGAATCTTACATTGCAACGTGTGGATTCTTTGGGTGTGGTCCAGACATTTGGGCGACTTTTAACGTTAAATACAAGTACCTTTGGGATCGAGCATCATATTTCTTCACGTACTGGCCGACAGAATTCCCGAGTGCATTATCGTCTTAATTCAGGGTCGCCTCTCGTGAGATTTGAAATTCGAGCAGAAGATAATCCGTGTTCTTTCCTTTTAAGATTGGGTAATTGTAAATGTATGTAAGTTACCGTTGAATATAAGCTAGTTATGATAACTGATAAATTATTGTAGTCATACAATAATGCTCATAATAATAAATGGTACTAACTACCACCGTTTGTATTAGTAATGACCACGTATTCTGGGTGTTCCTTCATTTGATTTCGTGTTCATATGTACGTGTTTAAAGCCAATATATATGTACATTATACCTAATATAGACAGAATGGCTTTTATTGGAGTGGAATTGTAGAATATTTAATTTCAGATATTAAAATGTGGTGCGTCGGCTACCGAAACCTTGTTTCACTGATTATTCCTAACTTGTTGGATAATATTTTATATGGCACGCGAGTATTCTTATAAATAATCCATGAGAGAAGCGTTGAGTTGAGTTCTCGATAACACAATTGCATCATAAATACCTATTCTCATCAGCTCTTTTGAGGTTCCATGCTGAGCTGTAAAAAATATAAGAAACACCAGTGTTTTCAGGTAATTTTCAGTCTTTCCAAATTGTTGTTAGATTACACGCAGAGTTTGGGGCTATTTCAATTAGCCGTCTAATTTAAAATGCGCATGATCCGTCATTAGTTATCACGGATACAAAGTAAAAAGAACTATTAACTGCCACACAATTAGCAATATTTCTGATTTTGGATCTGTTATTATATTTTCTGTCAATAATAATGACTTTCGTTTTATTATGCTGTCGCCTCACCCTTTCTAATTTAGTTATAATTCCTACAAGGTCCTCTTTGTAAGTAAGCAAGGCTGTATCATCTGCGAAGTGCATATTATTAATTTTAACACCATTAATACGTATGAACACCTCCCTGCCAGTTTCCTAAAACTTCTCTCATCACAGCTTCGCTATATATGTTGTACAGTATGGGAGATATAATGCAGTCTTGTCTTTGTTTGGTTCCTCTTTGTACTGTGCAGAAGTTACATGGTTAAGCTTTACTGTTGTCGTATTCTGTTCATATAAATTCTTGATAAGGTGTATAGGTTGTCTTTGGACCCCATCTCTAGCAGCATTTGCTTTAACCTATGCCAGTAGAAACTGTCGATGGCTCTATACTTCATTCCATGTAGGAACATGGCCTGAGACAAGGCGTGTCAGGGCAGCCGAAATGTCTGTTTCCGAAACCCAGTCAATCTGGCACACGTTAACGGCGTACTGGGTGATGCGGTTAGCATCATACCTTCGACGACAAACCACCAGCTTGAGTATGATTTTAGCAAAAACAGAGAGAGGCGATTCGAGCTTCATTTATAATTTCTGTCAGAGAACCATAACATATTTACAGTACATTCCTCACACCCGATTCCAACACAGTAATTCAGTACTAACTTCAGTTTTTTGACGACCTTAAGTACACTGCCCAAGAAGAGAACCTGTGGCAGCTCTCTTAATCTACCTCGTGTCCAGAATGTCTTCCTGAAGATCAACAAAACCTACAAAGCTATTTTTTACAATATCATATCACAAATAGCGCATCGAAAAACTTGTAAAAAATATTAGTGGCTTTATTAGATATTCTTCCTCCACAGTTTGCAGTCCTTGGACTGGTTTTTCGTAGCGATCCATTTCGATATATCGGAAGCTTTCATCTTCATATCCTCATACTGTAACGTTTCGCTCCTGATTAAACGCTACTGAACTTTAATCTGAAATTAAAAGTGCTTAGTCTTCGCGTTCTTGGCGTTACAAGAATCTCAGTCCGCTCGAGCCGCAAGTTCGCCGTTGTGCGCGAGTGAAACGAAGAAACGTCCGCTACGCATTCCAGTTTTTGTTTTGATGCAATAGTAGGGAACTTGATAACAAGGTATAAAATGAAATTGTTCTGCGAACTCGAGGATAATTAATCCGAGAACCATTCCGAGAAATTATCCCGATTCCCCGACCTGGCCCGTCGGCCCAACTAGCGAGAGCCTTGCGCTCAACCCAGTTGGAGCATCAGAATTATACCAGAATTCTAGAAAATTTAGATCCAGCTCCCCGAACGACATCCCCGATCCGCTCCATGAAGTTCATAATTTATTAATTTAAAACGACGCATACCTGGGATTCGGGGCGAGTCAATAATAATCAGTTCATATTCACGAAACTCTAATATCTTATTAATTTAAAACGGCGCACACCTGAGATCGGGCTGCGAGATTTGAAATAATTCAGTTTGAAATCATTCAAAGCCCCGAAGTGTTCCGAATTTACTAATTTGAAATAGCACAAACTTGAGATCGGGCTGTGCTATTTTAGATTCCCATTCCCGAAGCTTCCTTAATGTATTAATCGGAGACAAAGCAAACCTAAGATCGGGCTGCATTATTGTAAATAATTCGAAGTCCCGAAACTCCCCCATAGCTTCGCCGCCGCTACAAGCAGGTACCCGGAACTCGGCGCCGCAGTAAAACTTCCCGCATAATAGCCAATTCCCCCATATCAAAATTCGCATACCTTCAAGCTTCGTGGTTAAACGATCTCGGCACACGCGATCTATCTGTTATCAGCCCAGATAGCCTTTCATCACCCTCTGTTATCACCAAGTCATATTCCGCAGTCGCGCACGTGGGAAACAAGAGAAAGTCCATCCAGGTGGTATTTGAAAATTGATTTGCTTTCAGTAAATAAAATAACTGATAACATCATGCTTTCAATAACTAAAGAAACTGACATTTGTTTACATTCGCTGTACTGCCAACCTTTGCCCATCATTCTGAGAACTTCCAACGACCGTCAAACAGTTGAGAGCCGAGGAGACCGCTCCTGCCATTTGGGTGGCCTAATCACAACCGGAACCGAATCGAATTTTATTTTATATCTACGTTTTGGAATAGTTTATCTATTGATTTATTTCTACAATTAAGGTTTGGCATATACACAGTGTTGAATAAATGTAATTTCTGTTATTTGGCATTCTTTAAATCAGTCAAGGTATAAATAAATCGAACCTGAACCCAATAAGAGTTACCCACTTACTTGGGGCAAAGTTAATTAATGCTATTATTAAATAAATATACCAGGAAGCGTTGCAATACTTCCTGCTTCCCGAATCGTTAATAATTTTTTTTAATGTATTGAAGGTGAGGTCTTTATCTACGGTTTCTTCCGTTTACTGTACCTTCGATAATCGTCTTCTCTTTTCAGAATTTGGTCAACCGTTTGCTTTCTTCTTTTAGTTATCTGTTTCCATATACTGCTTTTGTCTTTTACTTTTTCTAGTACATCTCCATACGATATCATTTGTGTCCTCTATAGCACCACATTTCTAAGAATTCTATTATCCGTTTTCGATGGGTTCCATGCTTTGCATCCATATAGAAAGATACTCCATATAAAAAATTCTTAATTTCTATTGATATTAAACTAGTTGTCAATAATTGACTTTTGTCGTAGAAGGCTCTCCTTGTTGATTTGTCCTATTCCTATTTTCTGTGGTACTATTTCCGTTTTCTGTGATAATGCTGCCCAGATATGGGGAATTCTCCAACAGATTTTATGGTGTTGTTGTCCATAATAAGATCGTGTAATATTGTTTGTTAGACACACCATCACTTTAGTTTAATTTTTTATTTATTTTTATTTATTATTAATTATTTTGAAGTATTTGGTCAATATCTTCTAACGACCGAATGAGCAACTCTCTAAATAGTGACTGTGACTCCTATCTTAGAGTAACCCTCAGTGTAATTTGTGCTACTTCTTGTAATCTAGGTACTATGGCTGACTGATTTTTGTATATGTTATATATATAACTGACCTCTCCTTCTCCTGTGTTCCAATTTCTTGTAGTATGTCAAACATTTTCTTCCAATTCACTCTGTCATCAATGGAACTATATACAGGTCTTTTTCCTTCCAAATAATCTTTTCTACTACTGTTGTTCTTCTTCTTCTTCTTTTCGTCCTGTATTTCGTCTGCAACCAAATTTGCCCTCTGTCAGATGCTTCATTCATTTCATCTGTCTTCTATTTTGTATATCCTCGAATTCGATAAGCCGTGATTTTCAGTACCGTATGGCGTCGACGACCGTTTGTTTCTACCTTTAACAGTTTTGGGATATATCTACGGCTTGTTTCAGTTTTAAACCAGTTACCTGGCCCATCCAGTTAGTTAGCGAGCGTCCCCTTGGTCTTTTCCTGTCTGTCGTCCCTTGTACTACCAATCTATCCATCGTAGTTTCTCATAGCATGCCCAAAATATTTCAAAATTTCTATGTTAATTTTACTGGATAGCCCTTCATGGTATTCGTAACATACGACGCCAACAAAACGTCTCAAAGGCATCGATTCTGCGACGATCGGCTGCTTTTATCTATCATACCTCAGAAGCATATGTAAAGATTGGAAAGACTACCGGTTCCACTAGACGGATTTTAGTACGTGCTCTGAGTTATTTGCCTGTCTTTCCATACTTTCTGTAGACTAGACAACGCTTGTTTTGCAATTTGTATGCGCCTTGTTATTTACGGTTCTGTATTTCCTCTGTTAGTAATTAGCGAGCCAAGATACATAAACTGATCCACAACTTTATATTCGGCAACTTGTTAAATGCCAGGTCTATTTCTATCTGCTCTGTCGATTATCAAAGTCTTATCTTTATTTCTTCTTCTTCCCCTTATTATAGGCCAGTGGCCTGTTTTTAACAACAAAGCGGTTTTATTTCTGTTAATCTTAAATCCTAGTTCCTCACTTGGTTGATCTAATCTGTTTATTAGCGTTTCGAGTTCTTGTGTGGTCAGTATATCAATTGGTCTGTATTTATCATTATTAAGATTTTGTATTCATGTGGTAATAGAGTAATTCTTCTCTGTTCCTCGCTTTTTTTGACATTGTTACTATCTACGAGTTCGTGAAATTTGTTGGGATTTGTTCTGTGTTGTATGTGTCTTCCACAAGATAAAAATTTTTATCTAACGTGTCTTGGTCGAAAGTTTTGATTAGGTCTATCACGATTAAGAAATTGTTAAGACTCAAATGTTCGAATCTGAACAATGGATTCGAATCTGAACACAAGGTATGAATCTGTAAATTGGAATAAGCGCTTCAAATATCCAAATCTGAACATGAAATTCCAATCCCAATACAAGATTTTGAATCTGAAAGCAAGGTTAGAATCTGCGAATCTCAACAAGAGTTTCAAATTTGAGCCCGAGATTCGAATCTGAACCTAATATTCGGTGAATCTGAACACAGAAACTGAGTTTTCTAATATAAATATATTTTGACACAAGGTTGTTCAGATTCACAAATTTCTAAGATCCGAATTCCTATTCTAAAAATATTCGAACATACAATTAGAATACAGTAGTAAAATCTGCTAATCTGAATATTATTTTTATATTACAAATGTTTTCACAGTTCCGAAAATAATCTTGTGCACTATGCAGTAGCTTCGGCATTAAATAATTAAATGTCGAGGGTCCAGATGCCCAGGTTCTAAGACCTCAGGCGCACCAATCTCCGTCCCATTTAGAATTATGAAGGACCGAAAAATATTTTTTTCTCTATACCTGAATAAGATTTAAAATCGGCTGAGAAGAAAATTTGTTTAGTTTGAAGGTATTCGTATTTTCAAGAATAATAAGTATTTTTTATTGGTTAAGTGTTAATATGCGTAGGTTTAGTTGCGATTATAATTATTATTGTCTGTCTGAAATTGTGGCACTTTCATATATGTATACTCTATTCACATATTATTGCATGAAGGTTGGTTTATATTTGAAGTTACTTCTAAATGTATTTAGGTTACAAGAAATGACAAAACCCCTTCAAATACAAAGTTGCCATATTTAACCAGAACAAAAAATAGAACTTGAGTAATTTATATGTATGTATCCATTTTCAGTAATTGTGTAATTGAAGATATTTTTAATTAAGTACATGGAAGGTTTTACAATACTAGATTTTAAATAGTTTTCTACATCTATTATCAAAATAAGTAATTCATCTGGCAACAATATTCTGTTAAATGACAGTAAATTTAATTGTGGTTATACAGGCTATACAACAAAATAAAAATTAGGGTTCTGTTCACTTGTAATTTTACAACAAAAATCCATAGCCAACCTTCATGCAAAAAAGGAGTGGTTGGATTATAAGTATTAATTTTTTATATAAAACACCAAAAAAAAAAGGCCTTTGAAATACGTTTGGTTACATTAAAATATATTTTTCTTTGCCCAAATATGAAGTTACGCCACTGATCCTAACCTCAAAGTTTAGTTATTTTAAAATTAAAATTTACACTTTATACTATACTGACATCAATGCAGACAAGTATCTGTAAACATAAAACCCGACAATCGTACTTGCCAATC
The DNA here is from genome assembly GCA_940337035.1 of Agriotes lineatus. Taxonomy (NCBI): domain Eukaryota; kingdom Metazoa; phylum Arthropoda; class Insecta; order Coleoptera; family Elateridae; genus Agriotes; species Agriotes lineatus. The sequence continues at coordinate 38,208,449 of OW679201.1, forward strand.
TAAATTGGAGATTCACACAAACCAACCTAAATGAGAGATTCATATACACAAATATGAATCCGAGATTCGTACATACGAAACTGGAACTGAGATTAATATTTCTGAATCTGAATTTAAGATTACTTTACATGAATTTTATTCCGAGATTCGTAGAAATATTAATCTGAGATCCGTTTAGACGAATCTGAATCCGAGATTCGCATGTCCGAATACGAATATGATATTCGTACTCACGATCCGAATCGAACAATCGAAATCTACTCTTACTTAAGATTTGAATCTCTAATTGGGATTCACACTTCCCAATCTAAATTTAAGATTTGGTTACACGAATGTTATTCCGAGATTCGTACTTGCGAACCTGAATCAGAGATGCGAACTTACAAATCTGAATCTATGAATCGAAATCTACTCTTACTTAAGATTTTAATCTCCAACTGGGATTCACATTTCCGAATCGCAATTTAAGATTTGGTTACACGCATCTTATTCCGAGAGTCGTACTTGGGAACCTGATTCAGAGACGAACTTACGAATCTGAATCCGACCTTCGCATGTCTCAATACGAATCTGAGATTCGTACTGACGAATCCGAATATAAAATACGAAATCTATTCTTACTTAAGATTTGAATCTCCAACTGGGATTCACACTTCCGAATCTGAATTTAAGATTCGGTTACACGAATCTTATTCCGAGATTCTTACCAACCTGAATCAGAGATTCGAACTTGCGAATCTGAACCCGAGATTCGCATGTCCGAATACGAAACTGCAATTTATACTGACGCATCTGAATCTGAAATTCGAATCTCCAACTTAAAGATTCGAATCAGAGATACACACACGCAAATTTGAATCCGAGATTCGTAGATACGAATCTGAATCTGAGATTCACATTTCTGAATCTAAATTTAAGATTCATTTACATGAATCTTATCCCGGGGTTCGTAGGAGTATGAATCAGAGATTCGTCTAGACGAAACTGAATCCGAGATTCGCATATCCGAATATGAATGTGATATTCGTACTGACGAATCCGAATTTAAAATTCGAAATCTACTCTTACTTAAGATTTAAATTTCCAACTGAAATTGGGATTCACACTTCCTAATGTGAGTTTAAGATTCGCTTACACGAATCTTATTCCGAGACACTCGTACTTACGAACCTGAATCAGAGATTTGAAGTTACGGAGATTCGCATGTCCAAATATGAATCTGCAATTCATACTAACGAATCTGAATCTCAAATTCGAAATTTACTCTTACTTACGATGCGAATCTCCAACTTAAAGATTCGAATCGGAGATGCATAAACACAAATTTGAATCCGAGATTCGAAGATACGAATTTGAATCATAGATTCACATTTCCAAATCTGAATTTAAGATTCGTTTACATGAATCTTATTCCGAGATTCGTAAAAATATGAATCTGCGATTAATTTAGACGAATCTGAATGCGGGATTCGCATATTCGAATACGAATTTGATATTCGTATTCACAAAACCGAATCTAAAATTGGAAAAATACTTTTACTTAACATTTGAACCTCCAACTGGAATTCACACTTCCGATTCTGAATTTAAGATTCCGTTAAACGAATCTTATTCCGAGCTTCGTACTTGCGTACCTGTATCAGAGATTCGAACTTTCGAATCTGAATCCGAGGTTCGCGTGGCTGAATACGAATCTGCAATTCATACCGATGAATCCAAATCTGAAAATCGAAATCTACTCTTACTTAAAATTCGAATTGTTAACTTAAATATTCGAATCAGAGATATACAGACAGAAATTTGAATCCAGGATTCGTAGTTACGAATTTGAATCTGAGATTCGCATTTCTGAATCTGAATTTAAGATTCATTTACATGAATCTTATCCCGCGGTTCATAGGAATATGATTCTGAGATTCGTCTAAACGAATCTGAATCCTAGATTCGCATGTCCGAATACGAATATGATATTCGTACTGACGAATCCGAATTTAAAATTCGAAATCTACTCTTACTTAAAATTTGAATCTCCAATTAGGATTGGGATTCGCACTTCCGAATCTGAATTTAAGATTCAGTTAGAGTCACATTTTAATTCGATTTCCAGTCTCCGTTTTCATCATTTCACTTGGGATACCATCGGCACTTGGAGCTTTATAGTTTCTCAGATCTTGCGTGGCTCTGTCGAATTCTGATCTTAAAATTAGTATTTATGCTCTTCTTCATTGTTAACGTTTCTTGTGGACTCTATCAATGGGCTGTCTGCATATTTTTTCTACAGTTCTAAATATTCTTCCCATCTTTTTGCTATCTTGGTTTCCTGATATTATTTATTCCTGTTTACTAACTACCCAAACAACTTCCTATATGCTTTGTCCATCTTTCCTGAATTGAGACTTTGTTGAATCTCAACACAGTTTTTGTGCGTAAAGTTCTATTTAGCTCTTTTTGATTCTCGTTGCATCCTGTTTCTTAATTCTATCGTTCTCGTTCCGTGTTGTCTTTTAGAATTTCCCGAGTTCATCGATTATATCTACATGGTTTTCTACTCTTCTTTACAAATGTGTCACGTTTAGTACCATTTAGTATCCCCTATTCAATATTTGTCCATCGTTCTTCGACATCGTCATTTAACTTTATTTTGATATTTATTTCCTGTTCTAACTTTGTCTTTCTCTTGTAGTCTCTATGGGTTCCGTGTTGTCTTTCACCTCTTTTTTAATTTTTTATGTTAAAATTAGTACAAATGTATTTTCTCGGAAGGGAGGATTTCCATGGTATTGAGGAAGCCCAAAGACCAAGTAACTGACGTTTTCATGGTACCTCCAATTAATAAAGGTCTCTCTAAAAAGGAAAAATGGATCATAAGTTATCCGAACACACCATCGACAAGAAGGTATAGAAGCTCGTGAAAATGTTCAACTGTCAACATTTACAGATCCAGATTTCTTGCTGGCAACATAGGAGCCATTTCCTAATAAATTAACTCAGAGTGAATTTCACGACTTCGTTCGCGACCTCAATTTGCCTAAAACTAAAACTGAGCTGCTGGGAGACAGATTGCAGCAATGGAATATTCTAGAAGGCGTATCAGTGTCATGATTCCGTTTTCAGTAACCTAAATTTTTAAAAAGGGTGGTAAACTTGTCTTCTGTGGTTTTAAAGGAACAGCAATTAATTTAAACTAACAGTCATATGACTGGAAGTTCTTCATTGACGAGCCATAAAGCTGTTTTGTTACATAACGGTAACACATTACCTACAGTTTTTGCTGAACATGCAAAACATACTTCACCTTCTTGTGCGCATCAACTGTGAAGAACACGAATGGCAGCGCTATGGTGATTTGAAAACTGTAGCTGTAATGCTTCAAATTCAGCTAGGATGTTCAAAATGCTGCTCAATACTCACTGAGTAGTGAGTAGACTATGAAGTAGACTTCCTAGACTAGAATTAAAGCACTGCCGAAGCCTGTGGTTTGATTCTGATACAATTCGTTAAAAACCTCTAACCACACAAATATTTAACAACCCCTAAATACGTATTTCGACAGCTAAGCTGTCATCTTCGGTAGCCTTGAAGAGAGAGACTAACCCGACACAGTTGGACGAAGATATGCTCTTCACCAACTCACCAGTGAAAAACTTTCATTGGCCGAAGATATGTTTTCCACATTTGGTGAAGAGCATATCTTCGGCCAACTTTGTCGGGTTAGTTTCTCTCCAAGGCTACTGACGATGACAACTTAGCTGTCGAAATACGTATTTATCGGTTGTTAAATACTTGTATGGTTAGGGGTTTTTAACAAACTGTGGAATAGACTAGAAAATTATTAAATTATTTTTCAAAAGACAAACTTCCGTTATATATGTTTTTCAGTTTGATGACAGTCATATATTTTACAAATAACAGATTTCACTTATTTTACAAAAACGCCATTTTCATAAATAAGGCAAAATTGAGTCCTTACATATTTGAACAGAAAATCTAAACATTTTTCTATTTTCAGTTATGTTTAATCTTGTAAGTCCTGTTCGTAGACTGGTCTACACTAAACAAATATTTGTCCTAAATATGCCATCTTGCTTCTGCAATTTGAATATTTTACCTTTCCGTGTCAAAAATCGTTTACACCGTACGAGAACTGCAAAACACAATTCCGATATAGCATAGTCGATATGAAAAAGAGAATCGAGCAGTTGACATTCAGATATTTGGATTCTGAGCTATAAAGGGAATATGTAAATGTTAAACCTACACAGTTGCACAACTATCGAAGTCATATTTGAGTTCGAGATGGTAAACCGATATTCATCGTAAAGCGAAACTTTTATAGTTAACATTCCCATGGCAATATTTGTAGTAAACGACATTTCTAAATTACTTCTGAAATTGCCAAGTTATTTATGCTCAAAAGATTCGTTCAACATTTCCTTCATATGCTGCGTCTATATATTATATACAAAAGAAAAAATACGGTTATTATTATTATTATCACATTAAAATAATAATTCGCAAGCACAAGGCTTGCATTTATGTCCTTAAAAATTGCATTGCTTGAATCTAGTCTTTGAAGTAAACACAACATAAGCTCATACACAAAATACACACAACGCTTTAATTAAAATTCAGTAATTTCCGAAGCGACGCCAGAGCAAAATGCAAAATTATAGCACAAACATGTTTAAGCAGGCAGACATCTCGGAGTTTATTGCAGTCGAAAGCTTTCGTTTTCGACTACGCAAACTCTTTGTAACGCTTACATAAACACATTTCCAGCAAAGCGCGAAAAACTTCATAACTAAGTTGCCCGTGTATTTAGTCAGCAAACAATGAGATGAGTTCTGTTTGGGGATCGCGTAGCACAATCGGACAGCTCAAGTTTCATTACTTTTGTGCAAATTTAATTTTATATTTTAAGTTCTCTCCCTCGAATAACACGCATTTTTCCACCGTTATCTGCGCGGAATTCATAAATGCTAATGAAGGACGATCGCTCTTTTTTTTAATAAATTTTTTCGGGTCAGACTCGTGCCGGGCTGAAGCGTCGAGTATGTTCTACAACAGATAGAATGTTTGGAAGCTGTGGCTAATAATATTATGTAAATTTTAACGAAGGTAGCTTGTCCGCAAGGACAACACGGTGTGTTATTTGGGAATTGATAAAAATTAAGTCAGATAATTTCTGAGGCATTATTATTATTATTGCATTAATTCGATTTTTGAATATACTTCCACAGTTTTCCATAAACTTCACTATTAATGTGTAGGTACGTCTGTGGTGGAATACTCCGATTTATTGCTAATTCGACCACTAGGAAACGGTGCGTTTATCCTGTCTGGAGCTGTTGTAGCTGGCAGCAAATCTCTTCCATTCTAAGCAATTCATGACCGTGTCTTCCCACCTTCCTGGAGCGTTGATAGTCTTCAACGTCTCATATTTGTCTGTTCCTTCATAATGACGTTGAAACAAGACCTTCAGATGTCTAACTGGATTCAACATGTCGACCTATTAAAGAATGCTCAAGATTCCATGGACAGTTCGAGTCATCAAGGTTTTTTTCAGTACTCTCTGTTTCTAACATAATATAGCCACATTCATATAATAGAGTAGGGATCACTGCAGCACGATACACAGCTAACGTGGCTTCCAGACTAAGACCACAATTTCCATCGACTTGTTGCGATTAGAAATACTTTGTCGTGATTCTTTCGCTCGCGTTCGCCACAGTTTCAACAATCTCGAACGCCGGCGTACGTTTTGGATCGCTTAATTATTGATCTAGCATACTTTAAATTTTTCCGCTGAAGCTCTTCGACGTGTCCGTACGGAACTTCTCTGAGTGTCGAGGCATGTGTGGATTTTGGAAGCGTCGCTACAGGAAAAGCTTTGGTACTGTTGTTGACTCGCCGTAGCCGCCGAGTATTTCGATCCTTTTTGCAGAAAAATTTCCACTGGGGGCCCAAAGTTCGAGGTACGTCCTATTCGCAGTTAATTTTACGTAAGCTAATACTCGGTCAAATCTGTTTCAGGCCTTTTTACTTTTATGTTGTTCTGTGTATTTTCCTTTGCTGATTGCCGCGCCGATCAGTAAAAATCGACCACCCGTAACAGCGAAATCTCCAGGTTTTCCACAACTGATAGCACATCCATTAAGGTTAGATATTTCCAATATTTGGAGTCTAGCAATGTGCTTTACGCGCTTCAAAGGATAATTCCTAGGTTTTCCGAATTGCGCCCATTGGTGAATATTATTCGAGGCGCGCCTCGAACATTGCATTATTATTTCAACATCAGTATTCGCCAATTTGTTTAATTTAGATTTTTTGCTTAAGTTAATGATTTTTCATTCAAGGCCTTCATTACTTCACTTGAACGGTACATTATAAGCTAATTCAAACCAGATATTTTTGATTACATGATTCTGTATGCTATTCGAAAGTTAAAGTTACTATGATAATTAATATGTCGCTATATGTTATTCTTTATATTCGCTTTGCGTCCATAAACCGCGTTTTATTTATGACACGGAGTCATTAATACCTTTCTATATTGCATTATTGCACTCATTTACTCCCTGCGGTTCAGCCCCGTTATCAGTTAACTTATTCTTGCTCATACTAGAGGTGAATATATTACGTACCTCTTTATCGCACGACCCCTCATCAGAATTCCGTTTGGAATACTAAAAGTTACAATGTTGCTATCGGGCATTTTAGTTAATGTTACAAACTTATCGAAACCAGGTTTTACAAAATTGACATCCATCAGGTTAGGCTCAGCTGATGCGATTCCCTATTTCTATGTCACTGTTAGCGTTGGAGTCGAGTATACTGCTAAGGTAATTAAAAGACTCGACAATCTTTAGACCTAATCCTTGAACTTACATTATAGGATTTGCTTCTCTTGGTATTGACATGACCTTTTGTCTTATTACAGCTAAGTCGTAGACTGAGTGATTCGTAGCACTATTGATAGGTGATGATGAGTGCGCCACCAGGGCATAGTCATGAGCCTACATTAATTCGGCATGTTTTTGATTTGGTCTTGAGACGAACCAGATTGAAAAGTCCAACATCGTTCTATTGATCTGCTTTCTACAATGATAGAGAAAAACATAATGATGACAAATAACAGGAGTGCTGCGACACATCCCGCAAATAACACGATTTTTTGCACTGTTATTTTTTAAGACGATAGCTTCTTTTTTAAATTAAAATGTTTTGGGCCAAACTCGATCCGGGCTTTTGAATATGTTCCACAACAGAGAGATTGTTAGGAAGCTATGTCTAATAATAATTTGTGAATTTTAATGAGGTAGAACTTGTCGACAGAGACAAGAGGCGATATTGGTGAAATAATAGAAAATGAGGTTAGGTTATTTTGGCTGCATACTGTTCTGCTCAGAACAAAATAAGGTCAGACGGAGTTATAAGTTAACTGTTGATTGAACAAACTTTCAAATTTTAACATAGAACGTTCTAAGCTGATTTAAGGTCTGTATCACGGCATACTTAACCTCACTTTTTGATCTTGTCAAATCAGCCATAGATAATAAACATTCATGACCACGAACACCTTTTGTATCTCGAAATATCACACTTTATAGTGTTTTGATGCCCTAGTTTACTTTGGTAATAGAAAAAAATTGAAAAAAACATTTGAAGAATAATCGGGATGGTTTTGTCAAATATTTTCATACGAACTGTTTGAATTCTGTAGTTTTTGAGAACTGCTGACATAGTGCCCAGCTTTATTCCAGAAATTTTTTCATAAAACCATAAAAACTCCTACGAATCGTAAGTTATGGCTATTATTGGGTATTTGTCATAATCCAGTTTGTGGGAAAATAAATAAAAACTCAACGAGACTGTTGTATGTCTACTACAGTAACTAGATTGTACAAAAAGTCATGTAACGATTATACAGTATGAACTTTTACCCTCTAGAGGGCTGTGGAATTATTTTGTCAAAAAAATTTGTTGGCAGTCGTGGTAATAAAAGTCCCACTGGCATTTTATATCTCTAGTTTAAGGTTATATCAGGAACGTCATTTTAACAAATACAATAGTTTTTGTTGAAAACATAAAAACGTTAGTAACAAAAACAGCTACAGTTGTACAAAAGGATTTCCTGCACTTTCCATACACATCACCACTTTGTGTTCAGTATTAAACATCCCGTAACAGGTGAGTGATTCTGTAAAAATTGTACAGGTTATATTATTAAGTACCTTTACTCACACTGCACCATAAACTAAATTTTTAAAAAAATCCACAGCCCTCTAGAAGTTAAAAGTTTTCGATCATATGGTAATAATCTGTTAGTTAAGTGTTTGGTATATTTATTTTTTTACAACATTTTCAAAGTTCGATATTTGTTTTCAGATTATTTATTTATTTATTGTCGTACTCGGCCAACAGCCGTTATGCCAATTATAGGCGTCGCTGTACATTTATGGGGTCTTTCAACCTCATTAACGACTGCCATGTTGTTATTATGACATCCGGGACTAATTATTTCCGTGGCAGCCGTACTACGAGGCGCCGAGAGAAGCAGCCGTGGAACTCCCATCCAAGTTCTGATCAGAAAAAGCTTTTCTTAACTGTACTGATCATACGTGGACGCTTGTTCAAGCCACACTATCCGGGACCCCATATTATAATCATGTTGGTTATACTTATATCAATGAGGGGACTAGTACCATCAGAAGTCTATTATAACAGTCCATCTATTACTTGCTACTACTTTGTAATAACAAAATGATTAAAAACTAGTTTATTCAGCCAGCTTAGTTTGTATTTATCAATCCGTTGACTCTAAGCATGTCAAGTATTTTTTACCAGAGTTACATTAGGTTATTTTCAACAGATTGTTTTTGTTAATTTAAATAATATTTTCGATAGCATTAACAGCACCATAAATACCCTCGATTATATGGCTACAAAATACAGGTGTGGGACAAGCGATGTGATAAGGAAAGTAAAGATGCAACCTATTGGGTAGCTCAAGGCTACGACGAAATTGAATCCGATACCCTGGTCAGATCATGGCAAATGTTACTTTCTGAAGACAAGAATTCAGAAATTTCATTTTTAATGCAAGTGCTTGTTCGCAATAATATTTAAAGATTTATCTGATACAAATTTTTACTTTGTGAGCGAAAACTTTCTTAACGGACACCATCCAATAGCGCACATCTTTACACAACGGACGGTTTTTAATGTACAGAAATGTAGGAAATATATAGTAAAAAAAACTCTGAATAATGAAAACCTGTCTACAGTGGGTAGTTTCCGGTTCCCCATGGGTGTCTGTTATTTTAAACTGCGTCCAATCTATTCCCACCATTTCCGTTTTTGCTTATCCTATCACCCGTCGGTCCCCTCTAATTTGGATAACTAGGGCTTTATTGCATACAAATACACATAAAACAAAACCCAACTGATGCAAATATAAACAAATGTTTATCCAATCATATCAATATACATTCATTGATTGAAAAGGCTCACACAGCAGTAGTTGTTTTCTCCCATACAGTTATCTCTAAATTAATTCTAATAATAAAATAAGAAAAAGCTATATTACGATACCGACACTTGCATATAAAAATATATAAACATATGAAAAACATAAAATGCAAACACTCAATAAATAAATATGTACTTGAGCGCCTGTTTTTATCTGCAGTTAACTTCAGAAATGCCACATTATACTCGTACCATAAATCGTGAATTGCCTTATAAATCTCTGACGACCACGATCTGTATTTATTAAAAGTTTTTTCACATATTTTTGAACTGATATTAACATTAAAACACGTATACAAGTACTTTACTTGCTGCGCCACCCCAGCCGGTTAGATCAAATAAAGAATTGATGTAGTGACTATTCTATCCCTGTCGTGCAACTTCATAATTAGTGATGATATTGGTAGGTCGTTTGCACTAAGCCTTGATTTATTACGATAAAGTTAGTAAGTGTATATTTATAAACAAAAATTATGATAATGCCATTGATGCCACCGCATTGCGTGTAATGTACGGTAATAGAATAATAAGGAAAAAATATAACTTAGGATTTTATTTATTGAGCGAACGTTACCATACTGGCGCGTTCTGTACAAAAAAAAAACATGCGCTACACGCAACGTCATAGTGAAAGCTAAAATCTAGATTTATGATATGTAACTGAGTATTTTATTTATTTTCTATCTACAAGCGTGACAAATTACATATTAAGCAAACCATTTACGTCAAAATGCAGTTACGGAATTTTATTCAAGGTAACTATAAAGAAAGATAATGAACACCTTCTGCTGTTTAAACGATGGATTAAATTATGATAAATAAAAAATTCAGGAAATGCTCTTCAATTATAGTAATTACAACAATAATCAATATATTCTGTACAAATTAATCTTGTTTCTTCAACATATATCTCTATAAGTCCACCAGATGTTCTAAACTCGTCTCCTAACCACTCTTTATGTTGGTCCACTCTCGATCTACCACCTGGTATGATTTTACCTCCAATCACGACGTACTGGACAGAAGAGGATTGGGCATAGAGGACGTCTTGAAGACTACATACTGCCTAAAGCATACTCTATGGTAAACTCGAGAGCGGTACCTGTTCATCCGGCAGCTATAAGAGATATAAAAACCGGCTGCATGAAACCTTGGATAACACCGACCTAGTGTTGCACTGGGAATATCTACCCATACAAATAGCAGACGGGGGGGGGGGGGGGGGGGGCTCTTCAGGTAATTGTCTCTGAAGTCACCAAAAAAGGCACAATTAGAACAGAAGGCGGAAAAAATAAGCGAAGGGATTCTTGGATTTAAACTCCCAATAGTGAGAGAGTGGATGTTTTAAAGAGTACGATCGGAGCATAGTAACAGTGCCAAAGATATAAACGGTCAGACTGCTGGAATAGATAACTGGGCTGAAAGAAAGAATTGTGTCAAATAGCATCGGGAAGAGTTACCACAAAAATAAAAAAAGGCTAGACCAAGAACAATATTGATAGATTTCATGATGGAGGAACTTAACAAAATACGGCGCTTTGAAACTGGAAAGCGATGGGGGAGGGAGCAAGGTGAAGGGTTACCAAAGCAGTCGTAGACTTACAGGTCCAGTAGCACTAAATGGTACATAAAAGAGTACTTTAATAGTTCGTAGCTGCTTTTTCCACTTATGTATATATGCAACAAGTTCTATAATCGCCACTTCAATCACGATTTTTATTAGGCACAAGCGGAAGTTTATGAAATGAGTAGCATACTAAATTTTTGCTATGAGCGCAAATTGATCTTAAAAAATATTGTTTTTATTTTCAGTCTTGGCTGTACTAATGAAATTAAAACTACTGGAAGCTAGCTAAGCCCGTAACTAAGGGGCTTCTTGGTAACGGGTCATAAAGGCGTGGTTAAAGTATCACTTCCCGCCATGCACATAAGTACGTTAAAATGCATTTTAACTACAGGAGTAGAAAAAATATATCGTTCAATTGAAAAAGCACCAATGGATACAACGAAGACGTACTGATTGTATAATATGAACGTATAATTTTACTCTTTTGATACAGAGAGAGCAATTTATTTCTCCCCAATCAATATCTTCATGTCAAAACACAACTAACAAGAATGCTCTCTACTCTTCGTGACCTTCGTAAATATAAATAACAGTCATTGCAGTTTCTACACAGTATTTGTGGAGCTCTGAATTTAATATACCAGGTCATTTAAAAATTGGAAATTCAAACGTATGAATATGTTGGTGGCACTGTAAGTCTATGTCAAATTCGAGATTATCAGGTTAGGTTTTCCGTCAGTTTGTGTCAAAACTGACGGAAAACCTAACCTGATAATCTCGAATTTGACATAGACTTACAGTGCCACCAACAATACCAACATATTATTCATAAAATAATAAATTTCAAAGCCAAGCTTGATTTCATTTTCGCTCACATGTTAGTGTCTGTGTCAAAGTTTTGACGCAGACTGACGCAAAAGCTAACCTGCTAACCTCGAATTTGACATAGACTTACAGTGCCACCAACATATTATTCATCCGTTTGAAATTCCACAGCCGCCCCTTGTGGACTTTTTTAATGAACATGTGGTATTATAATTAACAACTAAAACTATTGTTGAAAAAATTCCTAGCGCGGCTCATATTTCGTTATATATTTGGGGTTGCTTTTAAACTTCACCATTACGCTTGTTAGACTGATGTGCTTACCATATAAATCATGAGGTTGCAGTTACGTGGCAATTTCTAAAAAGTAACTTTTAATAAAGATATACAAGTTAGAATTGCAGTATCGAGACCAAATGGTTGGCTGCTTTCAAGTTAACAGGTACTGAGTTAGACACTTACATTCGGACAGTGGTTTTTATGGTATAGATCTCCGGCCACTATAGTGTTTTAAACTGAAAGTCATGGTGTAACGCTAATAATTACTACGCGTAGTAAAATAAATTAGAAAATTGCTCTAAAATGTCTATCGCAAGGTGTTTTATTTTAATAACATAGGATAAAGTAGAATTGTTATAACATGGCAAAAAAAAAGATACATTTATCCCTTTAACTTATTATAGCTAACATAGTTCTGGAAAACCTTCAAATCTCTTTCGAATTTTCCAAGATATAGATACCTATAAAGAAGTTATATTTCTGGTGCGCTGAACATTATCTTCTTAGCAATTCCGTTGCAAATTAACGAAATAATTGAAGTCGCTGATCTTTATACATTTTGTTTTACTGCGACCATTTCTGTAAATTCTAACAGTAAACGAAAGTGGATTTACCTGTTGCAAGCCAAATGAAACCCATATGTTGCATTATTCAAGTGAAGGAGCAGTATAAGTAGTCAATTTCTTTGCTATAAAGCACTGACATTTTTGTTAACGACGAGATAAGCTATTTTATTTAGGGCTGTTACATACAAAAAAAAATTCATAAAATAATTAGCGACTTAAGCAATTTCATTCTACATTTAATGGTTCACACGCTTTGCAGAACAGTCATAAAACTGAAATTCAAGTTAAAACTATTAAGCAATCACCACCTGTTGTTTACTGAAAAGATTTTATTCTACTTCGATACTGATATCATTATATACCAAAAAACTGATTAGGTGAGAACGTTTTAAGTTGCTTGAAAGTTATGAGGCTAATATTATAGTGGCTGTAGCGCACATTAGAAGCTATTAATGAGAAAAATATGCTATATAGTTAGCAAACTTAGTAAATATATACCGATACCGGCACTGTTACATGAAAATCCTTATAAATGCAACAAAGCCTGCGACACTCCTAGTAGATTGAGCAAATCTACTGCATTACTGAGGTGGTAATACTGTTGCAAATAAACGACATAATTGGATAAGTACTCATCGCTTAGGGTTTTAACAAATTCCGTAGTACCATGACTGTTGATTAGGTTTAAATCAACAGCAAAATTATGTAAAATTTAATAGTAATACTAGACACAAAAGTGAATTTACCTGTTGCAAGGTAGTGAAGAAACAATATATATAAATAACCAACTCTTCAGAAATGGTAACATGTAAATTCAATTTCGGATTTACTAAAACTGGGGAAAATGTGTATTATTTTGATACTGATACTGTTATGTACTAAAAAAATTGATTGCGCCAAAACTACTGATACATTTTTATTTGTTTGTAAGTAATGACACTATAATATTGCGGCAGATATTAAAAGGCTTAACACGTTATAAAGCTATAGCGCACGGTTGAAGTTATTAAAGCGAAACAGATTTCATGCTGCATATTGAGCGAACTTACTAAATGTATACCGATACCGACGTTGTTACGTACAAACCGTTTATGGTAATTATGATCATGCAACTTTCATCAACTACAATAATTTTTTCTAGCATAATACTGAATAAGGGTTGTTATGCATAAAACCTAATTAATATTAATGTGCAATTACATAGAATGGTGGCAATATTTGGAACACCAATTAGAATAAAATAATCAAATCACATCTCACCTTTCCATTTGAGTGTCTACCAGAGAGAGAAGAATGTCTTGAGATCATTTTTATTAAGCACTGATTTATTAAAAGCTCTTTATGGTTATTTTCTCGTGTCTACGAGTATTTACTATTTATTATCTGCAGAATCACATAGAAGAATATCGATTTATAAATAAATTACGAGCTATTATACGTTCTCTTCATGATTGCCTATTGCAAGTAAGAAATTATATTTCATTTAATTATCATGCTACTTTATTATCTCCTTTCCGTGTATTATAAATATATTTTTAGCAGCTAATATCGATAGAATTTAAGTATTAACAACTCTGTCTTATTATCCTTTATTTGTAACGTTCGGTTTATATTTGTCTACGTAAATTCGTTTCGATACGATCGGTTGCTCTAACGAAATTCTAGATCTACGTTCGTCGCCAGAAAAAAATTCGTTAACTTGATATGTTAAGCTAGCAGCGCTAAATTATTAAAGAATGAGGTAGATCGACGAAACAACGCTTAACTATTCATTAAACGTGCGATGCGGGTTGATAAAGTCACTCTATTACGCTTATTATCGTCATTGTCATGAAAGTGGCAACGAAAGCAAACTTCCTCCCGTTCGCGCCGAGCCCGTGGCCAAAATTCGAGCCCGATTTATAAAATTGCTTCGATGTCGGCGTCAGGGCGAACTGGGGTTCCCTGCACTGAAAAACGCGAACTAATTGTTAGTACTGATAGATTGGTGTATCGGTGAATACTGCGAGGGTGGAAGATCGGCCTCTGCGAAACGCGTGACCGGGAAGACTGCAGTGGAGTAGGCACTCGCGAATCCCGGACCCCAGCTATTGATCAACACGATCTCTTCGCGCCACAACACGACGCGCAACCTCCGCCACCGTTCATAAATACAGGTGGGCTTGGACGGCACGGGACACGGGTGCACCTACGACCACGCCGCACTGCAAGGGTGAGCTGGACGCCCACGGGGTGCCCATGAACCGAAAAATCGACGGCCACCTACTTATCGACCGAAACGGAAAGTTCGCGCTTCTTTAAGGTCACTGGAGTCGGAAATTTCAAGCGATTCTGACCAGATCAGCGAACTAAAAACTAGAGGGTAACAGTAGGTCCATTCAAATGCAGCCAATAAACGTTGAAAGAGATGTGCATTGCATGAATACAAAGCACTCCTCGCAGATGGAGCTATCTATGTATCCAATTGGTTTTCTGTAATGGAATGCGAATTCTATTTACGAGGATGGACTGAAACATTCGCGTGTAAATCTGAAGGCAATGCTGCACCCTTGTTTCCAGATTTATCTTTAACAAATATATCATTATCACACATAAACCACACCTAAACCGGACATATATATTTCCACGAATAGATTTTAAACAGCAGAAGCTGGGGCAGGCATCTTCTCAGATGACTAGGACCTTAGGAAAGTGTAGCACTAGACAAATACACAGCCATTTCTCCAACTATTACGATTGCTAGTGACAGTAAAGATGTTTTATTGGCTCCGAACAGGAGTAGTGCTTCCATGTTACTGCACTCTGAAGCGACAAAGATAACGCTTCCGAACTCACTTGGATGAAAGTACATTGTGGTAACGAAGGAGCCAATGACCTTGTGAGACAGGGCTTGAAACAACCATTTTGTGGTCTCGAACCCGCAACTGTTCTACAACGTAATTAGTCACGAAACCTATAATCGCCACTATGGCCGATAAGTCCATATGGGCAATTGCCACCACGCATGAATAGATCTTGCAACCATCTCATGAAGGATGGCAAGGTTTTGTGCAATGCAGCTACGAAGTAAAGTACGACTTGTCGTAGCGATACTTTCTGATAATGCAGACTGAGAAAATACTTGCATAGAATGAGCCTAGTTGATGACCCAACTTATCAAGGATACAGCTGTGAGGACAAGGCAGAGCATGTGCGAATATCATGCATTCGCTTCGATATACGAATGGGGGATCTCTGACCTAACCTATTTGATTCTTTTGTTCTTCCTCTTATTATAGGCTGGGAGCCTCTTAACAACTACATAATGTGTAGTCCTATGAGCCCTCTTTGGCCGCGGCCTGTGTAGGTGGCTAGCCCAACCCATTGAATTTAGGGAAAAATTGCCCTTCTATAGGTGTACGAGCGTTAGGTTCGAACTTATGACCTGCCGATTACAAGCTCAAATGCTTTATCTCTCCTCTTTGATTAATATCTGGTTCACTTTCCGTTGTAATCCACAATTCAGAATTAAGGCGGGCTTCGACGGCACCGGACACAAAGTACACCTACGACCGAGCCATGATGAAAAGGTGGACGCCTACGGCATGCCCAAAAACTTAAAAATTGACGGCTATCTACTTACTGACCAAAACTGAAAGTTTTTGCTCCTTCGGGGTCACTAAACTCGGAAATTTCGAGCGATTCTGACTAGATGAGCGAATTAAAAAACAGGATACCCGTTCAAACGCACCTAATGAACCTTAAAAGAAATGTGCACTGAATGTACACAAAAGTACTCTAATCAGATAGAACTATCTAAATATTCAACTGTTTTCCTCTATTGAAATTTACTATAGTGGGCTGCTATATACAGGATGCTGAAAAAAATGGCGTATTAACTCGATGGTACGTTGTTAAGGGATGCTCCCTGAGTATGAGAAAAATAAGCCCACCGTTTGATTATTAATTTAATATTCAGTATTAGGATAGAAAAACATTACCCATTTAAAGATAATACGAGCCCTAACCACTATATATTCGGCCATTTCAATAATTTTACTCTACTAACGTAAAACAGGATTTTATGAATGGACGGAGAACAATTAAGGCACCGCATTTGCGGATTAAGGATTAACGATTTCGAAGATTTCTTATCATGTTTTAACGAAAAGAAAATGTTGTACCTTAATTGTTTTTTGTTCAATCATAAAACTCTGTTTTTACGTGAAGGAAATAAAATTATTGGAATGGCCGAATATATAGTGGTTAGGGCTCGTAGTATGAATGTAAATACTTGTAAATAATTTTGTCAATTAACGAACAGAAACTCAAGAAATTTTAAAATTCAAAATTAAAAAATCTTCGGTTTTAAAAATAGTGTCAGCCTTGATTTGAACAAAATGTAATCAGATCAGGCTTGGAAATAATATACACCACTGCAAGATCGAAGACAAACAATTGGGGAAAGGAAGCCAAGCTGTGAAGTGGTGTTAATTTTGGCTTCCCCAGTAAATCATAGTTACTACGTGAATAAATACCCTTTTCCCAATTCAGTGTGTTTGAAAATTAATTCTATATCGTTTGAGTGTGCTGACACTATGTTGCATTGATTCGCATAAAAAGTGTTTAATTTGTGCATCGAGTGTTGGCTGGTTGATGGAAAATTACGTATCTGGAAATGTTCGACAATTGCTGCTTTTAATTCCTCTAAATGTGCTATTTCACCTTTGTTGGTTTGCTTTTCCCAATGCGTCTTATAGTCTAAAAAATTATTAGTATTCTGATGGAAAACTGTCTTCGCCTTCTGTGGTCTGAGTTCTCCCCGTTTTGTCAACAATTTTGACTTTAATGTGTGGGACAATGATAAATAATGTATTGTACACATTTTAAAAAATAACGCACATATTCCGAGACTCTTGTACGGAACAATTTCAAAATATGATATGTGACGGGCAAAATACATCAACGTCAAAAGTATTACATATGTTCCAGGCATGTTTGATAAATTGAACGAATTGATAGTAGATATAGCGTTACGAGGGTATCTAAAACAATCTAAACCACCTTGCGGTCAAAACTACTCAAATAAAATCTAAAATGCAAATGTGAGATAGGTACAGGATAAAAAAAATGAATTCTGACATTTAACATTAGAATTTATAATCTATAATTAAAATTTCAACTTTAACTAAAATTTCCAATTCTTTAAACAATTCTACAAAAATGTCGAAGCGTGATATAAACTTTGTTCATATAACTACGTAAATTTCTAATATCGTCAACAAGCTTCGCTTACAAATCAGAATTTAAAATTTAACACTAGGGAAATCTAACTCACAAATTTAATCCCTTGTAACTTGTTGATTGTTTATTCTGAAAATAAAACCTTGAATTATATTAAATTTGTCTTATGAATATTTCAACGAAGTAATATCAACTGTAGAGCTCAAATTTCTAGTTTGAAGCATGGATTCTGCTATTTGGCGGTAAGTCTTTCGTCAAGAGAAATTTGAGTTTAAAACTGTAAAACTAAATTTATCTATTCTAACTCGACTTGATTGCTATTAATCAATTTCAGGTAATATGATTGAGGCAAACAATGAATAAAAATATAAATAATGCCGAAAAATTTAATTTGTTTAAATCAGCATTTCAATTCTGAAAATTCAATACATCAGCCATTGGCATTTCCCATTAGGAATTCTAGCTAACGAATTTAAAATTTTAGAAATAAGACTAAAAATTCCGAGTTGCCACAATGTAATACTTAGTCATACGCTTAGAACACTTGGCAATGCCGGATTTATTGATTAATTGTAAATCCTCTTCCTCCCTTCCATTAGTTTGCTGGCGAAATGCAAATTAATTCTATTTGCGACTATTTCTTCAAAGTAAAGTATGCCGTAATAGTTTCTTCAGCCAGAGTAGTATGGTGATATTTTTATTTTTTTCTAAGGAACTCTCTCCTTCGTCCGTTAGACTAATCTACACAGACTACTACATTAAAAAAAAGTTTGTTATGTTATTTTCAATCTTTAAACGTACCGCGAAATTTTCACGCCACGATCGATGGAAGAAAGCGATAGTTTAGTTCCGCTTGTTGTCGCAGCTTCCAAATGCGCGACACCGTCGGATTGCGGCTTCATGGTTTTTGAGCTTCTTGGAAAGTTCTTGTTTCTACAATGTATTTGCATGTACGCTGTACTTCTGCATGCATGTGATACTGTGAGTAAGATTGACGTTAACAGGTGAAGAGCCAAGGTAAGTCCATAGCTTTGCCACCGACCTCATTTTCTGTTGAGGTCGTTCTCGTCTGCATTGGGCAATGTTAATTATCTCCGGCAATGAGTGGCAATACAGTGGCGCCAGTATAATAATAGCTACCTACTTGCGACGCATATAAATAGTTTCAGTTAAAGTTTCTAGTCTCTGAACCAAAATTTGAAGTTTATAAATCACTAATTCTAACTTTAAACTCACCGAATGTGCATAAACATACAATTTTGTAACGTCGATATTTTGAATTATAGTATATCAAGTGTCGTTCCTTGACCGTTTTATATGGAAAGTAAAAATTACTGTCTGAATATAGAAATATTACGTTATAGTTTTAAATATTTGCAAATGAGTACACAAAACCACTGACTTCAAAGTTCATCGCTTCCACATCTCCCTATTTACTATGTTAACACCTTCTTGTATATCAACATGATGCACCACTTATCCCTACTTGGGCAGAATAACTGTTGATGTTCTAAGGCGTTGGGCTTTGCAAGGTCACGATGTGCTTTTATTTCATGAATAAAGTAAACATGATCTGTGTACAATAAAAAATCGTCTTGGCTCGGAGAAAAAATAAGCCTAAAAGCTTTAAGTTACGATATCAATACATGTTGAATGCACATCTCTACTGTATGTGGTTGTAGAGATTTCTCGGTGATTTGCTTAAATAGGTAGAAAATATAGCGAAGAGGTTCAGCAGATGAAAAATGAAACAATTTGTAGATGAAAATGACAGAAAAAAATACGTTAATCGATGTTCCAGAATTTTATCAAGATAATATTAATACTCTCAGAAACCAACAACTATGCTGAGCTATAGATAATTGATGGTATAGTAAATAAATCCACCACAAAATGTCCAACTGGCAACGTACCAATGCAAATGAATGTTTACATATTTTGA
Source organism: Agriotes lineatus (assembly GCA_940337035.1). Classification (NCBI taxonomy): domain Eukaryota; kingdom Metazoa; phylum Arthropoda; class Insecta; order Coleoptera; family Elateridae; genus Agriotes; species Agriotes lineatus. The sequence goes on from OW679201.1 coordinate 38,228,382, forward strand.
GAGTAGTAATTTGGATGAGTCTCGACTGAAAACTTCAATTGATGGAACTATTCTGGTAGCAATATCAATTGTATTGCCAGATATCGATTTGAGTCGCTTCTACATTTCTAATAACACAGTTTTCCCAAAATGTAGGGTCTATAAAATTTCGTCACTTGTAAAAATACTAAACAAAAAATTACTTTGCACTCAGCAGGAAACTCTATGCATAGACGAGAAAATGGTCCTCGTTCGATGTCGGTTAAATCTTTCTTGAATACATTCAGGGTAAGAAACAAAAATAGAGTGTTAAACTTTCTAGACTATGTAACAACGGGTACACATATTCCGTGAAAGCATATAGTAGAAGAGAATTACTGCTACCTTCTGAACAACCGTGAGCCAAAAGGACAGTTATGGAACCAAAACCTCGACTATATGCATTTATTTTGAGATAAAACACAATTAGTGAGTATGAAATGGGAATCTGGCCTCTCTCTCATAATTTTTTAGTTTACCATTTACACATGTAGCCAGATGGAGCAGTTTTACATTGAATTATTTGAATTTGAATAGATATAACTTAGGCCCTAACACGCATGCATCCGGCAGAATCCCGCCGCAAATTTGCTAGTTTTATTGCGCAAACACACTTTTACCGCGAAGAACGAGGCCTTGGATGTCCACCCATCGTAAAGCCTACGGTTGCAATTTGTGACGCAGCAAATAAAGTGAATTTTCTGCTTGTTTTCGAGTCAGGTCCCTGAATAATTGTGTGAAGCGCACGACTTCTAGATCAGAGTCAATTAACTCCTTCGAGCAACGTGGGGAAGCCTGCGCCAGGTGTAAAACAGCGGATTTGCGTATCTACACGATATTACAAGTTGGTGAGCTTTTCCCTTTTGGAATTTTCGAAAATAACAGATTGCTTCATATTGTATCATATAGCGTCTCAGCCCAGAGAACGGTTTTAGGTGCTGTCTTCAGGCCGGGTAAAGATGCGCCAGAGCGGGTATATACAGTGCGAGTTGCGGAAAATTATCGCACGAATCCGCATTTGGATACAGAGTAGTAAAGGATAGTTGCGTATTAAAGAATTGGCTTTTCTTGTGTGTATTATGTAAGTTAATCTCAGCACCCGAATTACAGGTCAGCTTCCTAACTTGGACATATAACGATGCTTCATTGCCATCAGCTAGTTAGGTAAACAAACAGGGTATAAAGTAAAGTGGTGGTACTAAAACTAAATACAACGACGGGGGGGGGGGGCACGTAAAGCCGCGTTGCAAGTACTCTACGTTCAAACAGAAAATTTAACCCTAAAGTGGTAGTACATTCAAAGCTAAAAAAGGAGAAGTCTTACAAAGTAACACGAAAGCGGTAATTGGCCACTGGAAAGACTTATTTTTGACAATAAAAAGAAGTTCCGTAGATGATTGAAATTTAGACGAAAGGAGCGCTGTTTTAAAACCTCCAACCAGAAGAATAAAATAGTATAAAAAAAGCTTTGTTGAACTTCGACAAATGCAAGTGTAGTCAACGCACTTGTCCTTTGCGAACATGTTACCGGGAAGAACATAAATGTAACTTACTTTTGGAATAAAATAGTTCCTAGCATTATTTCAAGCACAAGGGAAACGCGAATTGATAAGCGATTTCAACATGTCATCAAGGATACAGAGAATCTGACAACAAAACCATAATTTAAAAAACTTCGCCCTAGAAAAATATATTGCATTCTTATCTCCAACAGCTGACAAAGGCTATTCATTATGAAGAGCAAATAAGCAATTGAACCAACTAAAACAAACCATACCACCATTAAGAAAAAGAATCGCTCCTGGGCACGAACAAATATTAAAAAAGCGGAATTACATAAGTTTTTCAACCCTTTCCTGCCGAGAGAAAAAATGAAGAAATAAAATAATCCCACATCTTTCAAATAGCCCTTTCCATGAAGCCATTCACACTAAGTGACATTAAGAGAGCCATAATCACCAAGTTAAACCCAAAAAATAACGGCGGTATGATTTCATCAAGGATCGATTATTACAAGAACTGTCGCGAAAAGGGCTAAATATAATAATGTGCATATGTAACGCTGTACTGAAGTTATCACTTCTCAAAACAGTGGAAAATTTAATAATATTAATGCCTAAATCGGATAAACCAAAACATGTGGTTACATCATACCGCCCAATTAGTTTACTCACAGTGCTCTCTAATTAATTGGAAAATGCTAATGAAACGATTGCCGGAAATTATCCCAAGACGCAAACACATATCAGTTTGGCTTCAAAAGCCACCATTCGACAATGCAGAAAGTGTATCGACTTAAAACCTAAAAACTACTACTCCGCAACTTGCTTACATGTCAGTCAAGTCTCTGATAAGGTCTGGCACAAATATTGGGGTTCCCCGCACAGGGTGTGGAAATTTCCATGCATCGCACCCTTCACGATTGGGCGAGGCAATTTGAGGGTGTGCCTAACCCACAATGTAGCAGTTTTCAAACTTCGAGGATCAGAACGTAACCCAGTATAGGTCATGTTTGAAGCTAAAAACGATACGCAATCGCTACTGCTGTGTTAGAAATGCGCTTACGCGTGCAAATTGTGTCGGGTTTTGCGATCGTGGATAGGATCAGCTTCAGGCATTTTAACGTTTGCGCCTTACCAGACAGTTTTCTTGGCGCTCTATTTTAATATTATTTTATTTATAAAATGTAAATGCGAGTAGCCCCAAGCTGTGTTTGAAGACGGCTAATCATTCTAAGATTTAATCCTATTTTCCTTGGTTTTCTTTATTGTTTTATCTGTCTTTGAAAGTCAATACATTTGTGAAAGCACATTGAATTTTCCTGTGCATATATTTCCACTTTACTTCAGCCCAAGAATACTACAACAGGTGCAGACGAACTTCCTGTCGTTGGCAAATAGTGATCATTCGTAACCACGACTGGGGTAGTTAAAGGGTTTCATGAACACTGAGCTAGCAAGGTACACAAACAGGGCAAATTAATTATTAAAATACTAAAGCGTACGTCTCCTTTGAGTTTAACTTCCCGACGGAGGGGTTAAGCAAATGTGTGGTTATATAAATAGTGCTCAAGTAACGGGCTCGTAACGCTGCAGAACTAGAAACATGCAAATGAGTCTGGCTACAGAAACTGCAACGTTTACCGATAACATAGCAACATTATCGCATTCTACTCAAATCCAATTTAAGCTGCGGAAATACTGTAATAAAATCTAAGCATGTTTTTGATCAGTTGACAGATCAATGGCGAATCAAGTTAACCCAAGACAAATCAGTACATGTATTGTTCAGCAAATGTCGCAGAAATTCCATGCAAGTCTTTATTAAGAGACAACCACTACCTCAAGACAACGTAACGTATCCTCTCGTATATAAAGCTTGGGTTTCCTAGGAAGCGGTGCCGTCATTTAACGGCCGTAAAAATACGGTGGGTGACGTCACGAAAAACGGTGTCATCTATAATAAGCGAGGTGTTTTCCAAAAGAGCGGTAGGGCACAGCGAACGTAATAAAGCGGTGCCGTCTCATTTGAAGCGGTGGGCCAGTACGGTAGAAACAGTTCAAGCAACGTTTTTTGACGGTGTGTCTAGTGTATAGCGGCGAGTGTAGTTTTATAATATTTAAATTATTTTTAAAAAATATGTGTTTTCTGGCCTTCAGATTGTTTAGTTAGCTAAAAATAACACACTCTAAAAAAATCTCATTGAAATCTTACTTAATTTCCGAAAAATAGCACTTTTTGGATTTTGACAATTTCGAAAAACTCTATTTTCTAAACAATTAAAAATTACTCGGTATATATGATAGGGGCTAAATAGGTTTTTAGACAAACACAAAATAGTAAAAAGTTTTTTTGAAAAATAAAAAAATTTCTCATATTATGCCGACTCTTTGGCGGACACTGTATATTAGAGCTAAAAATACATCACATTGTGTGTAATTCAGTGTACTTACCTCACACGTATACATAACTTTTCTTCTTGACATATAGGTTTTTTGTGTCTCTTATATGGTTTAGAAGTTAAGTCATCTCTTATGTGATTCAGTACATAATCAAACAATTCTGCTGTTAAGCGAAAGTATTGCCTGAAATTTTCCTCATTGCAATGCAGATGGCGACGCACAAACTATGGTTTTCGTCTTCCGATTACTCCTTATCTTCCAAATATACTAATAATGCTAGGTCTAGATCAGGGATGAGCAACATGCGGCCCGCGGGCAGCATGCGTCACGCCACACATTCTTGTACGGCCCTTTAAATATTTTACATTTTGACTTTTAAAAATTCCTACAGTGTCCCGCAGCCTCATTGTACCCTATTTTTCATTAAATTATCTTTTACCACATATATCTTTCCACGTCTTTTTAATAGTATTTCTATTAATGAGTGTTTTATTTTTGTATTTTTTATACTAGGTGTATTTTGTTAATAAAGAGATCATTTGAGTTCATCATTCAGTGTTTGCATTACCATAAGTTTCTTACATGCGGCCCGCACAACCAAAGCTTAAACACTTCTCGCAAGACTGTCGCGGCGTCACTACGTTGTTCTAACTTTACAGCAATGTCCACCACAACAACGACCGCTTTTTTCTACCAACGCTACCTGACGTCAGCGCCGCAATTTTACGACCGCTATATAACGGCACCGCATTCCTAGGAAACCGTAGCTTAAAACTTGTGACAAACAAAGTCACGTTTAAAATAATTATTTCAAATTAAATTCTGCCATAGTAGGAATGGCAACTTATAAATCGCAATTTAAGTATACAGTACGAATTTCGCATCAAAAATAGAAAAAAAAACAGTTGTAGTCATAATTTCACAATCCCCCCTTCGTTTACAACTCTAATCTACCTACTTACAAACAATTCGTTTATTTCAAATCAGGATTGTTACTGTAGCTTAGAATTGTAACGGTGCGATTAAAAAGTCACAAATTTAAAGCAGAATGTGTAACATCAAATTATAGAATTACAAATGCTGATGTGCAAACTATGAAATCCTCCTTCCTTGCACTGAAATCTAAAATTTCACGTAATACTCAAATATCGCATTAAATTAAAGAATCAATGGTAAGAAGGTGCCCGTTCAAGCACACTCAATGAACCGTGCGAAACATAAAAGCGCTACGAGCAGTTGAAAAATCTAATTTGCCTCTCCATCCGAGAATTTCTACTTGTTCCATTTAAGAAGTACAATATATGCAAAAACCAACCTGATATAAATTCTAGCCCCAAGCCTTAGAGTTCAAACAAAGTTGATAAGGTAGCTCCCTCGTGAAATAAAGACATTTTCTTATCTACATTTTTATCGTATGCTAATTTCCTCCAATGTCTGTAGTTCAAAATTTGAAGCGAACTCTTACCCTGTATTTTAGACAGGCTTTGAAGTATTGCCAAAGATTCGATAGAAACCAATATGAAACCATTATTACGGGCTAGAGTAGCACATAATGCACCATATAATAAGAAAGGAAGCGAGATCGTTCTTTCAGATACATGGGATGAAAGCTTGTGAAGGATCTGCAGTATACGTTATGCGGATATAACAATAATCCAATTTAATCCAGACCGAGCCCATTTACTTGTACTACTGGCTCGAAAAGCATGTACTTTCAAATTCAATTTAAAGAACTTCAAAGAAAATCTCCATCTTAGATAACTGTACAAATAGAATATATCAAATAATAGAGCGGAAACACTGCCGCATATCCTTTACATAGCTGGAAAACTTAATAATAGCTACGAACTAGACCACAGTTGAATATGTAAAGGCTAAAACGTCACTCCTCCCTTCATGAAATTCTACACTACTACAGATTCCTCAATGTGGATAAAAATCCTGTTAAAATTGACACCACATTCACGAGCCCAGAGAGAATTCAGCGCAAATCGTTTCAGTTTTTCTACTTACTTAGGAGGCAGTACCTACAGCGCTCAATCTAAAGAGCGCCAAATAAATCGCAACCCTTGGCAGTTGGGCACAAATGAGACGGAAAAAGTAGAAAAGCATTTCCGCACCTCGGAATAAATCTGATGAAATGTTGTGCATGTCGTGGCCACATAAGTGATTCTTTTAGCGTCTTCGTCTTTTATCCGGGAAATTATTGCAAACCTGATCTGAAAGCATAAATTCTTGTATACCTTAAAGATATATATATTTCATATTCTCTTAACTTGTTTACTTGTTTCTTACAAGAGTTTTGGGTAACTTGTTATTATTCAAAATAACTAACTCATAACAGACTGCCGAGAAGGGGTCGTGGACATAAATAACGCGTAATAAATACGGCCTTAATGCACCAAAAGACATGTTTTTACGTAAATATTTGGAAGAAAGTAATACGCTAACAAATAGTATACGCCAATATACAATCAACAGGGTTTGATTAAATAAAATCGCAGCGCACAGAATCGATTAAGCGAATTGTTGAAAATCCTAGAGGAATCTGTCGGAATGGACTCGCGGTTGCAGATGTCCCTGCTTTGCTAAGTGTCAAATCTCTTATACAAAAATCGCACAGGATAGCAACGTGCAGCGCTCACGAATTTGGCAGGTAACACGGCTAATCTCGCGACCCACGTACAAATATTGTAGCAGAAATGCAAAAGTACAACAAACAGGGGATATGAGGAGAAAATAAAAAAGGTTTGTAAATAAATTCGACTGAGACAACATGCAACCAAAGATAATCAAATCCTATCGTAGATATTTTACTTCCAAAATGCAAGAATATCCTGAAGTAATTCGGTGGGTAGCGATTCACCAATCTGTCCCAGAATCGATGATTTTTTCCGAAGTAAATCGCCCGTAAACCGTCACCAAAGAAAAGCTTGAACAAATCGTTTAGCTTTGAAAGTAAAATCAAGAATTCTGAAAAGTTCCGACAAGAAATGTGACGTTCGGCGTACATAAAAATTGTTTTAAAACGTTTTAATTACCGTTCAATTTGTAGGCGCTATCACAGTCACAAGAGCCATCCAGTAGCGGCATGTAAACATCTGGACCCCACTAAGAATTACGTAAAACCAGAAAGTTCGCCGGAGATCCTGTCGATTGTCTGATAGGGCACAAGTGTGACACCGGCGAGTTGGGCAAGCTACACGGCGTTGGCTGCTCGATCCGCGTATTCTTATTCTCAGTTCTCACCAGATTATCACGTTTAGCCCCACTTATATTTTCCTAGATAAACGACATGGAATGAGATCTCGAAGCATTAGAAAAGAACGATGCCCGGCCAATCTCGTCCCCAAGATTAATTAATGATAAGATCCTAAATTTTAATACGGCACTCTCAAACGAAAGAAACTCAACAAAAAAGTTCTTTAGATTTCCATCTCATACAGGTATAAATAATTGTCAAACTTGTTAGGATATTTTGAATCAAACTCTTCGCGTTCATAATAGCTAGCAGGAGCGATATTTTAATTCAGGTTGCTGTCGCGGCTTGCAAATGCGCGACTCCGTCAGTTCTGTCCGTCACTCCTGCATAAAATCTAGAAGGAACCTGCTGCTTGGCAGCTCTCGCCGTAGACCCAAATTGGGTTCGTGAGTCTGAAGATCGAAGAATTTTTTTCTTGAGAAACAATCAGCGGACGGTAACACAATTAGACGCACGAACGCGGCGCTCTTGCTTTACATATTGTACGCGTCGGGAATCCAGCATAGCTAATTAGTGCCGTCGCGAGTAATCGGTCTTCACCGAAGTGATAATAAACTTCGGATTAAATATGTAGATCGAACGCCGAGGAATGGCAGTAGTCGGACTTTTGGTACATACACAATACATGCCCCAAGACGAACATCTCCGATGGTCACTCCTGCGCCATGTCAATTTTACGATTCTCTGTCGTACCGACGAACCTCGTCGAGGCCACTGGTGCACCAGGTCTGGAGGAAGCAGTTCCATCCCATTAGGTGTGCGTCCATGAAGCTGAAGCTCTTTGAGCTTAGCTACTTCAAACTGCAATCTCGCTGTCTGTGTGTATATGCTTTCTTCCATTAGCTAAAGCTACATATAGTACTATATACTCGTATAGTTGCGAGTAAATCAGATATTATCAGTATATTATTCATGTGTTCGCTTCGCGGACATCAGTTCCAGCTCCCCTTCCTCAGAGACCGTCTCGCATATTGTCAATAGACAGGCTCGATCGTAACCAGCCTATTAGCTGATGAAACATAACGGGTGTTCATAAACAGTCGTCATTCCAGTAGGTTTTGACTTCAGAAACGTATGTCTATTAAAATTGAGACAAAATGCGCCATGACAGTACTCAATGACGTTTCATTGTGTTGCACGAATTAATCAAAGACATAACATTTTGTTTTTCAAAGCAACTGAGATGACGACTGTTTATGAACACCCGTTAGCTTAGGTCCATTTTCCTCAGGCCTAAGCTGCATAGCGAACAGTGCCGGCTGCGGTTGGATATTTTGTCCTGTAGTCGTGTACGTGTTCGATATGTACTATTTGCCTATACTCTGTACAGCTGCATGAAGGTGAACTTATGGAGTTAAATGTTAAGAAATGGAGGTTCACGTTAAGCCCCGCTTTACCAACTTCAAAGACTCCACCACCCATTTTCCGAGGTTGTTTCTTTCTATATTATGGAATATCATGCATCTCGTGTGGCGGAAGCTCTAATCCAGTGGCGCCCAACAGATAATAATTACCTACTCTCTACATCCCTCCTGAATTTATTTAGACAAAAACATCTGCGTTTTCAGAATAGAGCCGCAACGCCCGTGTCCCACTACAACCAGCTGGAGGCAATTTTGGTCTGACTACATGTCGTAAATCCAATTTAGAATATAACAAACTATTCCCTACAGTAATTTTAACTTCACAAATGTTAGGCTTGCAAAAGCTCATTATTGGTTTGTAGGTAACTATTTTAGGTTTTATAATAAAAGGGCAGTAAGTCCGGAGATAAAAACTGCAGGAACAACCAAAACGAGACGTTTGATAAAACTCGAAGTAATCTTAATACAAAGACAAGAAGGCCATGGGCTATATACAGGGTGATTTATGACATGTGTGCCAAACGGTAACCAGTGATAGGGGAGGCCATTTTGAGTAAAAAATTTTATAAAAACATATGTCCGATATGCTTTTGTTACTGAGCTGTAGCGATTTTAAAATTTTCTTTTCTATCAGTCGGTTTGGCTTATATTTAGCATGAATACTAAAACAAGTCGTCTAATGGGCCAAACCACGGTGGCAAAAAAAGTTCAGATTAAGTACGGTTTAATTACTGGTACTTATAGAATTACAAGAAAAACAAAATTAAAACTTTATAAATCGAATTTAATTCACTTTAATTGTTTTGACACAAATTACATCAAGTAAACGACCCCTAATTTAAGAAATAATAAAATAACACAACAACAAAATACACAAACACCTAACACTTGTATCTGTCAAAATATTTATTTACCTTTGTTATTACTCGTAGTTTGTTTCATAGGTAACGTGATAATTGCTATAATAATAGTCGATTAAAGAAAATTTTAAAATCGCTACAGCTCAGTAACAAAAGCATATCGGACATATGTTTTTATAAAATTTTTTACTCAAAATGGCCTCCCCTATCACTGGTTACCGTTTGGCACACATGTCATAAATCACCCTGTATAAACAACATCTTCAATATTTCAACGTAATACTACGGATTTCAAACGATTTTTCTCTATTAAATTCAAATAGACGATTTTTACATATCAGTATGGTTTTATTGAGTGTTTGGCTTACACTACATACATATTGTAATAGTATGTATGATCCTCACAGCGATTCTGGTTGCACAACTAACTCACGAATGATAATGAAAGATTCAAATTTGTGCTCAATATGGCAAATGTAGCTAATTTTATGATGACTGACAAATTAATTAAATAACGTCAGTACACTATAATGCAATCGCTTTAGTACAAAGGTGTTTCGAGGCTTCATAGAGGTAAGGCAGCGTTTCATTCATATCGAAATGCCAACAATCGATGACGCAGCTAAAGGAATTATAAAGCAGTGTAAGAAGGCACAGAGACGTGCAAAGAGCATATGAAAATCCACTTGAGAATTAATGAAGACTACAAGAATGTGCTAGTGATGTGAATCAGTGCTTATTTACTAAAAATGAAAAAATGCGACCAACTGTTAGGTTAGAGTTTCCTGAATGACATTTACAAAAACTATTACAAATTCAGAGCAAAGAATCTACACTTCCAGAAAACAATTGTAAATCATGTTGCTATGGTGACCTAGAGTGTCGTTGTTGCGTTTTGTTGGGAAAGCCAAACCAAAAGCTTGCGCCTTGTTTGCCTCCCCGATTTTTATTAATTTTGTCGATAAAACTATATAATTTGTGCCCAGTTGTTCTGTTTTATTTATTGCTTTTTTGTGTGGAGGCCAGTTGTGGTTAAATTGGCAGTATTCCGGAATGCAGTTCCAGAGTAAATTGGACCTGGAGACTTCGATAAGTTTTGGAGCAGAGAAAAGCAGACAGCAAGGTACAGAGCTTAGAAAAGGATTGCTTCGTGATCTAAAGGCAGGTAGCAACCGCTGAGATATCGCCAGGAAGCGGATACAAACTTGGCGTCCTTTCCAACAGTGTCTGTGCGAGGTCGTCTTTCGAGCCAGATTCAACAATACTAAGATCTACGAGAAGCGGACAGCAAGGTGTAGGACCTGGAAGAGGTTTGGTTCGTACTCCAGAGGCAGGCAGGAGCAGCTAAAACCGTTCCAAGAAGAAAATTCAAGCTTGGCGTACTTCTGCAGCGACCTGAAGCGAGATTGACGTGCATTCGAGAACAAACAAATGCAAGTTGGAGTCATTTTGAACTTAAAAAACAAATTCCAGGTTAGTCAAACGTACTTGATTATTAGAACTGCATTGCTATAATTTACATCAGGTAAACTGTTTGATTGTTGGTTAATTTGTGTTCAAAATACTCTGAATTTTCTGTTTTTCGAAAAACTTTGTTTGGGATTTTGGTTAACTGGTTAGAGGTTAATTTTCATTCGCTGGAATCGAGCATTTGCCATACAATGTTAAATTTATCTAAAGTGTAGCAACCTAACCCTGCAGGTACGAGCCTCAATTGCTAGCCGGTGCAAAGTTTTGATAAGTTGGAAATAAATAAAGTGTAGAAAGCAGCATATCTTTATTACAATATGCATAATTACATAATCATGTTTTTAATTGGCCACCTGACAGAGGCAATAAAATTATTACATTACGAATAACAATATAATAAAAAGCACTGTTTAAATAATAAGCAGATCAACATAGAATTGGCGCCCAACGTGGGGCAAAATTATAATTATAAACCAATTTTAACATACAAGTAAAATAATTAAAAGTCCCAGGTGTCAATTAATTAATTCGAGCCTTATCGAATAGTAATTGTGGGGCAGTAGTAGACTAGCAGTGAGAAATTTAAAACTTTATTACTTCTATCACTATATTATTATAATACATAAAGATCAGTTATTAAATAAAAATTAAAAGAAATAAATTTGGTAGATTAATACAATCAAATTTAAAAAATTTTGAATAAAATTGTTGGTTAAGTTGAATTGAGTAATAGAAATTAAATTTGAGACAAATTGGAATTTATTTTGAAAGTTATAGCAATTGAGTATTCAGTAATGGTGGTGGAAGTTAATATGAAAGAAAAGATAATGTTATTATGGGACAAATATACTTACTATGAGAATAAAAAAGTGTAGTAGGTATAGATCAGATTATTTAATTTTAAAAGTGTGCAGTAATAATTGTAACTATATAAAGAGTAATTTTGTTTAAAATGGCAGTATAATAGCAAACTGAAATTATGTAAACACATTTTTGAAAAATCCCTTTTAAAATTAATAAAAACTAGAAATTCTGCTTTCGTTGATAGTAATAATTTGGTATTATACAGAATAAAGGGTATTAACAAGTCTACGAAGTGAAAATAAGTAAAACGGATAATACAGACATACGGTCATTGAAGAGATTATAGAATACAGTTTAATTAGTTACAAGTAAGAAGAAGATAACAATATTTCAGTGGATTTGGATTGTTTGGCACATACAAGGTATAATTAATGTTTATTACTAAAGTTGGAAATTATACGGAGGACTAGTCGATCATTTTACTGGGGTTGCTGACGTGACTGATTGAGTTGGATTGTTCTGTTTGGCTTGGTTACTACAAGGTAGGAGCTGAGGACAATGGAAAACTAGTTTGGGTACCATCTGTTAGTGGGAACTTACCAGGAAGCTGTTAGATTGACGGTCGAGTACAGGAGTGTAAGGAGCAAGACTATATCTGCAGGATCCCAGGGTTTTGACATGTTGGAGTTGGTTGCGTGGTTGGAGGAGCATTGAGGTTGGGCTGTCACTGAGCTTAGCTCAAAAAACGTCGGGAGTAGTGGTGTTTAATGTGAATAGCGGTGGAATAAGAGGAAATCAGGTTGGTCTTAATTAGTTCTATAAAAGAATATTGAATAAGAAAAACAATTGCATGAGTGAAATAATAATAATAACACAGTAGTTACTTTGGTGATTTGAGTCATTGATTTGTGAATAGAAAGAATATTTGTTAAATTTGATTTAATTATTGTTTGATAGTTGTTTAAAATCAAACTGACATTTAGTAGCAGTCAATAATTGAAAATTCATATAAAATTAGAATATCAAAGAACAGATAACTAGATTAACGACCCACACCCTTTTAAGAGTCTCAAATGCATTACATAATATTAAAGTAACTAACTATAGGATTTAAATGTAGAGTAGTGTTACTACTGCAATATATTGATATTTTAGGTTTATATTCTTTTAAACTAATGATTTCATTAAGCGAAAATTATTACCTTAACAACGCACATATTATAATAGTAAGTGTAACGTGTGAGTCAGTTGTTGCTAAAGCGTAAGTGTTGCTAAGAGCGCAAGTGCTACTTACGCGTCCATCTTCATACAGTAAAAATCTATGAGGTTTTTATTGACAAAGTAGATGTCTATAAATTCAACATTTAATCTAGAAGACTGAATTCTATAACAGCAAATTATAGAACCAGTGCTTTCTTGATCAAGCGATTATTCATTTGAAGCTACATTCAAAAATATCTCTTGCAATCTCTTGTCAGATTTTTATTACATCTAGTGAAAGAGTACTCACCAACAAAATTCAGCACAAAGGAATAAATAAATTTCCATTTTAGTTTGTTACGATACAAATGGGACAGACAAAGTAGAGCAAAACTCTCCGCGGACCGGAATAAATGAATGCCGCATATGTCAGCCCCACAAAAAGATTATCTTATGCTGCCATCTCCACTTTTGCATACATTTGCTCACTCTATTAACAAAATAGTAGTAAATTATAACAGATTTACATTCTTTAATGGAACTGTTTTCTTAATCCAATTAAATTAGTCAAATAAATCTTGAAATTTTGAATTTATTTAGAAACGTGTCTCAAACCAATTTTGGGGGATATTAAGTAGAATTCAGAGTCGATTGAGCGTTATCTATAATCTTCTTCTAACTTCCGCTTACTCGGAAGCTGGGTTCGTACTAATAATTTATTATAATCAAATGTAGACTTTGACATATACTGTTTAAGCATTCATGGAAGATCTAAAGACAGGACAAAGTATTTATCAATGCCATTAAGATAGTTTCCATCTTAAAAACTCAATTTATTTCCCATTCAGGTCCCGTTGCATAAACTGCAATTCAATTCAGAAAGGTTCAAATAAATTCCGACCCAAGGCTGTTACGGTACAAAGGAGATAGATAAAGTAAACTAAAGTACATTTTCGCATTCAGAATACATCTGAGGGAATCTTGTGAATACTCTATGCATACAGCAGATCATTTTACACTGACGTCTCCGGTTCTAGATAAGTAACCGTTCGCGCGACTAAATAAAAATCCGCGAGTCACATGTAAAATACATTAAGCAGACAAATTTTAAAATTTAACCGTAAAACTGGTAGCGTACGTCGAATAAGGTGCTATCGCATTGGACAAGAAAATCGATGACTAAAATTGAAAATGCTGGGAAACTTATATCAAGATATAACATTTCATTGCTGCAAGAACTCCAACATGCTATCTTTAAATTGAGAAACTTCTAAAAATAAGCTTGGAATGACAGTGCTGTGAGATTTGTCCTCTCCAGTTCTAATAATTTGAACACGCTGCCCTGGATCCTATTCATCTGATATTAGATTTAATGCTATGCAATTGTATGGATCTCTTTGCTAAAATGTACAGGGAAATTGCAGCATTTCAATATGAAAATTGCTTTTACGCCGGAAGCAAACTAAATATGGCATTAGAATTGGTTCTATTCAAAGCGGATAATTCTATTTCATAGACAAAACTTTCAAGGATTAAATGTTAATACACTACTAGCCCCTTAGCTATCACATATTTCTGAAAAAGACATGAGCGAAATCGATTAAACGTCTACATTTAGAGAGCTCTTAGTGAATAAATGTATGCGTTACATATTTTTATAGGTCCCTCAAAAGATAATGACAAATAAAAATCACATCCGATTAGTTTTATTTCCTTTTAACACTAACGAATAAGGTAAGCTTGGGCTTTACAGTCTTTTAAATTTCTGAGATTCATCCAATCAGATCCCAATTATGCGATAATTTTGCACTAATGCAAACTATCGATAATTTGCACTAGTGCAAATTGACATCTAATTAGTGATGCGCATGAATGGATTAACTTCCCACAGTCCGTACCTACTATCTAGCGAAACTGACAAATTAGCGGAGAAAAAAACTTTCGTTCGGGAAATAGTCTGCAAAATACCCCTCCTGCATACCAAATTGATTCTAATTTGACATGCATTAGAGATATTACTAATGATTAATTTAATATTCCAAGCTTATATAAGTAAAAACTGAAATAACCACAGCAACGTTAACGCAACTGGCGGTGTAGTGAGAGAGAGACCAACTTGACAATCCTACTACGAGTATACAGTTCTGAGTTTTGGATTTTCATTGGAATTTGATAAGATTTGAACCACTTGCCTTCCCAGACGTCCCACACAATGAGCAGTCCCGGATGTCAACATTATTCGAGGTACTGCGTATTCGGAGAATTGTTTGTAAAACCGCCACACCATTGATATAGAGAGAACATCTGCAGACTTAACTAATGTAAATAACTATAACGACCCGATCACTATGAAGAAGTTGTAAATCGGTAGCGCGATAAGCCAGAATAAAATTACAGCCGAAATGCTAAAGCTCTTGAGTGAAAGTGACAAAATGTTACTGTAGACAAAAAATATAGTACACAGATACTGACTGAAAAATCTGAAATAATCAATGATTCCTTAGCTGAGTGTAGCAGCGAAATGAAACGAACAGATGCTGTAATTCAAACAGAGAGCCTAAGTTAAACAACTTCTTTAGGACGCCCAATTATGCTTTAGATCGGGGCGAGGTACACAAGACCCTATTTTTGTCGCTCGGAGAAAAAGTTGCCTGTATTCGGCTAATCTTCCAACTTGATTTATATATTTAGGCCGCATTGAATGTTTGCATGTAGTAAACGTTGAAAAATTGTGACGTAATTAAGAATCAAACCCGTTCTCAGTGGACAATAATTTTAGACCGCGTTTACTATTGTTGTGTTTATTTAGTACGCCTTATGTGCAGTTCCAGGCTGTTAGAGGCCTGTCAAAATTTGCCAGTCGTGGATTGCACCATGATACGTACTTAAGCATTTATTAGCATTACACTTTGATTGTAAAATTGAACGTGGAAACTCGAATTTCGTGTTAAAGCTCAAACATTCATATTATATAAAATCAAACAATAATGACTGTTTCTCTAAAGTGCTATTTGTATTACATTCTAGCCATTCCATCTTCCCCATTCACTAGCAGAGTACTTGCGAAATTCAATTTAAAAACTCCGCGATAAATTCCAACCCCGGGCTGTTATAGTACAAATGGGATAGATAAACCAGAAAAAATACACTTCCGCAGGTCGGAATAAATCCGGGGAAACGCTGTGCATGTCACATCCAGGTAGAGATTATTTCACTGAGGTTTCCACCCTATCAACAGAATTCCTACTGCAATTAATTAAAGAGTAAACTTGAACTAAATGTCGATATTTGCTTTTAGAATTGAATTTCTACTGTAATTTATAAAATTACTCGAATGCCAAAAAAGATTTATCTACGTTTGAAGCTGCAATATGTAAGTTTTCCCAGTTAAACACACAATTTCTGCAGCTGCAAAGAGCTGGCTGGCATTTCAATCTAAAAATTTCAGTGTTGACTTGCTAAAATATGCAGCCTCTATACATACCTAAGTGTGTCGCCGGTTTAAACAGACGATTTAATATTGAAAGTTAGAAAGTCGAATTTAATATTAAAATTTCAAGCTCATGGAATTTTAAATCTCGACCTTTCAGCGAATGTATTAAACCTTCCCCCTTTAAATTTCCAGTAATGATGCAAACACATAGGAAAAAACCATTTAGCAGCCCATTGACGCTTCTAAATTGCATACCTGAAAGGCTTATCTGGCTCATATCTGCATGACAACATTTTGCGAAATGCTTAAGTAATTTTATTTTGCAGCTCTAAATGCCCCTATTACATTACAAGGACACAATTTCGGACAAACAAACCCTCTTAATTAGTCGCTCTACGAAGCATTATTTTGCACCGTTGGGGTGTCATAAAATAATTCGCTGGAAACCACCCTCATGCCGTGTTGCAAATTAGTTCCCTAAAATCCGGGCAAAGTTGGGCCAAACTCCGCGTGTTTGCAAACATCGAAAATCGTTGAATACGTAAACTGTCCCTTTAGAAGTCCCCAAACTTGCAACATAAAGCCGGCGCAAAATCGGGCAAATTTATTTATTTCTTTTGGGACTTGCAGCACTTCCACCTCAAGTAAAGTAGAAAATGCGACGATAAATCCCGAACGATCTGGTGCAGGGTGCCTGCAAGCAGTTGTTCTTCCCACAATCCAATTTACTATGGCAAACTTCAAATTAGAAAAGTAGAGCCCTAACAGAAGAAAATAACCGCCGTTCGATAGATACCCAGTTCACATATACAAACTGTTGGAGAAATGTTAGGAACTTCTATTAGGAAACATTATTTGTACAGTACGATAAATCTATTTTAATCCGTCCTAAGGACACGCGTCGCCAACTGATTCATTAACTCACAGATCTCTTTGTAGCTCCTCGTTAGCTGTACCATATTTATAGCCCGCCCTTTACACTTTTAATGGTCCACAGTCCAGACTAACTCAAAATTCTTGACGATTATAATCATGAATCGGATTAGATAAGTAGCTCTTACAACTAACTACCAAACAAAAAGAAAATGGGCGCCAGTTGCCGTCTTGCAAACAACTATAACTACAATTTAACCGGCATCCAAACAAACATCACCTACCATTCGCAAAATTTAAAAAAGATTATTTAGAAATTAAATTATTAAACTAGACGTTGTTACAACAAAGACATAATATGCAATAATATTTGGGTATTATACCAGGAAGATAAAATAACTAAATACTAAGGATCTGTAATCATAGAGCAAAATTACACTAACTAAACTACAGCCTCGATAGGCGCTTGAAGTAGCTACCCACTGTTACTGCGTTACGCACGCTTATCGCAGAGGCCTTTCGAAAACGCAGGTCAATTATTATCAATGATAATTATCGCCTTGGCGCTACAAAATTAATTGGAAGGCGTCTACAGTTTTAACAATTAAGCACACAACGTTAATGAAAATTCAGAATTACCTCACACCATTTGAAGCGGTCGGACTGGGTTCGATCCTCGGCGACTACACCCGAGATTTTAAAAATCGTACGTTTTCCGGCTACCACGCTAACACCTGCGGTAGTTGTTAACCCCTAACTAGGAAACTTTCTCACTATCGACGGGCAATACTAGCCACGGACCCGACTTACGAGTAAAGAGGGCTCAGAACCAATTTGCGGTTAACAACCGGCACTTAAAGTGACCTAAATGTTACGTAAAACATAGCTACACTTGAAAACAAGAAGCTTGGGAACCTACTACAAATATCAATTTGCGAAGACCCCCAGAAAAGATATCGCGAAGTGGGCAAAAAACTATTTTGCACATCTACACTCGCTTCTTTCTATTCAAATTCAACTCAGGGTTACATAATATCAATTTTGGAAACACGTCCAAGATATATCAAATACGACACGCTTTAAAATTTAACACAACGAGTTGGTTACGGCGGGCGCCGCCTCTCGCAACATGGAGACCAATGTCATCTATTTATCCAGTCTCCATCATGTAGGTTCCGTGAGGACATTGCTTCATCTACTTCCTCTCTCCAATTTCTTTTTGGCCGACCTCGTCTTCTTTTTTGTGGAGGTGCACAATTCCAAGCTTTCTTTCGCCATCGCTCCTCTGTCATCCTTTGGAGATGTCCGTACCATTTCAATATTTTCATCTCTATCGTTTTTATGATGTTGATGTCAACTTCCATTTCATTTCGTATATCGGTGTTCCGTATATGGTCCATCATTGTATATCCGCGGTGCCGACGCCAATAGTCCATTTCTGCCGCTAGAATTTTTGACTGGTTACGTTCCGCACCGTAAGTGGCTATGCTTTCGAAGATAGACTTGTAAATCCTGATTTTGGTATTATTTGTTATTTTACGGCTCCAAAATAGACTGTTGAGTTCTTGTTGTTGCTCTTGCCTGGCACATTCTACATTTTATTTCTACGCCACTATCTGAAGTTTGTGTCATTCTAATCCCCAGGTAATTGTAGCTTTTTGCATTTCTAATGGTATCGTTTTCAAGAATTAGATCTTCTCCCATTCCTCCAACTACCAAATATTCCGTTTCTGAAGTATTAATTTCTAGACCCCATTTTAAATACCCTTCATGTAGTTTTCTCAACATGTAGTTAATATCACAAATATGTATTGGCTTTAAATAAATATGTAAAACAATAAAGCAAATAGAATTACACCCTAGAATAAATGGCGATTTATAAGCACAAGAGTGTTTACTAATAATATATAAACAACGAGCATTCGCGGATTTACACGTTAAATACTATATGATGACTATATCTGAAACAAAGATTTACATTTGAACATTACAAATAACCCGAAGTAATCGTCCTTTATACTTAAACATTAAACTGCATGCAAGTTCGCCGTCTCTATTTTGTGAATGTAACTCCAGCTGTACACGAAATTTGCAGTTCACCGCGTTTCGCGTTGTAATCTGATACACACATGGTGAGATACCGCTTGACTGCACTAGTCGACGCAACCGCTTGAAGACGCACCCAAAAACCGCTATTGTTTTGGGGCGCAAGCTGATGGAATATAATGCATTGTTATGCAAGTAGTTATTTCCGCCGTTTCCAAACGGGGAAAATTACGCAAATTCTCGTGTTTGCACCTGGGACACGCTCCTTCATGTTGCTCGATGGCGTGGATTCCACTCTAAAAATCTTGCAGCTTGTTTTCAAAAGTGAATATTATTCAGATCCCGCAGAATTACGCAGAAACCTATTTCAATGTTTCACACGGAATGCACTTGGGCATTGTCACAATTTGGCAGAGCGATGAACCAACTACTCATCACAAATTTTGTATCTTAAATGACGAATCTTCACGTCCAGCAGCCAGCAGAGCCCGTTTTAGCGTCAAAAACATTACTTCCGTTATATTGTTAAAATCAGTGTTGAAGCGAAAACGAAGCGTATTCTGCCAACTGCATGTATTAGTATAATAATATTATTAATGACGTTATTATAGTGACTAAGTTTGTTATAATATTATAATTCTTTGAAATAAATAAATAGGTGTCACAAAAATTACCATCCAATTTTATTTTGAATATCGCCCCCTCTTGGGATAATTAAAAATTATGCGGCAACGGTATTTTGCCCTCTATATTTTATTAATTGGCAAATAATTTAAATTAATGCGCCGTGAGACTCAAATTTCTGCAGTGGTTGGGTTGTTACACAGTATAAATTTTAGCGTAATATAATAAATGCTCACTTCTAAATGAATGACAGTTAACCTCGAAGATTGAATGTAAACAGAGCTGTTAGAACACACAAGCGTAACTTAAACGCAAATCGACCAACAATTAATAAATTCACCTCAGGTAAACAATAACAATGTAATTTAACGAATCATGTTGTTTGGATAACCTGTATCTGTTTTCTTTCACGTCATAGGGCACGCCAACTGGCATCTGTTTCTTCCCTGCTCGTCAAATCCATTTCCGGTTTCTGGATAAAAAAGTGAAGCCAAGCTCGTAATTTCCTCCTGCAACGTTTTCAGCGGCGACGGATACCTGCCTCTGGAACACGAACAAAGTCTTCCCCAGCTGTTGTACCTTGCTGTGCACCTCTCGAAGCCCCCAGGCTTCTTGGATCGGGGTCGAAAGTAAGGCTCGTACCAGATCACGCTTGAAAGGAACGCCAACCTCGTACCAGCCTTCTGGAATGGTTTTAGCTGCTGTTGTCTTCTTGCATACCAAGGCTTCTCTAGACGCTGTACACTGCTTTCAGCTTCCCGCAGCTTCAAACTTGTCAAAATCTAGCTTCGAAGTCACACACAAATGGGCGAAGCTTCAGGTTCAATTTTCTCTGGAACTTTGGCACTTTGAAACTTTACGAAATCAAGCACAACTGGGCTGTGCACACTTGCGAATAAATAAAACTCTACACTAGTAGAAATTATACACTTTTATGTACGAAATCAATTCAAAACTGGGAGCTAATATTACAAACTTTCGGCTTGGCTTCCTTAATAAACAACAAAAATTGACCACCTGGGTCTCCACAGCAACAAGTTAACAATTGTTTTAAGTAAGTTTCTACAATATTTTTTCTTAACTACTAAATTGTCTACTTAAATAACATCCTGGAACACTTTAACCGCACTTTGGTTGCAATTGCGCACTTTTAGTTTAATAAACACTGATTCACAATTTATTAGCACTTCCTTATAATCTTGCTTAATTCTCAGGTTGCTTTTCAAATGCTCTTTGCATTCCTGTGCTTTCTTACGCTGCTTTCTAATGCTTCAGCTGCGTTAGCAATTGTTGGCATTATGATATGAATACAGAACGTTGCATAAAATTTATGTCACGCTTCGAAACACCTCTGTACATTTGCCACACCGAGCACAAATATTGAAAATAAGCTGAACGCAACCCTGCCGATACTGTTTTACTCAATTACTAACCTTTGTTAATTAAATTACAGTTATTGCTAATCATGTCTTATGTAATTAACAATTTTTACTAATCACTTATTGTTGCAATAAATAGAATACCAATTCTCGGCCTATTTGAAGCTTTCTTTAGTCTTCGTACGTTAGCACTGCAACCAGAATTGCTGTAAGCATCATACCATTACAGTATATTGGCGCCTAAGTTAAATCCGTTCAACTCCAAATTAAGTATAATAAACTCATTTAAATATAGCAGTATACTCTACGCATATGTCTGTAGAAGTCTCTTTTTCGTGGATGAAGAAAGGACATTAATATACTAGGAAGTTGCTTTTCCCTTCGAAAGCAGCTTTCGCTGGTTGTATTCTAGCTCGAAATTCGGTTTTACTTGCTATTTCCTATCTGATCTTATAATGCTACTTAGGTATGTAAATTTATTAACTGCCTGTATTTGAGCATATTTCATAGGTTGAAGGGTGTGTCTACTTCCTCTCCTTCCTTCGACATTCCATGATTTTGGTTTTCTTTTTTTTATATTTTTCAAATACTACCCTAAAGCTTCTTTATTTTATGTCATAATTACAATATCGTCATTTAACCATGTATCTGTTGTAGGCCTACAGCAAAATTAGGCAAATATTCATTTGCCTAAATGTCAGTCAGATATCGAAATTAGGAACAGATGCTTTGTCTCGCTCTATCTTGTTTAGGATAGTTGCAAACTTTGATTGTTTTTGTATCGCTTCAAGTGTCAGTACGTATAATTATCAACGCAAGTGCGACAAATGCGTCTTGCAGACCCCCAGGGGCGTCGAACGTGCACAGCAGGGAACTCGAACTCGCCAGAGGGGCGAGGTAGTAAAACCCTTCAAGATACAATCGCCGTCGGCTCGTTTAAAGACCAGGAGATTCCGGAACACCGTGGCAGACAAACGAGGGCGTCATAAATCCTCCCGCTGACGCAAAACCTTCGCACACTTTGGTAAGTGGGACTTGCACTGGCAATGAATTTCATCCCAGTCAATGTTCGAGTCAGAAGGCAATAAATTCATCACTGACGCAGTGAATGTGTATCTATGTGTAAATTGAATTTTATTATAGAGTTATTGTTATCCAGGAAGCATTTATTATTTCCTAATACCTGTGCGAACCCATCAACTGCATAGTCGATTAGAAACATTCTAATATCACTGAGCTTTTCCAAGTGAAGTGAAGAACTACTTTACCTCCAGATGAATTAACTTACTGAAAACCATCCAAATTAAATTAATGATTAACTACTTAATTCTCTGGCTAACTAGCTGCTATCCTGGGAAGAAGTGCCCGACGCGGTAGTTGCCTTGCTTTCTGCTTTGTAAAGAGTATATCGACGTAAATGAGAGACCTCGAACAGTAAAAGCTCTAAAGCATCGGCGTTGAAAAGATATGAAACACGGAATAGAAAGATAATACAATACATTATGAAATGTTTCCTATACATATACTATTCGTCAATTTGGAATGTAGAACCAGTTTAGAAATTCGGACTGTTAGAGTAAAATGCTAAATTTAAGATTAAAAGTTCTGTTACACAACACAAAATTGTAAGACCTTCGCTTAAAAGAACTTCTTTAGGTCAGAATTCACAGTTAATTCACATGAATCGGTTTATTTTAGATTTCTACTTTTAAACCTTCTGCCTTACACACAAAAACTTCAGACAATTTTTACATCAAGAACTTCTGTTCGAATTTTGCTTCAGATTAATGAATTTTATATTAGCCTCAATTGACAATATTTATAAACCTTATTTCGACTTTAGTTAATAATAATTTCAAATAGTATTTATAACAAAAAAAAGGTTTAAAACACGAAAGGTAGCGTAGGAATTTCATGTAATCTCTCCCGAAGCTACATTTTTTGCAGATACATTAAGGTAATCTCGTTCCAATCTGTTCTGCTTTCAGCTGAATAGTCAATCAACCTCCCTTAGATCCGCCGAAAAAATTAGTGAGTTAAAAGATCAAGTCGAGCGCTATTTCTCTTGCCATTTTACAACTCTGCCCTCATCTATATGGAAAACACAACCCATTTAATCAATCCCTTTGGTGGTGGAAACAAGCTTGGGATACATTGAAGGAAGAAAAATAGTACTGATTTTAATTAATATAACATGCATGTCAGTTATTGTTTAACTTTGACATTTAAAGATATTGTGTTTTTCAGTTCTATAATCCGCAAATCCAATAATATCAGCAAATTGCAGCGGCGCATTATATTACCGATGATAACACTAATTAATCAAAAACACGCACTGAACGCTCGCCTCGGCCATATTGCCTACACCAGACCTAATGATGTGATATTAGCGTTGCTGTGGGCTTTGTCCGGAAAAATCGAATATTGCCTGCACTGCACCTCGAAATGAAACCTGTCGTATCTGTGCACAATATTGCTCCCGCTGACTCCCTTTCACATCCAGCTATTGGTCGGCGACAGCGGGGGATCCGTTATGAAATATTCGGCTTTTTGAGATTTAATCATTTCAAAAAAAGATCTGGCATGGACAAATCGGCCGGATGCATCTCGAACACGTCGCCGTCAAAGTATTTCGCATGAAAAGCCATGCATCCACGGGCACTTTAACAGGACTTTTAGCAGGATTTTTATGATTTGAAAATGAGCCATACCAAGCGATTCACCGCGGTGGAGGCCAGACCTGTTTTTGCAGTACAGAGTAGGCCATTAAGAGGCAATGCTGACACGCCAAAGAAATTCGGTTTTTTGCTTTTTGGGGATGTCCTACTTATTTTTTAGGTTGTCATTAGGTCTTACATCAAGCTCTAACTGGATGACAAAGATTTAATATTAATATTAGCAAAGATGCCTAAGAATTCATCAAAATATGTGTTAAATAAATAAATAACAGTTATCAAAACAGCAAATCAGCAAGACTGACATTTCTGTAACAAAGGGCTTTTGAAAATTTGAAAAATTACTTTCAATTTCTTTAAGTTTATTACAATTATTGCGCCTGATATGTTTGCAACCGTTGATGCATATATCCTTGACATGAATGCTCGCGTTCTTTTGTGCTCGAGTGACTTCCGGTTATAATAATGTTGCAAGTTTTGTATGAAGAGCTTGGAGCCTTTTTGAAGTTTTTCACGAATTTAAAGGGTACAACGGTTCGTATGGCCGTGCAATATTGAGGAGCGAGTCGTATGTGAAGAGCTGTTTGTGGTTATCGATGGAGAAAATTTGAAGTCATTTACCATCACCTAACCTAACTCCACATGCTAGGTGGGCGAGTAATTTGCCGTGTTGAGGCTTATTTAAAAAGCAGAGGTCTGTTTTTTATAATATAAGCTTAAACAGAAAGTTTCCGAGGTCTGAACCTAATTTGTGTTGTCAGTGAGGGTCCTGTAGGTATTGTTCGACGTTGATGGATAAATCAATTTAGGTCCACCAACCCTCCAGGCATTTAGTCAGGCGACGTCAGTTCCCGAGCTGTTTTTTGCAGTTATCTTCAGGTACTCGAATCGTAGTTCCAGTTGTGCTCGGAAAGCAGTTTTCATAATTGTACCAAAAAGGGTGGCCTGCTATTTCAGTAAATGTAATTTTAGAGGCGTTACCTCATATTACACACTTATCGTTCAAGTTTATTCGTTCATATGTTGATGTATCGGTTGTAACCACCTGGGCTTCACCCTTTTCCATTTTAGGAAATCAAGGAGCAATTCCGGTGCTGAGATGTATATTTAATACAGGTTAAAAATAACCGTTGGGCCACATTAGGATTTCTGAATGCAAAAAACAACCTTTACACGTTTTCCAAAGGTGTGAAAAGTTCAGTACGTTCAGAGTCAAATTAGCATGCTGGTATCCCATCAAGTGACAGAATTTACTTTGATTGTGGGAAGTATACAGGTACACGGATAATTACCCTCTATTATAAAGACATAGGTTGTATTTGGAAAGGTGTAAAAATGTAATCACTCAGTTTTACAGCGATTGTTCGGTAGGCAACGTACTAGAAGCGAAGCTTCCATGCAATTTATATGCTAGATATAAGCTATTTCTTGCATAATCTGTGATATTTACTATTTTGTGATTAGTCGTGACATATTTAAGTGTTCTCCAGTGTTAATTATATTAAAGGCACAGCAACGTGTAGCCAGTGCAATACAGAAAGAAATAAAAAGACTATCCGTTGTAGAATTTACAACAACTGAAGGTAAATGATTAGAGAGACATGCGTTATACGTAACTTCCATGCATGCACATGATGTAATCAATAGCTTTAAATCAACAGTAATTTGATATAGGAATACCACACCTTTAATATACATACAACAGGTACATTTTTGATACTTCGAGTAGTTCAAGATGCAATTGCCTCAACAAAAGTCGAAGAATCACTCAAAAAATTGCAGCGGTATAATAGTGATACCAACAATAGGAAGTATATATTCCACAATTCTCAAAAACAAGTTAGAGAAAGAAATCTAAGACAAGCAACCGAAAGAGCAGACTGAATATAAAGCAGGCAGATTTACAATCGGAACCTCTCTGCATTCAAAATCGCTTTAGAGAAACGAATTTTACGAAATAGACATACATATAGTTCTTCTAGATTTAGAAAGAACGACAACGTTACAATATCATCACTTAGGTATTTGGACACAGATGACAGAACTCGAAATATACCCAAATCTGGGCCATAAAATATACAAATATGGGACCTAGAGTAGGAGATGGCTCACTATATATAATAATAATAATAATAATATGCCTTTATTAATTAAAAAAAGAGAATACATACGTTAACAAAAGAAAAAGAATAAATAGTGAGTAGGGCGAAGTTCAGCTGCAGAATGCAGAAAAAAATTCTGCAGTTGCTCTACCACTTAACCCTATTTTGAAGTATTTAAATCCAGCTTTACATTGTGTTCCCTGTTCATATTCAAAATTCAGTAAAGTTTATAAAACAAATAAAGATAGTATATTAGTTATTTTTATCACTACGTAGAAGATTATGGATCCGTGACCGAAAACAAGAAGTCGGAGTTAATTTGAGGTCTCGGGGTAAGCCATTATACCATTTTGCAAAATTATATACAAAACGGCGTTTTCCAAACTCAGAGCAGCATAATGGAATACTGACATTGCCCCTAAACCTCAAATTCAAGTTATGTACATCCGTACGAAATGATATCTTATTATACAGATATGGAGGAGTTTTATACAAAATAATTTTACGATATAGACATGCACAATGGAATGATCTCCTATTGAACATATTTAACCATTTAACGTCTTTTAATTTATACGAAATTTTATTATATTTTCTTATACCAAAGATAAGACGTAAGCACGCATTTTGTAGTTTTTGTAACCTGGCTTTGTCCTGTGCATCAAGACATGGTCCATACACTACATCGCCATAATCAACCTGAGATAGAACTAGATTATTACATAAAATGGTTTTGACTTGTGTGTTAAATAGGTGACGATTTACAAAAATTGATTTTAAATTACAATATGCTTTTTGAATACATTTTGATATATGTTTTTTGAAACGTAATGTCGAGTCAAGAATTACACCTAAGTTTTTAACACTGTCAACAACAGGTATTGGATTATTATTTATTTTAAAAATCATTTGGTTTTTTGCTATTTCAATGTGAGCCTTTTTACCAAAAAATATGACCGCCGATTTGTCCCCGTGAAGCTTAAGTGCATGTTGATGCGAAATGGCAGCTAGCTTTTCCAGATCTTCATTTATACGCTTATTTGCAGTAATAATGTCTTGAATATTAAAAGAAAAATAGATCTGCGAGTCATCAGCGTAAAAATGAGATGCACAAAAGTTTAACGTAGATGGGAAGTGTGAGATATAGATTGTAAATAGAAGAGGCCCAAGAATAGATCCTTGTGGAACGCCTGTTGTATTGCTGGAAAATTTTGATAACTTCATAGCCACTTTAACGGCTTGCGAGCGATTTGATAAATTAGTTACTTAGTAAAGAAATTGCATTTGGCAAACAACCTATGTAATGGCAGATAGACAACAGAATATTATGATTAATTGTATCAAATGCCTTGGAGTAATCCAACAAGATAAGAGCAGTTACTTTACCTATATCCGTAGCTGAGATAATGTCATCAGTTATATGTAACAGCGCTGTAGCACAGCTATGTCCCTTTCTGAAGCCAGATTGTGTAACAGGCAAAATGTTATTCAAATTCAAGTGTTGGCGTAGCTGCTGCTCCATGACTTTTTCCAGTACTTTGGATAATACAGGTAAAATACTGATCGGTCTTAAATCTTTCAACTCTACTGGAGGATTTACTTTTGGCACAGGTGTAACAACAGCACGTTTCCATATATTAGGAAAAACTGAATTAATTAGACAGAAATTGATCAAGTGTGATATAACTGGCAAAAGAAATGGAACGCACAGTTTAATGATTTGAATACTAATACCATCATATGCAGTAGCAGTGCTTGTAATGGATGAGATAATTTTAAGCACTTCAATTTCTCCAAATGTTGTGAATTTAAAAAATGATCTAACAGTTTCTTTCACATTATTATTGTAATATGATGTTACGGTATCAGTATTCACGTTCGTTTTAGGAACAGACTGAATAAAAAAATTATTAATTTTATCACAATCTGTCAAATTAGAAGGAAGTCCAGTGCGAGTGGATTTTTTTGAGACATTTAAGGTTTGTAATTCTTTCCAAAACATCTTTGAGTTATTAGAGAATAATTTATTATAATATGAACGCTTATAGTTTATACGTTTCAGATAACCAGGTAGCGGTAACACAGAATGGTTTGAACAACGAAAAGCGTAAAAGATAATATAACAAGGAAAGTATTGGAGTGGGTTCCAATAGTACTAAACAGAAAAGGCAGACCGAGGTGGAGCTGAGAA
Source organism: Agriotes lineatus (assembly GCA_940337035.1). Taxonomy (NCBI): domain Eukaryota; kingdom Metazoa; phylum Arthropoda; class Insecta; order Coleoptera; family Elateridae; genus Agriotes; species Agriotes lineatus. The sequence goes on from OW679201.1 coordinate 38,256,585, forward strand.
AATAATGCTGATGATGTAATAAGATCAAGTAACCTAGAACAGAACAGACCGAGAGTCGGCGCCAGCCATAGAAAATGGGTGTCTTGATATGTATTTTCTATAAATTCATGCTATGCAGATGATTTAATTATTATTTTGAAAACGAAGAAGGAACTAATAAGAATATAAAAAACTAAAAATAAAAAAATATGAGGTTAAGACAGACCAACAAAATTTAAAACTTAAAACTAGATGACAATGAGCAACAAAGCAGGTAAGAGTTTGAGAAATTCAAACCAGTATCCGTAGTAGAAACAAAAACAGATCAGCACTAATACAAATCGCAAATAGAAGTGCCACTATATGTACATATAAAATAGCGATGACACTGTTACCATCCTAAATTCGTCGTCGTGATATTTTTGCCCATGCACGCTGCAAATTCGACGATCTCGAGCACGGGCGTACATTTCAAGTCACCTAGTAATTGGTCTAACAAGCTTTGAAATTAAAATCGACACAGTATTCCGCCAAAATTTCCGAGTACGCAAGTTAGAGGTGGGAGATACCTTTTTCGACCGCCATATTCCCTCTTTCGGAAATCAGCCTTTTTCTGATATTTGTGTCTGAAGCTATTATACGTGTTCGTACGAAACCTCCATGCGCGGATTTCTCTCGTTGGAACCGTCGCCACAAGGGCAGCTTTGGTCGTGTTGTTGACTCGCCGCAGCCACCGAGTATTTAGAGTTTCCTTTATGAAGCAAAATAGCCACTGGCTGTCCAAAATCTAATGTAATGTAAGCTAATGCTAAATCAAATTTATTTCAGGCCTATTTCCTTCTCACGTTTCTCATTTTTCGTTGTTCTATGTATTTTTCTTTGCTGTTTATCGACATCAAGCTTCTCTTAGACTTTTGTTCACGTAGTGGATTAGTAGTTCGGGTCCCAGCAGTCACTGTCGATGAAAGGGTTCGTGGACGTTTAAAATAGCAGCTGCGGAGTCCTCTGCTTTTCCCCAGCTCACAGCACACCGTCAAGGTTATATTTTTCCTAGCAACGCGCCAGTTGGCAAAATTTATTCGCCGGGAGTCAGCGTTCTCTAGATTGAATTTGACATTTATCTAAACTTCAATCTCGGTTTCGTATTATACATTCAATTGCAACAGCAATAGTGACCGAATTAATTTAAACATATTCATATCATGCGGCGATTAAAGCGAAGACTGTGTGTTAGAAACATCCAATAGCATTATTAATTATTTGAATAGAAGCATTATGTTCGAGAAGACCTTCCTGACGACAATATTCGCGAGTCAGTTTAATTTATACATTTTGCTTGAGTATTATTTCATATTATTCATTCAGAACCTATATTACTTCGCTTGATCGGTACCTTATACGCTAATTCAAGTATGCTCTTCGTGCTTTGAATTTACTTTGGTAATTAGATTAGATTTAGATTTATGTTCCACGACTGCCTTTTGCTGGCATGCGCACGTCAGCCCTTTGGGCTTTTTGTACTGTCGGGAGTTTTCAAGTTAGCAGGCCAACATCCGTATCTTTTACTAGACTTGCAATGTCCCCTACTAGCTTGCGGTTGTCAATGGAGTTAAGGCTCCAATCGAGTTGGTGTCTCTTACGCTCTAATGCTGGGCATTCAAAGAGGATATGATAGGCTGGGTCATCATCCTCTTGGCATAGTCTGCAAACAGGTTCATCTCTATAGATATTGATCCTGTGCATAAATTCTCTGAATGCTCCAGTGCCTGTTAGTAGACTGACTACTTGCTTGATTCGAGTTCCGTTCAGTCTCAACAGAGTGTTAGTAATTAACATGTCAATAAATTATTCTAGGTTCGTTTTGCGTCCACGAACTCAGCTACGCAAGTTATTGATGTTTGATCCTAACCGATGCTGTGCCTTTATTTTGGATGTTCGTTATATCTTTATATCTCATTTAATCCGTGTGACTCGGCGGAGCAATAAAGGTAAGTTACTGAGCCTGGCGCTCTTATTGGTGTTGCTCACAGCAGTAGCTGTACCTCTTTATGCCCACGACACGTCACCAGCATTCTGTTTGAACTAGTTGTTTGGAATACTATAAATTATATTTTTTGTTAATGTTATACACTTTATCTAATAACTAATGTAACCAAATTTCAGACCCATCGAGTTTGGTGTATAACAAAAAAAAAGTAATTAAATTTACGGAAAAGGATGGATTTCAACCAATAATCAATCACAATTATCATCCTATTCTTCAACATTAAATATTTTCATCCGTTAAGTTACTATGAATCTGCTGCTAAAATTGGGTTTTCTACCTTTTTCAGACGTTATACTTCTTCTTTTTCCCCTACGCTACGTTGGAAGCGAAAATATAGTTGCGGAACCGTAACCTTTCGTTCTATACAGAAACTGCTATTACTGCTGCCTGTATTATTTTCATTAAATTGAAAAATTGTAATGGTTAAGATGATTTCGGAAGCATTCACGGCCATTGTCATTAAGTAACAAACGGCTTTCGGGATTGGCCCGAGGCATTATTGGGGTCGAAGAACTTAACGTTTCGCCAACTTTCGTAAGGGACTTCATCAGGAGGAACAACAAACGAGCACGGTAACTCATCGTGTAAACCACGCCAGAGGCGAAACTCTTCTAATGATCGGAAGGAGAAAGGCGAATATTCCACGTTGAGTTACCCTGCTCTTTTGATTTTCCTCCTGATGATGCCCCTTACGAAAGTGGGCGAAACGTTGAGTTCTTCGACCTCAATATCGACAAAGTCTAGAATGGTTAAGATATATAACTATTATACTATTATATAAACCAGGAACATACCTAAAGGTGCCTACAGCAATGCACGAACAGTGTTTCCACTGCAGCTACCCTGATTCCGCAATGATCAAGAAAGCTACTGAACTGCAACCGAATAAACTTAAATTTCGCACCCGACAAATACATTCAGTACAACGGAAGCCATAAAGAACAACCCCGCTAAGAAGCGATGATAGTTTTACCATTTCCCTTCAAAAAACAAAAAAAAATGTACAGCCTACTGTACAAAGATTATTTACTGATCTAAAAAAAAAAAAATGTTTTTCTTTGTGTAAACCTATTCTGATTTTGAGCTGGTAATAGGCAAAACTTTAATACTGTTTCCACAACCAACGAAATGAAATAAAAGCTACATTAGCTATGAGAGCTCGGTAAATGAATTCCTAAACAATCAAAACTATTGCAACTATTACAACACGCGACTTCTAATTCCCCTCATCAAAATGTGAATGGACTGCAATCAAAATAATGGAAATTGTAAAAGGTGGCGATGACCTGCAAAGTTCCACTTCCTATCATGAAATGCACTTATAAACCAATCATACCTATACGCGTCCGCCCGTAAACAACCCACATCGGCTGATGTAAATTTAATAACAGGATGCAAACTAGAACCGTCGAGTGCTTCTGAATTTCAGGGTACGTATGTCAATAATTGATTTAATAATGACAGGATCAAGTTGACGTTTAATAAAAGCTAAAAAGCGAGACAATTGGTCTGATTAACGCTTCCATTTTTTCCATTAATAATTGCTCAAAGTGCCAATTATTTTTAAATTGCTTAATACCGTCTCAAAAGGTCAGATGGTGTAGATTATACATAAATGTATTCCACTATTTACTTCTGAGAAATACATAAATATCACACTTTCATTATTGCGGCATCAACGCAGAATTCAACATTAGGCAACTCCTCAAATCTACAGCCACCTCTAAAAAATTCATTGCTAACCTCTAGGACATCCTAACAATAATTTACTGAAGCAAACTATTCCCAATGGGTCAGGAAAGGGAAATAAGTAAGGCCTCTTATATTCCATACAACCCAGAACCACTACAAACGCAGCTAGACAATAGCATCATGGTGCTCCTCCAGAATACAGCAAACAATCAATAAAAAACAATAAATCTTCTGCAGAAATAACAAAACAACAACAATATTGAGTCACTAGGCGAAATCTTACAACAAAAAGGTAACATCCCTATGGTAGGATAATCACTTAGCAAGAAATAGAATCATTAATCATTCACAACAAAATTAAAAATCCACTTCTTACAATATTTTAAAGTTCCACGGAATTTTCTACCCATGATCGATGGAATAAGCCTTATTTTAGTTCTGGTTGCGGTCGGGGCTTGTTAATGCGCGACACCGTCAGTTCCTTGCTCAGTCCCGCATAGCATCTAGACGGGATCGGTTACTTGGTAGAGTTGGTACTCCCGCATAGGTTGAGCACATTAAGTTCATTGTTTCGTGAATTTAGAAAAAACTAAGTGCTTCAAGACAAACAGAGGATAGCAACTTAATCGATCCTGCTTTGTGTATTACACGCGGTGCTAATGCAACGAAGTTAATTAGCGCTATCGAATGCAAACAATCGATCTTAACCGGATTGATAATAAACTTTTTCACTCCTTGAATATGTTGGTAGGTCGCGCCATCGTGGGCGCAGAACTTCAACGAATGTTTGTGGTCGGATTTTTCGCACAACAATACATTCTGGGCCTCGCGACATGCCCTAGGCGAAATACCCGCATCTTTGTCGTCTCTGTCATCAGCTATGCCCCAAAAGAGCTGGAATTCTCTGGACTTCAGTACTTTAAGCTGCAAGCTCGCTTTGCCTTCAAGTAGGTATTCTTGACACCTTAAATTAAATATTTTCGGTCTTTTCTGGATAGTGTTCACAGAGCTCGCAGATCCTGCATCTTTATAGCTTTCCTTCTATACTAGCTAGAACTTACCTACATTTATAATTAAAATCAAATCAGATATCATCATTGTATGTGGTTGCTGTTCAAGTTTTTGCTTCACCGACACCAGCTTGAGCTCCCCCCCCCCCCCCTCCAGAGAGAGCATCAACTATTGTCAGTAGGTAGGTTGGATTGTGACCAGTCTACTAGGCTTAATGATCTCACCTCAGGGAAATTTTCCACAGATAATAATGAATTACTTATCGATCAGCGCCGGCTGCGACCGGATATTTTGCCCTGTAGTCTGGTGTGTTCAGTGTACGTTATGCGTTTGCCTGTATTCTGTACCACTGCATGCAGGTCATCTTATGAGAGAATTAGACGTTAAAAGGTGGAGGCCAGGTAAGTCCGCAGCTGCACCAATGTCAACGAGCTCGGTCTCTTCCAATCACCTTTTGGTGCGACAATTCATAATCCAGTGGCGCCCGACCAATAATAATGACCTGATTTCTACATCTCTCCTGAATTGGATGAGACAGAAACACCCACGCTTTAGAATAGAATCAGGCCTGTGTCCCACTGGAACTAGCTGGATACACTTTTGGTTTGATTACTTGTCGTAAATCCATTTTAACGAACTTCAGCATTCGCAACTTTAGATATACGTACATATAGAAGATGTACTGTACTACTAATCAATCTTGAGTATACCCCCAACCCAATTACCGTCCAAATAGAGAATAAACTACAGAGTATATACATTCTCTTGATTGATTTCTGGCTGATGCGATTACAATGTCAAAAATATGCTATAGGCATCTTGATTACCAGCCTCCGGTGACGGTAGACTGCTCTATCAAACTATACAAGTAATTCGTTTTAAATACTTATCAACATGTATTGCAACTTACTGTTGCAAAGACCCAGGAAAATCCCACCCTTGTTAAATTTATTTTTAACAAAAGGAATTGCTGAACTATACCTAGACATGGAATCTGTACTCTGATTATACCCCGTTAATAGCAACCATTAGCACCACATCCATTGAGTTAAAAAACCGCTGGAATTATTTTACAGAACAACGGATTCGGAGTACTACGAAAAAGTTGTTGATCAGAAGATAAACCTAAATATTTCCTGCGAAATCAGCTTTGATATAAAGATAGCTGTAAAAAAGCTCAACAGCGTAATACAGGAATAAACAAGAAAAGCTACACGCAAAATCATATTTCGCTACGGTATAAATTCAGCGAGTACGCCTATTAACTCGTCCCGTCAGTAGAGGAACGTCGCTTGAACCGCAAGCCAGCCACAAATATGGCGTGTGTAATCAGATAAACAGCGGACGGCAACAGAATTAGACGTAAGCCCTTGCCTTTCGAATTCTGTGCGGTGTAAATTTCAATCTGCTTAAATACGTTGGTCGATCTCTATGTCTGCGCTGCTTTTCACCAAACGTCAACGACCGACTGGTGTCATTCTCGGCCTCGCTACGTGTCCTAGTTCAAATTTTACACATTTCTGTCGTTCCGACGAACATCTTCGAGGGCCATTCGTATCCAAGAATTAGAGCCCTCCTATTCAATCAGCTAATTGTACATCCCTGATGCTACTGCATGTATGCTTTGTATATTAGTATTTTAACTTCAGTTACTTACATCAATCGGCTAGAAGAGCGACGTAGATTCACATACGGAAGTACTCTGCTTTTGCTAGCTCAGTGTTTTAAATGATAGGATATTCTTGAATTTAAACTGACATCCCAAACGGAGCAACAGTATTACAGTAACTTTATTATGGATAAAATGTTTCTACCCTTATGATCAAAGATATTAGTCCAATTTAAAAGAGTAATGCTACACGCATGCACTCATTCCGCAACGGTCTCGCTGAAAACTGGCCATACGAGAGCTCATGAATAAAATTACTTTACCTTGATGAAAGCATGCGCTACAGAAGAATGGGACTGAGTTTGAAGATTGCAATTTTCTTTATAATGAACGCGGAGAAAGGGTCGCCTTGACAGCTATATAAAAGACGATTGCCGAACGGATCTCGTTGCAATGAGTGAATGAGGCTCTCTTTACAGGATCCGAGGAAACAATTTCCTGGAAATAAAAACACCTACAGAGGTGCGGGTAAGTGGACGCTTGCGCCTCTCCTTTAAGGGATTCGCAACAAGTTCGTTAAAGGTTTTAAAACCGCAACACTGAAAGTCGATTAAGTGTACGGAAGTCGGAGGCTGTAAGAGTTCCTTGCGACGAGAGAAATATTTGTTTTTCAGATAAATGACGCCTTTGCCCATTCATATCAATATTGACTAGTAGTAATTAATACGAGTTGGGAAAATATACTTCCATTAACGATTATCAGACAAGCTGTTTCCAGAACTAATATTCCCACCTATTGTCCTCTGGGATTGGAATAACGTTTTCAGAATTGGATTAATAATACACAAACGATTTTCTGTTCCTTTGGTCTGATAATGCGAATAGCTAACAATAGGTTCTTTGTTTTCTATATTATTTATATACCATACATACAGCAAACAAAAATAGCTTATTTAAAAAGGCAGAGACACAAGAAACTAGACAATGCAAATGGCGTGTTTGTATATTAAATGATAAATCTATAGTAGGCATGCACACATTCAACATGTAATTCTAGGTAATTTTTCAAGGTTTATATACGGCTAATTTTAGAATTACAGAAATTTTCTAATTTCGTCAACGACTAATAATTAAAGAACGAACAAAACATCGTATATTTGGAAATTTCGATGTTAAATCTACTTCTGTGGACGTTGAAATCATTTTAATGGTGTTTAATGCTCTCCCAAAAATGGTATTTGGCACGATATTTCTTCGAACTGCTTAGAACTAATTAAAACAATTGAATCAATAACCCCTGGCGTCCTTCTTTCTAATTATGATGTTAAATATTCTGTGAACGTATGTAATGTGTTTTTCTGAATTTATTCAACTTACAAAACCACTAATGACACATTCCGCTTTCCGATAATTATGTTGCAGAAATGTGCAAACGCAAGCCTTACTTTACAAATAGGCGCATGCCACGCTTAGTTAAGTTTTGCTACTAGCCAATGGAGGGCGCCTTAAGTATCATTTTTAAATTCGTCGTTTATGAATTACGCCGCCGCCAAGTTACCTTTTATCAATTGCGTAATGTTTTTAATGAATTTTTGTAGCCATCCACTCCGTAATTTGATACGTATTGACGGCTAATTATCGGACGTTTCCCAAGAACTTTCTTCAGCTAAAAGACGTGCGTGCGGGGAAGCGCTTAAGTCAGCGCCAATTCAACGTGACATGCCCCCATGTAGGTGTTCCACATACGTATTTACGTCCTTCGCCGTTGTTGACTGTTGCCTACAAAAATTGTCCACTTGTGTGTGCAACAAGGTAGAGGCCATTATTAAAATAAGATAGCTGAAGAGCCTTAATGTGCTTAACCGCAAACAAAGTCAGTTAGCACCGGCAGTTGCAGCAATTCAGATGTGTATGCGCTGCAATCTTGGGAACGAAGATTACGCCCGCTGGGTGTAGCATTTAATTCTATTGTGCCGTCGAGGCCCACGAATCTAAGTTGTGCAAAATTACCTGCCGAATTTAGCGCGTACTTGAGGCACCCGAGAAGTTATTGTCGAATAATCAAGTGTAGACTAGTACCCCACTCGGGTTTCGTAGTTTGGAGAGCATTGTAGAGTTATTAGTGGAGGTATTCCCCGAATTCAACGGCGTCGCCGGATATTCAGGCTAATTTCACTCATTTGGAGGTACTCTCACGTCACAACATGTAAAAACCTTCGCCAGTGCCGAGTTTTGCAGCACACCTCAACTTCTTGTGTGTGAAGCCCGGAGGTGCTCAGAAAAAGAAGCTACAATTGAGTGTAGTTTACGGAGCTGCGCCGTTCAGAAATTCAAAGGAAACGTGCAACGTGGTTTTTTAAGGATCCTTCAGCACCAGCAAGCTGTCGCCTGAATCAAGTTTTCGACAAGGTATTTCTAATGTAATTTTACTTACTATTTGTGAATAGCCTATACCAGTACCACACAAGAAATCATAGTGGTGCATTATTTCCCGTCAGTAACTTAATTCGATGGATTGCCAAACTTATTTGGACTTAAAACTTTTATTGGTGCTTTTAGCATCAGTAGAAATATTGATGTGAATTATTACCCTTTCACGTAGGCGCTGCGCCTTTTGGCATGAAGCATTTGTAAGATTTATTGTTTGTGCGCGAGGGGGGCTTGGTGTAGAGGCTTGAATAAAACTATTTTAGCCTTGTGTAATCGAGACCGATCATTTTTCGTTAGGCACAGCTCCCTTCCTGGCGTAACTTATTTATTTAAAGTTACCGGGAGCTCTCATTTTTTGTATACTGAGTGTATGCCATCGTTCATCATTTTTGTGTGTATTTTGATGTGGCAAGGCTGTTTGGGGATTCACACCGTAGGTATTACTATTGTTCCTGTTTGCAACCATAATGACTTCAAAGTAGAATACACTACGTTTGTTAAATTAACTTTTGTGTTTCTTTGTTTACCGAATAGTTTGTTAAAACCATAAAGAACGTACTCCTCAAGTGGGTTTAGTGTGCAAGGTGTCATTTAACTTTTTTAATATTTGTAAAAACAAATTGTAACGGAAAGTTGGCCTTTGGTACAAGCAATTCAGTTGCAAAGTGTTTTGTACGAAGCACATTGCCTTGACCATAACGAGAAAATTCCATCGAGGGCTGACTACCCTCCCTCGAATTGCGTAGAAGTAAGTAAAAAATGTAAATGGCTATGATTTCAATTTCTTAGCATTCATGTCAGCAGATAGTGAAACAATTTCAAAAGTGAATATTGTCTCAAAAATGATATTCGTCCAGACATTTCTTCGAACTATTTAGAAATACTTGAAACAGTTGAATCGAAGACCCAGGGTGATCAAACTTCAATGCACTTCTTTCTAATTTCGATGTTAAATTCATTTCTGTGAACGTTAAAATCATTTTAATGGCGAATGTTTTCCCAAAAATGGTATTCGGCACGTCCTTTACTCAAACTAAATCGTCGACCCATGGCGATCAAACTTCCAAAGTCATCCTTTTCAATTTCGATGTTAAGTTCACTTCTGCGGAAGTTCAAATCATTTTAATGGCGAATGCTTTCCCAAAATTAGCATTCGACATGACATATCCTAAAATTTTAGAAATAATTATTGAAACAGTTAAATCGATGATCAATCGCGATCAAACTTCAACGCCCTTGTCAAGTTCACTTCTACGGACGTTGAAGTAGTTTGCTCAACTGTTTAAAAATAACTGAAACGGACAACTCAGGGCGATGAAACTTCAATGTCCTTTCTTATTTAGATATTTAATTCCTATCTGTAGACGTTGAAATTATTTTAACAGTGAATTCTCTCCATTGCCATGACAATTTCCGGCACTATTTACAAATAATCGAAACAGTTGAATCGAACACAGATGGTGACCAAACTTAAACGTTCTTCTTTCTAATTTCGTCCACGTTGAAGTTATTTCAGCCGTGACTACTGTTCAAAAATAGTATCCGGCGCAGTACTTCTTCGAACTGTATGGAAAGAATTGAAACAGCTGAATCAAAGACCCATGGCGAACAAACTTCCATGTTCCCCTTTCTCTTTTCAATGTTTCATTCACTTCTGTGCGCATTGGAATCATTTTAAAGGTAAAAGCTGCCCCAGAAATGATATTCAACACGACATTTCCTCTAACTGTTTACAAATAATCGAAACAGTTGAATCGAAGATCTACGGCAATAAAACTTCAATGGCCTATGCCATGCCATGTCCATGTTAAATTTACTGCTATGGAAGTTGGAATCATTTTAATGATGAATGCTTTCCCAAATATGGTATTCGGCACTGGAACTGTTTAGAAGTAATTGAAACAGTTAAATCGACCAACCATGACAATCAAACTTCAGCGTCCCTTTTTCTAATTTCGATGTTGAACTTGCTTCTACGGACGTTGAAATCATTTTAATGGCGAATACTGGCCCAAAAATGGAATTTGACATATTTCCCCTAACTTTTTAAAAACAAATTAAAACCGCTGAATCGAAGACCCATGGTGATAAAACTTAAATGTTCTCCTTTCTGATTTACATATTTAATTCACTTCTGTTGACATTGAAATCATTTCAATGGTGAATTATGTTCCAAAAGTAGTATTCGGCAAGACATTTCCTCGAATTGTTAGAAATAATTATTCAAACAGTTGCCTCTAAGCCCATTGGCGATCAAGCTTCAATGTTTAATTAACTTCTGTCGACGTTGAAATCATTTCAATACTAAATGCTGTTTCAAACAAGGTGTTTACACAACATTTCTTCGAATTATTTAAAAATTGAAACAGTTGAATCGAAGATCTCACGACGATCAAGCTTAAGTGTTCTCCTTTCTAATTTCGGTGTTTAATTCACTTCTGTTGACATTTAAATCATTTCAATGCATGTATTTTGTTTTATTTTCGTTAATTTCAAGGCATTTTCCTTTTCTCGTTCTTTCTATTGTATTGAATGTACTTTCTAGTCCATCTCTTCTTCTTGCTATTATTGCAATGTCGTCCACGTAGGCTAATATTTGGACTGATTTGTTGTTGCTTGTACCGTTCCGCTTTGTATGTTTAATAATGATAGCTAGAGTTATGATAAAGAGCAGCGCTGATAGAGCGTCGCCTTGTCTCACGCCTCTGTTTACTTCAAAGTCATCTGTTGATCCTTGGCTGAGTAGCACCGCAGCCCGCAATTCCTTCATTGTCATCTTAATTAGTTGTATTAGTTTTTCCGGTATTTGTATTGCTCGTAATTCTTTTATAATTTTCGATCTTATTACTGTCGAAGGTTTATAATCAAGAAATAATATATGTAAGTCTATATCATACTCGTAATTTTTCTCAGTAATTTGTCTGATTGTGTGAATGGCGTCCGTTGTTGATTTATTGCTTCTGTATCCTACTTGGTAATCTAATAACAACGTGTCTGCGTGCTTCGCAAGTCCGCTTTTTATTACCATCGTTACAATCTTATACGTGATGTTTAGTAATGTGAGTTGCTCTGTAATTTACACGTTTGGAGCTGCCTCCCTTTTTTGGTATCGGCTTTATTAGTCCAATTCTCCATTCTTCCGGCATTTCTTCTTTTGTCCAGATATTTTCTATTAATTTATTAATTCTTTGCTGCAGTTCCTCTCCGCCATGTTTCATCATTTCAGCGCATACGTTGTCGCTTCCCGCTGCTTTTCTATGTTTCACCTTTATTATATGTTCTCTTACTTCTTCTAATTCTGGTACTCTTTCTAGGGTTACTAGTTGTTCTTTCGGTGTTTTTTTTACTTCTACTATTATATGATTATCCTCTTTATATAAGTTACTAAAATAGCTCTTGCATTCTTCTTCCTCAATTTCGTCCAGTGTTCTGTTGTTTTTTATATTTTGTTTTCTTACGTATTGATACAAGGTCGTTACATTATTCTTTCCGTTTTCCACATTTTGTTTGCTTCTTTTCTTTTTTGCTGATAGTTTAGTTTGTCGTGTTCTTCCTCTGTATCGAGCCATTTCGTCCTAGTATTATTATTTTCATTTATACAGTTTTCGCATTCTGTATCAAACCAGTATTACATACATGTAAATATTTTTTATTGCAAACGCGAGTATTTACTTATGTGGACGTTAAAATCGCGTACATGGTTAATTCTACCTCAAATCATATTTGTCACTTTAGCGCCCAGTTTTGAATATGAACATTACTTACTGGTTTGTGTATGACACATTTAGCGGATGTGCTATGTAAAATTTAGTGACCCAGTTCGTTTTAGGATTTGTTTATTCTATTCTAGTTCTTCTCTAGAAGCTAGGTGACCCGCGAACCGTAGTTAGTTAATTAAGTCTTACTTATTAATGTAGGTGTGAACAAAAGTGCGAGAACTATGCGGACTGCTGTCCATTTGCGATTTAAAGCGCATTACTGCTCAACTCGAATCCCCAACAACACGGGTAGAACCAACCCCATACCAGGTAGACTACAGTACGAAACCATTTTGAAATAAGCAAAGAAAATATGGTCCAAAATTACTTTATCTAGTTTGGCCTTTTGTTCAGGTTTACATAAAGGTATTTGCTCATACGACTGGAAATATTAGTATCTATCACTAATATTTACAACTCCAACTATTCAGAAATAAGCTAATAACTTGAAGCTATTACTATTCATATCGAACTGCAAGTTTTTTAAGTTTTCCGGAAAATAAACATGAACATAGGAATATTTTAAAATATCTACAGACGATGAAACAATTTAATGAGTACCACGAATGGTATTCAGCATAAATTTCGGGACATGCCGAAATAAGAAAAAACTAATCTTCATATCTTTTTCAACTGCGTTATACCTTCAAATTACCTTTACTACTAACATTTCCCGTACTGCATGTCAGAGATAAACTATCATTCCACTTCCCTACTTGACTGAAACTAAAACTCGATAACTTTTACAATAGACAAGGACACAGAACGCTTTTTAAAAGAAAAATTGCTGCCAATGAGGCGAATGCAAATGGAAAATATATGTCACAAGATCGCTCAAATACCCTCCAAAGTTTTCCACAATTTTTCAAAAGTTGCTGGTTTCTAAGATTACATTTCTACGCTAACCAATGGACATTATCGTAAATGTATTTAAAACGATCCGTAGCAAATTATCTTCCAAGCGTAATGGGAATTAAGAATATAATTTCGTACCCGGAAAGGGATTTTGGTACTAACTGGTGGAGATTAGAGTAATTAGAGGATTTGTCAGACGTGAATATTAGGCTTCACTCTAATACGCAGGGATTATACAAACGCAACAAACTTAAATTGCGTTAACCCGAAATGGACTCGCAATTAAGGTGAAATATGAATGAGGCATTTCTGTTTTCGCTAGAAATTGTGTGACTATCCTAACACCTCGCTAAGTAAAATGAGAAGATATTTTATTAATGAACATGTCTCGACCATAGTTGACTTATAAAAATAACGTGAGGGGAATTCCTGTTTCTGTACGGACGAGATAACTCTCTTATTAATCTAACATAAAAATTCCAAGCTTCTTTTCAAGGCGCCACTGGGCCTATAAGGAGAACGAACGTAAATATTTTTATTCGTTTAGTGGCGAGAGCTCCAAGCTCCCATTATGATGCATAGATGCCACTGTTATAACTCACGTCGTCATCTGAATGCGTCTTCTAAATGTCGTAGTTAAATATCAACGTTTTGTTCATAGCTCCTCTAAACAATATTTAATACATTGCTGTTATTAACGACTGCAGTTTCCGAAAGGTCACTCGTCATATTCTCGAGACTTAGCCCCTAGCGACTACTTTATGTTCTGTACTTTGAAAACCATTTTTAAAGACTGAAATTGTATAACTATATCAATGAAGTAGCTGGAACCCACTTTTTAATGAGATTGCAAGCTTAAAGAGTAGTTAGCAGGTGGGTCATACTTTACGAAGACTTAAAACAAACAAAAGTAAATTGATGCTATAAGGTCTTTAGCAACCTACGTGTGAAATGAGCTAAAATGTGGACTAACTCGAAATAACTTTCCTTTACTTCGTATTAAAATCACATTAAAGTATGTGCCAGATAGCAGCTGCGAAGTTAGTTACACGCACGAAATTGAGTACCTTAAATTTACCGCTACATTTTCCGCTGCAGAAAGGCTGAGACATCTGTAAACGTAACAAAATAAAAAATCCAAAAACATTACTGAAATGAGAAGACATTCGGCCGCCTTATCAGTCACTACGCTGTGACAACGTGTAATGGTCCCAGAGCAAACGTAAGAAATAGGAGACGATCAAAAGACCCATTTCGCAAAAAATATATAAATTCTTCGCCGCCCTTGCTGTGCGTCCTGAAAATCGCTCTTGCTAAAAGCAAGTGAATTTACTTAGCTCTAATTAACCGCCTTGGTTCATAAGTAGAACTATACAGGAATTTTCTTTCATTATATTGTTATTTATGAGAAATTAGAAATATATTTTGACAATAAACTTCCCAACAGCTTTTACAGTAGTAAAACACAACAAATCTGAATAAATCGATTATACAAGCACATCCTTTTAAGTAAATGCCCACAATGTATAATATGTGATTCGCTGAACCCTAGTAGAAAATCTAATAATAAATAAGCGCAGAGTACACATTTCCGTAAATAATGCATCCATTAAAAAAGCTTGAAAATCCAGCTGGCTCTCAATGTAATTATTTCAGCCCGGCTTGTAATATAAATGGATGTGGTTTCTGTTCTATATTCCTAAAATAAAGTTTGAAATCGAAAAACATCGATATCATATATACTGAGTCGGCTGCGCTTTATTTATTAAATTATTGATTGTATTAATGCGTTAATTAAATTACTAATCTCATACAGGGTTGGGTCTCTACATCCCACCAATTTATTATTTCGATTTGTGCAATTATATTCTACTATATTGGCTTTTAACACAAATTGTTTTGTTTTTTATTAAATGCAATCGTTTAAATACTGCTTGTTTACCTATTGGGATCACTATAATACGGGATTTTTAAACTAATGGGAAAAATTCAAACGTCTAATAAGGCGATCTAACCGCATATTTAATAAATCAGGTTGGCTTAAAATGTTAACAATTACGTCGGCTATTACGGCTACGTTGCGTAGGTGACAAAGAAGGTAAGTAAACAGACGCCACTTTCAAAAACACCGGAGAGACGCTGCCAGAAATGATATACAAAATACTCACTGGTTTCAGTTTTAGGATAAACGGTGGATATGGATATGTGAGAGCCTGCAGCAAGTTCAGCGACGAATGGGGCTCCGTTGCCTTGCTGTACAAGTCATCAATGCCTCGCCATCCCCTGCAGCTCTTTCGCCCCCGTTTGCTCTCAACTCAGATCGTTTTCCCCACACCTAGGGCTCCGCTCCCTACCTCAAGCTTCCAGGGCTCCAACTAATCTCACTAGGACATCCAAACCAGCCACCAAAAAATACCAGCTACGCTCGAAACACAGTTGATCACTTTTACCCTCTACAGAGACGCCAGGAATTAATGCAAAATCCTCTTCAGCCTATCGAAGACACTGTACTAAGTTGAAACACTTTATATTTGAAAAACTGGTATTTATTAACTTTAAAATAAATATAGGGACGCCAAAATATACACCCAAAGCTTGGCTTTGCTTCTCCCAATTCATATTTTCATATCCAAATCAAAGCTAACACTATTTTAGTACAATTTCAAATTCAAATTAGCACATTTATTGAACAATAATATTTCAAATGCCTGAAAGAATACTAATTCCTATCATAATTGTATAGGTTTAAATTGTGCTCATCGCAATATTTTGCGTGTGAACACATATATCTATCAATTCCATTATAAACACATCATTTAGCATTATTCCTCCATATAGTTGACAACTACCCTAGCGATATTATCATAGCGAGGCGAATAAAGACAACATACATGAAGGCAGAATAAAACAACACCCCACGAGGATTACCATTGGATTGTGAAAAAGTCAATGCAATTCTACATACACCTTTTCCACATATCAATAGTACATGATATGACAAATCGAAAACCGGTTAATACACTGGGATGTTAACAAAGTTTCCTATCAATATTGTTGAGCAACGCAGATGCATGACATGACAACAGTGTTACAGTAATTTTAAGTTAAAATAAACTGAATGAAATGAACCGCCGAAAATCAATATCGCAATTTAATAAAAAAAAGGTACCCAATCTATAACTTCCAGTCGGAGGAGTCGTAAGTGAAGAAATACAGTAGATGCACCTAATCCTTAAACGAACGTTTAGGGAGTCCGGTTCTAGATTTACCGTGACACATCCCACAGAACCATTAGAAAGGTTACACATCTCGTGTGAGTGAGTGTCTGATTAACATCAAACCCCAAAACCATGTCATCGGAGTTACATTGTAGTATGTATAATATTAATATCAGTAATATGCAAATTAATCGAAAAAACTGTAACTGCTTCGCAATTACTATCAACGTAATTAGAGCTCCAAGTACTCGTTTAGGCACTTGACTGAACCCCATGTAAGTAATTAATAACGTGTTATTACAAACCGCTTACAGGCACCTGTAAACACAGTAGATAACCAGTTATATTTAGTAAGACAGTATTTGCAGAAAAGTAAACATAAGGTTAACGTAGTTATTGGAAAAGGTTAATTACGTAATAATCGTTATCACACGTACAGTTCGTGCCTTAAATTACACCCATAGAACACCTAACAATAATCAGTACAACCTCATCACGTCGAATGTAATCTGTAGAAATCCAAGTGCTGGTTTCGAAATAACCGTGGAATTGGTGATCGAATCCTTGCTATAGCGCTGAGTATCAAGAGCAAGGTCGAACTACTTGAAGAACATATCGGCTCGAAATGTGATCTTCCACAACGAGACCCAACAGGGAGGCACCCTAGATACGCCTTGGAGGACTGTCGTTGAGAAGACCCTCTGAAAATTTTCCGACAAAAATTAAATCCAATTAGGAGTTGCTTAACGACGAAAAGTAGTACACGTACTGAACACACAAAATTAGGAACGTTCCTCACAAAACAAAATCAAGATTGGATGATTAAAAGCACGATTTCGGAATGTAGCGGTGCCACCACATCAAATGGGTTCAGAGGGAGTTGCGAACAGGTTGTATTCCCACAATGGAATTTTAGTTTGCGCGCCTAAAAACTTCCAAGATGACCATTTATGCCATCCACACAGCTCTGTCGGAATCCGGAAGGTATAGGTACATGTTACAAGATCCAAAGCAGAACCGATTAATTGCAAGCAATAGGTAGGAATTCAACCACATGATAATGCAACGTACAATATTGATTGGTAAGAGTGACATCACCTTCGCGATACAATGACAGAGACGTAAACAAGGTTTTCACAACACAACAATGGAAAACAAATCGTCAATTATGACCTGTTGAGCAACTCGGATAAGAAATATTCAAGCCATGTGCAATTCAATTCGGCGCAAATACATATGATTATAAAGCTTCAATAAATACACTTCAATGCGGCGTAATATATACTAATAGTAATTTAATTAAATATGGGAGACAAATCTTCCCCACATATGTCTCCCAATCTCGGCCAGTATCGAAATAGGTTGCTGTGAGTGCGAGAGAGAGAGAGAGAAATGGATGGAGCACTCGTGTACGACTCCAATTCGGAGAAAATCAGGAGCATCCACATATCCGATAAAAGTCGTAGAAGAAATTCCTCAGATTATCTCGCTAATGCAGCCTATCACCGTCAGGGTATTTCGAAGATGTGTTTAATTAATTAAATCGCTTTTTGTATCAGCCTGGGTCGAAACACCAACAAAATAAATGAGCCGGTAATTGCAAGCTCTACGTAGGTAGGTGAACTGGTAGGTACTGAACCCCACACGATTAGCTCACATGATCTTTAATCGCCAACTGTCTCGAGACAAGAGATGTCTAAATGCGATCGTATGCGAGTGAGTATTTAATATAGCCTAACAATCTTTCATTTTTGACCGAGTTCATGTAATTGACTGTGTATGCTTCAAGATAATGTTTAGTATGACCCCTCCCATGTGGAATCCCACAGAATTGATCTAAGAAAATAAAATCATATTATTATGCAATCTTAGGAACTTTGGGCGATATCAACTTCAACCAACGACCCATTAATATAAGTAGTTCTCACTATGTACTTCATCTTACAAAAGCACAAGCGAAAACTTTATATCACAACTTTCCTCCAGAAAACTATAAATTTAAGAAAATCTTTCAACCAATATTCTGGCATAGAACTGTTATTCAACTCGAAATGCAAAGAGAAAAAGATAGAAAATAACATCTACAACGCATACAAGGACAAGCACTTAGTCCACCGCTGTTTACAGTGTTATTACAAACGAAAATGTTACAGTGCCAACGTTATGGAATTAGGACTCGACGTATAGATAATTCAATTATTTGTTCTGGACCTAAGGAAGCGTTATACGAACACCTCTAACAAGGAGAAGTTCTGTTCATGATTGATATGTAAAACAGAACTGTATAACCTGAAATTGTTAATTCACAGCTCATACTACAACAATGTAATACATAGTTTCCTTGAGCAATATTTTATTTTAGATTACTTTATCCTCCAAAATCAGTAATATGACACACTAAGATACTAAACATTTTTCGTATTTAACTTTTACTGTTTTCTCTAAATAAAAATATTCAACTACAACGTCTAATCTGCTCAAGTTAGGTATTTCGACAAAAAAACCTTAAAACATGGATTTCACTAAAAACTTGGCTCTCTCTTTTAAAATTATATTTGTGATGTTCCATTAATTTTAAGTGTGATGTACTCTTTACCGCATGTTTAAATACGTCCCTAGATTAAATCTCAATCTCTACATAAACTGTTCTGTAAAACTTTATCGCTCTAAATTAAGTCGATCTCTGCTCATCAAGGCGAACGTTTCGGCGTCATAAAGATTCTCATTACTTTTACATGATACTTATTGAGTTAGAAACCTTTGAGTTGCTGCTACATTAGTATCAAATTTGATTCCTCCCTTGCACTGTTGAGGAAAAAACTGCATTTCAAATAGAGCAAGAAATGATGTCAACGTTTGAATGAAGCTTGTTTCAAAGACTATTATTTTGTTGCTTGTGTCAGATAGTTGTGAAAATATTCACCAAAAATAATCTGGTTCTGAACTGTAAACTCCCAGTGCGTAGGATCTTAACGTCTAAACCTCCTCACAGAAGAATGGCCGCTGCTTTTGCAGTAGGCATGGTAGATATTATAGACTGTCTCAAATCAGTACCAAGGAGAAGAGATAGTATCTTATAACCTATCTACAAAACCTAAGTTCAGCTGGCTCCAAATTATAGCAGCTTGTAAAGGTTCCTCCGTAGGGTAACAGGTAAGAAAATGCAACGGTCTTTGGAGCATACGAAGATGTATAATGGCTGAAAGAGTATAAGAACCAAAATGAAGGATTAGAGTCAGTTATACAGCCCAGAGAAACGGTCAGTCAAGTGAAATAGAACCATCAATAAAAACTACCCGATCCTCCACGAGTGGGGGTTGGGGCAACAAGCCTGCACTCCGTTGCCCATAAAAAGTTATTAAAAAGAAACATTTCTCAATACAGCCTCGAAACACAACAGATCATCTGGAAAACGTAAAGTGGCACGAAAAAGATGATGAGTATCGGTACGTGGAATGTCCAAAAACTTTCCACACAAAGTGATGATGTGACGTTGGCGCCAGCAGAAATTAGTATTTCTACGCATAATAATGCGTTCAAATTTGGACACCTATAAACATGCCACAATCAAGTACCTTAATCTCTTGTGCGCGCGGATTGAAGATAAATCAAACCGACCCAGCGATGCGCGACGAAGCGTAAAGCAGAGTTCCGCGCAATGCAAATTCTCCTAGAAAATAGTCCAGATAATGAGGCCGAGAACGGTATATAACCAGAATGTTTGACCTGCTGAAAGCAGCGACTTCCATCAACCTAACAGCTGGAGAAGCTGTTCGCTTCTTAACCCTTTGGGCTTAGCCGAAACCTCTAGTCCAAAATCTAGATCTGCCCGAAAAAAATTTCCAGAACCGTAAAACACTTGAGAGCACCAGACCACCAGACCCAATTCGAAATACATAGCTCCTTCTAACCGTTCTACATAGTATCGTCGTGACATGCTGTGCGTAAGCACCTAAAAATAAATTATCGTAACGGCATTTGTGGCATGGTGTACGTAAGCACCTAAATACGACATTCCCTAAGGGATTCTACCTTTCCCCTGCATCCCCAAGCTTACGATTCTAGAAAACGAAATATCCGTGAAACAATGCAAATGAGCCTTGCACCATGCTAAATTTACAACCAGTATTAATTAAGGGCACAAACTACCTGTATCAAGACACTGTCATGTACCCCGGCGAGGTCCTGGGGCAAGATTAATACTTTCCGCTACGACCCCAAGTCTCCAACCGCCGCAAGTCCCCACAAACGCCGTTTTCTACGCTCAGACTTTTAGAAGGTAACAATTAAGCATATCGGGCGCTCCGGCGTTCGTAAAAATAGCCCCAAAAACCGCATAATACCAGTGCTAACCGATACAACCCCAAGGAGCACATGCACCAGGGTTGTTAGGCGAAATTTAGGAATATTTGTTTAATAAAAATGTCAACAAATCCGCCATTTGGCGTTGTTCGTAGTTTCAGAACCGGCCGATATATAACGCAGCGCCAGTCTATTTTTAGCCGGCGTCAGCAACAAAGGCTACCACAGGGTACCCGAAATACGTAAGTTGCTGCGCCGCCAAGGATCCAGCGTCCCCGTCGAAGACACTTTATTGTCTTATTTCTTCTTTGTCTATATACTTGAGTTATGAATCGAAACTTGGCTCTGACTACCCATCTGGTTAAACTAAATTATTAAGCAAATCCAGTTCAGAGTGGGTATTACCAGTTTAGTGCAGCAATACTATCGCGTTACAAATACGAAACGTGACAATGTCTATACAGAAATAAAAGTTCAACGTGGACATATTAGAACTGGCCAAAACCAAGAAAATTGTCAAAGGTGCGGATGAAGTATAAGTGTCTATCCACGTTTACAATGGGGTGCCCAAAGCAGAATGACCAAAACGAAAGAGCCCAAAGCAGCGTCTCGGTATCTATCAAAAATAACTATAAAAAGACATCGCAACTGAGAATAAAATAAGTGACAGGATCCTGGAAGTACAAATGGAGCTTAAAACAATATAGTTAGCATTTGTTACTGCCAAAATGCGTCTATATAGGTTACAGGTCATTGAGCGCGGTCTGGTTAATTTAGGTGTCTATGGCGCACGTTTTGAACTTCGTGCGCGCCCTTCCTTGTGATCACGACAAGAAAGGGCGCGTAGTTTATATCAGAGCGCGAAACAATAAAAATGGTCGGTCGTTGTATGCTGCGATTGCGAGCAGTAACGCTTCCATTTTGGGTCGCCCATAGTTGAGCGGGCTTATTGTTGAAATTTTACTGGGTTAGCCCTCGTTTTATGTAGCGGTTTTATGCTACTCTGGTGACTTCGAGAGAGAAATCCGTCTCACGTCAATCTTGATGAATTCTGGTTAGTTCGCTGTTGGAATTCATTTGGTACGGACCCAGGTTTGGGGGTAAGTTCACTTTATGTCGTGCCGCGTGTTTAGGCGTTTTGTATTCTATCTTCGGCATTCCTTATAAACTGCAAGTAGGGGCCCCAAATAGTCCTGTTAAGGTAAAGTTCGCATAGTTCCACGTACACTTGGCGTCCCTGATGCAACATTCTAAGTAGAGGTAATAGGCCGGTTCTGGGACCGCACCTCCACACCTCTGACGTCACGGCGTGAAAATAGTCCATCTCTCTCTAATACATGTAAAGGTATATGTCTATCTCTGTCTACAGAGCAGTGTTACCAACATACAGGGTGTTCCTTAAAAAGTTTATGTAACTAGATGAAGTCCCTAGATTAGTTACTAGATTTGGGCGGCAAATTTAAATTTAGCACGTGTAAAGGTATATGTCTATCTCTGTCTACAGAGCAGTGTTACCAACATACAGGGTGTTCCTTAAAAGTTTATGTAACTAGATGAAGTCCCTGCAGACATGTCTATTCTTGTAGGATGTTGTAGAACAATGACATCCATTGTTTGAGAAATCTGCACGACATTGGACAATAAAGCCATTGTTGTCTGGAGATTAAAATGTGCAAAGCTGGTAAAAAATAGAACTATGACATCCATTGTTTTAAAATCAGCACGATAATTGGACAATGAAGCCATTGTTGTCTGGAGGAATTTTTGCTGACAAGTCCCTAGATTAGTTACTAGATTTTGGTGGCAAATTTAAATTTAACACGTGTCAAAGTATATGCCTAGCTCCACCTGTATTAAATTGAAATTTAGTAGTCTCTGTTGCTGTCTAACAAGTTACTCAGATACTAATACAAAAGACCAACCAACGAAGTCGAGAACTAAAGTTACCAATAACAACACAACTGCGAGTTTTGCAGGCTCGGCTTACCGATGCGTCTAGGTAACCTCAACACCTTCGTAAAGGTGTCTCAATTTTAGTCAGAACCTTTGCATTGTAAAAGTATATTAAAGTATTTTGTTTGAGTAATATGGATTCATCGCTTAAATATTTGCATATTTACATGTTTTTAAATGGGAAAAAGTGATTTCTATCCGAATTAAACGAATTTAGCATTGTTTCTTATGGAAAAGTGGCACAAATACGCTATGAAAAGGGGTCCTTTTATGCAACGGGGTGTAATATTTCACTATTCGGTGCGCGAGCCCGTGCACCTTCACCGACCGCACTCGATACACTGTGGCTTAGCATTGTCTCTTATGGAAAAGTAGCACAAATACGCTATGAAAAGAGGCTCTTTTATGCAACGGGGTGTAATATTTCACTATTCGGTGCGCGAGCCCCGTGCACCTCCACCGACCGCACTCGATACACTGTGGCTGTGGGACGATTCGCGCCAAAACAAAACACGGGTCTAGCCGGGGAAAATCAGCACGAAATTGGACAATGAAGCCATTGTTGTCTAGAGATTAAAATGTGCAAAGCTGGTAAATTGAACAATGACATCCATTGTTTTAAAATCAGCACGATAATTGGACAATGAAGCCATTGTTGTCTGGAGAAATTTTTGCTGACCGCCGTTGGTAAAAATTGAACAATGAAAGCCATTGTTTGAGAAATCTGCACTATAATTGGACAATGAAGCCATTGTTGTCTGGAGAAATTTTTGCTGACCGCCACTATAATATAGGTAAGAAAGGGGGGCAGCGCTGCTATTCGGCTACCTCGTTTCGGCTACCATGTCCAGACATGTTTGAGAAATGTGCAAAGCTGTTAAAAATTGAACAAAGGAAGCCATTGTTTGAGAAAAATCTGCACAACAGCTAAATTGAATGCTGCCTTTGTTTAACATTTTTTGCTGACTAATACAAAAGTTTTGTGGTCTTAGAGACATTATTTGTAAGCAAAGTAAATATTACGTGTTTTTTCCCGTACTTTATTAAATACACAGTCTCGAGCCGATAGTTATTTATTTCGCTTGGATTTATGTACAGCATCCCTCACTTTAGCAGGAAGCAAGTTTTCTAAAGAAATATTATTATGCTGTAGAGATTACAGGTTACAGTTCGGAGTTAAACATTTTGGATATTAGCAACAGTACCATTTAATATTGTGTTCTTTTACCAAATTTTAGATTCGATAGGTTCGAAAGCACTGCTGACAGACAGAAAACTTGTAAACCGGGCCTTGTCAAATATCGAACAGCAATATATATATTAGTAAAAAATACTCTTCCAGATTAAAAAGTTTGATGTAGTTTTAGCCAATACACATTCCAGCAGTAAACTCTGGTAGGAAGCGGAGTCTCAAACAGCAGAAGGAGCGATAAAATAATCGTCAGCATTTTTCAGTTTATCCGATTCGACAACTTCCGCATATCGCAAAAACAAACACCTTCTTTGTTCTTGTGTTAGCACCTTGGCTTTAAGAATGGTATGAATCCGACGCCACAGCACTGTATGTTTTAACTACATTTTTCAAAAATAAAAAGCAGCTTAAAATATTGTTCCTAAAAGGAGTGGTGCTGTAGTTTTATCATTGGAATTTCGATTTCTTACAACGGTAGTCCAGTTTTTGGTTGCAACGAGCATAGTTCTAGCAGAGATATCTGACGAATAGAAGATATAAACAGGCAGTAATATTAATCTAACATTGAATTAACAAAGCTGTTAAACGTATGATACAGGCAGTTATTAATTACTTAATAAAACAATTGTCCTATATACGGTATTCATGGTTTATGTCTTAATCTGATTTTAATAGTCGATTAGAGTTGAATAACTAAGGTTATTACAATGCTAAAGACTGTGCGCAAAAAGGTAAGATATCAAAATTTTAAAATAAAACCCAGAGAATAAGAATTAAATAAAATAAAGCTATTAGATCACTGCAATCACTACAATAATAAGGATGTTATACTCAATGGTGAGGGGCAGTTTCATTTTTGCTGGAGAAAAACATCTAGATTGGTTAAAAATCAGATGTATAAGAGAAAATCTCAAACTTGTTTTAAAACATTTTGTAACTAAACAATCACATTTAAAATTGTGTAAATAAAGCTAAAATTAGAAGGAGGCGCAGACTATAGAAAATACGTGTCAATACTTGCGGATGTGAGCGTCTAGGGAATGTGCAAGGTTGCTAAAAATAAACCGGATGTGAGTCATTGTCTGTAAATGCCAAACTTGTCAGAACCTGCCTGCCCGCCTGCTGCGTAATTAAACAACGAAGCCATTGTTTGAGAAATGTGCAAGGTTGCAAAAATAAACCGGTTGTCTGGAGTTTCTGCGTAAGTCTGCGCGATGGTTTGGCGGGAAATTCAAAATTCTGCGTAGGTTTTGGCGGTAAATTTAAAAATTACACTCAGGTTTTGACGGTAAATTTAAATTATGATCAGGGTTTTGGCGGGAAATTTAAATTCTGCGTGTTGTCTGAGGTTTCTGCACAGGTCAGCGTGAGGGTCTGCGCGAGGGTGTTTGGCGGTAAAATCAAATTCTGTGCAGGTTTGGCGGGAAATTTAAATTCTGCGTAGGTTTTGGCGGGAAATTCAAATTATGCTCAGGTCTTACAGGTAAACAGATAGGTAGACAGGCAAACAGTCAGACAGGCAGTATGGTTTATGTCTTAATCTGATTTTAATAGTCGATTAGCGTCGAATAACTAAGGTTATTACAGTGCTAACAACTGTGCGCAAAAATTTTAAAATAAAACCCAGAGAATAAGAATTAAATTAAATAAATCCGAGTAAAAGCTATTAGATCACTGCAATACTCTAATTAATAAGGATGGTGAGGGGCAGTATAATTTTGAACTTATCTAGATTGGTTAAAAATCAGATGTATAAGAGAAAATCTCAAACAAAAACATTTTGTCAGACCTGTCTAGACCTGCGCATATGAGTCATCGTCTGGGAATGTGCAAGGTTGCTAAAAATAAACCGGTTGTCTGAGGTTTCTGCGTAGGTCTGCGCGGGAGTCTGCGTGGAGGTCTGCGCGGGAGTCTGCGTAGGTTTTGGCGGTAAATTCAAATTCTGTCTAGGTTTTTGGGCGGGAAATTCAAATTATAGTTAGTGGAAAAATCTGGGAGTGTACAAGGTTGCTAAAATGTATGGGGCCTTTACACCAGATGTAGTTAATGACCTCCATTATCAGTGTCTATAAATTTGGTAGACAGACAGACAGGCAGGCAGACAGACAGATAGACAGACAGATAGACAGACAGACAGACAGACAGGCAGGCAGACAGACAGATAGACAGACAGACAGACAGACAGACAGACAGACAGACAGACAGATAGACAGACAGACAGACAGACAGACAGACAGACAGACAGACAGACAGACAGACAGGTAGGCAGACAGACAGACAGACAGACAGACAGGCAGACAGATAGACAGACAGACAGACAGACAGACAGACAGACAGGCAGACAGATAGACAGACAGACAGACAGACAGACAGACAGACAGACAGACAGGTAGGCAGACAGACAGACAGACAGGCAGACAGACAGACAGACAGGCAGACAGACAGACAGACAGACAGACAGACAGACAGACAGGTAGGCAGACAGACAGATAGACAGGTAGACAGCTAGACAGGTAGACAGCTAGACAGGTAGACAGGTAGACAGCTAGACAGGTAGACAGGTAGACAGACAGACAGACAGACAGACAGACAGACAGGTAGGCAGACAGACAGACAGACAGGCAGATAGACAGACAGACAGACAGACAGACAGACAGGTAGACAGCTAGACAGGTAGACAGGTAGACAGACAGACAGACAGGCAGACAGACAGATAGACAGGTAGACAGCTAGACAGGTAGACAGCTAGACAGATAGACAGGTAGACAGCTAGACAGGTAGACAGGTAGACAGCTAGACAGGTAGACCTACCTGTCTGTCTGTCTGTCTGTCTGTCTGTCTGTCTATCTGTCTGTCTGCCTGCCTGTCTGTCTGTCTACCAAATTTATAGACACTGATAATGGAGGTCATTAACTACATCTGGTGTAAAGGCCCCATACATTTTAGCAACCTTGTACACTCCCAGATTTTTCCACTAACTATAATTTGAATTTCCCGCCCAAAAACCTAGACAGAATTTGAATTTACCGCCAAAACCTACGCAGACTCCCGCGCAGACCTCCACGCAGACTCCCGCGCAGACCTACGCAGAAACCTCAGACAACCGGTTTATTTTTAGCAACCTTGCACATTCCCAGACGATGACTCATATGCGCAGGTCTAGACAGGTCTGACAAAATGTTTTTGTTTGAGATTTTCTCTTATACATCTGATTTTTAACCAATCTAGATAAGTTCAAAATTATACTGCCCCTCACCATCCTTATTAATTAGAGTATTGCAGTGATCTAATAGCTTTTACTCGGATTTATTTAATTTAATTCTTATTCTCTGGGTTTTATTTTAAAATTTTTGCGCACAGTTGTTAGCACTGTAATAACCTTAGTTATTCGACGCTAATCGACTATTAAAATCAGATTAAGACATAAACCATACTGCCTGTCTGACTGTTTGCCTGTCTACCTATCTGTTTACCTGTAAGACCTGAGCATAATTTGAATTTCCCGCCAAAACCTACGCAGAATTTAAATTTCCCGCCAAACCTGCACAGAATTTGATTTTACCGCCAAACACCCTCGCGCAGACCCTCACGCTGACCTGTGCAGAAACCTCAGACAACACGCAGAATTTAAATTTCCCGCCAAAACCCTGATCATAATTTAAATTTACCGTCAAAACCTGAGTGTAATTTTTAAATTTACCGCCAAAACCTACGCAGAATTTTGAATTTCCCGCCAAACCATCGCGCAGACTTACGCAGAAACTCCAGACAACCGGTTTATTTTTGCAACCTTGCACATTTCTCAAACAATGGCTTCGTTGTTTAATTACGCAGCAGGCGGGCAGGCAGGTTCTGACAAGTTTGGCATTTACAGACAATGACTCACATCCGGTTTATTTTTAGCAACCTTGCACATTCCCTAGACGCTCACATCCGCAAGTATTGACACGTATTTTCTATAGTCTGCGCCTCCTTCTAATTTTAGCTTTATTTACACAATTTTAAATGTGATTGTTTAGTTACAAAATGTTTTAAAACAAGTTTGAGATTTTCTCTTATACATCTGATTTTTAACCAATCTAGATGTTTTTCTCCAGCAAAAATGAAACTGCCCCTCACCATTGAGTATAACATCCTTATTATTGTAGTGATTGCAGTGATCTAATAGCTTTATTTTATTTAATTCTTATTCTCTGGGTTTTATTTTAAAATTTTGATATCTTACCTTTTTGCGCACAGTCTTTAGCATTGTAATAACCTTAGTTATTCAACTCTAATCGACTATTAAAATCAGATTAAGACATAAACCATGAATACCGTATATAGGACAATTGTTTTATTAAGTAATTAATAACTGCCTGTATCATACGTTTAACAGCTTTGTTAATTCAATTTTAGATTAATATTACTGCCTGTTTATATCTTCTATTCGTCAGATATCTCTGCTAGAACTATGCTCGTTGCAACCAAAAACTGGACTACCGTTGTAAGAAATCGAAATTCCAATGATAAAACTACAGCACCACTCCTTTTAGGAACAATATTTTAAGCTGCTTTTTATTTTTGAAAAATGTAGTTAAAACATACAGTGCTGTGGCGTCGGATTCATACCATTCTTAAAGCCAAGGTGCTAACACAAGAACAAAGAAGGTGTTTGTTTTTGCGATATGCGGAAGTTGTCGAATCGGATAAACTGAAAAATGCTGACGATTATTTTATCGCTCCTTCTGCTGTTTGAGACTCCGCTTCCTACCAGAGTTTACTGCTGGAATGTGTATTGGCTAAAACTACATCAAACTTTTTAATCTGGAAGAGTATTTTTTACTAATATATATATTGCTGTTCGATATTTGACAAGGCCCGGTTTACAAGTTTTCTGTCTGTCAGCAGTGCTTTCGAACCTATCGAATCTAAAATTTGGTAAAAGAACACAATATTAAATGGTACTGTTGCTAATATCCAAAATGTTTAACTCCGAACTGTAACCTGTAATCTCTACAGCATAATAATATTTCTTTAGAAAACTTGCTTCCTGCTAAAGTGAGGGATGCTGTACATAAATCCAAGCGAAATAAATAACTATCGGCTCGAGACTGTGTATTTAATAAAGTACGGGAAAAAACACGTAATATTTACTTTGCTTACAAATAATGTCTCTAAGACCACAAAACTTTTGTATTAGTCAGCAAAAAATGTTAAACAAAGGCAGCATTCAATTTAGCTGTTGTGCAGATTTTTCTCAAACAATGGCTTCCTTTGTTCAATTTTTAACAGCTTTGCACATTTCTCAAACATGTCTGGACATGGTAGCCGAAACGAGGTAGCTGAATAGCAGCGCTGCCCCCCTTTCTTACCTATATTATAGTGGCGGTCAGCAAAAATTTCTCCAGACAACAATGGCTTCATTGTCCAATTATAGTGCAGATTTCTCAAACAATGGCTTTCATTGTTCAATTTTACCAACGGCGGTCAGCAAAAATTTCTCCAGACAACAATGGCTTCATTGTCCAATTATCGTGCTGATTTTAAAACAATGGATGTCATTGTTCAATTACCAGCTTTGCACATTTTAATCTCTAGACAACAATGGCTTCATTGTCCAATTTCGTGCTGATTTTCCCCGGCTAGACCCGTGTTTTGTTTTGGCGCGAATCGTCCCACAGCCACAGTGTATCGAGTGCGGTCGGTGGAGGTGCACGGGGCTCGCGCACCGAATAGTGAAATATTACACCCCGTTGCATAAAAGAGCCTCTTTTCATAGCGTATTTGTGCTACTTTTCCATAAGAGACAATGCTAAGCCACAGTGTATCGAGTGCGGTCGGTGAAGGTGCACGGGCTCGCGCACCGAATAGTGAAATATTACACCCCGTTGCATAAAAGGACCCCTTTTCATAGCGTATTTGTGCCACTTTTCCATAAGAAACAATGCTAAATTCGTTTAATTCGGATAGAAATCACTTTTTCCCATTTAAAAACATGTAAATATGCAAATATTTAAGCGATGAATCCATATTACTCAAACAAAATACTTTAATATACTTTTACAATGCAAAGGTTCTGACTAAAATTGAGACACCTTTACGAAGGTGTTGAGGTTACCTAGACGCATCGGTAAGCCGAGCCTGCAAAACTCGCAGTTGTGTTGTTATTGGTAACTTTAGTTCTCGACTTCGTTGGTTGGTCTTTTGTATTAGTATCTGAGTAACTTGTTAGACAGCAACAGAGACTACTAAATTTCAATTTAATACAGGTGGAGCTAGGCATATACTTTGACACGTGTTAAATTTAAATTTGCCACCAAAATCTAGTAACTAATCTAGGGACTTGTCAGCAAAAATTCCTCCAGACAACAATGGCTTCATTGTCCAATTATCGTGCTGATTTTAAAACAATGGATGTCATAGTTCTATTTTTTACCAGCTTTGCACATTTTAATCTCCAGACAACAATGGCTTTATTGTCCAATGTCGTGCAGATTTCTCAAACAATGGATGTCATTGTTCTACAACATCCTACAAGAATAGACATGTCTGCAGGGACTTCATCTAGTTACATAAACTTTTAAGGAACACCCTGTATGTTGGTAACACTGCTCTGTAGACAGAGATAGACATATACCTTTACACGTGCTAAATTTAAATTTGCCGCCCAAATCTAGTAACTAATCTAGGGACTTCATCTAGTTACATAAACTTTTTAAGGAACACCCTGTATGTTGGTAACACTGCTCTGTAGACAGAGATAGACATATACCTTTACATGTATTAGAGAGAGATGGACTATTTTCACGCCGTGACGTCAGAGGTGTGGAGGTGCGGTCCCAGAACCGGCCTATTACCTCTACTATTCTAGGATCGAGTCCTCTTAATTTGCCTGGGCTTAGCTTCCGTCCTGATATCGGGCTGTACGTGTATCGTCCGAGTGACGCTTAGGAGCTCAACGAAAGAGTTTATGTAACGTGTATTGTTTTCATTTCTTTTAACACGTTTGAATGCTGTGTACAGTGATCCTGTGCCTCTAAGCACCTTCTTAACTGCCTTACTGGTTGGCGGGCTGGTCCTGCTGGAATTCCGTCAGAAACCTGTGGGTTTTATATTTGTGATCGAACTCTTCCCGTATATTAGTACAGTTTGATTAACGATCTCCATGAGTACCCCTCAGGCCCCATTCGAATGGTCAAATTAACACCACTAATGATTTTCATCCTGAGAGTCCAGTTTAGTCTCTGCATCACTCTTAATTTGTTATTAGTGATGCTTAACCTAGTCTGTCTGCATGTGTACATTTTAGAACAGTATAAATGTTAACTTACTCACAAGATTAGTCGATTTTTGATGTGCACCTTATTTTTGCTGATATGCAATTTATTATATGTAATTATTATACATTGATATTATTTAATAGTCCTGTTTATGTTACTGCTACCTGGATTTGTGTGCTTTATTTTTTGTGCTACTTTTTAGTTTAAAAATTCCCTATGATACATGGATACCCTTATCGTCATATATACTTTGGTACTTATAATAAACTGCACACCGTCTCCACTGAGGTAGTCGGGCTGACAATTATATCGACGTATTTACTCGATTTTGAGTGAATTAACCGACGAATCAACATCTGGTATCACATTATGGGACTATTTTTACACAGAACTGACAAGATCATATTAACTAAAGCTTTTAACGCGGGTGAGAGACTGATAACTCTATTGTAGGACGATACGGCAAAAACGCAAAAACACAATAAAACAGCTTTGCCAACAAAACTAGCTCACGTTAATAAATAGATGGTTCGCACATAATGAAATGAGCCATTTACAAAGACAACAAAAGCGTAATTTACGACCTAGTCTCAAAAATATTGTTTCCTTCTATGTGGACACGAAAATATGTAGATAGAGCTGGGTCTCATAGTATTCTATACGTGTTTTGCCCATTTTTGATATAGTTTGTAACGCTAGCTCCCGTTTCAATTTGAGTAACTTAATATTACCTAAATAATATTTGCAAATTTAAACGTCGCCGACCTTTCGCGTTATCAAGAATCCGGGGTGTTTCAGCAAGATAAGATAGCGCAGACCGAAGTTCCGCCCGTGAAAACAGCGCGAACAAAGGCGAGACGCGCGCCGTTCCTCCCCACCTAATAGCTTTACAAAGCATATAAAAGGGCTTGCAGAACGCATTTCAAGAGAGATTTCCAAGAGATTCCTGATTCTCCTCCAGCATTCATTCCAGCAAACACCTAGTTCCCGATCCTTCATCCTGTCCTATCCAGAGAGTTCCTCCGTCGACTCTACCAGTACCTGGGGAACCGTTCCGAGGCTGAGTTCAAGTTAGTGGTTTCGCCAGAAACGCCTGACACGCCAGCAATATTTTCCTCTAACCCTCCTAATAAGCTGAGTTCAAGTTAGTGGTTTCGCAGGAAACGTCTGACACGCCAGCAATATTTTCCCGAAACCTCCTAATAAGCTGAGTTCAAGTTAGTGGTTTCGCAAGGAACGCCTGACACGCCAGCAATATTTTCCCGAGACCTCCTAATAAGCTGAGTTCAAGTTAGTGGTTTCACAAGAAACGCCTGACACGCCAGCAATATTTTCCTTGTAAAAACCCTACACCGAAAACCGTTTGTAATTCAGTAATAACTAACGTAATATTGAAATCCCAGCTCCCTTGCATTTTAAATTTGGCGCCTTGCTATTCAAGCAGAATTAGAAGCTTCAAGCTATCTAATTGGAAATTACCTGTGTTAATCCTTGAGAATTGCAGCGGCCGTTTTGCCTGGGAATTCTGCGGACCGAACCGTCAACCTCGCCGAAGAATACACATGGAGGTGCCGAGGTTGCTAACCTAGAAAATCCTGTCAATTTGATAAATCGAGTTACAAGCGAAGTCCCGTCGTGTGGTACTTTCTTGTTTAGCTACATGTTCTCTATTTAACTTTTCCAAACCACTTACGTCTTTAATTATTTAATTGATTTACGCTGCGACCCACAGTACATTATGTACTAAGATTAGGCCACAGCGTCTTCGAACATATAGCATGCCAATCTGCAAAACAATAGCCCAATTTATACCGCAGCTTTTTTTATAAAGTTTGGTGAAGAGTCACACTAAAAAGGCAAAATGAATAAGTCGAATATCTTAGCGTTACACGGCAATAGGGTACCTATTTAACCGTTTGTCATTTAATATTCTGCTTCTTCAATTCTGTTATTTTTATTCTTATTTCCTCAAACGGTGTTTGGTTATTGCTTGTCTTCATGGCGTTACTTTTGTGCATGTTGAAACGACAACCTGGCTTGCTTGCCGGGGGTGTTTATTTTCATGTTTATGTATATAGCCAGTTTGTATTTGCCTGCGCTAATTATGTTTACGAATTTTAATCTAGCATAACGAAAAGTGTGGAGGAATTACCTTTCACTGCAACTTCACTACAACTGGGAAAAAGGTAACTTTCATGTGTACTGAGCTAGCTAGGTGAACAATAAGGGCAAATCATTTTAAAAATTTTAAGCGTACGAGACGTCTCATTTTAATTTAACGTACCAACGAAGGAGCTATGGAAAGCCTCATTTCAGGGTGTACTCTATTATCAATGCCTTCTAAGATTTGTTTGAAGGAAGTTCTTAAGCCATTGAAAAGCAATGGGGATACAGATCAGCGATGAAATTTTGTATTATCTTTCCTCTTCCGATGACCAACTCATCATAGCAGCGGACATAAATGACTCAAGTTACATGATCCGAAAGGGGTCTAACTCTGTCCAAAACCAAACATCTAAAAGTAGGAGGCGGTTAAGTGGAAGACTTGGAGAACTAGATCGAGAAAATCAAGCGATGCAAAGCTTTTACGTATCTTTAAGTAATCTTATCGTCCAGTGACAAAAGTTTAGAAGATGTGAGCAACAAAATGCGACAGGTTAAAAGAGTGATCCGACAGCTAAACTCGGTCCTGTGGAATAACAACGTAACAAGCACAAAATACATTATTTATCAATGGTGTCTATGAACTAAATAAGCGACAAAAGGACGC
The DNA here is from genome assembly GCA_940337035.1 of Agriotes lineatus. Classification (NCBI taxonomy): domain Eukaryota; kingdom Metazoa; phylum Arthropoda; class Insecta; order Coleoptera; family Elateridae; genus Agriotes; species Agriotes lineatus. Next base: position 38,290,663 of record OW679201.1, read on the forward strand.
TTGAAATGAAGTTCTGGAGAAGCACCAGTAGTATTCCTCAGCTCGACCATGTACGAAAAAGGACAATGACAAATGTTATGTGAATGAAAAAACAACAACTGGCACAATCGAAACATAACGTCTACTGTGGTATGGGCATCCGGAGCAAATGGACGGAAGCAGATTGCCGAAACGAGTATGGAATGGACTTCCACGTCTCAAATCGCTTTAGTACTTGAAGCAGACATACATTAGTTTTGTTGACTGGGAGGACCAGATTAGTAAATATGGTAAGTAGGCCCTCTTTGATGGACTGGGGATGGGATACTTGTTGCGAGCAGGAAAGCGAGGCCCCTTCAAGACATTTGTCTCCTACGTCAACTCACAAAAGGTGAACACAGCTATGATTAAGAGCGGATTGATTAAACAACAAATTCTGTATTTATCTGTCATGAGATCAAAAATATCCTTACAGTTATACATATTAAAATGTGACATCTGCAAGATTTTGCATTGAAGTAACATTAATTTGTTGTATAATTTCGCATTGCAGCTATCACGCTGCGTTACGACTTAACAAAAGTGACTTCAAACACAACCCCAGAAGCCATGCCTTTCCTAGCAATTTGGTTCATTCACCCAGCGACTTCAAAGAGCGGTGTTCAACATTGTTCTTTGATCGTCAAACTTCTGAATAAATTGTAATTTTAAACTTCTCCCTTTACTTTCCAGGCGGTGAGTTTTTTGCCATTATTCGCATACCAACCGTGCCAGTTAAAATAAAGAAACAATTTTAAAGTATAGACTGCGTCAATGCATGAATGGAAGTGTTGTCAAACGTAATAATATATCCGCATCAAATACCAAGATGCTGTTTACCACACAAAGTAACCTCGTTACAGCTCTGGGTATAAAAAATACAAAATGACATTTTTCTCCATAATAGCGTTGAACGATGAATTAAATATATAGACACAAAGCTCTATTACGTACCATTTCAATGCGGAGCGCTCGAGTTTTGAAGTATTCACGGAAAAGCATAAAGCTGGGGGCTGAAAGGCGAACTCGGCTACAGTGTCGATTTGTTTGCACGTGGGGCATAAATAATTAATGCAGCGTGCCCTCCTAGGAATACATCTCCAAGGAGACATTTAAATGAAAGCGAGCATTAGTCAAGAGCAAGGAGCACTTCTTCAGCTGTGGTGTAGTTGCGACACAGTCGCCATTTAGCGGACGTTGAAAGATCTCCAACAAAACATCTCCAATTTATGAAATTCTTAATAAAGACTTCTGTGCCGCAGGAGAAATTACAAAACGGAGCAAAACAAAAGCCCATCTTTTGATTAAATCGCACTCGGCCAATACGCTACAGTCTTTACAGATATTACCAACCATTTATTCCTTTCTAAACCGTTCTGCTAATCAAATCAATGCGTTTTTTAACCAACCAATGACAGGAAGTATAAATATAAATACTCACTTGGATTTTGCACAGTAGGTAGGTGACCATTATTTAAATATTCCGGTATTTACAGTTCAATTGAGATATACATTTTAAAAATTTAACAGATGATGGTAGTGACGAACATGCCGAGAAGAAGGAGATCGATAAGAGCGAAAGCAAATGAGATCAGGAATCTCCATAAATTCTTAAAAATGAAATGTGGACGACTCCTAGCCCGAAAGGGGAATGTCTGTATTTTAGATGCGCCTGGGGGACTTTGATGATAGTTCTGATCGTGCAATTTTAAATTCCTCATGTTGTGCATAAAATTCCTCTGACATTTCAATATTTTCCGGTCAGTGCGTCTCCTTTGTACTCATCACGACCCTCTATTCGAAACGTACGTCTCAGGCTCAAACGAATCCGAAGCCTACCCCACTAACCCATTTTGGTTCTGAGTTATGGTGGCGAAGAAAGGCATAATGGGGTATATTGGCACAGCAGGGAGCGATAATACCGAAATAGCAGTGAATGTTTTCGGTGACCCTGTTTTCGGCGGCTTCCAGCGATAAATCACTGCACCGGGACAGATAGTTCCCAGCCAAAGAATGCCATAACTTCCCTTTATTCAGAAATAAGGATAACTCATGTACCGAACGCTCCGAACGTTTCCATTGCAATTTAATGCGTTGGTTCGAAACTCGGCGGAATTTTAGGAATTGCGCGAAACACTGGCTAAATTAAATTTTTAATACTAATCGATTAATTCCGGGGTTTAAACACATGGCCCATCTAGCTCAAATGAGCCCGGAACAGAGTATCATATTAAAGGCAACTTTTGGATGGTGGTGCTTTCAATTAGATATTTTTAAAGGAAGTTATGTAAGCCAGATGAGTGTGATGTCAATTTAATGGTAAGATTAGTAAAACTTTCTAACTGGAAGGAAGGAAAAGATTTAGACTAGATTTATGTTTATTACAGTTTGATGCTAATGTGCTTCTGATTGGCAGCAGTCTTCCACGTTAAGCATTATTTGAATAGGATTTTCAAACGTCTAAGGCTCTTATTTGCCTGTATTTAGTACGCCAAGATTTAAAGGTGAAGTATAGATTTCAAACATTTTGTATTATTGATAGTAGGTAAGTACATGGTATTTTAAAAAAGTAGGTAAGTACATGGTATTTTAAAAAAGTAGGTAAGTACATGGTATTTTAAAAAAGTAGGTAAGTACATGGTATTTTAAAAAAAATGTTAAGTAGGTCAATCAAGCTATTGTAAACTTCTGATGCTAAACGTAGTAAGTACAGTCGAAAGAAGAAACGGAAATGTAGCTCCCATGCCCGGATAGTTTATTTTCATGCTTACAGATATAGCCAGTTTGTATTTGCTTGCTTCTTTTTATTGTTAAGCAGGTTTAAACATTGTAAGCAACATAGTTAAATGTGCGAGAATCCGGTCGTCTCTGGTGCTCAGCAACCAATCGGGATCCTTCGAACATTGCAGGTTCGTGGGGGATATGTCATTAGCCAGCGGGCCTTGTCCCAAGCTACATATGGGTGAATTACGCAAAATTGCCTATGGGGAAGAATAAAAGTGTCTTAATAAGCCATGCAGTATTTCAAGTTGGCTGCATAAGTTTGACTAGAGTAAACAGTGTTTACATGTTTAGCAACCGCCATTTTCATCGTGCACCTGATGAGAGTACAAAGAATGTAAATCCACGTAATTTCGTGACATTCATTGTGAAGCCGTGACGTCAGCCGTCATTGCGGCAACAGCTAACAGTAAGTTCCCCGCATACTGCGTGGTGAAATTCCACGCGTTACGCCGTTCAAGGTTTGGTGACGCAATCCGAGGCGAGCCCAATTCGAGGCTATGTTGCAGTTCTCCAGATCGATTTCCAGGTAACTTAATATTTATAGGAAGTGAATGTAGCTTCGGCAATAAGCTGTGGCTCCTGTTGGGTGAGGATCGCGCTGAAAAATGCGCTTACGCATGTGAATTACACCAGGTTTTGATGCATATAATCGCGTACAAGGCCGGCTTCAGACAGGACCTACTTCAGAAAGTTTAAGGTTCGCGTATAATGTGGTTACTTTGGCGTTCTATTTGAATATCGTTTAAAAGTACTTGTGTGACAGATATTATCCTGCTCTCATATAAACATAAATACGAGTAGCCTCAAGCTATATCGCCCGCAGAGCGTCCATTCTTATTTTAAAGAGTGATCAAAACAATTTCAAATATTGAACATCAAACAAACTTCAAAATGCTTTCAATTTGTCAAGCTTCTGTCAGGAATACAATTTGAGGTTATGTGGGGTGAGTGAAGAGACATTTTTTCGATCACAATATATTTTTGTTTAGGAGTGGCCAATTATTCTAGGTTTAAATCATATTTTTTTCGGTTTTCTTTGTTATTTTTTTTATGTTTTAAAGTCAATATACTTGTGTACGCAAACTGGCTTTGCTTGTGCATCTGTTTAAAGTCTATGCCAACCCGAGAACACTATAGATGCACACCAGCTTCCTATTTTTTGGTAAATATTGACCGTTCGTAACCACGACTCGATATTTCAAAGGTTTTCATGTATACTGAGCTAGCAAGGCAAACAAACAGGGTGAATCAATTATCAAAATACCAAGGCGTGCAAATTTGAATTTAACGTCCCGATTGAGGGACAAACAAGCGTGTTGTTTCAAAGATCATGGACAGACTGCAGTAAAAAAACGAAAAAACGGTTGGATACATAAATAGACAAATTCAAAACTGAGTCGTCACTAGAGTAACCCATAAAAAATCCGAAATGAACAGAAAATGAATAGCCTTCCGGAAACTGTAAGTCGAACTGAAATCGATGACATCAGGTATTCGAGAAAAACAATAATGCATTACCAACATGTGTCCTTGACACGTTGATAATTGCAACTGGGGCAAATGCCTAAAGATCAAACAACGACATACGCTAACTGTAACTCTTCAAGATAAAAAAAATAACCGATAAGGAAAAAAGAGACATAGAGAATGTCGAAAAATAGTGACAAAGTCTTGGGCTGGTTACATACTCGTAGCAAGAAGACTGGATGATAGATCTTTACCAATGCTATATTAGAGACCAAGGGTAAGTAAACATAACGTAGGAAAACCCCCGACTCCAGGTAGTCAAACAACATCAGGAAAATAGATGACAATCAGTACGAAGAGAAACCGAAATACAGGAATACGTAACCGAAGAAACAGAACGCAAAATTGATACAGACGTGCTACGTGTAGAAGTAAAAGGAATACAGGAGACTAATGAGGGAAACGTGGAGATGAACACTACTGCTAGGAAAACCAGGGAAGACTTCAAAAAAGCATTGAAGGTGCAAGTTCTTAGATATTTAATCGAATATATCACACTGGAAGAAATAGAAGCGACAATAAAAAAGAGATATCACTATGAGTAGAAGAGGATATCGTGAGATGTATAAAAAAGAAGATTGCAATACGCATGATACCGTACACATTTAACAGTTAAACTGAGAATCAAAATAAACTGATCAACATACAGTAGCGATTTGTCCCAGCAAGATATAAGTGTAGGATATATGGTCATCTTGCAAGCAGCTGTAAGAATAAAACAAATATGAATGGGAGATGCTTAAAGTACAACCAGCTTGGGCAACAAACTGTCGAAGAAATGCACGAATGATCTTATCTGTTACTTGTCACAAAGAGGGGCACGCGCCAGATGACGTAAGGTGCCCAATGTATGTACAATAAATTAGTAGGGCTAAAATCAAAGAAAATGCATGATATACTCTTAATAAGGGAGCATAACAAAGGATATAGTTAATAAAAAAACCTAGTTGACAGATAAATCCGGATACTAAATTGCCACGTCATACTAAAAATATGGCACATGTTAAGGCAATGGATACGTATGGGTGCAGTTGAAAGAAGCAGTAATATATACTTGCTCTACAGCACCTAATATTAGTAAAAATAATTTGATAAAAAAGATAGTCGGCTATAGCGAACTGCCAAATACACATTTCCCAGAAAATAAAATGCATGGTAAAGGGAAAATTTAATATGAGACGTCTTATTGATGTGCCACATTTGCGAACCATAGATACTACATCACAGCTGAGTGGATAATAGAATCGCATACCCCTACCTTCGAATCGAAAAGAAGAATGTACATATAGTTCGAACCATAGCAAGTACGAACATGGAAGCAGGATACAGTTATGAGGTCCAACGGAGCTGCAGGTTGTCGCCAACCAAAATGCTTGAAGAAACTGCGAGAAACGATTTAGGGTACTACCTGGCGAATAGGTCTGGATGATGTTAAACCCCCAACGAGGGTAGACCAAAGAACGCAATGTTGCGGTGCGGTACATGTAACTTTTTACAAACGATTAGCACAAAAGAGGTTCCCATTCATTATCCGCCTCAAAAGCATTAATTGGAGATTTCCAACTCCACGATATGAGAATCCCTCAGCTAATAACTAAACGAAACGTCACTTAAATGACCAAAAACTCGACCCATGGTACCCACACACAGTTTCAATAAATGTCGACGTAGCGGAACAAACAGTCACACATGTTGCCTCTTCCAAAGCTTGCGGTAGAATCTTGAAGCCAAAGGGAACGCGCGCTTGCGGTACTTATCGTGCTCTCTCTAACTCACACAAAAATTGCCAGTATTGCGTTAAGTTGCGCAACATATTTTATCAGAATTTCGCGCGAAAAAAACTACGCCACGACTAAACTTAAACATAAAAGTCAGTCAATGGGCCGCCAAACTGGCAATTAAGATAAGGCGTCAATTATACGGCAAGCAACTACATGTGAATTTGAATGATACGATGCCCAAGATATAATTACATAAATAAACCGGAAGAAGCCAGTATTTAAAATGAACGAAATAGATTTTAAAAACATTTAAAACCTAAATAAAGTGTCAATTTGAGCGTAGATAAAGCGGGAAAAGTACTAGTATTTGGAATACAAATACGGAAAGCGCTAAATTCAAAATTTGTCCTTGCAAAGGTTCGAACTCACTACCTGCAGGCTGAAAACGTAAACGTTTAGCAGCCGGCTATTTGCTCTCCAACGCATGCTCGCAAAACCAAGCAAGACAAGAATCTATGCTTTCGAAATGTGGGGTGACCATGATAGAGAACAAGGAAAATGGACTGTCAATTCGATTATATAGCGTATGATATCACTAATTCCTATTGAGATGCAGACAAAATTAAGAGGGAGGCGAGCAAACAATAACGAATGTTATAAAAATAACTTGTTATATGACGCTCTTTACAAAAAAAAACACACACACTTTGGCCAGGAGGATCAACGTACTGCGAAGTACACCAAAAAATCACTAAGGAAAGTAGGATTAATTTCAAAGAATTCTACAAAAACAGATAGAAAATTTGGAGATATATTCAGCATATGGTCAAAAATAAAAGAAGACCATGAAAAATTAAAAAGGAGTGCTGTTTCGTTAATTATGAAATCATGTTTCGGTAACATTAACTCAGTATATCAGATTAACGTAAAAATAGATGTTATTCTTGCTAATAATCCTGTTTGACGTGATAGTAATACTTTTAAACACGAGGCAACTCGTACTAACGAGAAGACTAATCAAATAAATAAAACAAGCGCTCTAGTACAGAGATGGTAAAATACTATACAGCCAAAGACACCTTTTTAAAGAAGCATACGGACTAATAACTATAGGACATGCACAACATGAATTTGAAACGTTGGAATGAGTTTACAGAATTGATTAGTAAGTATAATGCTAGAGGCTCATCTTGACATATACCGCAACTGATTACCGCCAATCCAAACAAAGCGACGTTTTGTCATGAGATTCGAATACATAGTTAGAGCATCACATTTCGTGTTTATCTAATGTCAATCTTACAATATAATCGGTACCTATATATAGATCCTGAAAATGTCTAAATTCTAAAACGCGGTTCGCTTACCATTTCCTGAGAAGCGACTAAAAGTCGCTTAAATTTTATCGGCTAAAATATCTGTACCTGGTAAAACGGTGGCTTATGCATGGCTAGAGTTGACTATATTGACGCATAGAACATTCCACATCAGGCTGAACGTGATTCATACGGATACAGCTGCATGAGTCACTCACCTGAAAAGACGAGAGTTTTTTAACAATTATACAACTTAGAAAAGTCCTGCTAATGGATAAGTCAGTGAAAATCAAACCGAACATTACAACTGCAGCCAGTGAAGTTGGTGGTGCCGATCTCCTTCCAAAGATTTTAACTGATATTTGCTAGCAGTGTTTTAATTACACGATAATCGCGCTGAATTACCAAATAACCGTCAATTTGTATCTCAATGATTCAGCCAGGTTTATCTATACCAATGATTCAACCATTTCCACTGTATTTCAAGGTAAGTTTTAAAGTTTGAAACTTCCTTATCGTCTATATTTCACTACGAAACATTTGGTTTTGCCATACAAAAACCTGCATGTAATCAACGCAATTTCTATTCAGCTGAATTGTGGTAACTACAAGAAGGCACAAACTGGATGTTATCGCGTTTGCCGTGTTTCCATTATGCAGCTGATAGCAATTACCCAAAAATTCTCATATTCCACGCGACAAAGACTACCATGGCAGTCGCTAGGTTACAAGATCATTCCAGTAAGTGGTTGCGAAGGAAACGTCACTAGGGGAGAGCGGGGAAAACCTCTTTGCAAATGATACATTAATTTAACCTCAAATTAACGGCACAGTTAATCGTCGAGGCGGCGTTACCGTGTTACAGTTTAATTAAATTCCGCTTAAACTTCGCATAAAGCGAACACTTTCTGAAGAATCTCTAGTATCGACTTTCCCACCAGCCCGATAGCGATTCGCGATAAAACTTGTGAGCTTCAACCGTAAAAACTCAATAATAAAACAACCGCCCTTAATCGCCTAGTCTGTCACGTATCGCTTAAAAAAAGGTCCATGTTTCTGAACTTTCGACCTAACATAGAGCAAGTTGCGACATTCATCAGCCCGAGACGTGGTACGGGCATTTGGACTTTGTCCGCTCCAAATCCCCCGAAGACGTTTGCTCGAACAAAGGCTTCGATTCGTTCAGTATGCAAGACGAGGAATCGGAACGAGGTAATGGCGAAGTTAATTAATTTAGTAATTCCCGGAACTCGGTTAGTATTTAAATTGTAGATGTGTAACTTGTCGCCTGACAGCATCAGCGGCGCTGCTGCCGAGGGATGTCACTTTCCATTCGGTTACAAACGAGTTACGGTTCTGCATTGTGTAGCATTACAAATTACGTGACAAAGGGATTTTGCAGGCGCGTATATTCGTGTTGTCGGAACTGGGGTACATAAGTATTGGAAATTTAGCAAATACTCGCGGTAAACGTAATTCAGAGGGATTTCCATTTCGATTCGAACCTGGACCAGATATTTCCCTGAGGATAAGTCGAACACGCTCCTAGAATGAGGGCGTCTGAATTTCCTACGACTCCACGAAGAAAAATATTGTCAAACTGCTCGATTTTTCAAAGAGTTATTGGTTGCTATTACATGCATATTTTAAACGTTAGAATTGTTCCTTTCTGTGTATCCTTAAATCAAACCTTCATATGCATTTCAGAGTGACAAATCAATACACACGAAGTTCTACTTTCATAACAGTATTAAAAGTACCCATATACAATGCGGGCTTCGATAATAAAACAGTTTTTCCAGCCAATGGAAGTATACTAGCTGATAATCTCAATTTATCTAGATTTCTATACTGTGAAACATAAATCAAAACTTTCGAAGAACCATATATTTACTTCATCACCGAACCGATAACCGATAACCTCTCCACGAACTGCCCGCTTTTGTAATCCGAGAACAAAACAAAGCCGAACACGAAACTGCCCTTGGCGGAGGAAAGTTTTACTCGAGAAGTACCATTGAATAATCTGGCAAGCAACTCCGTGTGGCTCAAATGACGTGATACAGACACATTCACAAATAGAAAATATTGATTAGACCGCAGCAAATTTATTGAATGATTAAATAGTTGTTCTATTTTGGCCAGAAACTAATGACATATCATAGGAGCCACCACATACCAGCACAACAGAAAATATATTTCAAAACCTAAAGTAGGTACTTCCTATCTTCTTACAATGGTCCCAATTAAATCAAGTATGTGCTGGCACCGCCATTATAAAGTCAGTATAAATTGTGATACATTCCATAATCCCTGGGAAGCCCAAAATATATTAGTGGTATTAGAAACTCACCTATTTCTCTAAAAAATGAACACATTAATCACAAATTATGCAAATCTGTTCAAATAGTACTCCTAAAAAATAAAAACTACCTATATCCGCAGTAATATTAAAATCAACCAACAATTCAAAAAATATATATAAAATCACCCATCTACTCCACTACATTGTAGCAATGAAACCAAGAAGTCTTCTGATATACCCCAGTGTCACAGTTGCCAAAACTATGGGCATAACCAAAATTATTGTAGATTACCACCCACATGTATTAAACACACATGTGGAATGCAATTCCAAAACAGTTAAACCGCAATGTCTGTTACAACATTACTAAACACTCCGAAATAATAGAAAATCGCAGTCACACGCTTCAAAAATAGCACGGGGCTAGAGGTGGAAGCTATCCTTCTCGTCCAGAAAGTTATTTTTTTCAGAAATGCGTTCTTTTTTATTTTTGCTTCGCAAACTACGCGTCGTGTCATGCCACGTGCGGATCTCTTTAGATGGAACCGTTGTCCGGTATGGGATCGACACAGCCGCCGGATCGCGTTGAGATATGGTGGTTTTCCATTGTGAAGCAAAATAACCACTCACCACTCAAAATCCTAGGTAGGACCCATTCACAAATATTTTGGCACGGGCTAGTGACCAGTTACATTTTTCTCGGGTTTTTTGTGTTTTCTTCGTTCTCAACGTTTTCTTTTCTGTTCACTGACTCCCAGCTGCCCTATAATTCTCCTTCACATTTTGGAATTCATCGTTCGAGTTCCCACCAATGCCGTTGAAATAAAGGTCGTGGGCATTCGATAATGCTACACCCGCCGAAAAGCAAAGGATCTGCCACCTACGGTCGGGAAGATCTCCAAGTCCAGCACGACCGTCAAGCGGCGCTCATTGCGCGCTCCAGATAGCAATTCCTGGGCTCGCCGAATGACACCTACGAGGGAAAACTGCTCGACGCCGACTTTGGACGTAGAATTAGTGTAAACGGCATTCAACTATCAGATGTATTGTTGAATATTGGTCATTCCTTTCTCTGTATGACGTGCATATCTTTCTTTACAATTCGTTAACTCTACTACATTGATGGCATTAATGACACCAAACCCTTCACAAGTGCAACACACTTAGTAGCTACTAAGAAGTGTACAGTCCCAGGATATCGCATTCATAAAAATGATAGCTCTATCATACAAAATCGAATTGAATAGACTCACACACCAAGTGCGATGGGAATTAATTACTTTATCACAGCTCCCAATACAACTACTATTTCTCAAAAGTAGATGCCAAAGAGTGTACCTTCGTGAAAGTGATTAAACATATTATCTGCAAATCATACATAATCCCATCATGAAATATGTTGATGTAGAGTGTTGTATTTGTATATATTCAGTAAAATGCTAATTAATACCAGAACCCCTACGAAAAGTCATTAACACTAACATCTCACCTGAAAATATCGAGCAACTTTCGTCGACGGACAAATTTTTCTACTAAATAATAATAAGGTTACTACTATTACACCATGAGAGATGAGAGAAGTCACATATGGAGTGCCCAACCAAATGCTACCATATTTACAATTTTTATTCAAACCGATGTATTCGACGACGCACCACCTGCAGACGATTGGAGGCTGTGAAAGCAAACAACACACCATTATTGCTTTCTTAGATGTAGAACAAGCCTTTAACAGAGTATGGCCGAAAGGTTTAATTTATAAAATAATTACCTTAGATTTCCCACTTTACTATGGTTTATTAGAAATGAGAAATTGTACCGCATATTACAAATGCCAACAATTACTGAATATATTCAAAAATATTTTTCCAATTTAGAAAACTGTTCAGCAGCGGTTCACTGTTCTCTATGAACTAAAGATATACACAAAAGACACAAGTTGCCGCAAGGTATAGTTCAATCAAGCAGTGAACAAAATGAACAATGTAATTGTTAAAACTTAAAATTTAGTGTTAGTGAATTTCAGCATGTAGTTCCAGATGCAACTATTCCAAGTTGTCAGTTATTGTGAATATTGTGATAGTGTTCAATTAATACAACCAAAAAAACCTAGCGAGTTGTAATATTTACTGTATATATTAAAAAAAAAACTTAATGAAGATGGTGCAATTGTTCATCACAAATAAAGCTTTCCGAATTAAATTAATACACCTCAGGGGTTTGTGCTAGAACCACTTCTCTTCAACTTAAACATGTACAATATATCTCAGAGAAAAGTTTTACGGTTAGTTGATCACAGATCTCTAATATGATACAACAACGGCAGCTAAAGTGCTTAAGAGCTCTTTAAATCCCCCTTTACTGTAGTTTAATCGATGGAATATGGAAATCAACTCTGCCAAATGCACCATTAATATATTCCCTCTGTGGACCATAAAGAAGCAGTGGTTAGGAGTGTTGGACTCTTATGCGGTAGGTCTCAGATTCGAACCTTGCCGATGGAAAGAATATTTCAAAAAATCCATTCATTGCCTGATGTTCGTATCTGGTACAATAAACGATTCTATCTGCAGAGTGGTCAACTGTGGCTTAATAACAAGATAATTACGCTATACATATTTACACGATCATAAACTCTGCGTAAGGCAATGAGGCAATTGTAAGGAGCATATTTCCATAGAACAAGACGCGTGCAAGGTGTACGTCGCTAGGTGTGATTGAAAATATTGTTTTGGCCCTCACGCCAACGTCAGATATCGAATGTCGAACAGTAAGAACAAGAAGAAGAAAAATGTAACAAACAATACAGTGAACGAACAGCTGTAGTGTGCTTAGCCAGGAAAATCTCAAAGACAAATATTGAGCTAAATGCTTAATGTTGGTTTCATGGTCATTTTTTTTAAAGCTTGCTTACTCTACAATAAAGTTGTCCAGTTTGCATTCCACAGTTACATCACAACTCTACTATTGCATCAAACGCAGACATTCCGACAGAAAGGAATTTTTACTCTATTTAACCATCTAACGCTCTCTGGTATGACAGTTATACCACTGTGCATAATCCTTTATCTAATAGACTTGTCTGTCCGGGATGCTGGTCCGTCCGGGACGCTGTTTCAGCAGCCAAACCGTAAGAGATAGAGAAAAAAGTTATTAAAGTTATATGTTTGGAATGGTCATGTCAGGTCATAAACCGAATTTCAGTCACGTGACACTTCCGGTTTGCGAGAAATCACGTGATTTCCGTCCGTCCGGGACGCTGTTTCAGCAGCCAAACCGTAAGAGATAGAGAAAAAAGTTATGAAAGTTATATGTTTGGAACGGTCATGTCAGGTCATAAACCGAATTTCAGTCACGTGACACTTCCGGTTTGCGAGAAATCACGTGATTTCCGTCCGTCCGGGACGCTGTTTCAGCAGCCAAACCGTAAGAGATAGAGAAAAAAGTTATGAAAGTTATATGTTTGGAATGGTCATGTCAGGTCAGGAACCGAATTTCAATCACGTGATTTAAAAAAATATTATTGTTTTTATTTAATACGCGTTCTATTTGAAAAACGGTCTTTTTTGTTTTATTAAATGAGACATTTGTCTCACTGGTTGCTAGTATTCAATAATACTTGTTTTGAAACTTACTACTGCTCTGAATCGTATTGTTTCCGTTCTACAGACATTACAGTTCCTTTGTCTAATCTTATATTTTCTAGAATTTGTTTCCAGTGTGAAACTATAGAATTTTCTATGTGCTCTGCTCAGTGAAAGCTGGAGTATTTTGAGTAATTTTTCTTGTTTTGCAATGTGCACTTGCAACAAAGTTCTTCTATCACATTCGACAACATCACAATGAAACTATGTTTCTAGCTCTATTTGTTTAATGATTCAACACTAAGTACTAATTTTATTCCATTGTGGAACTATAGAATTTCCTATATGGTTAATTTACTACAGTATTTTTTAGTAATTTTGCTTATTTTGCAATGTGTGTTTGCAACAAGGCTCGCTTATTCCATAACATTCGACCATATCACAATTAAATCCCTTTTTAATTCTATTTATTCAATATTCAACACTAAATAGTCAAATTTGTTTCCAGTGTGACACTATAGAGTTTTCTAAGTGCTCCGCTTAGTGAAAGCTGGAGTATTTTGAGTAATTCTGCTTGTTTTGCAATGTGCACTTGCAAGAAAGTTCTTCGATCACATCTGACAACATCACAATGAAACTACGTTTCTAGCTCTATTTGTTTAATGATTCAACACTAAGTACTAATTTTATTCTATTGTGGAACTATATAATTTCCTATATGGTTAATTTACTAAAAGCTACAGTATCTGTTTAGTAATTTTGCTTATTTTGAAATGTGTACTTGCAACAAAGCTCGCTTATTCGATCACATTCGACCATATCACAATTAAATCCCTTTTAAACTATTTGTTCAATTATTCAACACTAACTAGTCAAATTTGTTTCCAGCGTCAAACTATAGAATTTTCTATGTGCTCCGCTTATTGAAAGCTGGAGTATTTTTGAGTAATTTTGCTTGTTTTGCCACATGAACTAGCAACGAAGCTCAGTTATTCAGTAAGATTTGATCATACCACAATTAAATCCCTCTTTTAGTTCTATTTATATAATTATTCAACACTAACTAGTCAGATTTGTTTCCAGTGTGAAACTATAGAAATTTCTATGTACTACGCTTAGTGAAAGCTGGATTATTTTTGAGTAATTACACTTGATTTGCAATGTATACTTGCAAGAAGGCACACCATAATGACACTATGTTTTTAGGTCTATTTATTTATTTAATTATTGAACACAAAATACTACATCATTTTCAATTGTGAAACTATAGAATTTTCTATCTCCTTTACTAAAATCTAGAGGATTTTTTAGTAATTTTACTTATTTTGCAATGTGTACTTGCAGCAAATCTCGGTTATTCGATCACATTCGACCATATCACAATTAAATCCCTTTTTAAATTATATTTATCCAATTATTCCAGACTAACTGGTGAAATTTGTTTCCAGTGTAAAACTATAGAATTTTCTATGTCCTCCGATTAGTGAAAGCTGGAGTATTTTTGAGTAATTTTGCTTGTTTTGCAATATGTACTTGCAACGAAGCTCAGTTATTCAATAATATTCGATCATACCACAATTAAATCCCTCTTTTAGTTCTATTTATACAATTATTCAACACTAACTGGTCAGATCTGTTTCCAGTGGGAAACTATAGAAATTTCTATGTGCTCCGCTTAGCGAAAGCTGGATTATTTTTGAGCAATTACGCTTGATTTGCAATGTGTGCTTACAAGAAGGCACTTCAATCACATTCGACCACACCATAATGACACTATGTTTTAGTTCTATTTATTTATTTAATTATTGAACACTAAGTACTACAACATTTTCAATTGTGAAACTATAAAATTTTCTATCTCCTTTACTAAAATGTAAAGTATTTTTTAGTAATTTTGCTTATTTTGCAATGTGTACTTAAAGAAAATCTCGGTTATTCGAGCACATTCGATATTTATCCAATTATTCCAGACCAACTGGTGAAATTTGTTTCCAGAGTAAAACTATAGAATTTTCTATGTATTCCGATTACTCAAATCTGGAGTGCATCTGGGTAATTATGCTTGTTTTGCAATGTATACTTGCAACAAGGCTCTTCGATCACATTCGACAACAACACAATAAAACTAAGTTTTTAGTTCTATTTATTTAATTATTCAACACTAATTACTAAAACGTTTTTTATCGTGGAACTATAGAATTGTCTATGTGCTTCCTTTACTAAAATCTGGACTATTGTTGAGTAATTTTGCTTGTTTTTTAATGTGTACTTGCAACAAAGCTCAATTATTGGGTTCCATTCGACCATACCACAATTAAATACCTTTTTAGTTCTATTTATCCAATTATTCAACACTAACTAGTCAAAGTCGTACCCAGTGTCAAACTATAGAATTTTCTATGTGGTTCCTTTACTAAAAGCTCGAGTATATTTTTATTAATTTTGCTTCTTTTGCAATGTATACTTGCAACAAAGATTTTCGATCACATTCAACAACACCACAATGAAACCCGATTTTTAGTTCTGTTTGTTCCATTCTTTAAAACTAAGTCGTCAAATCTTTCTCCATTGTGGAACTATAGAATTTTTTATGTGCTCATTTACTAAAAGCTGCACTATTGTTGAGTAATTTTGCTTGTTTTTCAATGTGTACTTGCAACAAACTCAGCTATAGGATCGCATTTGACAATACCACAATTAAATCCCTGTTTTAGTTCTATTTATCCAATTATTCAACACTAACTAGTCAAAGTTGTTTCCAGTGTCAAACTATATTATTTTCTATGTGCTTCCTTTACGAAAAGCTCAAGTATTTTTTTAGTAATTTTGCTTGTGCAATGTGTACTTGCAACAAAGCTATTTCATCACATTCAACAACATCACAATGAAACCCGATTTTTAGTTCTGTTTGTTTCATTCTTTAACACTAAGTAGTCAAATCTTTCTCGATTGTGGAACTATAGAATTTTCTATGTGCTCATTTACTAAAAGCTGCACTGTTGTTGAGTAATTTTGTTTGTTTTTCAATGTGTACTTGCAACAAAGCTCAGTTATTGGATCGCATCTGACAATACCACAATTAAATCCCTTTTTTAGTTCTATTTATCCAATTATTCAACACTAACTAGTCAGATTTGTTTCCAGTGTGAAACTATAGAATATTCTATGTGCTCCGCTTAGTGAAAGCTAGAGTATTGTTGAGTAATTTTGCTTGTTTTGCAATGTGTTCTTGCAACAAGGCTCTTCGATCACATTCGATAACACCACAATGAAACTACGTCTTTAGTTCAATTTATTTAATTATTCAACGGTAAGTAGTAAAACTTTTGTCACTGTTGAACTATAGAATTTTCTATGTGCTTCTTTAACTAAAAACTGGAGTATTTTTGACTAATTTTGCTTATTTTGCAATGTGTACTTGCTACAAAGCTCGATTATTCAATCACATTCCACTATACCACAATTAAACACCCCTTTTAGTTCTATTTATTCAATTATTCAACACTAAGCAGTCAAATTTGCTTCAATTGTGCAATTATAGAATTATCTATGTGCTTACTTAACTGGAAGCTGGAGTATTTTGATTAATTTTGCTTGTTTTGCAATGTATACATATAACAACAAAGCTCTTCGATCACATTTAACACCACCACAATGAAACCCCGTTCTCAGTTCAATTTATTCAGTTATTCAGCAGTAAGTGTCAAATTTGTCTTCATTGTGGAACTATAGAATTTATATGTGTTTCACTTACTGAAAGCTGGAATATTTTTCAGTAACTTTGGCAACTTTGCAATGTGTACTTGCAACAAACTTCAATTAAACCCCCTTTTTCATTTGTATTTATTCAATTACTGAACACTAATTAGTCAAATTTGTCTCCATTGTTAAACTATTGAATTTTCTATGTGCTTTTCAATCACTGAGAACTTTACGATCTTATAAATACAGGGTTTTCCGATTGCTTTTCGCCATGTATCAGTTGTGTTTTACTTTATCTCAAATACCTTTCCCTCTTATCAACACAATTGATTCATGGGGAAAGCAATCGGGAAACCCTGTAAGTACCCCATTTCCAGTTCTATTTATTCAATTATTCAACATTAAGTAGTTAAGGTTATTTAAAACTCGCGTATTATAGATTAATATTGCTCATTTTGCAATGTAAAGTTGCAACATAGCTCTATCATTCGACCGGACATACCATATCAAAATAAAACCCATTTTTACTTCAATCACTAACACTAAATTTCATTAGGTGCTTCAATTACTTAAAGCTCGTGTGTTATAGTATAAATTTCTAAAATACAGTTTCCAAAAACCTGTACCAGTCGATCACGCACCTTACACCACAAGAAAGAGTCCCATTTTTGCTTTATTTAGTCAACTACCTACATAAAATATGTGAGCAAATGCTCGACTCTCAGCCGGCACGGGTTCCATTCCCGACGACTCTATAGGATTTTAAAAATCGTACGCTCCCCGGCTACCACACTAACACCTGTAGTAGTTGTTAGCCCCTAACAAGGGAACTCTTCCTCGATTTTCGACGGCCAAGGATAACCACCTACCAAAATTACGAATAAAGAGGAACCAAACAGGCCACTGCCCTAATGTAAGAGGAAGAGAGAAACATAAAATATCGATATTTTTCAGTGTAGAGGTGATGATCAATATGCAATCTATAGTAGTAGCTCTACCATTCGAGCACATATAACCACTGCATAAAAAACTTTCTTTTTGGTTTAGTTAATCAACACCAAAATAGCGCATTTTCCTCAACACAGAATTTTCTATATGCTTCGATTACTTAATAATAAATATTTTATGGTAAATTTGTTCAATTATTTACACCGCATGTAAATGTACTATGTAATTAAATTACTTAAATTTCGCGTATTTTAAAGCACTAAATGTTGTGCAATTTTCAATATATTGTTATACCAAAGTCTACCATTCAATATACACTTTAATTAATTAAAACTTGCTTAAAGCAGCTTTTTCAAAAGAAAATAATCAGTTACATAAATTTAAAGAGGAAAACATTGTTTTCATTCCTAACTGTTCACTCTTTTAGAACCGCAAGAAATTTTATATGAGTATGTTTCTGTAAATTTTTTATTTATATATGTAATGTAGTTACGAATAGCTTCACACCAAAAAGGTTTCCATATGTAGAAACTCTCGCAATACCCTTCGTTTCTAATTTCTCCGTATCTGTCGAATAAGGGTAAGATTAAATTCTTACAAAAACAAGTTACCCAAACCGTAGCTATACAAACAGCAGACGACATCAACATTAGACCGGTCTGAAGGACGTTAGAAGGGCTCTGGCTACTCTCCGCAAGCTATAAAAGCATCCAAGTTATTGCCAGAACTTCTTATTTATCACGTTTGCTGTTTCGTAGTAGTGAGGTCGCATCATCTCAATGTGTGCTACATTATCGTTACTTAAGAATAATACGTTAAAAGAATGTCACACAAGTTACGATACGAGTGCACTACATCGTAAAACGAAGGATGTGTAGTCGAAAGATTACACTCCCTCAATCGATCCTCCCCAATCAATTCTCATTTTTTAAACTGCCAGCGCCTGCTGTAGAGTTTCTCACGTTTTAGTACCTGAAACCGTCGGGGTCCCCTGAAACAAGCCTGTGGAAGCTTCTCGCTTGTCTTATCGAGTTCGACCAGGCAAATCGCTTTAGCTGCGATCAAAACTTCTACAAAGGGAGACGGGGTACATTAAAGTTTTTTGTACGTTTTGCTAGAAGGTGAATCCGTACCCCCATCTGCTCAAGTCTAAATCCTTTTATTAACAGATCATGTTCAGCTAGATGGAAACTGAATGGTAATTAGTTTGCTCTTGATGACCATAAAACTGTCTCCTTTTTAAATTATTTATAGCACAGCAGAAATCGAACCAACTAAATTTTCAAGCGGACTTTGTCATTACTCGCACACGACATTATCTAATATTTGAGCGGAATTAAATATCGCTACATATACATACATATCGCAAGGCTTTTGATCGTGTCCCTCTACGCCGTCTCATACACAAACTTGAACATTATGGAATTCGTGGAAACTTATTGAAATGGATTGAAAACTTTCTCACTAATCGCCGATTTGAAGTTCGTATAGAAGGAGTTCTTTCGGATACTCTTGACGTTAGAAGTGGAGTACCGCAAGGCTCAGTGCTTGGGCCTCTACTATTTCTGATCTATGTTTGCGATCTACTGTATAATGTTGCATCTCCAACTAACATGTTTGCCGATGACGTTAAACTAAATAACTCCCCATTAAACAATCATATTGTCCTTCAAAATGATTTAAATAGCATTAGTGAATGGTGTGAGATATGGCTACTATCTTTAAATGTGGAAAAATGTAACATTCTACATCTTGGAAAAACAAATCCTAAGCTAGCTTATTATTTGAACGGCCAGTCATTAAATATTGTGGATGAACAATGTGACTTAGGAATTATCATAACGAAAGATCTAAAGTGGTCCAAACACATCACCGTTGGCACAAAAAAGGCTAACAGATTAATCTACATGGTGTCTAATTGTTTCAAACATTTATCGAGTGATAATTTTAAGAAAATTTACAAAACATACATCAGACCTAACTTAGAATACTGTGCACCGGTGTGGAACCCTTACTTCATCAAGGATATCGATCTTATTGAACGAGTACAAAGAAGAGCCACGAAGATCCCCGTTGAACTCAGAGGTTTACCATATGAACATCGGTTATCGTTGCTTAATTTACCAACTTTGCAATCCAGGCGTACCAGGGGCGACCTTATTGAAACTTTCAAAATAGTCAACAACTATTATAACTCTCCGTTAAGAGACATGCTCAATTTCAGTGACTATGATGGTCTGAGAGGTCACAATTTTAAACTGCATTGTGACAGATTTTTCAAACTTGTGCGGGAATACTTTTTCACAAATCGCATAGTGAGATTATGGAATAGTTTACCTGTCTGTGTAGTCGAGAGTTCAAGTGTAAATTCATTCAAAAACTTCTTGGACGCCATATGAATAAGTTTTAAATTAGCGTTAAACAAGTTTAAAATATTACAAATGCATTTGCACATTGATGTACAATCCGTGTTGGATAACTTCAGTCTATACCTATAGTTTAAAATTTACTTAAAATAATTGTTTTTTTTAATAATTGTTTTTTTTTTCTGTTTAAAATTATTTTCTTTTTTCGCTTTTTCATGTTTTTCATGTTGATTTGTATTTTCTTTTCTTTTGCTTTTGTTAATTGCAGAACTTAGTTGTCTTGTTAAGTTATCATGTATAAAATATTTGTTTTGTTAAATGTACACAACACAGATGAAAGTTGTATCGGCTTAGCCGCCTACTTTCTATTCAATAATAAATAAATAAATAAAAAATACTTTATTTGTATTGCAAGCAAACTTTGTTTTGTTTTCTTCTTTCGAAAACCTGCTGTCATTTAGTGGTTTTGGGCATCTCTCTTAATTTTGACGTTTTTATCGCTCCCACACCCTAGACTGAGTGCAACAGCGACACTGCAGATACATTTTAGGGATACATTGGTATCATCACATAGCCAATGAAGATGTGTTAAGAAGAGAAAATTACAGCATAATTGACATCCTAGTTACTACGCCCCGCCTGCAATGGGCCGGCCACCTCATCAGATTAGATGACCATCGTTTAGACAAAAACGTAATATATAGAGAACTTTTCCAAGAATCCAAAGAAGCAGGAAGTCAAAAACTACGCTATAAGGACATCATCCATGAGTCACTAAAAAGTGTCACCAACAATCATCAATGGGAAAAGCTCGCAACAGAGAGAACACACTGGAGACGGATAGTTAATCAGCACAACGGTCCCAGAGAACGCCAAAAAACAGCTCCGTCGCCAAGACGTTACAAGTGCCCAGAGCCCAGCAAAATAATTGCGTCCAGGATTGGATTATACAGCCATAGTAGAGAACATATGAGCTGATCTTGGATATCCCCCCCCCCTATACTCAAAATCGAGTTTTTGGCTATAATTATAAATAAAAACTTGTCGCTACATTCAGCGATTTTGGAGCCTCTCTATCAATTTTCCAATTTCTATCGCTCTCACTTGCTTGGATTCATGTCTATCTTTCTTTTAAATAAATCTCTCTCTCTCTCTCTCTCTACGTTCCAGTTCCCGTTGCTCACATTCGCTCGAATTCTGGTCTATTTGTGTATTTAGAAGTTATGTTGATGTTTTTGAAAACCTGTCGTTACATTTAGCGGTTTCTTCATCAATTTTCCCATTTTACCGCTCTCACTTGTTTGGATTCGGGTCTAGCTTTCTCTTAAAAAAAATCTTATGTTACTGTTTTCGAAAAAACGCCGTTAATTTAGCAATTTGTCTCCTCTTTCTCAACTTTCCAGTTCCCGTTGCTTACATTCACTCGATTTCTGGTTTTATTTGTATTAAGAAGTTGTTTTGTTGATGTTTTCGGAAACCTGTCGTTACATTTTGCGATTTCGGAGTCTCTCCGTCAATTTTCCAATTTTTATCGCTCTCACTTGTTTGAATTCAGGTCTATCTTTTTCTTTAAAAAAATTGTTATATTACTGTTTTCGAAAAACTGCCGTTAATTTAGCAATTTGTCTCTCTCTCTCAATTTTCCAGGTCCTGGTGCTACACATTCGCTTGAATTCTGGTTTATTTTTGTATCAAAAAGTTGTTATGTTGATGTTTTTGAAAACCTGTCGTTACATTTAGCGATTTTTGAGTCTTTCCATCAATTTTCCAATTTCTATCGCTTTCACTTGTTTGGATTCGGGTCTATCTTTCTCTTTTAAAAATTCTTATGTTACTGTTTTCGAAAACCCGCCATTAATTTAGCAATTTGTCCCTCTCTCTCTCTCTCTCTCTCTCTCAATTTTCCAGGTCCTGGTGCTCACATTCGCTTAAATTCTGGTTTATTTTTGTATCAAAAAGTTGTTATGTTTATGTTTTTGAAAACCTGTCGTTACATTTAGCGATTTTTGAGTCTTTCCATCAATTTTCCAATTTCTATCGCTCTCACTTGTTTGGATTCGGGTCTATCTTTCTCTTTTAAAAATTCTTATGTTACTGTTTTCGAAAACCCGCCATTAATTTAGCAATTTGTCTCTCTCTCTCTCTCTCTCAATTTTCCAGGTCCTGGTGCTCACATTCGCTTGAATTCTGGTTTATTTTTGTATCAAAAAGTTGTTATGTTGATGTTTTTTAAAACCTGTCGTTACATTTAGCGAGTTTTGAGTCTTTCCATCAATTTTCCAATTTCTATCGCTCTCACTTGTTTGGATTCGGGTCTATCTTTCTCTTTTAAAAATTCTTATGTTACTGTTTTCGAAAACCCGCCATTAATTTAGCAATTTGTCCCTCTCTCTCTCTCTCTCTCAATTTTCCAGGTCCTGGTGCTCACATTCGCTTGAATTCTGGTTTATTTTTGTATTAAAAAATTGTTATGTTGATGTTTTTGAAAACCTGTCGATACATTTAGCGATTTTGGAGTCTCTCCATCAATTTTTCAATTTCTATCGCTCTCACTTGTTTGGATTCGGGTCTATCTTTCTCTTTTAAAAATTCTTATGTTACTGTTTTCGAAAACCCGCCATTAATTTAGCAATTTGTCTCTCTCTCTCTCTCTCTCTCACTCAATTTTCCAGGCCATTGTGCTCACATTCGGCCGATTTCTAATCTATTTTTGTATTAAAAAGTTGTTAGTTTGGATATTTTTGGAAAACTGTCGTTACATTTAGCGATTTTGGTGTCTCTCCATCAATTTTCCAATTGCTACCGCTCCACTTGTTTGGTTTCGGATCTATCTTTCTCTTTTAAAAAAATCGTATGTTACTGTTTTCGAAAACCCGCCGTTAATTTAACAATTTGTCTCTCTACCACCCTAATATTCTCAATATTCTCAATGGGTTTCCCCTTCCTTCTATGTGGGAAGTGTTACTTTCTAAACCCCGCCTACCGTTACTCAACTGCGACGACACTTGCCTGTAAATCGCCTTTCTCCTTCCAATCGTTAGAAAATTTTCGTCTCTTTTGCTTTTCCTCCTGTTGAAGACCCTAACGAAAATATGCGAAACGTTGAGTTTATTATATAATTGCTATATTACGGTTTTCAAATTTTGGATTTTCTCTCTCAATTTTTCAGTTTCTGGTGCTCACACTTGTTCGAATTCAGGTCTATTTTGGTATTAAAAAGTTGTTAAGTTGATGTTTTTGAAAACCGGTCGTTACCTTTAGCGATTTTAAGTCTCGCTATTAACACTTGTTCGGATTCTGGTCTATTAGGCCAGTCATTTGAAACGTCGTAGGTCGCAAAAAATTGCACAGTTTTGATTTTTTTTGGATGATGTTAAGATAGATACCAATAGACCTGTGCTAACTGCGTGGGGCTCGAAAAACCTTTTTTTTTCGGACTTTTTTCAGTTTTTGGCTTATTACTACTAAAAGGTTCATCCTACGGAAAAGGTCGCCCTGTACACTTTTAAAGTTGACAAAATTTTCTAAAATTTGAATATGAAAGCTTCATAGGGCCAATATGTCCCGAGATACAGCGCTTTAAAAATTGGCTATTTTTCCTAAAAAGTTCGAAATTGTAGTTTTAGCCGTCTTGCGAGCAGAATATCGGTTAAAATACTCATCCTACAAGGAAAGTCATGGGGGAATGAAGTTGTAGAGCAGTTACTTAGCTTTAATTTAAGTATAAGTGGAGCCATATAGGACCAATAGTTCCCTTGTTATCAGAAAAAAACCAAAAATTAAGGAAAACTGATTTTTCAAGAAATGGGAGCTTCTGTTATTAATATTGCACAGTTACCTATAGAATGTTAGAAAAATGACATTACATTTATAAATTTGATTTATTGTTATATACAGTGTCCGCCAAAATGTCGGCATATGGGAAAAAAATTATTTTTGATTTTTCAAAAAAACCTTACGTCAATAATCTGTGCCTTTTCAGCCGGTATTATACAGTGGCCTTGTTATTTCAAAACTATTCAAGCTAAATCGATAAAATTTAATATGCATGCTGTTTACACAGCCTTCTATTATTTCCACAGTTTCGTTATTTTTTTAATTGACAAGGCCGGGAGCTGCACAGTCAACTTAATTTTTTTTAAATAGGAAAGGGGGTCAAACCGCATACCGTTTGAAAGGTATTTTCAAGTAGAATTCAGCGACATGCTGCTTGCCATAGTTATCTCTAAAGATAACTTTGCTATTGTAAATTAGAGACTTGGAGTAGGTATTAACTGGATAACTGAAGATTTAGTGAGCGCTGAAAACATTGGTTAGTTTATGTTGTTTAACGAACGTCAAAAGCTTAAAACTGTGCCCGAAGTGCTAAATTATGAAGCATCTTACAGAAAAAGAACGTATAGAAATCTTTAATTTACAATAGCGAAGTTATCTTTAGATATAACTATGGCAAGCGGCATGTTGCTGACTTCTACTTAAAAATACCTTTCAAACGGTATGCGATTTTATCCCCCTTCCTATTAAAAATAAATCAAGTTGGCTGTGCAGCTCCCGATCTTGTCAGTTAAAAAAAATAACAAAACTGTGGAAATAATATAAGGCTTTGTGCACAGCATGCATATTAAATTTTATCGATTTAGCTTGAATAGTTTTGAAATAACAAGGCCGGTTTCATACACTTGGTACGCACTGTATATACCGAGTGATTTTTACTTATTTAGAAAATGGGGTTTTTCGAAATTGTCAAAATCCGAAAAGTGCTATGTTTCGGAAATTAAGTAATATTTCAATCAGATTTTTTAGAGTGTGTTATTTTTAGCTAATTAAACAATCTCAAGATCAGAAAACCCCTAATTTTTTTCAACTTTAGCTAAAAATTAATTTTTCAATTTTTTAAATATTTTTCAAAATTTCATATACCAAGACAATATTAAAATTCAAATTTATAATAATAAAAAATAATATAAAATGTTAATTAGTTCTTTAGATTTTTTATTATTTACCGAATAGTAGTATGTTTGCATAATTTTTACGTTTTTATGCAACGCGCATTTTAGAAGAAATATTTTTCAATTCTATTTAATCTCTATTTAAATGGCTTCAAGAAATTCTAATCTAGCCCTGTTAGTGAATTACTGTTACAAATATCCTATAAATGATATTTTACAGTTGTCTAAATGAAGAGATTTTTTAGAAGATGTAAATTGGACAAAGAAAAATCTCCTCATTTAGACAACTGTAAAAGAACATTTACAGGATTTTTGTGACAGTAATTGATTAACAGGGCTAGTTTAGAGTTTTTAGAAGCCATTCAAGTAGATATTAATTAGAATTGAAAAATATTTCTCCTAAAAAGCGAAAAACGAAAAAATTATGCAAACATACTACTTTTCGGTAAATAATAAAAAATCTACAGAAATAATTAACATTTTATATTAGTTTTCCCAATTATAAATCTTTAAAGTGTTCACATAAAAAAATTTAGCTTTAATATTAAGTCTTAGTATGTGAAATTTTGAAAAATATTTAAAAAATTGAAAAATTAATGTTTAGCTAAAGTTGAAAAAAATTACGGGTTTTCTGGCCTTGAGATTGTTTAGTTAGCGAAAAACAACACACTAAAAAAATCTCATTGAAATCTTATTACTTAGTTTCCAAAAAATAGCACTTTTCGGATTTTGACAATTTCAAAAAACTCAATTTTCTAAATAAGTAAGAATCACTCGGTATATATGATAGGGGCTAAATAGGGTTTTAGACAAGCACAAATTATTGACCAAAAAGTTTTTTTTAACTGTACTCAATTTAATTTTGCTTAATATAAACCATTTTCTACCGAGTTATGTCTTTATTACCTTTTACAAAAGTCCTGCAATTCGTCAGGCTCTATTTCTTTAAAAATCCGTTTTTCTTAATTTTTCGTTTTTTCCTGATAACAAGGGAACTATTTGTCCTACAGGGTTACGATTGTGCTTAAATTTAAGCTAAATAACTGCTATATAATTTCATTTCCTTGTAGTATGAGTATTTTAGCCGATACTTTGCTCGGAAGACGGCTAAAACTACAATTTCGAACTTTTTGGGAAAAATTGCCAATTTTTGAAGTGCTGTATCTCGAGACGTATTGCACCTACGAAGCTGCTGTTACGCTCAAATTATAGCAAATTTTGTCTACTTTAAAAGTGTACAGGGATTTTTCAGTAGGATGCAGATTTTAGAAATAATAAGCCAAAAACTGAAAAATGTCCGAAAAAAAAGTTTTTTCGAGCACCACGCAGTTAGCACAGGTCTTTCGAACCTGCAAACTTGGTTTTACACTATTGGTATCTATCCTAATAACATCCCAAAAAATCAGAATTGTGCAATTTTTTGCGACCTAACGCGATTTTTGTGTCTACGGTGACTGGCCTATATCTTTTTATTAATTTGTATGTTACTGTTTTCAAAAACTAGCCGTTAATTTCGTAGTTTTGGAGTCTCTCCGACAATTTTCCAATTTCCAATCGTTTTATAAAAGTGTTATGTTGTTGTTTTCGAAAACCTGCCGTTAATTTAGTAATTTTGGCGTTCCTATCAAAGATAGATGCGAAGCTATTTTGAACATTTCAAATAAACCCACTTCCATCAGGGCATAACGAACACAGGAGGTGTTTGGTATAGATGTACCGATTAGTGATTCCATCTCGTCTCGAAATTCGAGATCGTGATTGATATTTTTCGATCTCGAATATTAAGACGAAATTAAGAAAAATCTCGAATATTCGGGACGAGACTAACAGACTCAATAGTATTTTTAAAACCAGAATAAAAACGAATAGAATCGGCCGGAGGTTGTTACGCATCAAGACCTCTTGGTTGCCAAAGCCGAACTGGTTTGAAGACCACATGACCACGTAATATAAGCAACCCAAATTTGGCAGTTGCGCTGGCGTGCCCCGTATTACAGCATGCTTGTATTCATAAAAATAATTTTATACACACTACAGTTGACACAACTTAACTTCGAGAACACTTTAGAGAAAAAAGAAAAGAAATAAAATGTACGTTCAAAAATTAACACCACGTGAGAATTCAACCCAAGAACGCAACTGCTTACAAATGTTAAATCAGTGATTGCATGCAAAGTTAGAGCATTAAATTCACTAAATTCAATCATTCATGATATCTCTATATGATAACGGCCATGCCACATTGAAAGCACCGATTCAACAGATTACAAAGGCTGAATGTGTCTTAACAACCAGACGACGCCGACGCGGACATCCCAAATAGCACTGATCAAAACCACTCCATTCCAACCCTGGTGTGGCTAAGAATCGATAAGAGCTTGCATCGTCTTTTCTCGTGTATTATTGCTTCTGGATAAATAAATATCAGTATAAAATATTTTTAGACAAGTAAGCTATCACGCTTCACCCACTTTCTTCAGTGACGTATAATATTTCAAATTGAGCTCAAGTCTAATGGAATTAGTCATCGTGTTCAAATCAAGCTACAGTTAACATCTTCTGAGGAATTATTTAATATCAAATGTTATTTTGATAGAACATATGTTTCGAGTGCGATCTTAGTTGAACCCACATCAAACGATTGTCTAGAAATATAACCAAACCCAGTGTTGAGGCATCTAATTAATTGCAATGCGTTTTGGTGGATGGAGCAAATCAAAATGGCCAGAAAGTGGAAAGTAGAACCCTGGACACAGCCAAAAAGTGAGCAAGAGTTTGAAGCATGCTTTAGCCAGACTGCAAAATAAATCATCAATGACATATAAGCCTTGAGCGACCTAATAATCAATAAGATCACGGAAGCACAAAAAAGGGTATATGAAAAATAAGGAAAATAAATAAAATTAAAAACGGAAGAAAGAATTATACAATTTTAGATACCATAGAAACAAAGCAGCTGATGTGGTATAATCACCTACAAAGGACGGAGGAAACCAGATGACCAAAAAGAATGTGGCAGTGGCAACCCCCTAAATGAAGGAAACGCGGCCACCTCTCAAAAATTGGAGGAATGATATACAGGAAGCAATGGCTACAAGAAATTTACAAGATGGCGATTGGCAAGATAGGAAGAGTGGTGGAAAGTTTTTGTGTAAGATGATGGTGAGAATTGGCATGTAGATAGCAATCAGTGTGGGTGGGTTTGCAATATACAGAATGACAAACTTTGCCACTGGGTTGACGAGAAACCTATACATTTAAAAAAGGACAGGAGCCGTTACTTTATCTATCTCCATGGACGTTCAGTGCAAAATTCGTAACTCTGAACACCAGCGCTGTCTCAACTCGAGTCTCTTTTCATCATCAGCCATCGCCAAACACCAACGTGATACCGGCCATAAGATCATTTTTAATGAAACTTCCATTATCTGCAAATCCCCATTTTTCTTTAGCAGAAAGATTTGCGAAACACCCTAATAATCTCAATCGGGACGACTCGACGGCTTTTCCCTTCTTTCTATATAGATAGTGCTAATTTCTAAGCCCCGCCCACCGTCACTGAACCGTCCGATTATTAGTTTTGCCTCTGGTGTGGTTTACACGTTGAATTACCGTGCTCTTTTGCTTGTCTTCCTGATGATGCCCCTTACGGAAGTGGGCAAAACTTTTAGTTCTTCGACCTCAATAATGACACGGTCCAATCCCGGAAGTCGTTTGTTACTTAATGACAATGGCCCTGAAAGCCTCCGAAATCACCTATACTAATTATTAGCATGCTGACAAAACTATAACACCGAGACACTCCTTCAAGTTGGAACAACTCCATAGTGATGCTTCTTCACAACGAAGGGGATGAAATAAATTTGGGAAACTACAAAACCATGACCTTTCTGAACCATTTCTACAAGATATTCACTCGTATAATCACCACCCGACTAGAAAAAAAACTGGACTTTTAGCAAACAAGAGAGCAAGCTGTTTTCAGACTATGGAATCAATAACCATTTGCAATATATTAAAATTCTGATAAAAAGTAGCAAATTACAGAAAATTAAATATAATGTGTCAAGATGGAACCAATGCAAAACTACACAGCTAGATGGACAAAACAACTATAAACAGAAGTCACTTCTTGCTGCAAGCCGAAATCCCCCCCCCCCCCTTTCAGTTTTTATTTTCATCAATTTCTGCACTATTATTTTACTGCTTCAGGGGATTTCTGGGATATATGACTCAGATTCACCGACATTTCCTTCCTCTTTTTTTTAGACATTTGAAGGCCTTATTCCGTCATATACAGGGTTTTCATTAATTCCCATGTCCCACGTGACCATGTATTCACCCTAAATGCTAGGCAACCAAACTTACACGATTGGCAGTACTCCCTAAATACAGTAACACAAAATTATCAGTGGCGTAGACACGACACAGACTAAATAACCCTTTAAATCTTCCGAAAATTGCTAAAGCCGACGCGAATGTAATTTTAGCGATCGCTGCGGACGGTCCCCGAGCGGAGGCTCGTCGGCCACCAACCTCGTTCGGTCGGGGCCGTTGAAAACTGCCGAAAATTGCTTCTAAACAGCAAAACTAAACGTATGAAGTTTAGAGGTTAGATGTGACGAACGTCTACCTATGTCGCGTTGCCAATTAGTTTAGGGATATTACCAATACCACCAACCTTCGAAAAACAAATTTATAGCGGCAAATTTAAATTTAGTCACGTGGGAAATGGAAATTATAAATATAAAAATATAATCACCTGATATAGGTAATATATTTCAATAAAGCTGATGTGCTCCGCACATATTTCATTCTACCCTCTTTGCCACTTGTTTGAATTCTCTCAAACAAATATCTTCATTTCTTCATGCCTGACAAGAGATGCCTTTTGTGAACATTTTTTGTTAGGATTAGCAATCAATTTCGCTTAAAATATAAAAAATGAAAAGTCGAATTGAATAAAGCCACCCCTTCAACAAAACTGAAAAGAATTATGATCATTACCGAGAAGAAGAATAGAAAACACGACACCTTGAGGGGTGGAGTGCCATCTAAAAACCGAGTTGGCTTAGCCTCGGGCGCAAAATAGCCTTAATCAATAACCAGAAAATCGGCAGCGATAAAATTACGATTTATGAACTTGAAGCACTCCAGTTTAATTAAATTTAGCGAAATTCCTGCGAAATTTCCTTGACGTTTCATTAAGACTGTAATTTTTCCCTGGCGTTAACGTCATAAATACTTCCCGTCAACTTTTCCGACTTTTCAGTTGTCGCCCGCACCCGTAGCAATCGTGTTGCAAACATTATTTGGAGCAAAAAACGCCGCCATTGTGCCACCGCCACAAGGACGTACGTCTGCAACAAAGGGTTCATTATACACGGCTGCCGCGGATATTCCGCCGCCTGGAATGTGAGAAAGCCAGACAGGATTTCCTCCGAATCCTTTCGCGATCCTTAGATCCAGCGTGCATTTTGTAGCCCGTAAACATGCAAACATGAGCAGCCTTCAAAGGACCTACAGAATGGGCGTCTTGTCGATAGGCACTCCGCGACAAAGGGAAGCATTAATAACGTCCGCAATTTTCCCGCTTTCCAAAAACTGGGATGAAGATGACAAGTGGCAGCGACCGAGGCGACCTAGGCAGATCCGTAGCCAGATATTTTATTTTAAATCGTTAATATATTTTTTTAAATGTTTTATTGTAAATGCTTTTAGAGGTCTTCTCAATGGCCATCTAGCGTTCTAATTCTATAATACAAGCGTTGGGTGTCCTGTTCTCCCATATGCTCTACACGTACCTACTTTCTGTTGTTATACTTCAGCTTGCCTTATGCTTGTGCTGCTATAATTTAACTTTGGCCTGCCAGTTAGTTGTTTTTACTTATGGACCAAGTGTAGCCAGTATATAACATGAAGGGACCAGGGACCACTTTATAAAATTACACCGGTTCTAGCCCCAACTTTATTTCTAAACGTATAAACGTGTAACATTCCATTAAAGTAGTAAGATTGTTTAATTTGTTTATCAAGTTATCAACTTCTGGATGCGAAACCGTAAGAAATTAAATTGTTAATTTGCATGGTCGCATATACAATTTATGTTGATCAGTCTTTTGACTGGTTAGTCGCGGCTTGACACTATTGCCTGTCTCCACCATTTATTTAATTTCTACAATTTTGACACTCTAACTTAAATTATTTGCTCTATATATTGCATTCTTGGTTTTCCTTATACATTTATACATGCTACTCATAACGAGAATCTGGGCCCCTTTCCGATATAATTTTCAACTTAAGCATCTCTAGCGGGGAACAGTTCACTAGCCAGCGGGCCTTGCCCCAAGCTAGATGTGGATGCGTGGCTCTGAGTGCATCGTGCCTAATCGCCTACGGCGAAATAAGTGGAAGCGGCTGGAAGCCTTGCAGTAAATGGTCGCTGCCTATTAGTATTTGCATGTCCAGCAAACGCCATTTTCTTGTACACACCAGGTACACCAATATACCAAAAGGTGTATTCGAGACGCTTCGAGGGGTTGGAGTGGCGTCAGAGCTAACAGGCCCGCTGCCTTCGTGTGGGATCGCACAGGATTCAGTCAATATTTTTAGTACGCAATCCAGGGCGAGCCCAAAATGTGGCACAGCAGGTTGCAGGCTTCCAGGATTCACATGTAACCTGCTACATACACGAGATGTTTGCAATTACGCGATAAGGGTTCGCGTTCAACTGTGAGAAGCTTTCACGAGCGCGAAGAAATATTCTTCATAAACAAATACAAAAGCGAATTCTGCCTTGTTTTCATGCATGCAATCGTGTACAGAGTCGGCTACAGACAGGACCGGTTTCAGGCATTTTAACGTTCATGCCTTTAAGGACAGCTATTTCATCGCTATGAAATATAATTGCCGGTAAACCCAAGCTACATCACCGGTATTTGTGTAAGAAAATTCTTGTGTATGTGTTTAAATCAGTTAGTCCAAAAGCAGCACAAGTACAGACCAGCTTCCCATTTTTTTGGGAAATAGTGACAACTCATAACCACGACTGGGTATTTAAAAGAGTTTCATGTATACTGATTTAGCAAGATAAAAAAAAGGAAATGAATTATTAAAATACTACGACTAGTGGCTGAACAAACGGCTCGTTACAACCCCCTCCTATTATTGTGCTGGGTTGTCTTTCTTTTCTTAAAAGTTGTCTTATCAAACTGTCTCTTTGTTATTAGTTTCCATAATTGGTTTTTTGCACCATCTTCACGTAACACGCATTCGTTGGTCTGTCTTTCGATTCAACTAATCTTTAATATTCTTCAATCCTCAATCGCCTCTAACTTCTACCTGTCGTCCAATATTAACTTCAGTAAATCAACACTCCACACAGCAGTTTTAGTAAATGGTTTTCCAGCTGTTACTGATAGTGCTTTTGATGTTAGTACGCCCTTTTTAGCATAGAACGCCGTTTTCGCTTGAACAATTTTCACTGTGATTTCCCAATCACATCTCCATCTGGTGTCATGAGGTTGTCCAGGGAAGAGAATTCGTTTACTTGCTGAAATCGAGTATCCCTTAGTGTAATGCTCACATTAATTATATTATTACCCTACACCATAAATGTGGTGTAATGGAGCCTACAACAGAATGCTCCGAATACCCTAGACAGCCAATACAACGAACAATGAAATCCTTTGAGAACTGAACAGCCAGATCAGCAACCGTCTCCTGTGCTCGATGGAGAAGAAAGTAACATCCTTCCTTGTGGTCATGTCATGACAAGATACAACATAGAAGAACTTATAAGCCAGGTCAAAGCCGACGGCAGAAGAAGATGCATATCATCCAATAGATTTATAGATCACATAACCAACATGACGAATCTAGAAGTCACAGAAAGGATGATAAAAATAGAAGATCGAGAAGCTTGGCAAGAGGTGGCAATGCCTCAAACCGGTAGACAATAGAGGTTACGACGTTCAAAGTGGAAGGACTGAAGAAATAAAGAGAGCGAGTGAGCGAGAGAGGGAGAGAGATGTTTACAAATATATCTTGCATAGCGCCATAGCTATATCGTGTGCATACTTTAACATATCACTTGTCGCTCGCACAATTTTTATTCCATTTTGATTAAATATTATTGGTAAGAGCATATACGTATCCTTGCTGTACTCCTTTTCATATATGTGTATTCTTGGTCACACGTTATAAACAGTAGAAAAGTGAGTGAAGCCAAAATCCTGAGCTACAATTAGGGTGTAGCGACCTGAATTTTAAATACACAATCTGGAAGTATTGGGTATTCAAGCCTAAAGAAATCGGTCAACTTCGCATTCATATATGCATTCCAATTTCTGATTTCCCTATTGCAGCGATGATACTCCACACCGCTTACTTCACAATGTTCTAAAAAAGTCTGTCAATAAACAAATTCATGGCGAATTCGTAAGTAAACTAACTTCGAACAACGGTTCAGCGTATCACCCCCACAAAAATACAAACATTCAACCTCGAATTAATCGATAGACTGGAATATATTACAAGATGCACTAAAAGAACAGCTACAGCACCGAACTTATCTAAATACAAAAAATCACTATCATGATTCTTCTCATTCGTATGGGCCGCTACAGTCACAGTGCTACCACTAACATATGTATTGCATGTGTTATCGGTAACCTCATTTTACCTTGCAGTGTAGAAGCTGATGCTGATGCTTTATACGCTTGCGTCTGCCGGTACAATGCTCAACTTGCCCCGGATTCGGGTTACAAATTTGTAGCGCGCCTTTTGTGCTTTCGCAGCAACCATTGTGTGAGGTGTGTGTGTCATGGTGATGTGTTGACCTTGTTACTCTATCTCTTAGGTCTGTTGTTCTCAGTAGAGCACAGTTAATTTAGTGCCCAACTGTAAATGGCTTCACCGAGCCCGATTCTAATCGCCAAGGCTGCGTAAAACTTCCGGCCCCTGCGGTATTCCAACCGAGGACTTGCTTAATGCAAGCCTAGCGTCTTCCAAACTGCGCTACCCGGCGTCAACTAACATAATTAAGAGAAAAAGTAAAGTACGACGCAACTGGCAAAAAACAGAGACCCTCAAATGAAAGAAGAGAACGAAAGGATTCCAATGACAACTGCAGAAAATCTATAGCTTTTGCCGCTCATTTCGAACAGGTATTTATACCAACAGTTGCAAATCTACCTCTAGCTCCGCTCTATTTTACGCTTCATACACATGGAAGCATACAAACTTCCCATTATTTTAAAAACTTGAAAAACTATGGACAAGAAGCGTTCTAACAATATTATCAAAACACTTCGAGAGGTTTATTCACTCTCGGCAGATCTCTCAAGTAATGCACTTCAGCAACGTCCTTTCCGTTTAATTTTACAAAAAAAAATTCTACACGTCGCCTAAGTTTAGATAAGGTATAGGTAGCGGATCACCACGGAAAACTGGTTAATGTAAACAATATGCAAAAGTAATAATAATCTCTGATTCATTTTCTTATATTTGTCTCCTCCCGCCGCTAATCTTAGACCATCGGATGGAAAGATTTTGCTGTGAACGCTAGGCAGACGACCAACGTCTGCAGAGTTTTGTACTCGTCCTCGAGCAGAGATGTTGCCTCTGGAGCGAGCGTTGACGCTTTCATTGCTACCATATATTCAAAACTTCTGCAAAGAATAACACCTGGGTTTCAGCTTTCATTATTTGAGTTACCGTCGTACCCCGACGATCGAATTTTATCGAAACAGAAATGCGCATCGCCTCGAATCTTTCCTTGGCGTTGGCTTCTGCTCAGTGCTGGCTGAACTTCAGCGCCTGGCCAAATTGTTAGAAGCTCGGAGAGTTGCCCAGATCTATTTTAGTATTGCTTGGGTAATTTTGTCAGCCTTCCAGTTTACCTACCCAAAGCTAGGGGCACCACATCGCCACCTACTGAGGTGGCCTCTGCGAGCTGAAGATCAGCCTTACCTTCAGAACTTGGTATCGTAAAAATTACTGCATTGCCCTATAATCGCCCCGTTACCGTATATGCAATTCCATGCATGTATAGCATTCTCAATCATAGATACAGTAATTACGCCTTTTTTGTTTTAATGAACACAATGTTCGAGTTTTTCCCTTCTGGGAAGGCTAAACGCTATTTAAACACATCGGCTCGACATTAAGCAGTATGCAGTCACGTTTACATGTGCTATAAGCACCAAGTAGCAAACAATACTTCCAAAATGCACGACGATTCGGGGCGACTTCTTCCGAGTTGAGAGTGTGGCAAACATCTTCAGACTAAACAACTAGGTGAGGCGTAATAATTAATAACGTCATCCTCTATTTCTCTATCGAATTGACTTTCAGAGTAAAACCCACCCATATCCCACTGAAACGAGCCGTGTGCATGTTTTATTCGTAAATGAGTGTAATAATTTAGGAATGTATGAATGAAGTCTGCCCCTGAATGCCGGCGAGAAGCGGCTTTTATAGCTCCTCTTCGTGTTTCGTGCATCAAGCCACCACCTCGGGCAATATAAGTGGGGGAGCAGCGCAATACGTGGAGCAGGGATCTCTTGATGACGTAGCCGGCCGCGCGTGCGAAAAATTCAAACTTGTGACGTAGAAATCGCTAGGCGGGAACGCGCGAATTGATTTTAATTCACAAAAACGAGTTTCGACTGGGCGAATCGTTACAATGACAATTATGATTATTTCAAATACAAAACACAATTGGGCTGACTAAAGCGGTTGCCGTATAATATATTGCTATGAACACATTTTTGTAGCCTTTAGATTACGCCTTATAATTAATAGTAATTAATAACATAACCAGCAAAACAAATATTTATTATAAGAATGTTCAGTAAATGTAATAATTTGAATTGTTAATAAATAGCATAGACCATGAAAATAATTGCATAATGCGTTTTTGAATAGCTTTATCTTTGTTTAAAACATAATAAAATCAGAACAGGCTTAAAAATTCAGTTAACACAGTAAAAACTGCAAACAAAACAATTGGGGTAGCTTCTTTGAAAGCTTTGGTGGTGAAATTGCCAAGCTGCCCCAAAAATCAAGTTATTTTATGTTATAATAGTTATAATAAGTTAATTAAAAGTGTTGTTTAATTGAGTGATTGTGTCCTGTATAATTTGGGGAAGTTTTGCCTTAAATTGGGCTTCCGCACAGGTAAACTACGAGGCATCCAAGTGGTCCAGTGGAATCTGTGATATTTTGGGCATATTCCACGGAGGTCCAGCCACCTTTATAAGTTCCTATACGATTGAATAAGATAGAAGCGGCCGTGTAGCACAGCGGAGTACGAGATTTGAGGCCTCAGTTTCATTGGAAGCGATTCCAGAGTCGTCCGAGAGCATCAGCCGTTCATCAGGTGAGTTCCAGCGCAGATTTGAGGCTTGCTAACTGCAAGCAAACAAGAACGAGTGGCCCAGAGCATCGTGGGAGTTCCAGCGAGGGGCAGGTAGCCCTATTTTCAACGGAGAAGATATCAAAAGGTCAGATTTGCCTTCTAAAAGTGTTAGTTTTGTGAATGTGCTTTCTTAGCGTCCTGTAGCGCGTCACTTCCGGTTCGTGGCGTGGGTAGAAGTGTTTGGTTTATGACGCGGAATACTTACGTTTGATTATCATCGCGTAGCAACAGTTTTAATTGCGTGGACATCGAGAAATTAATTAAAATTGTTAGCTTGTTTACGTATTCTCGAAGCAAGGAACCATTTTGGTTTTGTATTAGTTTGCATCAGTTAAAGAAATAAGCCCATTGTATCAAATCCCATTAGATAAATAAATCTACAGAGCACTTACAAATAAATGTTTATTTTAAAATAGGACTTTAAATAGTAATTCATAGCCAAACGTAGTTAATTAGTAATAATAGCAAAAGCAAGTTCATATTCGTTTTTTAATTAGATGTAGCGACCTAACCCTGGGATGAGAGTGAATTAGAATGAGAAGTTTAAGCATTATTACAGTATATCCGGGCAAATTACAAAAAGTATGGTAGTAAGGGCTGTTTAATTTATTCAAATAATCGTATGCAAACATTCATTATACCCCAAAACGACATCACAATATACATACGCATTTGATATGTACCCTCAGTGAATGTCACACGATCATTTTAACACACCACAATGAACTCAGTCGAGCTTATCTCATTATATCATAGTTCCAAAATATACTGGCTTAGAACTGATTAATGTGTTTCTATTATTTCTGCATGCGAAATTATATTACCTTTTGTCGAACATTCTTTTTTTGAACCCATTTTGCCCCTGTATCAATTTTTAACCTGTAATCGTGCACGCTGTATTAAGCAAAGGAATTTCTCCATACTTGCTATAGTTTTAGGCGGCAACAAAATTCATAGATGTTAAATATTACAATATAATCCTTTTTTGTATTTGTTTCAAGAAGTTTGTATCGGTTTGTACCTCCTAGCTTGTTTCAATGACTTACATCACGACAATATTTTAAACAATAACAAGTTTTGCAAAGGGTTTGCAAACCGTTCACGAACATCATAATCCCTTAAAGCTCATTGCCATCCGAGACTGCTCTGGGAAACCAAGCAAGTAAAATCTTAATAAATTCCCAACAAACAGAAAACGGTTTACGAAATTAGGAGTTTATTTCAAAGTCTCTAGCTGAATCTCAGGGACAAGTGCTGAACCCCACTTGGCCTCCTGGTAACTCCGGACCTGGCCCTAAACGCGTACGTACGCAGAGACGACAGCTAACCGAAAATCAATCCCATGGTGATTTATAACAAGGAGACCCGGCACGGGCGCAGACATCAAGTGGAAGATGATAATTTAGCGGGAGCTTAGTGCAAGCATAAATTCCGCGCTAACCCCCATCTCTTGATTGAAATTTCGATATCCATTCCGGGGGAATGGGGAGCTATTACGGCGCAATTTAGACGATGTTTGGGCCGTCACGGGCTCGTAATTATTTCCGTTCCAGGAGCTGTTCGCAGCATAAGGACGATTTAATTGTTTCCGCGACGCGAGACTTGTTAAATTCCGCCGGTTTAAAAAACGCACTGTCCATCAAGCGGGGGCTGAGCCGGCGCTAATCATTCGTACGCAGAATATCTGGTACGGATTAAGCTCTAATCCGCGGATTTTCTGAGTAATTAGTGTAATCCTATCGTACTTATTGTGCAATTAACTGTAATCTCCTCCAGCTGGGTTTAGTTGCACAGGGTTTTACTAAAAATTCCTCCAAGGTTTTCGTTTTAGTTCAGCGTGGCGCTTTGATGGCAAATTAAAAGACTGGCTAGAGCAGAAGTAACATGACATTAATTCTCGCTTGCAGCAGTCACTTTAATTAGCCTCAAAACTAATCACTAAGGGCGGTTAACAACTACCCGGAATAATGTCTCCGCCCGCATCCACTATAACTGGCTGCATGTTCTTTAAATAGCGTTGTCAACATTGACAGCAAACGTAATTAGATTTTAGTAGCATTAATGCTTGGCTAAAATATGAATAAATACATTATCCTCATAGCAAATTTTACAGGGATGACGATACTGCAGTTGTATTGATGCATGTTGTGGTATTTCACTAACTTCCCTAACGATTTTTATTTTTGCAGCATACGACAATGTTACGACACTTGAGAAAATTAGCAGCCAAAAGTTCAACACAACATATCAATCACACTTGTACTATAACTAGGTATTCACTAGATTTCAATATTAATAGATATCTTCATAAAATTATATAACCAAATAACCATATATTTGTTATGAGCAAGACTGTGTTTAAGTTACATTAATTAACCATATAACCCTGACAATTAAAGCGCGTACGTCTCATATTAATATATATCGCTGAAAAAACTGTAGAAACTTCGAAAACAAAATATTTAATAAGATTCACGAAGATGAAAACACTGCGATCTATACACGGAGTTACTGTATACAGAATAAGATCCTCTGAAATACAAGTAGATACGATATGCTAGTACTGGCTCACTTGGAGTGGTTCGAAACTTGGCTAACTAGACTTCAAAGATGGCCGCCGTGCGGTACGTTACATGGCTGTAAGATGTAGGTGTCCGCCGCAAAAGTCAGCACTTGTTTCCCGAACTCGTGGTTGCTGACATGGCGCGGTGGTCGTAAATTGCCAATAATTATCTGTAATTGTATGTTCTGAGATCTAGTACTGTTACTTATGCGGATATAAAACAAGGCGGCAGTAGAAAAATTGTGCAACAACTATGAATATTTAGGCGTTACTGTTATCACATGATGGGCCAACAAGTACATTGGTAATAGGTGAAGCTAAGAAGAATCGCTAGAAGACAACTAAATTTAACGCTATGGGCTTAATTAATCACGAAAAATACTAAAAAAAAAACTGCAACGTGTTTTAAATTAAACAATTTAAATAATGGATGTAGAACAGGATATCGTTGCTATGGTGAAGCGCCAAATATTAAAATGTCAGTACGAAGACAATGCCGGAAGAACGGCTTCCAAAAAATATATAAATATGTTCCGGAAAGAAGACGAGGGAGGTGTAAATCTCGACACATGTGGAATATAACAATTACAAGAGCCATGGAAAGCACACGATTGAAGGAGGAAGAATAAAGAGACTAAAGGTGTGAAACTTGGAAAATGGGAAATGGTGGTAGTTATAATAAACTACAGATAGGCAACGCAAGAGATGGCGACTGGAGTCGTAACTTGTCAGTAGATGATGATTTTAAAGTTCAGTGATTCGCATAAGCTAAGCCTCAAACGCTAAGTGGCTCTGACGTTTCGGATGTTAACGACTATTCAATGATTCGACAAGAAGATGGCATCTCCTCTAAACTCTTCATTGGTGCCATGGGGGATGACTTTAAGAGACTTGAATGAGAAGGAAAAATAAATATCAACAATACCAAGGTCATGACAAACCTTTTCAACAATTTGTAAGGACAATTCTTCAAAATTAGTACGTTCCTGTATTTTCCGCATACTTAAGCTAAATTCGTAGTTCAGTGGTAAAGCCTCAAACCTTTACTCTATACGAACCTTATTTCCGCTTAGTTAAATATTAACGCTTCGCAGTTTATTTTAGGACCCTCAATTCAATTCTCCGTACGCTGGTTTTATAAATTCAAGCTTTATTATCACATGCGGAGCGATGCATTTTGGGCTTATCGGCTTCTCAGAATTTTGTTGTTCAGACAGGCCCAAAACGTCCCCGAGTTTGCTTGCCAACCGCTTAGTCAGAAATTGCATCAGCTTGTTGGAATTTTCCGCGCGGCCCATGGTTTAGCATAAGCTAAAGAGAGAACGTAGTTAAGTCACGTATGCATCGTCTCATTCCGTTTCCGCACCGTTGGCCGAAGCTTCACTTAACGTCCGGGTCTCAACCCGTTACGGGTTGTTGGCGTTGTGTCCGCGGACGCCGGCTTCGGCCGTGTCGCCGCGTAATGTCGAAATCTATGCAAGTTGGAAAACTACCTCGTCGCCGTCAATTCGAGCTCAGTACATAGTGGTTAGAGGTGAACGTTTAGCCGAGTCTTCTGTACCGTTGGAGCTAAGCAACTCCGTTAACACTTATAGTGGATTATATTTGGAATTCTCAACCATGTCCTAAACCTACCAGTAGAACAAAGACCCGATACCGTACCGCCGTCTGCTTGTTGGCCCGGGGTTCGTTCAAGTCAACCCTTATCTTGGGGATGTTATAGCGCTCGCACTCGCTCGATTATGGCCCCTTCCATGTGGTTTCCAACAGTTTCCGGTCGTTTCCGTTCGTTTCGTGGTATTGGCTTGAGATGCGACCTGCGGCTGGAGTTGAACCAATGTAATCAAAACGGCTGGATTTCTCCAACTCAAGGTATTTGTTAACCCATAAATTTACAGTGAAGAGTTCCATCAAGCTATGCTTTTGTTGCAAAATACAAATAGAAGGAAAGAAATTGGAAGAAGCACATAAGTTTACATACTTATAACAAAAGATAAGGAATGGAAAATTAAACTAGCCGACCGAAGTGGACAGAAGAATAAGCAGGGATGGCGGTATTTGGTAAACTGAGACATATTTAAAGGCAGATTTGAAAACTACTGCAGTGCTGGAGTGTTCGATCAGTGCGCCCTCTCTATGCTCATATACGCAACAGATTCATCGACACTACCAAAGAAAATAACAAACAAAATACTAAACAGGACATATCCCAAGAATGAAAGGTGATAGATGGACGAAAAACTAATCAAATGGGGAACTTAGATTGGAAAAAAACTAAACCCACAAGAAAGGTGGATAAATTACGTCAAAACGGTGGCTGGAACAAAATAGCTACAGACTTACTGACAGAAAAGAATGGCAAAACAGATGGAAGGCCTATGTCCAATGGTGGACGAATAGAGACTGGATAAACAAGAA
Organism: Agriotes lineatus; assembly: GCA_940337035.1. Taxonomy (NCBI): domain Eukaryota; kingdom Metazoa; phylum Arthropoda; class Insecta; order Coleoptera; family Elateridae; genus Agriotes; species Agriotes lineatus. Next base: position 38,332,286 of record OW679201.1, read on the forward strand.
GAAATTGGTGATACAGCAATGTTTGTAATTCTATTTTACCTTCCAACGATTTTTCTTTGAAAAATTACATCTGGAATTTTGATGATTACTACAATTTGTATGAAGACTTTCCAACGTATAATACAATAGCATTTTAAAATGTTCACTTCCATACCAAATCACATATTTTCGAAATATTTGAGTAATTCTAACTTGACCTTCTCATTTTTCATTTTCCTTTGCTTACAAAACTAAAGTCGCTTAAATATTTGGACGTTAATGACGACGATTTCTACAATTCTAATTATCTTTCGATTTTAAAGTTCTTTTATTTACAAAAACTATACAAGATTAAATTGTCCCTCTTCATTTTGAAAAAAATATATATACAGAACTCTCAAAAGCTAAATAGTACAGTGACATATGCAGAGCGGATTAAGTAGAAAATTTGCTTTTATGAAAACATTTCAACTGAAATGGAAAGGAAAAGATTCAAAATTGAGGATACACCCCTGCAAGGTGAATTTTTTACGGTTCACGTAAATATTTTCACAAATGTTCCGAGAAAAATGCAGAATCTAGATCCTTAATTCCCGCTGACTGCCCTTCCAATTTGTAAATTGATGACATCCGTAAACAAACGATTAAGTTACAACCAACAAATCGATAACGCAAGAGAATAGGGTGGGATAAATACAGATACAGATATTGTATTTAAACAATTATTACCCAGTAGGTTGGCACCACTGTATTTTTTCAATAAAGATGTTAATTATTTAATCCATTTGGTTTGTGTCAACCGCTAAGTGAATTTTGTTAAACAGGCTGAACATTAGTGAACCCAGTAAAAGTATTTAACACATTTCTGTTCCATTTTAGCAAAGTAATTTCATTCAACAACGTCAAATTTTCACTTCAACTACAGCCATTGAGCTGCGCTCTGGAATAACAATAAAACGCATAAATAAAGACTATACTATGATATCTTCTATCGTTAACAGATCTTGTGATATTTAAACTGAAAAACATCTTAAAACAATTGCTACGATCAGAAAGCGTCGCTTAATAATATTCCGCCCGAATTCCACACAGCTTCTACAAGCCGATGGCGTGCGTTGCGAGTCACCTACACAGTTTTAGAGCCACCGGAATTTCGAGCGACGTGCTTTGGCCTCCAAAGTTTCGCGTCCACAGTTTCGAGGTCGGGGGTGGCTCTTCGGTAGGCACTGTCCTTTCGGAAACATTCTTACGTTTGCTTCTGAAGCTGCACGACGTGTCGTCACGGAACTTTCTTTCAGTGATGATTTTCGTGCGGATTTCTCCCGACGAAACTGTTGTAACAAGGGCCGTCTTGGCCTTGTTGTTAAATCGCCGCAGCCTCGTGATTAGCACGGGATGTAGTTTTCTAAAGAAAAATATCCGCTGGCCGCTCACGACCTGAGGCCTTCTCGTTTTCATTCTCCTTCATCCTATGACGTCTGCGTGAGTGCAAGGTTTTCATTGCCCGGGAAAGAACCCGCTAAACAAAAAATTCGACGGTCGGCCAGGTTTTCACCACCACGCAGCATAGCCATCAAGGTTAAATCTTTCGGTTACTGTCCTGGGTATCTAGTAACGCACCTCGCGCTTCCAAGAAAAATTCCTGGTTTGCCGGATTGCACCCATTGGAGAATTTCTCGGCACGAAACTCAAGTGTGTATTTGTATATTTCTCAACTGCTGGATAACTGCTTGTCAGCTTTTGGATTTCGCATTTGTAACAAGAATAGTAAACGAATTAACCTATCATGCACGCGGTTAGAAACCAATGAGAATGCGTAATTTTCCTGAGTAGCCAAATATTACGACAGTTATTTCAGTCACTATGGCGATATCGATCATACAAACCTTTGTATAACCGGCATAACAACCGTTGTATAATTTCAATTATTAAAATCACATAGCTAAAAAATAATACAAACAATCGAAAATGCTCGAAATTTGACGCATTGCCTAATGAAACACGTATAACCGCTAATTTTCGGTCGTCTAGTTGATCGTCTTTTATACCGACATCAATCAATCATAGAACTAGATTTCATTAAATTCTTTTGTATAAATTCGATCATACAACATTTGATTATGCTAAAATAGCTTCACTAGGCTACGGAATAGATATCTGATGCAGCTTTTAATTGTTTTTGAGTGAATAACATATGTATTTGTTTCTATTTTTAAAATTCGCTCAAAAAATAATCAAATCGAATATAACACGTACTTCGATCAATTTCCAGTTACACATTTCAAAATTCCTACGCAATAACAAATCGTGTAAGTTTGACAGAATATTTAAACCGTCAAACTGATGCTCTTTTATTATGGTGCAACAAGGTATCGACATATAACCCGACAATATCGAAATACTTGGAGTATTACTACCGATTATTTACAATCACATGTGTTAATCTGCGATTATAGCGAAGATTGTATGTTGGAAACGACCACTAATATTAGTCATTCTCTGTATGAAGGCGTTGCAATCGATGAGGCCTTTTCGACGACCGTATCCGCGAGTCAACTTAGTTTGTAGTTCTGATTTAGTGCTATTTAAGCATTACATTCTTCCCAATTTTTCTAATTATATAAATGGTTCATGCGAAACTATTCCAACTTTTTAATATATACTAATATTACTCAGCATATGTGGTAAATAGATACTGGGAGAATTTTATAATTTCTACTCTGCATGACATTTATCTACCTTTATATTTTACTATACATTTCTTCTATGTAACTATTCTCTATCTATGTTGGTACTATTGGTTTTCAGTGCCATTCATACTCTATTACTGACTTTTTATTTGAATAATCTCAGCATAGCCTATCTGTCTTATGCGTTTCAATAATTTTCCATGTTTTCCAACGGTTGCGCCAAGTGGAATGGAATCTATGCTTAATCCCTAATCAGATCACCTTGAGGTACATTTCTTCAAAAAATGTCCTAATCTTAAATCTTGTATCACTAAACTTCATCAAGGCGTGCATCAATTCAATTTCTTTGCTAGGTCTGATAATGCTCATAAGTTATTCTCTAATCTGAAGAGACTCCTGCATAAACAACTACCCAACCCACATCTCGCCTTTGTTGACTATCCTGCAACAGTTTTACTTCATCGATGATAGCTTCTAGCTTACTGATATAGACGTGTTTGCCAGAGACGGTAATCCAACTGTTAAAAGATATCACTCATTGATTTATGACGTCACCCTTATTCATTTTCTTCTCATTGTCAGGTGGTAAATAATTGATGAAACTTTCGGATACAAATTGATAGGAGCAGGTGGTCGAAGTTTATTAATTATTAATACAAGTAAATTTAGAAGGTATTGGTTTTATGACGTTTAAATATGTACATATAGAAAGCATATCCAAGTTGTAAAAGAGTTCTGTTTTATTCAAATCGATTTTTCCGCCCCACCGCAGGAAAACTATTTGAGGAAATTAGAGCCTCTAAAAACAAATTCCGTTCTCAAAGTATTCGTGACCGAGGATTATTAACCCATCAAAAGTAAATGAATTGGCAAACTGACAGAGACGAGAGGGCACGTAATTTCGCAAGCGATCAAGTTTGATTTCAGTTTTCCTTTCGATTAGCTACGGTTTACATAATGACTCGCACGCAACAATTAAACGAAGAACCGTAGGTACCAACAACTGCATTTTTCTACTCTTGTAGCTCTATTCAAAATCGTCTCGTGTAAAAGCCACTACGGTACATCTCCGCAATCTAAAAAATTAGCTTCCAAGTTCCGTCCAAGTTCAAAGCAGTTCACAATACTTCCCACGAGCAATTTTTTAAGGGCAGATCATCGTCCTCCGAAGCAAGGGCACGGCTCACGAGGATTTCAAAAGCGTATAATTTATTTTCTTAAAGCTTAACTGAAATCCCGGGTTCATAAAATGGAATCACAATCGTTTGTTGTATTCAAACTTTTTAACTTCGTTCATCAAGCATTTTCCACGCACCGCCTGATTTTTATTCTACTCTGAACATATTAATTTCCTTGCCGTTATTAATTTAGGGCCAATTTAAATCCCACAATTAAACTCTTTTTCAATTTCATTTCGAGAGGATGCCTTGAAGATTTCAGGACCCCTAAAAGTATTTAAAAACTAAAATTTAATTAAGATTAAATTGAAATTAAACTAATTCGCATAAAAAATTATATGAAGCACTTTTACCTCAAATACCCTTCGGCGTAATTAATTTAAGTCGCAAACAAAACTTTCCGGGAAAGACCATTTCATGCCTCTAATGCTCAGAGTCACCTTAATGAGGAAAGCGCCGAGCGAAGAGGCAAATTATTAATATGCCACAACACCAAACGAGGCGACTTTAAATTTGTTCGTCACGTTTCACCGGAAACAGCAATTAAAGCGACAGTTTAGCCTGCTACAGCTAGTAATCAATTATATACAGTTTAGAGATGCTATATTTCGAAACCAATTTGTTTTGACGCGGATATAGCACATAATTTATGTCCGAAATATATTGGGTTGTCAGGGAAATTGTGTCAAAAAAACTTTCTCAGAATTGATGTGGAAGGAAGAAGAATGCGTAAACAAACTAAAGATACAAAGTGAAAAACATTGTAAAAAAACTGTAAAACGAAGCGATTTTGCAGAAAATCCTAATGGACTTTGTTAGGTCCGTTTGGAAATTAACACCGCCAGTGTTATTATGCACAGTTCAGGCGGGGAAATGATTATCAGTAGACCATCAATCATAGAGCATAGAGCTGGCGTGTATGAGAGCGTTATTTTTCCGTGAATGTAGCTGTTTGGAAAAGCCATACCAATTGATTCTGAAATTCCGATCCCGTCTCGTTAGAGCGCCGAGGAGTTTTTATTTCGAGAAACTCTCGCACCGTTCCGGCTACGTCTAGTACATCAACGCCGTTCTGCGTCCCGATGTATTCCTGGAGAAACATATCGTTGTCAGCATGTAGATGGACGCCGAAGCTTGTAGCCTTTGATCTGCCGTTATCCATTCTTCCCGACATTCCTTTACATCGCGTGTAGATTGACGCCAATTTCACCCGTTGTCATCCTTGAGCTGTCCTTTTGGCCCGTAAATCTGGACAAACCTTTGGCCTCTATTAGGTTGTCATTCCACCCAAGGATCTTCGCTCAACCTCAGTGCGTGAGCACCTCATTCTCGCGTCACTGCTGTTGATTCGCTGTATCAAGCTAATTGTTTTCCTTTGCATGCCTGAATTACCGCCAATTTTGTATGTGTGCATAAAGAAGTTGTAGTTTTGGAGCACATCCCCGTTAGAAGTACAGTAAGGACTTATGTAAATGAAATTCTTAAATGTATTGTTGTGAAGCAAAGTGCAGTTCCGCGAATTTCATTTTTTAACAAAATCGTGGCCAATCAACAGACACGGGAAAAGGTCCTTAATAATGTTACACGAATATGTCCCCTTTTATTGCAATTAATGTCCCACACCCCACGCTGAGCTACTAAACTCCTTTAAACTTGTGACATCTCGTAACGTGATTTCTCCTGTAACAACTTAGTTAGATATTCAAATCAATTTTTGTGAAAACCGTTTGTTAGACGGACGTATCAATACACGACAGGCACATAATACATTTTAAATATGGACTATTCAGGGAAAATTGTAATGGACCTACACTACTAAAAATATTGGAGAAGATGGCTAACTAATTTGTATTTGTAGAACACGATAACCCATAGAAATCACACCCGAAGGATAACCATCCAAAGGTGACTGAATATAGCATAAATATGAAAAATTTAATCCTAGGTCTAAAGAAGAAAACAAACATGAAGGTGCTTGGTCATGCACGTCTCTACACAAACCTTCAAACGCTACATTTTTTGGAAAAATATTTCAGCCAACATAGTTTGCAGAATGTACTGAAGAACAACAAGGTGGAAGAAACAAGTCTAGTTAAAATAAAAATGCAGGTCGAGTAACTTCAAAATTTGGTTACTACTTTTCACGACTTAAGCTGTCCATATTGTCTACCAGCCAGGTGTTACGAGAATATTTTTTTAAATTTTTGGTACTCAGCCAACAGCCGTTAGGCCAATTATAGACGTCGTTGTACATTTTATGGGGACTTCCAACCCCACTAACGACTGGCATGATGTTATTATGACATCCGTGACAGCCGTATCACGAGGCGCCGAGAGAAGCAGCCATGGAACTCCCATTCACGTTCTGACCAGAAAGAGCGTTGCTTAACTTTACTGATCGAACGTGGACGCTTGTTCACGTTACACCAGCCGTGACCGATCTCAAACGATAAACATGCCACCGGCTAACTCGGGCGTATAGGTTGGGTCCGACTTACTTTAGTAGGTGAAAAAATAAATTAAAGGGCGCTAGGTGGTTCTATCAGGCACGTTCACCCTTAGGTGACAAACCACTAAGGAATTTAAACGAATCCGCAAATTTTATACGTCACTAATTAAATTCACCGGGGGTAATTGTTGCTGAAGAATCCGAAACGCTATGCAATAATGCAATTCACTTAAACAAGCTATTTAAAATAAATGTTTCACTGATTGAATATAATTTACACTTTCCCCAAATTAAAAACGAAATATGATTTACACTTTCCCGAAATAATGTGAGTTTGCTTGTAAGGGGTTTATTTTATAAAGGTGCGGCATATAGTCCTCCGCACTAAATTAATGGCAGCCATAAAGTATGATATTATTAAGTTCAAAACTGTTTGGGCGGGCAGCAGTCTAAAAATTAGGTTAGCCAATCAGCGACTTAATTTAGTTCAAACAAAAGCTAGCTTTATAATAATATAAAATCATTTTCCATCGCAGGAATCACTCGTAGCAGTTAACTTATTAAATATATTAAGGAACTTCATGAAACAATCAAACTTAAAAAGGTGAAACATGGATTTCTACAATCTAAATAAAAGGAATTGACTGATTTCCATGCCGTAACAATAGCTAAACTTCACCTCCAAAGGCAGATACAATGATCGTACTAAGATTAATTTGAATTACAGTATACATATAATCTACATTGGAACATATAGGGTATTGAATACAACGTGTACTGACCTAATCATAGCAGAAAATACCTGCACTAGGTCACAACAAAGGTTAGTTTAACGGAATGTCCCAAATAATTCCCTCTACAAAAATAGTCCGAACCGACACCATATATCGAACTTCTTGAGAAAGCCCTTCTACGATTTCCGTAGCAATCATCCCAGTTCCAACCATAATCGAAAAGAAGCTAAGGCGGAAAACAATATTAAACTGCAATTCCATAGGTGAGACAACCCGTTGCCAGAACTATGTCTATTTAAGGACGTATGGAGCTGAAATGAACAAAATCCACATGACATGTAGTTCAAGCATTAAAAATTAACAATTATCTTCATCAATGCACCAAAATTACTGCAGCTTCTGCGAACATATGCCCAAAATGTGCTACCAGCATCTCAATCGCAACGGATTGTTTGGCGGAATGTCCATAATTGCACTCTAGGACTCCCAAAAATCAATTGCCACTGTCAGCATAAGGATGGCTAACCTCTGAACACACCTTGAGGGAAAAACACGAAAGAACAAAAGTTTTTTACACAAAAAAAACAATGAAATGACTCCACGCTAAAACAAAAAGCCTGTACCTTCCCACGTTTAACCGGCAGGCGAATGTGTAGCCGAAAGGAATAATTAAATGTCTAACACAGCTAAACTTTCAAATTGACCATCTCCTATGTTAGTGTAAAATATGCCACCACAATCATTTTTATCAAAGTGCACTGCGATTTCCCAATTTGGCTTTGGCAACCGTGGGGTCTTCGCGCTTGAGCTTCGTCAAAGAGGATTACATGCCCCTGCAGTAGGGATGATTGCAACAAGGCTAATGATGAACAACGAATATAAACTTATAGTTATGTAACATCGCAGTAAATCAATCGTGACTAAGAAACAATACTAACCTTCGTTCCGCTTCGAGTGCACGCTCAACTGTCAGTAAAAATTCTGAAAATTACTATTAAATTATAGTAATACATAAAGGAATCCCTACCGTTACATTGTTTATTCCAGTTGTAACGGGCTAGTTCGTGTCACCTTGGTATTTAATAATCATCACCTTGCTAGATTCAAGCCAAACTATATTTCTTACATTGTAATAATTAGGTTAAAACGTATTATGCATTTAAAACCTGCAACGCGTGTTTCGCGCGTGAGATTGTGCGTGCAAACCAGCTGATGCAGTCGTTGAGTGGGTCTATTAATGGAATCAAAGCAAGTTGTGTGCGAACGTAGAAGCGCGGGGACTCAGTCGCTTACTTACCGGTGTGTTCGTCCAAACAAAAGGCACGCCACGCGAAGTATTATAAAGTGCGATTGAGAGTTTCTGTGTGGATCCGCGGTTAAGAGTAGTCTACGCCTCGTTATTCTTGAGCCGAGATACAGCAGTTCATAGCAAGAAGCTGCTATCCCAGCTGCCATTCGAGCTTCGAGGAAGCCAACGCACGAAGTCTTTGTGAGTAGCTAACGAAGCTACGGAGCTGACCTCTTCGTTATCTTGCAACGAGGTAGAGGCAAGTTTAGTTATTATAGATAAACCCCAGGCTTGAACGCACGGTCCAGAAAACTGGGAAAACTAGAAGCATAATTAAAAAAACAAAGCGCTTGCAACATCCTGTTGACAAATCGCGTCAGCTGATTTCAAGCGGCCGAAGGCAGAGCCGCACTAAGTGAATGTGTGCGCGAGAGTACGCCTTCTTCGCACGATTTGTTTTTTGACTTCATGTTGCGCATTGACAACCACACTTCCAATTAAGGAGTGTATTCAAGCGTATAGATCCAGCATTAAGCTCGTGGACATTTCTTAGCGATTGTTGATAGCGTATATAACAATTGTGTATTCTTTTATGTATTTTCATGCATGTATGCTCTTTTCCAGAGTATATGCTTGGATTTCTGGCAGGATTTGCATGTATGATGATTGTCATATTATTATTGACCTATTGTCATTCAATCCGCCTATCTTTATTTAGATTTTAGCACTCTTCTAGTGCATATTCTACGTTTTCGAGTCACCCGTCTCAACATTCTTCTTCTCGTTGCGATGTCCAGCGCTATATGCGCTGCCAAGCTGTAGATCATTAACAATCTCTCCAACCATTATAGTTTTTAATATTTCATTCTGCTGCCTACCCCAACAAAAATTCTTTGTCCTCTGACCTAATCCCCACCTTTCCGTTGATGATATGTGGAACTTTCGTAGAGTCCACTCAGTATTGAACGTTTAATTTCTCTTTCCATTTATTTCCGAGCACTAGCTAAATGCCTCTTCTTTATGTTGACAGAATCACAAAGCGAAATTAAAATGCTACCAACCTAATCTTATGCTCCCCTCAAGAGCATCTATACAAATTTCACGATTCTGCCAGAGCTAAATTACCTTATTCTCCAACAGCTATGCGCGCTGTTTTACAATTTCCCAACTAACAAAAGCAGTGTGTAAGGCACAACGTGATTATTCTATTAAATACAAGGTGGACGTATTGATTTCGTTATATCAACAATGAACTGAATAGACAGATAGCTAGCAACTGTGGCAAGTTGTAACCCATAGATAAATTTGACGCTTAGCAGTCTGTGGCGATCAAGATAGCAGGCGAAAAAGGGCGGCTTAGAAAAACAACTTTAATTAATATGGTCTTGTCAATCACAAAATGTATTTTCAATAAATAAGATATTTGATGTGAGAAACGTAATTATTAGTAGAATAAGTGCGTCTTCTCCATAGTGGTGACCCCGAAGAGAACACAGACTTTTCGTACATCGTGCGTTCCTTTAAAAAATCGACAATTTTCGTGGCATTCACTGACATTAATCGCATATGATAGTGCAATGGAACAAATCGAAGAGCAGCTCAGACAGCTTCAACAGGAACAACTAAGACTCCAGCAAACAATGATTCCACCTGCAGAACCTCGAGAAAACACTAGTGTTTTCCGAGTAAGTCCAAAGTTTCCACCGTTTTGGCCCGAGCAGCCAGCTGTTTGGTTCGCTCAAGTTGAATCGCAGTTCGCTCTTTCTGGAATCACACAGGACAGTACTAAGTTCCATTATGTAGTTTCAAGCTTGGATAATCGTTGCGCTGCAGAAGTGAGTGACATTATAACAAGTCCACCTGCAGACAATCGTTATTTGTACCTACGAACAGAACTAATCAAGAGGATGTCGCAGTCAGCGGAACAGCGCGTACGAACATTATTAAGTGATGCCGAACTAGGAGACCGGCGACCTTCGCAATTTCTTCGGCACTTGCATACCCTCGCAGGAGATATCCAGGTACAAGACAACCTTTTACGTACTTTATGGCTGCAGCGATTGCCACCAAACCTCCAAGCAATTCTTCAGGTACAAAGCGAACTCGCCTTGGACAAGTTAGCTGATTTAGCTGACAAGGTAACTGAAGTATTACCATATCCATTGCCCACCACACACCAAACTGCTAGTGTAGCATCAGTAGCTATTGACAATCTAACCAAACGATTAGATGATCTTGCCCGTCAGTTAGCGGATATTAAAACTGCAATTTCGTCAAATAGTTCTCAATATCGATCTCGCAGTCAATCGCAATCGCGATTTCGAAGAAATCAATCACCAGCACCTCAAAGTTCCCAGAAGAGTGACGTATGCTGGTACCATCGAAAATTTAACAATTTAGCGAAGAAATGCACCGCTCCATGCAGTTTTTCGTCAAACTCCAGCGGCAACCAGTAACGGCGGCGGATGGTTGTCAGAAGAGTTCAAGCCGCCTTCTTGTAACAGATCGGACAAGCAAACGCCAGTTTTTAGTCGACACTGGATCCGATTTATGCTGTTTCCCATCAAAACTTCTTCCTGAAAAGCGTTCAAACACAAATTACGAACTCAGCGCTGCGAACAGCACTACGATCAAAACCTATGGAATCATAAATCTACGCCTAAATTTTGGACTTCGGCGAGATTTCATCTGGCGCTTTGTAGTAGCAGACGTATCTCTCCCTATCATTGGTGCAGACTTTCTATCGTACTACAACTTGTTGCCAGACTGTCACAACCAACGTCTTTTGGATGGTATTACAGGTTTAACCGTCCCCGGCCAGACTTTTCAAGAACATCATTCAAGTATTAAGGCGTTAGCGCAAGAAACTGACTCCTACAGTATCTTGGCTGAATTTCCAAGTCTTATCAAGCCTTCTGGAACTCCTAGAGAGGTACGACACAATATCTTACACTATATTCGGACAGTTCCAGGCCCTCCAGTTTTTTGTCGACCACGTCGTCTTGCTCCCGACCGCCTACAAATCGCCAAGACGGAATTTGAGGTTATGCTTCAAAATGGAACAACGCGACGTTCAGAAGGACCTTGGGCATCCCCGCTTCATCTTGTACCAAAGAAGAACGAAGGCTGGCGCCCATGCGGTGATTACAGAGCACTCAATGCGCGCACAATCCCAGATAGATACCCAGTGCGACACATACACGACTTCGCACATCGTCTTCGTGGATCCAAAATATTTTCTACGATCGACTTGGTAAAAGCGTACACTCAGATACCAGTGAACTCGGACGATATACCAAAAACGGCAATTACGACCCCTTTTGGATTGTTCGAGTTTCCATTCATGACGTTTGGTCTTCGAAATGCTGGTCAGACATTCCAACGGTTTATCGATGAAGTTATACAAGGATTTGACTTCTGTTTTGCTTACATCGACGATATCCTTATCTCCAGCCGTGACGCCACTCAACATCAAGAGCATTTACGCACTCTCTTCACTCGACTCAACGAGTATGGTATATTGGTAAATCCTAACAAATGCGTTCTAGGCGCACCAAAAGTTACATTTCTTGGATACGAAGTTTCCGCCGAGGGAACCTGTCCTATTCCTGACCGAGTTGCAGCACTTCAAGACTACCCGTTGCCTCAAACAGCTAAAGGTTTACGACGCTTCTTGGGCATGATTAACTTCTACCGACGTTTCCTGCCCTCTGCGTCAGAGAATCAAGCCCCTCTCCACGCCGCAGTTGCTAACTTGAGCGGTAGTCAACCAGTATCCTGGACACCGGTTTTAGAACAAGCATTCATCGCTTGTAAAGAGAGCCTCAGCAACGCTACACTGCTTGCCCATCCTGCTCACGGCTCACATCTAGGACTTTTCACAGACGCCTCTTCCACATCCGTTGGTGCATGCCTGCAACAATATGTGGACAACGCTTGGCAACCGCTAGCGTTCTTTTCTAAGAAGCTCAATAAGAAACAATCAGAATGGCCTGCTTATTACCGAGAACTTTTAGGTGTGTACGAAGCTGTACAACATTTTCGGCACATTCTGGAAGCACAACACTGTACGATTTATACGGACCACAAACCGCTGACATATGCTTTCCAACAAAAACGAGAAAAACTTCCTCCAGTTCAACTCAATCAGCTTTCATTCATAGCTCAATTTACTACAGATATTCAACACATAGATGGCAAATCTAATGTAGTGGCAGATACAATATCTCGGATCGAAGCAGTAACGAGTATCTATCAGTTAGATCTCATAGCACTCGCACAATCTCAGGCAGATGATACTGAACTCCACAGTCTTCTAGATGGTGGCTCATCACTCCGCCTAGAACAAGTTCCAATCCCTGGCAGTAAGATCAAGATATACTGTGATACATCAACTAACAAGCATAGACCTTTTGTCACAACTATGTATCGTCGAATCGTTTTTGATTCTCTTCATGGCCTAAGTCATCCTGGCGTTAAAGCAACAACAAAACTCGTATCAGAACGCTTCGTATGGCCTAACATGAAGAAAGATTGTAATTCCTGGACTCGATCCTGTCAACACTGTCAGCGTTCAAAAGTTTCGAGACATGTGATGACTCCTGCAGGAACTTTTCAAGTGCCTCAAAATCGATTCCAACAGGTACATCTAGACATAATTGGCCCATTGCCCATGGTAAGAAATTATCGCTACTGCCTTACAGTAATAGACAGATACTCCCGGTGGCCTGAAGCCTGGCCACTTGAACGTATTACTGCACAAGAAGTCACAGAAGGTTTTCTATCATGCTGGATTTCCAGATTTGGCTCACCTTCTCAAATCACTACTGATCAAGGTCGCCAATTCGAGTCTGAACTATTTAAATCACTGGGAATAACAATTGGATTTAAACGCACAAGGACAACGAGTTACCACCCATGCTCAAATGGAATGGTCGAGCGATTTCATCGACACCTCAAAGCTGCTCTCATGTGCCACCCAGAACTTACTTGGCTCGAAGCTTTGCCAATAGTTCTCCTTGGCATTAGAAGTGCCTTCAAAGAGGACTTACAAACCTCTTCCGCAGAAATTGTTTACGGAGAACCTCTACGTCTCCCAGGAGAAATGTTGAGTAAACCTGCTGTCGATGCAGAACAGCCCGGTGATGTTTCTGATTTCCTAAACCATCTAAGAAATCAGATGGCACGACTTCGACCAGTCCCTGCATCTCACCACGTTTCCCCTAAAATATTTATATTCAAGGACTTAGACACGTGTACTCACGCATTTTTAAGAGACGACCGAGTTCGCCCTTCTCTGCAACCTCCATACACTGGCCCGTATCAGATCATATCTCGAGACGAAAAAACTATGACGTTACGTATACGAGACAAGGATGTTTGCGTCAGTCTCGATCGAGTGAAGCCAGCATACATCGAAGATAATAAAAGCGAAAACACAACCAATACCCAGAAGGACTATGTGACCCGATACGGACGGAAAGTTCATTTCAACTTAGGACATCTCTTCTCCGTAGGGGGGTGATGTGGCGATCAAGATAGCAGGCGAAAAAGGGCGGCTTAGAAAAACAACTCTAATTAATATTGTCTTGTCAATCACAAAATGTATTTTCAATAAATAAGATATTTGATGTGAGAAACGTAATTATTAGTAGAATAAGCGCGTCTTCTCCATACACTCTTAGTTTTTTTTATTTTAGGAGCACTATTTCGGTGTCTGGGCGCGACTGCATAATGGCCTCAAAATGCTATTAGCAGCATGTAACATATTATAATTAATAGTCAGTCATTTCGGTATGCTAAAGACTGTACGGAAACAACTGTAAACTAACTTTAAATGCATCGGAATGGCACCTATTGTATTAGAAGTAGACAAAATGGCATGCTAGAGCCTGTAAACGCTCTGACAGACGATCTGAAACGTTTTCGGTATCATTTCGATAATAAAAACACTCTTAGTTTTTTTTATTTTAGGAGCACTATTTCGGTGTCTTGGCGCGACTGCATAATGGCTTCAGAATGCTACTAGCAGTATGTAACATATTATAATTAATAGGCAGTCGTTTCAGTATTCTAAAGACTGTACGGAGACAACTGTAAACCAACTTTAAATGCTTCGGAATAGCACCTACTGTTTTAGAAGTAGACAAACTGGCATGCTAGAGCCTGTAAACGTTCTGACGGACGATCTGAAACGGTTTGGGTATCATTTTGATGGTACAAACGCTCTTAAAATTTTTTATTTTAGGAGCACTATTTCGGTGTCTGAGCGCGACTGCTTAATGACCTCAGAATGCTACTTACAATATGTAACATATTATAATTAATAGACAGTAATTGCAGAATGCTAGAGACTGTACAGAAACAACTGTAAACTAACTTTAAATGCATCGGAATGGCACCTATTGTATTAGAAGTAGACAAACTGGCATGCTAGAGCCTGTAAACGCTCTGACGGACGATCTGAAACGTTTTCGGTATCATTTAGATAATGGAAACACTCTTAGATTTTTTTATTTTAAGAGCACTATTTCGGTGTCTGGGCGCGACTGCATAATGGCCTCAAAATGCTACTAGCAGTATGTAACATATTATAATTAATAGACAGTCAACGCAGTATGCTTAAGACTGTACGGAAATAAATGTAAACTAACTTTAAATGCTTCGCAGTAGCACCTACTGTTTTAGAAGTAGACAAACTAGCATGCTAGAGCCTGTAAACGCTCTGACGGACGATCTGAAACGGTTTGGGTATCATTTTGATGGTAGAAACGCTCTTAGATTTTTTTATTTTAGGAGCACTATTTCGGTGTCTCGGCGCGACTGCATAATGGCCTCAGAATGCTATTAGCAGAAAGTAACATATTATAATTAATAGACAGTCTTTGCAGTATGCTAAAGACTGGACGGAAACAACTGTAAACTAACTTTAAATGCTTCGGAATAGCACCTACTGTTTTAGAAGTAGACACACTGGCATGCTGGAACCTGTAAACGCTCTTGCGCACGATCTGAAACGTTTTGAGTATCATTTCGATCGTAGGAAACGCTCTTAAATTTTTTTATTATAGTAGCCCAATTTCGGTGTCTGAGCGCGACTGCTTAATGAACTCAGAATGCTACTTACAATATGTAACATATTATAATTAATAGACAGTAATTGCGGAATGCTAAAGTATGTACAGAAACAACTGTAAACTAACTTTAAATGCATCGGAATGGCACCTATTGTATTAGAAGTAGACAAAATGGCATGCTAGAGCCTGTAAATGCTCTGACAGACGATCTGAAACGTTTTCGGTATCATTTCGATAATAGAAACACTCTTAGTTTTTTTTATTTTAGGAGCACTATTTCGGTGTCTTGGCGCGACTGCATAATGGCCTCAGAATGCTATTAGCAGCATGTAACATATTATAATTAATAGTCAGTCATTTCGGTATGCTAAAGACTGTACGGAAACAACTGTAAACTAACTTTAAATGCATCGGAATAGCACCTACTGTTTTAGAAGTAGACAAACTGGCATGCTAGAGCTTGTAAACGCTCTGACGGATGATCTGAAACGTTTTGGGTATCATTTCGATAGTAAGAAACGATTTTAAATTTTTTTATTTTAGTAGCCCAATTTCGGTGTCTGAGCGCCACTGCTTAATGACCTCAGAATGCTACTTACAATATGTAACATATTATAATTAATTGACAGTAATTGCGGAATGCTAAAGACTGTACAGAAGCAACTGTAAACTAACTTTAAATGCATCGGAATGGCACCTATTGTATTAGAAGTAAACAAAATGGCATGCTAGAACATATAAACGCTCTGACAGACGATCTGAAACGTTTTGGGTATCATTTTGATGGTAGAAACGCTCTTAGAATTTTTTATTTTAGGAGCACTATTTTGGTGTCTCGGCGCGACTGCATAATGGCCTCAAAATGCTACTAGCAGTATGTAACATATTATAATTAATAGACAGTCATCGCAGTATGCCTAAGACTGTACGGAAACAACTGTAAACTAACTTTAAATGCTTCGCAGTAGCACCTATTGTTTTAAAAGTAGACAAACTGGCATGCTAGAGCCTGTAAACGCTCTGACGGACGATCTGAAACGTTTTGGGTAACATTTTGATGGTAGAAACAGTCTTAGAATTTTTTATTTTAGGAGCACTATTTTGGTGTCTCGGCGCGACTGCATAATGTCCTCAGAATGCTACTAGCAGTATGTAACATATTATAATTAATAGACAGTCATTGCAGTATGCTAAAGACTGTACGGAAACAACTGTAAACTAACTTTAAATGCATCGGAATAGCACCTACTGTTTTAGAAGTAGACAAACTGGCATGCTAGAGCCTGTAAACGCTCTGACGGACGATCTGAAACGTTTTGGGTATCATTTCGATAGTAGGAAACGCCCTTAAATTTTTTTATTTTAGTAGCACAATTTCGGTGTCTGAGCGCGACTGCTTAATGACCTCAGAATGCTACTTACAATATGTAACATATTATAATTAATAGATAGTAATTGCAGTATGATAAAGACTGTACAGAAACAACTGTAAACTAACTTTAAATGCTTCGGAATAGCACCTACTGTTTTAGAAGTAGACAAACTGGCATGCTAGTGCCTGCAAACGCTCTGACGGACGATCTGAAACGTTTTGGGTATCATTTCGATAGTAGGAAACTATTTTAATTTTTTTTATTTTAGTAGCCCAATTTCGGTGTCTGAGCGCGACTGCTTAATGACCTCAGAATGCTACTTACAATATGTAACATATTATAATTAATAGACAGTAATTGCGGAATGCTAAAGACAGAAACAACTGTAAACTAACTTTAAATGCATCGGAATGGCACCTATTGTATTAGAAGTAGACAAAATGGCGTGCTAGAGAATGTAAACGCTCTGACAGACGATCTGAAAAGTTTTCGTATCATTTCGATAGTAGAAACACTCTTAGATTTTTTTATTTTAGGAGCACTATTTTGGTGTCTGGGCGCGGCTGCATAATGGCCTCAGAATGCTACTAGCAGTATGTAACATATTATAATTAATAGACAGTCATTTCAGTATGCTAAAGACTGTACGGAAACAACTGTAAACTAACTTTAAATGCATCGGAATAGCACCTACTGTTTTAGAAGTAGACAAACTGGCACGCTAGAGGCTGTAAACGCTCTGACGGACGATCTGAAACGTTTTGGGGATCATTTTGATAGTAGGAAACGATTTAAAATTTGTTTATTTTAGTAGCCCAATTTCGGTGTTTGAGCGCGACTGCTTAATGACCTCAGAATGCTACTTACAATATGTAACATATTATAATTAATAGACAGTAATTGCGGAATGCTAAAGACTGTACAGAAACAACTGTAAACTAACTTTAAATGCATTGGAATGGCACTTATTGTATTAGAGGTAAGAAAAATGGCATGTTAGAGCATGTAAACGCACCGACAAACGATCTGAAACGTTTTCGGTATTATTTCGATAGTAGAAACACTCTTAGATTTTTTTATTTTAGGAGCACTAATTCGGTGTCTGGGCGCGACTGCATAATGGCCTCAAAATGCTACTTACAATATGTAACATATTATAATTAATAGACAGTAATTGAAGAATGCTAAAGATTGTACAGACACAACTGTAAACTAACTTTAAATGCATCGGAATGGCACCTATTGTATTAGAAGTAGACAAAATGGCATGCTAGAGCCTGTAAACGCTCTGACAGATGATCTGAAACGTTTTCGGTATTAATTTGATGGTAAACACGCTCTTAGTTTTTTTATTTTAGGAGCACTATTTCGGTGTCTGGCCGCGACTGCATAATGGCCTCAGAATGCTACTAGCAGTATGTAACACATTATAATTAATAGACAGTCATTGCGGTATGCTAAAGACTGTACAGAAACAACTGTAAACTAACTTTAAATGCTTCGGAATAGCACCTACTGTTTTAGAAGTAGACAAACTGGCATGCTAGTGCCTGCAAACGCTCTGACGGACGATCTGAAACGTTTTGGGTATCATTTCGATAGTAGGAAACTGTTTTAATTTTTTTTATTTTAGTAGCCCAATTTCGGTGTCTGAGCGCGACTGCTTAATGACCTCAGAATGCTACTTACAATATGTAACATATTATAATTAATAGACAGTAATTGCGGAATGCTAAAGACAGAAACAACTGTAAACTAACTTTAAATGCATCGGAATGGCACCTATTGTATTAGAAGTAGACAAAATGGCGTGCTAGAGAATGTAAACGCTCTGACAAACGATCTGAAAAGTTTTCGTATCATTTCGATAGTAGAAACACTCTTAGATTTTTTTATTTTAGGAGCACTATTTTGGTGTCTGGGCGCGGCTGCATAATGGCCTCAGAATGCTACTAGCAGTATGTAACATATTATAATTAATAGGCAGTCATTTCAGTATGCTAAAGACTGTACAGACACAACTGTAAACTAACTTTAAATGCATCGGAATGGCACCTATTGTATTAGAAGTAGACAAAATGGCATGCTAGAGCCTGTAAACGCTCTGACAGATGATCTGAAACGTTTTCGGTATTAATTTGATGGTAAACACGCTCTTAGTTTTTTTATTTTAGGAGCACTATTTCGGTGTCTGGCCGCGACTGCATAATGGCCTCAGAATGCTACTAGCAGTATGTAACACATTATAATTAATAGACAGTCATTGCGGTATGCTAAAGACTGTACGGAAACAACTGTAAACTAAATTTAAATGTTTCGGAATAGCACCTGCTGTTTTAGAAGTAGACAAACTGGCATGCTAGAGCCTGTAAACGCTCTGACGGACGATCTGAAACGTTTTGGGTATCATTTCGACAGTAGGAAACGATTTAAAATTTGTTTATTTTAGTAGCCCAATTTCGGTGTTTGAGCGCGACTGCTTAATGACCTCAGAATGCTACTTACAATATGTAACATATTATAATTAATAGACAGTAATTGCGGAATGCTAAAGACTGTACAGAAACAACTGTAAACTAACTTTAAATGCATTGGAATGGCACTTATTGTATTAGAAGTAAGCAAAATGGCAT
This sequence comes from Agriotes lineatus, assembly GCA_940337035.1. Classification (NCBI taxonomy): domain Eukaryota; kingdom Metazoa; phylum Arthropoda; class Insecta; order Coleoptera; family Elateridae; genus Agriotes; species Agriotes lineatus. The sequence goes on from OW679201.1 coordinate 38,351,686, forward strand.
GCTAGAGCATGTAAACGCTCTGACACACTACCTGAAACGTTTTCGGTATCATTTTCATGGTAAACACGCTCTTAGCTTTTTATTTTAGGAGCACTATTTCGGTGTCTGGGCGCGACTGCATAATGGCCTCAGAATGCTACTAGCAGTATGTAACACATTATAATTAATAGACAGTCATTGCGGTATGCTAAAGACTGTACGGAAACAACTGTAAACTAAATTTAAATGTTTCGGAATAGCACCTACTGTTTTAGAAGTAGACAAACTGGCATGCTAGAGCCTGTAAACGCTCTGACAGACGATCTGAAACGTTTTCGGAAGCATTTTGATGGTAAACACGCTATTAGCTTTTTATTTTAAGGGCACTATTTCGGTGTTTGAGCGCGACTGCATAATGGCTTCAGAATGCTACTAGCAGTATGTAACATATTATAATTAATAGGCAGTCATTTCAGTATTCTAAAGACTGTACGGAAACAACTGTAAACTAACTTTAAATGCTTCGGAATAGCACCTACTGTTTTAGAAGTAGACAAACTGGCATGCTAGAGGCTGTAAACGCTCTGACGGACGATCTGAAACGTTTTGGGGATCATTTTGATTTTAGAAACGCTCTTAGATTTTTTTATTTTAGGAGCACTATTTCGGTGTCTGGGCGCGACTGCATAATGGCCTCAGAATGCAACTTGCAGTATGTAACATATTATAATTAATAGACAGTCATTGCAGTATGCTAAAGAGTGTACGGAAACAACTGTAAACTAGCTTTAAATGCTTCGGAATAGCACCTACTGTTTTAGAAGTAGACAAACTGGCATGCTAGAGCCTGTAAACGCTCTGACGGACGATCTGAAACGTTTTGGGTATCATTTCGATAGTAGGAAACGATTTAAAATTTGTGTATTTTAGTAGCCCAATTTCGGTGTTTGAGCGCGACTGCTTAATGACCTCAGAATGCTACTTACAATATGTAACATATTATAATTAATAGACAGTAATTGCGGAATGCTAAAGACTGTACAGAAACAACTGTAAACTAACTTTAAATGCATCGGAATGGCACTTATTGTATTAGAAGTAAGCAAAATGGCATGCTAGAGCATGTAAACGCTCTGGCACACGATCTGAAACGTTTTCGGTATCATTTTGATGGTAAACACGCTCTTAGCTTTTTATTTTAGGAGCACTATTTCGGTGTCTGGGCGCGACTGCATAATGGCCTCAGAATGCTACTAGCAGTATATAACACATTATAATTAACAGACAGTCATTGCGGTATGCTAAAGACTGTACGGAAACAACTGTAAACTAAATTTAAATGCTTCGGAATATCACCTACTGTTTTCGAAGTAGACAAACTGGCATGCTAGAACCTGTAGACGCTCTGACGCACGATCTGAAACGTTTTAGGTATTATTTTAATGGTAGAAACGCTCTTAGATTTTTTTATTTTAGGAGCACTATTTCGGTGTCTGAGCGCGACTGCTTAATGACCTCAGAATGCTACTTACAATATGTAACATATTATAATTAATAGACAGTAATTGCAGACGGCTAGAGATTGTACAGAAACAACTGTAAACTAACTTTAAATGCATCGGAATGGCACCTATTGTATTAGAAGTAGACAAAATGGCATGCTAGAGCCTGTAAACGCTCTGACAGTCGATCTGAAACGTTTTCGGTATTATTTCGACAGTAGAAACACTCTTAGATTTTTTTAGTTTAGGATCACTATTTCGGTGTCTGGGCGCGACTGCATAATGGCCTCAAAATGCTACTAGCAGTATGTAACATATTATAATTAATAGACAGTCATCGCAGTATGCCTAAGACTGTACGGAAACAACTGTAAACTAACTTTAAATGCTTCGCAGTAGCACGTACTGTTTTAGAAGTAGACAAACTGGCATGCTTGAGCCTGTAAACGCTCTGACGGACGATCTGAAACGTTTTGGGTATCATTTCGATAGTAGGAAACGCTCTTAAATTTTTTTATTTTAGTAGCACAATTTCGGTGTCTTAGCGCGACTGCTTAATGAACTCAGAATGCTACTTACAATATGTAATATATTATAATTAATAGACAGTAATTGCGGAATGCTAAAGTATGTACAGAAACAACTGTAAACTAACTTTAAATGCATCGGAATGGCACCTATTGTATTAGAAGTAAACAAAATGGCATGCTAGAACATATAAACGCTCTGACGGACGATCTGAAATGTTTTCGGTATTATTTCGATAGTAGATACATTCTTAGATTTTTTTATTTTAGGAGCACTAATTCGGTGTCTGAGCGCGACTGCATAATGGCCTCAGAATGCTACTAGCAGTATGTAACATATTATAATTAATAGACAGTCATTGCAGTATGCTAAAGACTGGACGGAAACAACTGTAAACTAACTTTAAATGCTTCGGAATAGCACCTACTGTTTTAGAAGTAGACACACTGGCATGCTAGAACCTGTAAACGCTCTGACGCACGATCTGAAACGTTTTGGGTATCATTTCGATCGTAGGAAACGCTCTTAATTTTTTTTATTATAGTAGCCCAATTTTGGTGTCTGAGCGCGACTGCTTAATGAACTCAGAATGCTACTTACAATATGTAACATATTATAATTAATAGACAGTAATTGCGAATGCTAAAGACTTTACAGAAGCAACTGTAAACTAACTTTAAATGCATCAGAATGGCACCTATTGTATTAGAAGTAAACAAAATGGCATGCTAGAACATATAAACGCTCTGACAGACGATCTGAAACGTTTTCGGTATCATTTCGATAATAGAACCACTCTTAGATTTTTTTATTTTAGGAGCACTGTTTCAGTGTCTGGGCGCGACTGCATAATGGCCTCAGAATGCTATTAGCAGCATGTAACATATTATAATTAATAGTCAGTCATTTCAGTATGCTAAAGACTGTACGGAAACAACTGTAAACTAACTTTAAATGCATCGGAATAGCACCTACTGTTTAGAAGTAGACAAACTGGCATGCTAGAGCTTGTAAACGCTCTGACGGACGATCTGAAACGTTTTGGGTATCATTTCGATAGTAAGAAACGATTTTAAATTTTTTTATTTTAGTAGCCCAATTTCGGTGTCTTAGCGCGACTGCTTAATGAACTCAGAATGCTACTTACAATATGTAATATATTATAATTAATAGACAGTAATTGCGGAATGCTAAAGTATGTACAGAAACAACTGTAAACTAACTTTAAATGCATCGGAATTGCACCTATTGTATTAGAAGTAAACAAAATGGCATGCTAGAACATATAAACGCGCTGACAGACGATCTGAAACGTTTTCGGTATTATTTTGATAGTAGATACACTCTTAGATTTTTTTATTTTAGGAGCACTAATTCGGTGTCCGGGCGCGACTGCATAATGGCCTCAAAATGCTACTAGCAGTATGAAACATATTATAATTAATAGACAGTCATTGCAGTATGCTAAAGACTGTACGGAAACAACTGTAAACTAACTTTAAATGTTTCGGAATAGCACCTACTGTTTTAGAAGTAGACAAACTGGCATGGTAGAACCTGTAGACTCTCTGACGCACGATCTGAAACGTTTTGGGTATCATTTCGAGAGTAGGAAACGCTCTTAAATTTTTTTATTTTAGAAGCCCAATTTCGGTGTCTGAGCGCGAGTGCTTAATGACCTCAGAATGCTACTTACAATATGTAACATATTATAATTAATTGACAGTAATTGCAGAATGCTAAAGACTGTACGGAAACAACTGTAAACTAACTTTAAATGCATCGGAATGGCACCTATTGTATTGGAAGTAGACAAAATGGCATGTTAGAGCTTGTAAACGCTCTGACAGACGATCTGAAACGTTTTCGGTTTCATTTTGATGGTAAACACGCTCTTAGCTTTTTATTTTAGGAGCACTATTTCGGTGTCTGTGCGCGACTGCATAATGGCCTCAGAATGCTACTAGCAGTATGTAACACATTATAATTAACAGACAGTCATTGCAGTATGCTAAAAACTGTAAGGAAACAACTGTAAACTAAATTTAAATGTTTTGGAACAGCACCTACTGTTTTAGAAGTAGACAAACTGGCATGCTAGAGCCTGTAAACGCACTGACAGACGATCTGAAACGTTTTCGGAAGCATTATGATGGTAAACACGCTCTTAGCTTTTTATTTTGAGGGCACTATTTCGGTGTCTAGGCGCGACTGAATAATGGCTTCAGAATGCTACTAGCAGTATGTAACATATTATAATTAATAGGCAGTCGTTTCAGTATTATAAAGACTGGACGGAAACAACTGTAAACTAACTTTAAATGCTTCGGAATAGCACCTACTGTTTTAGAAGTAGACAAACTGGCATGCTAGAGCCTGTAAACGCTCTGACAGACGATCTGAAACGTTTTCGGTATCATTTCGATAATAGAAACACTCTTAGATTTTTTTATTTTAGGAGCACTATTTCGGTGTCTGGGCGCGACTGCATAATGGCCTCAAAATGCTACTAGCAGTATGTAACATATTATAATTAATAGACAGTCATCGCAGTATGCTTAAGACTGTACGGAAATAACTGTAAACTAACTTTAAATGCTTCGCAGTAGCACCTACTGTTTTAGAAGTAGACAAACTAGCATGCTAGAGCCTGTAAACGCTCTGAAGGACGATCTGAAACGTTTTGGGTATCATTTTGATGGTAGAAACGCTCTTAGATTTTTTTATTTTAGGAGCACTATTTCGGTGTCTCGGCGCGACTGCATAATGGCCTCAGAATGCTACTAGCAGTATGTAACATATTATAATTAATAGACAGTCATTGCAGTATGCTAAAGACTGGACGGAAACAACTGTAAACTAACTTTAAATGCTTCGGAATAGCACCTACTGTTTTAGAAGTAGACACACTGGCATGCTAGAACCTGTAAACGCTCTGACGCACGATCTGAAACGTTTTGGGTATCATTTCGATCGTAGGAAACGCTCTTAAATTTTTTTATTATAGTAGCCCAATTTCGGTGTCTGAGCGCGACTGCCTAATGACCTCAGAATGCTACTAGCAGTATGTAACATATTATAATTAATAGACAGTCATTGCAGTATGCTAATGACTGTACGGAAACAACTGTAAACTAAGTTTAAATGCTTCGGAATAGCACCTACTGTTTTAGAAGTAGACAAACTGGCATACTACAGCCTGTAAACGCTTTGACGAACGATCTGAAACGTTTTGGGTATCATTTCGATAGTAGGAAACGCTCTTAAATTTTTTTATCTCAGTAGCCCAATTTCGGTGTCTGAGCGCGACTGCCTAATGACCTCAGAATGCTACTTACAATATGTAACATATTATAATTAATAGACAGTAATTGCAGAATGCTAAAGACGATACAGAAACAACTGTAAACTAACTTTAGACACAATGGCATGCTAGAGCCTGTAAACGCTCTGACAGACGATCTGAAACGTTTTCGGTATCATTTCGATAGTAGAAACACTCTTAGATTTGTTTATTTTAGGAGCACTATTTCGGTGTCTGGGCGCGACTGCATAATGGCCTCAGAATGCTACTAGCAGTATGTAACATATTATAATTAATAGACAGTCATTTCAGTATGCTAAAGAGTGTACGGAAACAACTGTAAACTAACTTTAAATGCTTCGGAATGGCACCTACTGTTTTAGAAGTGGACAAACTGGCATGCTAGAGCCTGTAAACGCTCTAACGAACGATCTGAAACGTTTTGGGTATCATTTCGATAGTAGGTAGCGCTCTTAAATTTTTTAGTTTTAGTATACCAATTTCGGTGTCTGAGCGCGACTGCTTAATGACCTCAGAATGCTACTTACAATATGTAACATATTATAATTAATAGACAGTAATTGCAGAATGCTAAAGCCTGTACAGAAACAACGTAAACTAACTTTAAATCCATCGAAATAGCACCTATTGTATTAGCAGTAGACAAACTGGCATGCTAGAGCCTGTAAATGGTTTGACGGACGATCTGAAACGTTTTGGGTGTCATTTCGATAGTAGGAAACGCTCTTAAATTTTTTTATTTTAGTAGCCCAATTTCGGTGTCTGAGCGCGATTGCTTAATGACCTCAGAATGCTACTTACAATATGTAACATATTATAATTAATAGACAGTAATTGCAGAATGCTAAAGGCTGTACAGAAACAACTGTAAACTAACTTTAAATGCATCGGAATGGCACCTATTGTATTAGAAGTAGACAAAATGGTGTGCTAGAGCCTGTAAACGCTCTGACAGACGATCTGAAACGTTTTCGGTATCATTTCGATAGGAGAAACACTCTTAGATTTTTTTATTTTAGGAGCACTATTTTGGTGTATGGGCGCGACTGCATAATGGCCTCAGAATGCTACTAGCAGTTTGTCACATATAATTAATAGACAGTCATTTCAGTATTCTAAAGACTGTACGGAAACAACTGTAAACTAACTTTAAATGCATCGGAATGGCACCTATTTTATTAGAAGTAGACAAAATGGTGTGCTAGAGCCTGTAAACGCTCTGACAGACGATCTGAAACGTTTTCGGTATCATTTCGATAGGAGAAACACTCTTAGATTTTTTTATTTCAGGAGCACTATTTTGGTGTATGGGCGCGACTGCATAATGGCCTCAGAATGCTACTAGCAGTTTGTCACATATAATTAATAGACAGTCATTTCAGTATTCTAAAGACTGTACGGAAACAACTGTAAACTAACTTTAAATGCATCGGAATGGCACCTATTGTATTAGAAGTAGACAAAATGGCATGCTAGAGCCTGTAGACGCTCTGACAGACGAACTGAAACGTTTTCGGTATTATTTCGACAGTAGAAACACTCTTAGATTTTTTTAGTTTAGGAGCACTATTTCGGTGTCTGGGCCCGACTGCATAATGGCCTCAAAATGCTACTAGCAGTATGTAACATATTATAGTTAATAGACAGTCATCGCAGTATGCCTAAGACTGTACGGAAACAACTGTAAACTAACTTTAAATGCTTCGGAATCGCACCTACTGTTTTAGAAGTAGACAAACTGGCATGCTAGAGCCTGTAAACGCTTTGACGGACGATCTGAAACGTTTTGGGTATAATTTCGATAGTAGGAAACGCTCTTAAATTTTTTTATTTTAGTAGCAGAATTTCGGTGTCTGTGCGCGACTGCTAAATGACCTCAGAATGCTACTTACAATATGTAACATATTATAATTAATAGACAGTAATTGCAGAATGCCAAAGACTGTACAGAAACAACTGTAAACTTACTTTAAATGCATCGGAATGGCACCTATTCTATTAGAAGTAAACAAAATTGCATGCTAGAGCATTTAACGCTCTGACAGACGATCTGAAACGTTTTGGGAACATTTCGAAAGTAAGAAACGCTCTTAATTTTTTTTTATTTTAGTAGCAGAATTTCGGTGTCTTCGCGCGACTGCTTAATGACCTCAGAATGCTACTTACAATATGTAACATATTATAATTAATAGGCAGACATTTCAGTATGCTAATGACTGTACGGAAACAATTGTAAACTAAGTTTAAATGCATCGGAATGGCACCTATTGTATTAAAAGTAGACAAACTGGCATGCTAGAGCATGTAAACGCTCTGACGGACGATCTGAAGTTTTTGGGTATCATTTTGATTTGAGAAAAGCTTTTAGATTTTTTATTTTAGGAGCACTATTTCTGTATCTGGGCGCGACTGCATAATGGCCTCAGAATGCTACTAGCAGTATGTAACATATTATAATTAATAGACAGTCATTGCAATATGCTAATGACTGTACGGAAACAACTGTAAACTAAGTTTAAATGCTTCGGAATAGCACCTATTGTTTTAGAAGTAGACAAACTGGCAGGCTAGAGCCTGTAAACGCTCTGACAGACGATCTGAAACGTTTTCGGTATCATTTCGATAGTAGAAACACTCTTAGATTTTTTTATTTTAGGAGCACTATTTCGGTGTCTGGGCGCGGCTGCATAATGGCCTCAGAATGCTACTAGCAGTATGTAACATATTATAATTAGTAGACAGTCATTGCAGTATGCTAAAGACTGTACGGAAACAACTGTAAACTAACTTTAAATGCATCGGAATAGCACCTATTGTATTAGAAGTAGACAAAATGGCATGCTAGAGCCTCTAAACGCTCCAACAGACGATCTGAAACGTTTTGGGTATCATTTCGAGAGTAGGAAACGCTCTTAAATTTTTTTGTTTCAGTAGCCCAATTTCGGAGTCTGAGCGCGACTGCTTAATGACCTCAGAATGCTACTTACAATATGTAACATATTACAATTAATAGACAGTAATTGCAGAATGCTAAAGCCTGTACAGAAACAACTGGAAACTAACTTTAAATGCATCGGAATAGCACCTATTGTATTAGAAGTAGACAAAATGGCATGCTAGAGCCTCTAAACGCTCCAACAGACGATCTGAAACGTTTTGGGTATCATTTCGAGAGTAGGAAACGCTCTTAAATTTTTTTGTTTCAGTAGCCCAATTTCGGAGTCTGAGCGCGACTGCTTAATGACCTCAGAATGCTACTTACAATATGTAACATATTACAATTAATAGACAGTAATTGCAGAATGCTAAAGCCTGTACAGAAACAACTGGAAACTAACTTTAAATGCATCGGAATAGCACCTATTGTATTAGAAGTAGACAAACTAGCATGCTAGAGCCTGTAAACGCTCTGACGGACGATCGGAAACGTTTTGGGTATTATTTTGATGGTAGAAACGCTCTTAGATTTTTTTATTTTAGGAGCACTATTTTGGTGTCTCGGCGCGACTGCATAATGTCCTCAGAATGCTCCTAGCAGTATGTACCATATTATAATTAATAGACAGTCATTGCAGTATGCTAAAGACTGTACGGAAACAACTGTAAACTAACTTTAAATGTTTCGGAATAGCACCTACTGTTTTAGAAGTAGACAAACTGGCATGGTAGAACCTGTAGACTCTCTGACGCACGATCTGAAACGTTTTGGGTATCATTTCGAGAGTAGGAAACGCTCTTAAATTTTTTTATTTTAGAAGCCCAATTTCGGTGTCTGAGCGCGAGTGCTTAATGACCTCAGAATGCTACTTACAATATGTAACATATTATAATTAATTGACAGTAATTGCAGAATGCTAAAGACTGTACGGAAACAACTGTAAACTAACTTTAAATGCATCGGAATGGCACCTATTGTATTGGAAGTAGACAAAATGGCATGTTAGAGCTTGTAAACGCTCTGACAGACGATCTGAAACGTTTTCGGTTTCATTTTGATGGTAAACACGCTCTTAGCTTTTTATTTTAGGAGCACTATTTCGGTGTCTGTGCGCGACTGCATAATGGCCTCAGAATGCTACTAGCAGTATGTAACACATTATAATTAACAGACAGTCATTGCAGTATGCTAAAAACTGTAAGGAAACAACTGTAAACTAAATTTAAATGTTTTGGAACAGCACCTACTGTTTTAGAAGTAGACAAACTGGCATGCTAGAGCCTGTAAACGCACTGACAGACGATCTGAAACGTTTTCGGAAGCATTATGATGGTAAACACGCTCTTAGCTTTTTATTTTGAGGGCACTATTTCGGTGTCTAGGCGCGACTGAATAATGGCTTCAGAATGCTACTAGCAGTATGTAACATATTATAATTAATAGGCAGTCGTTTCAGTATTATAAAGACTGTACGGAGACAACTGTAAACCAACTTTAAATGCTTCGGAATAGCACCTACTGTTTTAGAAGTAGACAAACTGGCATGCTAGAGCCTGTAAACGCTCTGACAGACGATCTGAAACGTTTTCGGTATCATTTCGATAATAGAAACACTCTTAGATTTTTTTATTTTAGGAGCACTATTTCGGTGTCTGGGCGCGACTGCATAATGGCCTCAAAATGCTACTAGCAGTATGTAACATATTATAATTAATAGACAGTCATCGCAGTATGCTTAAGACTGTACGGAAATAACTGTAAACTAACTTTAAATGCTTCGCAGTAGCACCTACTGTTTTAGAAGTAGACAAACTAGCATGCTAGAGCCTGTAAACGCTCTGAAGGACGATCTGAAACGTTTTGGGTATCATTTTGATGGTAGAAACGCTCTTAGATTTTTTTATTTTAGGAGCACTATTTCGGTGTCTCGGCGCGACTGCATAATGGCCTCAGAATGCTACTAGCAGTATGTAACATATTATAATTAATAGACAGTCATTGCAGTATGCTAAAGACTGGACGGAAACAACTGTAAACTAACTTTAAATGCTTCGGAATAGCACCTACTGTTTTAGAAGTAGACACACTGGCATGCTAGAACCTGTAAACGCTCTGACGCACGATCTGAAACGTTTTGGGTATCATTTCGATCGTAGGAAACGCTCTTAAATTTTTTTATTATAGTAGCCCAATTTCGGTGTCTGAGCGCGACTGCCTAATGACCTCAGAATGCTACTAGCAGTATGTAACATATTATAATTAATAGACAGTCATTGCAGTATGCTAATGACTGTACGGAAACAACTGTAAACTAAGTTTAAATGCTTCGGAATAGCACCTACTGTTTTAGAAGTAGACAAACTGGCATACTACAGCCTGTAAACGCTTTGACGAACGATCTGAAACGTTTTGGGTATCATTTCGATAGTAGGAAACGCTCTTAAATTTTTTTATCTCAGTAGCCCAATTTCGGTGTCTGAGCGCGACTGCCTAATGACCTCAGAATGCTACTTACAATATGTAACATATTATAATTAATAGACAGTAATTGCAGAATGCTAAAGACGATACAGAAACAACTGTAAACTAACTTTAGACACAATGGCATGCTAGAGCCTGTAAACGCTCTGACAGACGATCTGAAACGTTTTCGGTATCATTTCGATAGTAGAAACACTCTTAGATTTGTTTATTTTAGGAGCACTATTTCGGTGTCTGGGCGCGACTGCATAATGGCCTCAGAATGCTACTAGCAGTATGTAACATATTATAATTAATAGACAGTCATTTCAGTATGCTAAAGAGTGTACGGAAACAACTGTAAACTAACTTTAAATGCTTCGGAATGGCACCTACTGTTTTAGAAGTGGACAAACTGGCATGCTAGAGCCTGTAAACGCTCTAACGAACGATCTGAAACGTTTTGGGTATCATTTCGATAGTAGGTAGCGCTCTTAAATTTTTTAGTTTTAGTATACCAATTTCGGTGTCTGAGCGCGACTGCTTAATGACCTCAGAATGCTACTTACAATATGTAACATATTATAATTAATAGACAGTAATTGCAGAATGCTAAAGCCTGTACAGAAACAACGTAAACTAACTTTAAATCCATCGAAATAGCACCTATTGTATTAGCAGTAGACAAACTGGCATGCTAGAGCCTGTAAATGGTTTGACGGACGATCTGAAACGTTTTGGGTGTCATTTCGATAGTAGGAAACGCTCTTAAATTTTTTTATTTTAGTAGCCCAATTTCGGTGTCTGAGCGCGATTGCTTAATGACCTCAGAATGCTACTTACAATATGTAACATATTATAATTAATAGACAGTAATTGCAGAATGCTAAAGGCTGTACAGAAACAACTGTAAACTAACTTTAAATGCATCGGAATGGCACCTATTGTATTAGAAGTAGACAAAATGGTGTGCTAGAGCCTGTAAACGCTCTGACAGACGATCTGAAACGTTTTCGGTATCATTTCGATAGGAGAAACACTCTTAGATTTTTTTATTTTAGGAGCACTATTTTGGTGTATGGGCGCGACTGCATAATGGCCTCAGAATGCTACTAGCAGTTTGTCACATATAATTAATAGACAGTCATTTCAGTATTCTAAAGACTGTACGGAAACAACTGTAAACTAACTTTAAATGCATCGGAATGGCACCTATTGTATTAGAAGTAGACAAAATGGTGTGCTAGAGCCTGTAAACGCTCTGACAGACGATCTGAAACGTTTTCGGTATCATTTCGATAGGAGAAACACTCTTAGATTTTTTTATTTCAGGAGCACTATTTTGGTGTATGGGCGCGACTGCATAATGGCCTCAGAATGCTACTAGCAGTTTGTCACATATAATTAATAGACAGTCATTTCAGTATTCTAAAGACTGTACGGAAACAACTGTAAACTAACTTTAAATGCATCGGAATGGCACCTATTGTATTAGAAGTAGACAAAATGGCATGCTAGAGCCTGTAGACGCTCTGACAGACGAACTGAAACGTTTTCGGTATTATTTCGACAGTAGAAACACTCTTAGATTTTTTTAGTTTAGGAGCACTATTTCGGTGTCTGGGCCCGACTGCATAATGGCCTCAAAATGCTACTAGCAGTATGTAACATATTATAGTTAATAGACAGTCATCGCAGTATGCCTAAGACTGTACGGAAACAACTGTAAACTAACTTTAAATGCTTCGGAATCGCACCTACTGTTTTAGAAGTAGACAAACTGGCATGCTAGAGCCTGTAAACGCTTTGACGGACGATCTGAAACGTTTTGGGTATAATTTCGATAGTAGGAAACGCTCTTAAATTTTTTTATTTTAGTAGCAGAATTTCGGTGTCTGTGCGCGACTGCTAAATGACCTCAGAATGCTACTTACAATATGTAACATATTATAATTAATAGACAGTAATTGCAGAATGCCAAAGACTGTACAGAAACAACTGTAAACTTACTTTAAATGCATCGGAATGGCACCTATTCTATTAGAAGTAAACAAAATTGCATGCTAGAGCATTTAACGCTCTGACAGACGATCTGAAACGTTTTGGGAACATTTCGAAAGTAAGAAACGCTCTTAATTTTTTTTTATTTTAGTAGCAGAATTTCGGTGTCTTCGCGCGACTGCTTAATGACCTCAGAATGCTACTTACAATATGTAACATATTATAATTAATAGGCAGACATTTCAGTATGCTAATGACTGTACGGAAACAATTGTAAACTAAGTTTAAATGCATCGGAATGGCACCTATTGTATTAAAAGTAGACAAACTGGCATGCTAGAGCATGTAAACGCTCTGACGGACGATCTGAAGTTTTTGGGTATCATTTTGATTTGAGAAAAGCTTTTAGATTTTTTATTTTAGGAGCACTATTTCTGTATCTGGGCGCGACTGCATAATGGCCTCAGAATGCTACTAGCAGTATGTAACATATTATAATTAATAGACAGTCATTGCAATATGCTAATGACTGTACGGAAACAACTGTAAACTAAGTTTAAATGCTTCGGAATAGCACCTATTGTTTTAGAAGTAGACAAACTGGCAGGCTAGAGCCTGTAAACGCTCTGACAGACGATCTGAAACGTTTTCGGTATCATTTCGATAGTAGAAACACTCTTAGATTTTTTTATTTTAGGAGCACTATTTCGGTGTCTGGGCGCGGCTGCATAATGGCCTCAGAATGCTACTAGCAGTATGTAACATATTATAATTAGTAGACAGTCATTGCAGTATGCTAAAGACTGTACGGAAACAACTGTAAACTAACTTTAAATGCATCGGAATAGCACCTATTGTATTAGAAGTAGACAAAATGGCATGCTAGAGCCTCTAAACGCTCCAACAGACGATCTGAAACGTTTTGGGTATCATTTCGATAGTAGGAAACGCTCTTAAATTTTTTTGTTTCAGTAGCCCAATTTCGGAGTCTGAGCGCGACTGCTTAATGACCTCAGAATGCTACTTACAATATGTAACATATTACAATTAATAGACAGTAATTGCAGAATGCTAAAGCCTGTACAGAAACAACTGGAAACTAACTTTAAATGCATCGGAATAGCACCTATTGTATTAGAAGTAGACAAACTTGCATGCTAGAGCATGTAAACGCTCTGACGGACGATCTGAAGTTTTTGGGTATCATTTTGATTTGAGAAACGCTCTTAGATTTTTTATTTTAGGAGCACTATTCTGTATCTGGGCGCGACTGCATAATGGCCTCAGAATGCTACTAGCAGTATGTAACATATTATAATTAATAGACAGTCATTGCAATATGCTAATGACTGTACGGAAACAACTGTCAACTAAGTTTAAATGCTTCGGAATAGCACCTACTGTTTTAGAAGTAGACAAACTGGCAGGCTAGAGCCTGTAAACGCTCTGACAGACGATCTGAAACGTTTTCGGTATCATTTCGACAGTAGAAACACTCTTAGATTTTTTTAGTTTAGGAGCACTATTTCGGTGTCTGGGTGCGACTGCATAATGGCCTCAAAATGCTACTAGCAGTATGTAACATATTATAATTAATAGACAGTCATCGCAGTATGCCTAAGACTGTACGGAAACAACTGTAAACTAACTTTAAATGCTTCGCAGTAGCACCTACTGTTTTAGAAGTAGACAAACTGGCATGCTAGAGCCTGTAAACGCTCTGACGGACGATCTGAAACGTTTTGGGTATTATTTTGATGGTAGAAACGCTCTTAGATTTTTTTATTTTAGGAGCACTATTTCGGTGTCTGAGCGCGACTGCTTAATGACCGCAGAATGCTACTTACCATATGTAACATATTATAATTAATAGACAGTAATTGCAGAATGCTAGAGACTGTACAGAAACAACTGTAAACTAACTTTAAATGCATCGGAATGGCACCTATTGTATTAGAAGTAGACAAAATGGCATGCTAGAGCCTGTAGACGCTCTGACAGACGAACTGAAACGTTTTCGGTATTATTTCGACAGTAGAAACACTCTTAGATTTTTTTAGTTTAGGAGCACTATTTCGGTGTCTGGGCCCGACTGCATAATGGCCTCAAAATGCTACTAGCAGTATGTAACATATTATAGTTAATAGACAGTCATCGCAGTATGCCTAAGACTGTACGGAAACAACTGTAAACTAACTTTAAATGCTTCGCAGTAGCACCTACTGTTTTAGAAGTTGACAAACTGGCATGCTAGAGCCTGTAAACGCTCTGACGGACGATCTGAAACGTTTTGGGTATTATTTTGATGGTAGAAACGCTCTTAGATTTTTTTATTTTAGGAGCACTATTTTGGTATCTCGGCGCGACTGCATAATGTCCTCAGAATGCTCCTAGCAGTATGTAACATATTATAATTAATAGACAGTCATTGCAGTATGCTAAAGACTGTACGGAAACAACTGTAAACTAACTTTAAATGTTTCGGAATAGCACCTACTGTTTTAGAAGTAGACAAACTGGCATGCTAGAACTTGTAGACGCTCTGACGCACGATCTGAAACGTTTTGGGTATCATTTCGATAGTAGGAAACGCTCTTAAATTTTTTTATTTTAGAAGCCCAATTTCGGTGTCTGAGCGCGACTGCTTAATGACCTCAGAATGCTACTTACAATAGGTAACATATTATAATTAATTGACAGTAATTGCAGAATGCTAAAGACTGTACAGAAACAACTGTAAACTAACTTTAAATGCATCGGAATGGCACCTATATTGTATTAGAAGTAGACAAAATGGCATGCTAGAGCCTGTAAACGCTCTCACAGACGATCTGAAACGTTTTCGGTATCATTTTGATGGTAAACACGCTCTTAGCTTTTTATTTTAGGAGCCCAATTTCGGTGTCTGAGCGCGACTGCTTAATGACCTCAGAATGCTACTTACAATATGTAACATATTATAATTAATAGACCGTAATTGCGGAATGCTAAAAGACTGTACGGAAACAACTGTAAACTAACTTTAAATGCATCGGAATGGCACCTATTGTATTAGAAGTAGACAAAATGGCATGCTAGAGCCTGTAAACGCTCTGGCAGACGATCTGAAACGTTTTCGGTTTCATTTTGATGGTAAACACGCTCTTAGCTTTTTATTTTAGGAGCACTATTTCGGTGTCTGTGCGCGACTGCATACTGGCCTCAGAATGATACTTACAATATGTAACATATTATAATTAATAGACAGTAATTGCAGAATGCTAAAGACTGTACGGAAACAACTGTAAAATAACTTTAAATGCATCGGAATGGCACCTACTGTTTTACAAGTAGACAAACTGGCTAGAGGCTGTAAACGCTCTGACGGACGATCTGAAACGTTTTGGGGATCATTTTGATTTAGAAACGCTCTTAGATTTTTTTATTTTAGGAGCACTATTTCGGTGTCTGGCGCGACTGCACAATGGCCTCAGAATGCTACTAGCAGTATGTTACATATTATAATTAATAGACAGTCATTTCAGTATGCTAAAGAGTGTACGGAAACAACTGTAAACTAGCTTTAAATGCTTCGGAATAGCACCTACTGTTTAAGAAGTATACAAACTGGCATGCTAGAGCCTGTAAACGCTCTGACGGACGATCTGAAACGTTTTGGGTATCATTTCGATAGTAGACACACTCTTAGATTTTTTTATTTTAGAAGCACTAATTGGGTGTCTGGGTGCGACTGCTTAATGACCTCAGAATGCTACTTACATTATGTAACATATTATAATTAATAGACAGTAATTGCAGAATGCTAAAGATTGTACAGAAACAACTGTAAACTAACTTTAAATGCATCGGAATGGCACCTATATTGTATTAGAAGTAGACAAAATGGCATGCTAGAGCCTGTAAACGCTCTGGCAGACGATCTGAAACGTTTTCGGTTTCATTTTGATGGTAAACACGCTCTTAGCTTTTTATTTTAGGAGCACTATTTCGGTGTCTGTGCGCGACTGCATACTGGCCTCAGAATGCTACTTACAATATGTAACATATTATAATTAATAGACAGTAATTGCAGAATGCTAAAGACTGTACGGAAACAACTGTAAAATAACTTTAAATGCATCGGAATGGCACCTACTCTTTTACAAGTAGACAAACTGGCTAGAGGCTGTAAACGCTCTGACGGACGATCTGAAACGTTTTGGGGATCATTTTGATTTTAGAAACGCTCTTAGATTTTTTTATTTTAGGAGCACTATTTCGGTGTCTGGGCGCGACTGCACAATGGCCTCAGAATGCTACTAGCAGTATGTTACATATTATAATTAATAGACAGTCATTTCAGTATGCTAAAGAGTGTACGGAAACAACTGTAAACTAGCTTTAAATGCTTCGGAATAGCACCTACTGTTTTAGAAGTAGACAAACTGGCATGCTAGAGCCTGTAAACGCTCTGACGGTCGATCTGAAACGTTTTGGGTATCATTTCGATAGTAGACACACTCTTAGATTTTTTTATTTTAGGAGCACTAATTGGGTGTCTGGGTGCGACTGCTTAATGACCTCAGAATGCTACTTACATTATGTAACATATTATAATTAATAGACAGTAATTACAGAATGCTAAAGATTGTACAGAAACAACTGTAAACTAACTTTAAATGCATCGGAATGGCACCTACTGTTTTAGAAGTAGACAAACTGGCATGCTAGAGGCTGTAAACGCTCTGACGGATGATCTGAAACGTTTTGGGGATCATTTTGATTTTAGAAAGGCTCTTAGATTTTTTTATTTTAGGAGCACTATTTCGGTGTCTGGGCGCGACTGCATAATGGCCTCAGAATGCTACTTGCAGTATGTAACATATTATAATTAATAGACAGGCATTGCAGTATGCTAAAGAGTGTACGGAAACAACTGTAAACTAGCTTTAAATGCTTCGAAATAGCACCTACTGTTTTAGAAGTAGACAAACTGGCATGCTAGAGCCTGTAAACGCTCTGACGGACGATCTGAAACGTTTGGGTATCATTTCGATAGTAGGAAACGATTTAAAATTTGTTTATTTTAGTAGCCCAATTTCGGTGTTTGAGCGCGACTGCTTAATAACCTCAGAATGTAACAATATGTAACATATTATAATTAATAGACAGTAATTGCGGAATGCTAAAGACTGTACAGAAACAACTGTAAACTAACTTTAAATGCATCGGAATGGCACCTATTTTATTAGAAGTAGACAAAATGGCGTGCTAGAGAATGTAAACGCTCTGACAGACGATCTGAAAAGTTTTCGAATCATTTCGATAGTAGAAACACTCTTAGATTTTTTTATTTTAGGAGCACTATTTCGGTGTCTGGGCGCGACTGCATAATGGCCTCAGAATGCTACTAGCAGTATGTTACATATTATAATTAATCGACAGTCATTTCAGTATGCTAAAGAGTGTACGGAAACAACTGTAAACTAACTTTAAATGCTTCGGAATAGCACCTACTGTTTTAGAAGTAGAAAAACCGGCATGCTAGAGCCTGTAAAGGCTCTGACGGACGATCTGAAGCGATTTGGGTATCATTTTGATTTTGGAAACGCTCTTAGATTTTTTTATTTTAGGAGCAGTATTTCGGTGTATGGGCGCGACTGCATAATGGCCTCAGAATGCTACTAGCAGTATGTTACATATTATAATTAATAGACAGTCATTTCAGTATGCTAAAGAGTGTACGGAAACAACTGTAAACTAACTTTAAATGCTTCGGAATAGCACCTACTGTTTTAGAAGTAGACAAACTGGCATGCTAGAGCCTCTAAACGCTCTGACGGACAATCTGAACAGATTTGGGTATCATTTTGATTTTGAAAACGCTCTTAGATTTTTTTATTTTAGGAGCACTATTTCGGTGTCTGGGCGCGACTGCACAATGGCCTCAGAATGCTACTAGCAGTATGTAACATATTATAATTAATAGACAGTCATTTCAGTATGCTAAAGAGTGTACGGAAACAACTGTAAGCTAACTTTAAATGCTTCGGAATAGAACCTACTGTTTTAGAAATAGACAAACTGGCATGCTAGAGCCTGTAAACGCTCTGACGGACGATCTGAACCGATTTGGGTATCATTTTGATTTTGGAAACGCTCTTAAATTTTTTTATTTTAGAAGCACTATTTCGGTGTCTCGGCGCGACTGCATAATGACCTCAGAATGCTACTTACAATATGTAACATATTATAATTAATGGACAGTAATTGTAGAATGCTAAAGACTGTACAAAAACAACTGTAAACTAACTTTAAATGCATCGGAATGGCACCTATTTTATTAGAAGTAGACAAAATCGCATGCTAGAGCCTGTAAACGCTCTGACGGACGATCTTAAACGTTTTGGGTATCATTTCGATAGTAGGAAACGCTCTTAAATTTTTTTATTTTATTAGCCCAATTTCGGTGTCTGAACCCAACTGCTTAATGACCTCAGAATGCTACTTACGATATGTAACATATTATAATTTAATAGACAGTAATTGCAGAATGCTAAAGACTGTACAGAAACACCTTTAAAACTAATTTTAAATGCATCGGAATGGCACCTATTGTATTAGAAGTAGACAAAATTGCATGCTAGACCCTGTAAACGCTCTCATAGACGATCCGAAACGATTTTGGTATCATTTCGATAGTAGGAAACGCTCGTAATTTTTTTTATTTTAGTAGCCCAATTTCGGTGTCTTAGCGAGACTGCTTAATGACCTCAGAATGCTACTTACAATATGTAACATATTATAATAATTAATAGACAGTTATTGTAGAATGCTAAAGACTGTTCAGAAACAACTGTAAACTAACTTTAAATGCATCGGAATGGCACCTATTGTATTAGAAGTAGACAAAATGGCGTGCTAGAGAATGTAAACGCTCTGACAGACGATCTGAAAAGTTTTCGAATCATTTCGATAGTAGAAACACTCTTAGATTTTTTTATTTTAGGAGCACTATTTGGGTGTCTGGGCGCGACTGCACAATGGCCTCAGAATGCTACTAGCAGTATGTTACATATTATAATTAATAGACAGTCATTTCAGTATGCTAAAGAGTGTACGGAAACAACTGTAAACTAACTTTAAATGCTTCGGAATAGCACCTACTGTTTTAGAAGTAGACAAACCGGCATGCTAGAGCCTGTAAAGGCTCTGACGGACGATCTGAACCGATTTGGGTATCATTTTGATTTTGGAAAGGCTCTTAGATTTTTTTATTTTAGGAGCACTATTTCGGTGTCTGGGCGCGACTGCACAATGGCCTCAGAATGCTACTAGGAGTATCTAACATATTATAATTAATAGACAGTCATTTCAGTATGCTTAAGAGTGTACGGAAACAACTGTAAACTAACTTTAAATGCTTCGGAATAGCACCTACTGTTTTAGAAGTAGACAAACTGGCATGCTAGAGAATGTAAACGCTCTGACGGACAATCTGAACAGATTTGGGTATCATTTTGATTTTGAAAACGCTCTTAGATTTTTTTATTTTAGGAGCACTATTTCGGTGTCTGGGCGCGACTGCACAATGGCCTCAGAATGCTACTAGCAGTATCTAACATATTATAATTAATAGACAGTCATTTCAGTATGCTAAAGAGTGTACGGAAACAACTGTAAGCTAACTTTAAATGCTTCGGAATAGAACCTACTGTTTTAGAAGTAGACAAACTGGCATGCTAGAGCCTGTAAACGCTCTGACAGACGATCTGAAACGTTTTCGGTAGCATTTCGATAGTAGACACACTCTTAGATTTTTTTATTTTAGGAGCACTATTTCGGTGCCTGAGCGTGACTGCATAATGACCTCAGAATGCTACTAGCAGTATGTAACATATTATAATTAATAGACAGTCATTTCAGTATGCTAAAGAGTGTACGGAAACAACTGTAAACTAACTTTAAATGCTTCGGAATAGCACCTACTGTTTTAGAAGTAGACAAACTGGCATGCTAGAGCCTCTAAACGCTCTGACGGACAATCTGAACAGATTTGGGTATCATTTTGATTTTGAAAACGCTCTTAGATTTTTTATTTTAGGAGCACTATTTCGGTGTCAGGGCGCGACTGCACAATGGCCTCAGAATGCTACTAGCAGTATGTAACATATTATAATTAATAGACAGTCATTTCAGTATGCTAAAAAGTGTACGGAAACAACTGTAAGCTAACTTTAAATGCTTCGGAATAGAACCTACTGTTTTAGAAGTAGACAAACTGGCATGCTAGAGCCTGTAAACGCTCTGACGGACGATCTGAACCGATTTGGGTATCATTTTGATTTTGGAAACGCTCTTAGATTTTTTTATTTTAGAAGCACTATTTCGGTGTCTCGGCGCGACTGCATAATGACCTCAGAATGCTACTTACAATATGTAACATATTATAATTAATGGACAGTAATTGTAGAATGCTAAAGACTGTACAAAAACACTGTAAACTAACTTTAAATGCATCGGAATGGCACCTATTTTATTAGAAGTAGACAAAATCGCATGCTAGAGCCTGTAAACGCTCTGACAGACGATCTGAAACGTTTTTGGTAGCATTTCGATAGTAGACACACTCTTAGATTTTTTTATTTTAGGAGCACTATTTCGGTGCCTGAGCGCGACTGCATAATGACCTCAGAATGCTACTAGCAGTATGTAACATATTATAATTAATAGACAGACATTGCAGTATGCTAAAGACTGTACAGAAACAACTGTAAACTAACTTTAAATGCTTCGCAATAGCACCTACTGTTTTAGAAGTAGACAAACTGGCATGCTAGAGCCTGTAAACGCTCTGACGGACGATCTGAAACGTTTTGGGTATCATTTTGATGGTAGAAACGCTCTTAGAGTTTTTTATTTTAGGAGCACTATTTCGGTGTCTGGGCGCGACTGCACAATGGCTTCAGAATGCTACTAGCAGTATGTTACATATTATAATTAATAGACAGTCATTTCAGTATGCTAAAGAGTGTACGGAAACAACTGTAAACTAACTTTAAATGCTTCGGAATAGCACCTACTGTTTTAGAAGTAGACAAACTGGCATGCTAGAGAATGTAAACGCTCTGACGGACAATCTGAAAAGATTTGGGTATCATTTTGATTTGAAAACGCTCTTAGATTTTTTTATTTTAGGAGCACTATTTCGGTGTCTGGGCGCGACTGCACAATGGCCTCAGAATGCTACTAGCAGTATCTAACATATTATAATTAATAGACAGTCATTTCAGTATGCTAAAGAGTGTACGGAAACAACTGTAAGCTAACTTTAAATGCTTCGGAATAGAACCTACTGTTTTAGAAGTAGACAAACTGGCATGCTAGAGCCTGTAAACGCTCTGACAGACGATCTGAAACGTTTTCGGTAGCATTTCGATAGTAGACACACTCTTAGATTTTTTTATTTTAGGAGCACTATTTCGGTGCCTGAGCGCGACTGCATACTAACCTCAGAATGCTACTAGCAGTATGTAACATATTATAATTAATAGACAGACATTGCAGTATGCTAAAGACTGTACGGAAACAACTGTAAACTAACTTCAAATGCTTCGGAATAGTACCTACTGTATTAGAAGTAGACAAACTGGCAGGCTGGAGCCTGTAAACGCTCAGACGGACGATCTGAAACGTTTTGGGTATTATTTTGATGGTAGAAACGCTCTTAGAGTTTTTTATTTTAGGAGCACTATTTCGGTGTCTCGGCGCGACTGCATAATGGCCTCAGAATGCTACTAGCAGTATGTAACATATTATAATTAATAGACAGTCATTTCAGTATGCTAAAGAGTGTACGGAAACAACTGTAAACTAACTTTAAATGCTTCGGAATAGCACCTACTGTTTCAGAAGTAGACAAACTGGCATGCTAGAGCCTGTAAACGCTCTGACAGACGATCTGAAACGTTTTGGGTATCATTTCGATAGTAGGAAAAGCCCATAATTTTTTTTATTTTAGTAGACCAATTTCGGTGTCTGAGCGCGACTGCTTAATGACCTCAGAATGCTACTTACAATATGTAACATATTATAATTAATAGACAGTAATTGCAGAATGCTAAAGACTGTAGAGAAACAACTGTAAACTAACTTTAAATGCTTCGGAATAACACCTACTGTTTTAGAAGTAGACAAACTGGCATGCTAGAGCCTGTAAACGCTCTGACGGTCGATCTGAAACGTTTTGGGTATCATTTCGATAGTAGACACACTCTTAGATTTTTTTATTTTAGGAGCACTAATTGGGTGTCTGGGTGCGACTGCTTAATGACCTCAGAATGCTACTTACATTATGTAACATATTATAATTAATAGACAGTAATTGCAGAATGCTAAAGATTGTACAGAAACAACTGTAAACTAACTTTAAATGCATCGGAATGGCACCTATATTGTATTAGAAGTAGACAAAATGGCATGCTAGAGCCTGTAAACGCTCTGGCAGACGATCTGAAACGTTTTCGGTTTCATTTTGATGGTAAACACGCTCTTAGCTTTTTATTTTAGGAGCACTATTTCGGTGTCTGTGCGCGACTGCATACTGGCCTCAGAATGCTACTTACAATATGTAACATATTATAATTAATAGACAGTAATTGCAGAATGCTAAAGACTGTACGGAAACAACTGTAAAATAACTTTAAATGCATCGGAATGGCACCTACTCTTTTACAAGTAGACAAACTGGCTAGAGGCTGTAAACGCTCTGACGGACGATCTGAAACGTTTTGGGGATCATTTTGATTTTAGAAACGCTCTTAGATTTTTTTATTTTAGGAGCACTATTTCGGTGTCTGGGCGCGACTGCACAATGGCCTCAGAATGCTACTAGCAGTATGTTACATATTATAATTAATAGACAGTCATTTCAGTATGCTAAAGAGTGTACGGAAACAACTGTAAACTAGCTTTAAATGCTTCGGAATAGCACCTACTGTTTTAGAAGTAGACAAACTGGCATGCTAGAGCCTGTAAACGCTCTGACGGTCGATCTGAAACGTTTTGGGTATCATTTCGATAGTAGACACACTCTTAGATTTTTTTATTTTAGGAGCACTAATTGGGTGTCTGGGTGCGACTGCTTAATGACCTCAGAATGCTACTTACATTATGTAACATATTATAATTAATAGACAGTAATTACAGAATGCTAAAGATTGTACAGAAACAACTGTAAACTAACTTTAAATGCATCGGAATGGCACCTACTGTTTTAGAAGTAGACAAACTGGCATGCTAGAGGCTGTAAACGCTCTGACGGATGATCTGAAACGTTTTGGGGATCATTTTGATTTTAGAAAGGCTCTTAGATTTTTTTATTTTAGGAGCACTATTTCGGTGTCTGGGCGCGACTGCATAATGGCCTCAGAATGCTACTTGCAGTATGTAACATATTATAATTAATAGACAGGCATTGCAGTATGCTAAAGAGTGTACGGAAACAACTGTAAACTAGCTTTAAATGCTTCGAAATAGCACCTACTGTTTTAGAAGTAGACAAACTGGCATGCTAGAGCCTGTAAACGCTCTGACGGACGATCTGAAACGTTTTGGGTATCATTTCGATAGTAGGAAACGATTTAAAATTTGTTTATTTTAGTAGCCCAATTTCGGTGTTTGAGCGCGACTGCTTAATAACCTCAGAATGTAACAATATGTAACATATTATAATTAATAGACAGTAATTGCGGAATGCTAAAGACTGTACAGAAACAACTGTAAACTAACTTTAAATGCATCGGAATGGCACCTATTTTATTAGAAGTAGACAAAATGGCGTGCTAGAGAATGTAAACGCTCTGACAGACGATCTGAAAAGTTTTCGAATCATTTCGATAGTAGAAACACTCTTAGATTTTTTTATTTTAGGAGCACTATTTCGGTGTCTGGGCGCGACTGCATAATGGCCTCAGAATGCTACTAGCAGTATGTTACATATTATAATTAATCGACAGTCATTTCAGTATGCTAAAGAGTGTACGGAAACAACTGTAAACTAACTTTAAATGCTTCGGAATAGCACCTACTGTTTTAGAAGTAGAAAAACCGGCATGCTAGAGCCTGTAAAGGCTCTGACGGACGATCTGAAGCGATTTGGGTATCATTTTGATTTTGGAAACGCTCTTAGATTTTTTTATTTTAGGAGCAGTATTTCGGTGTATGGGCGCGACTGCATAATGGCCTCAGAATGCTACTAGCAGTATGTTACATATTATAATTAATAGACAGTCATTTCAGTATGCTAAAGAGTGTACGGAAACAACTGTAAACTAACTTTAAATGCTTCGGAATAGCACCTACTGTTTTAGAAGTAGACAAACTGGCATGCTAGAGCCTCTAAACGCTCTGACGGACAATCTGAACAGATTTGGGTATCATTTTGATTTTGAAAACGCTCTTAGATTTTTTTATTTTAGGAGCACTATTTCGGTGTCTGGGCGCGACTGCACAATGGCCTCAGAATGCTACTAGCAGTATGTAACATATTATAATTAATAGACAGTCATTTCAGTATGCTAAAGAGTGTACGGAAACAACTGTAAGCTAACTTTAAATGCTTCGGAATAGAACCTACTGTTTTAGAAATAGACAAACTGGCATGCTAGAGCCTGTAAACGCTCTGACGGACGATCTGAACCGATTTGGGTATCATTTTGATTTTGGAAACGCTCTTAAATTTTTTTATTTTAGAAGCACTATTTCGGTGTCTCGGCGCGACTGCATAATGACCTCAGAATGCTACTTACAATATGTAACATATTATAATTAATGGACAGTAATTGTAGAATGCTAAAGACTGTACAAAAACAACTGTAAACTAACTTTAAATGCATCGGAATGGCACCTATTTTATTAGAAGTAGACAAAATCGCATGCTAGAGCCTGTAAACGCTCTGACGGACGATCTTAAACGTTTTGGGTATCATTTCGATAGTAGGAAACGCTCTTAAATTTTTTTATTTTATTAGCCCAATTTCGGTGTCTGAACCCAACTGCTTAATGACCTCAGAATGCTACTTACGATATGTAACATATTATAATTTAATAGACAGTAATTGCAGAATGCTAAAGACTGTACAGAAACACCTTTAAACTAATTTTAAATGCATCGGAATGGCACCTATTGTATTAGAAGTAGACAAAATTGCATGCTAGACCCTGTAAACGCTCTCATAGACGATCCGAAACGATTTTGGTATCATTTCGATAGTAGGAAACGCTCGTAATTTTTTTTATTTTAGTAGCCCAATTTCGGTGTCTTAGCGAGACTGCTTAATGACCTCAGAATGCTACTTACAATATGTAACATATTATAATAATTAATAGACAGTTATTGTAGAATGCTAAAGACTGTTCAGAAACAACTGTAAACTAACTTTAAATGCATCGGAATGGCACCTATTGTATTAGAAGTAGACAAAATGGCGTGCTAGAGAATGTAAACGCTCTGACAGACGATCTGAAAAGTTTTCGAATCATTTCGATAGTAGAAACACTCTTAGATTTTTTTATTTTAGGAGCACTATTTGGGTGTCTGGGCGCGACTGCACAATGGCCTCAGAATGCTACTAGCAGTATGTTACATATTATAATTAATAGACAGTCATTTCAGTATGCTTAAGAGTGTACGGAAACAACTGTAAACTAACTTTAAATGCTTCGGAATAGCACCTACTGTTTTAGAAGTAGACAAACTGGCATGCTAGAGAATGTAAACGCTCTGACGGACAATCTGAACAGATTTGGGTATCATTTTGATTTTGAAAACGCTCTTAGATTTTTTTATTTTAGGAGCACTATTTCGGTGTCTGGGCGCGACTGCACAATGGCCTCAGAATGCTACTAGCAGTATCTAACATATTATAATTAATAGACAGTCATTTCAGTATGCTAAAGAGTGTACGGAAACAACTGTAAGCTAACTTTAAATGCTTCGGAATAGAACCTACTGTTTTAGAAGTAGACAAACTGGCATGCTAGAGCCTGTAAACGCTCTGACAGACGATCTGAAACGTTTTCGGTAGCATTTCGATAGTAGACACACTCTTAGATTTTTTTATTTTAGGAGCACTATTTCGGTGCCTGAGCGTGACTGCATAATGACCTCAGAATGCTACTAGCAGTATGTAACATATTATAATTAATAGACAGTCATTTCAGTATGCTAAAGAGTGTACGGAAACAACTGTAAACTAACTTTAAATGCTTCGGAATAGCACCTACTGTTTTAGAAGTAGACAAACTGGCATGCTAGAGCCTCTAAACGCTCTGACGGACAATCTGAACAGATTTGGGTATCATTTTGATTTTGAAAACGCTCTTAGATTTTTTTATTTTAGGAGCACTATTTCGGTGTCAGGGCGCGACTGCACAATGGCCTCAGAATGCTACTAGCAGTATGTAACATATTATAATTAATAGACAGACATTGCAGTATGCTAAAGACTGTACGGAAACAACTGTAAACTAACTTCAAATGCTTCGGAATAGTACCTACTGTATTAGAAGTAGACAAACTGGCAGGCTGGAGCCTGTAAACGCTCAGACGGACGATCTGAAACGTTTTGGGTATTATTTTGATGGTAGAAACGCTCTTAGAGTTTTTTATTTTAGGAGCACTATTTCGGTGTCTCGGCGCGACTGCATAATGGCCTCAGAATGCTACTAGCAGTATGTAACATATTATAATTAATAGACAGTCATTTCAGTATGCTAAAGAGTGTACGGAAACAACTGTAAACTAACTTTAAATGCTTCGGAATAGCACCTACTGTTTCAGAAGTAGACAAACTGGCATGCTAGAGCCTGTAAACGCTCTGACAGACGATCTGAAACGTTTTGGGTATCATTTCGATAGTAGGAAAAGCCCATAATTTTTTTTATTTTAGTAGACCAATTTCGGTGTCTGAGCGCGACTGCTTAATGACCTCAGAATGCTACTTACAATATGTAACATATTATAATTAATAGACAGTAATTGCAGAATGCTAAAGACTGTAGAGAAACAACTGTAAACTAACTTTAAATGCTTCGGAATAACACCTACTGTTTTAGAAGTAGACAAACTGGCAGGCTAGAGCCTGTAAACGCTTTGACGGACGATCTGAAACGTTTTGGGTATCATTTTGATGGTAGAAACGCTCTTAGATTTTTTTATTTTAGGAGCACTATTTCGGTGTCTGAGCGCGACTGCTTAATGACCTCAGAATGCTACTTACAATATGTAACATATTATAATTAATAGACAGTAATTGCAGAATGCTAAAGACTGTACAGAAACAACTGTAAACTAACTTTAAATGCTTCGGAATAGAACCTAATGTTTTAGAAGTAGACAAACTGGCAGGCTAGAGCCTGTAAACGCTCTGACGGACGATCTGAAACGTTTTGGGTATCATTTTGTTGGTAGAAACGCTCTTAGATTTTTTTATTTTAGAAGCCCAATTTCGGTGTCTGAGCGCGACTGCTTAATGACCTCAGAATGCTACTTACAATATGTAACATATTATAATTAATAGACAGTAATTGCAGAATGCTAAAGACTGTACAGAAACAACTGTAAACTAACTTTAAATGCTTCGGAATAGAACCTAATGTTTTAGAAGTAGACAAACTGGCAGGCTAGAGCCTGTAAACGCTCTGACGGACGATCTGAAACGTTTTGGGTATCATTTTGATGGTAGAAACGCTCTTAGATTTTTTTATTTTAGGAGCACTATTTCGGTGTCTGAGCGCGACTGCTTAATGACCTCAGAATGCTACTTACAATATGTAACATATTATAATTAATAGACAGTAATTGCAGAATGCTAAAGACTGTACAGAAACAACTGTAAACTAACTTTAAATGCTTCGGAATAGAACCTAATGTTTTAGAAGTAGACAAACTGGCAGGCTAGAGCCTGTAAACGCTCTGACGGACGATCTGAAACGTTTTGGGTATCATTTTGTTGGTAGAAACGCTCTTAGATTTTTTTATTTTAGAAGCCCAATTTCGGTGTCTGAGCGCGACTGCTTAATGACCTCAGAATGCTACTTACAATATGTAACATATTATAATTAATAGACAGTAATTGCAGAATGCTAAAGACTGTACAGAAACAACTGTAAACTAACTTTAAATGCTTCGGAATAGAACCTAATGTTTTAGAAGTAGACAAACTGGCAGGCTAGAGCCTGTAAACGCTCTGACGGACGATCTGAAACGTTTTGGGTATCATTTTGATGGTAGAAACGCTCTTAGATTTTTTTATTTTAGGAGCACTATTTCGGTGTCTGAGCGCGACTGCTTAATGGCCTCAGAATGCTACTTACAATATGTAACATATTATAATTAATAGACAGTAATTGCAGAATGCTAAAGACTGTACAGAAACAACTGTAAACTAACTTTAAATGCTTCGGAATAACACCTACTGTTTTAGAAGTAGACAAACTGGCATGCTAGAGCCTGTAAACGCTTTGACGGACGATCTGAAACGTTTTGGGTATTATTTCGATAGTAGGAAACGTTCTTAATTTTTTAATTTTAGAAGTCCAATTTCGGTGTCTGAGCGGGACTGCTTAATGACCTCAGAATGCTACTTACAATATGTAACATATTATAATTAATAGACAGACATTGCAGTATGCTAAAGACTGTACGGAAACAACTGTAAACTAACTTTAAATGCTTCGGAATAGAACCTAATGTTTTAGAAGTAGACAAACTGGCAGGCTAGAGCCTGTAAACGCTCTGACGGACGATCTGAAACGTTTTGGGTATCATTTTGATGGTAGAAACGCTCTTAGATTTTTTTATTTTAGGAGCACTATTTCGGTGTCTGAGCGCGACTGCTTAATGACCTCAGAATGCTACTTACAATATGTAACATATTATAATTAATAGACAGTAATTGCAGAATGCTAAAGACTGTACAGAAACAACTGTAAACTAACTTTAAATGCTTCGGAATAACACCTACTGTTTTAGAAGTAGACAAACTGGCATGCTAGAGCCTGTAAACGCTTTGACGGACGATCTGAAACGTTTTGGGTATTATTTCGATAGTAGGAAACGTTCTTAATTTTTTAATTTTAGAAGTCCAATTTCGGTGTCTGAGCGCGACTGCTTAATGACCTCAGAATGCTACTTACAATATGTAACATATTATAATTAATAGACAGACATTGCAGTATGCTAAAGACTGTACGGAAACAACTGTAAACTAACTTTAAATGCTTCGGAATAGAACCTAATGTTTTAGAAGTAGACAAACTGGCAGGCTAGAGCCTGTAAACGCTCTGACGGACGATCTGAAACGTTTTGGGTATCATTTTGATGGTAGAAACGCTCTTAGATTTTTTTATTTTAGGAGCACTATTTCGGTGTCTGAGCGCGACTGCTTAATGACCTCAGAATGCTACTTACAATATGTAACATATTATAATTAATAGACAGTAATTGCAGAATGCTAAAGACTGTACAGAAACAACTGTAAACTAACTTTAAATGCTTCGGAATAACACCTACTGTTTTAGAAGTAGACAAACTGGCATGCTAGAGCCTGTAAACGCTTTGAAGGACGATCTGAAACGTTTTGGGTATTATTTCGATAGTAGGAAACGTTCTTAATTTTTTAATTTTAGAAGTCCAATTTCGGTGTCTGAGCGCGACCTCTTAATGACCTCAGAATGCTACTTACAATATGTAACATATTATAATTAATAGACAGTAATTGCAGAATGCTAAAGACTGTACAGAAACAGCTGTAAACTAACTTTAAATGCTTCGGAATAACACCTACTGTTTTAGAAGTAGACAAACTGGCATGCTAGAACCTATAAACGCTCTGACGGACGATCTGAAAGGTTTTGGGTATCATTTCGATAGTAGGAAACGCTCTTAATTTTTTTTATTTTAGAAGCCCAATTTTGGTGTCTGAGCGCGACTGCTTAATGACCTCAGAATGCTACTTACAATATGTAACATATTATAATTAATAGACAGTAATTGCAGAATGCTAAAGACTGTACAGAAACAACTGTAAACTAACTCTAAATGCTTCGGAATAGAACCTAATGTTTTAGAAGTAGACAAACTGGCAGGCTAGAGCCTGTAAACGCTCTGACGGACGATCTGAAACGTTTTGGGTATCATTTTGATGGTAGAAACGCTCTTAGATTTTTTTATTTTAGGAGCACTATTTCGGTGTCTGAGCGCGACTGCTTAATGACCTCAGAATGCTACTTACAATATGTAACATATTATAATTAATAGACAGTAATTGCAGAATGCTAAAGACTGTACAGAAACAACTGTAAACTAACTTTAAATGCTTCGGAATAACACCTACTGTTTTAGAAGTAGACAAACTGGCATGCTAGAGCCTGTAAACGCTTTGACGGACGATCTGAAACGTTTTGGGTATTATTTCGATAGTAGGAAACGTTCTTAATTTTTTAATTTTAGAAGTCCAATTTCGGTGTCTGAGCGCGACTGCTTAATGACCTCAGAATGCTACTTACAATATGTAACATATTATAATTAATAGACAGTAATTGCAGAATGCTAAAGACTGTACAGAAACAACTGTAAACTAACTTTAAATGCTTCGGAATAGAACCTAATGTTTTAGAAGTAGACAAACTGGCAGGCTAGAGCCTGTAAACGCTCTGACGGACGATCTGAAACGTTTTGGGTATCATTTTGATGGTAGAAACGCTCTTAGATTTTTTTACTTTAGGAGCACTATTTCGGTGTCTGAGCGCGACTGCTTAATGACCTCAGAATGCTACTTACAATATGTAACATATTATAATTAATAGACAGTAATTGCAGAATGCTAAAGACTGTACAGAAACAACTGTAAACTAACTTTAAATGCTTCGGAATAACACCTACTGTTTTAGAAGTAGACAAACTGGCATGCTAGAGCCTGTAAACGCTTTGACGGACGATCTGAAACGTTTTGGGTATTATTTCGATAGTAGGAAACGTTCTTAATTTTTTAATTTTAGAAGTCCAATTTCGGTGTCTGAGCGCGACTGCTTAATGACCTCAGAATGCTACTTACAATATGTAACATATTATAATTAATAGACAGACATTGCAGTATGCTAAAGACTGTACGGAAACAACTGTAAACTAACTTTAAATGCTTCGGAATAGAACCTAAGGTTTTAGAAGTAGACAAACTGGCATGCTAGAGCCTGTAAACGCTTTGACGGACGATCTGAAACGTTTTGGGTATTATTTCGATAGTAGGAAACGTTCTTAATTTTTTAATTTTAGAAGTCCAATTTCGGTGTCTGAGCGCGACTGCTTAATGACCTCAGAATGCTACTTACAATATGTAACATATTATAATTAATAGACAGTAATTGCAGAATGCTAAAGACTGTACAGAAACAACTGTAAACTAACTTTAAATGCTTCGGAATAGAACCTAATGTTTTAGAAGTAGACAAACTGGCAGGCTAGAGCCTGTAAACGCTCTGACGGACGATCTGAAACGTTTTGGGTATCATTTTGATGGTAGAAACGCTCTTAGATTTTTTTATTTTAGGAGCACTATTTCGGTGTCTGAGCGCGACTGCTTAATGACCTCAGAATGCTACTTACAATATGTAACATATTATAATTAATAGACAGTAATTGCAGAATGCTAAAGACTGTACACAAACAACTGTAAACTAACTTTAAATGCTTCGGAATAGAACCTAATGTTTTAGAAGTAGACAAACTGGCAGGCTAGAGCCTGTAAACGCTCTGACGGACGATCTGAAACGTTTTGGGTATCATTTTGATGGTAGAAACGCTCTTAGATTTTTTTATTTTAGGAGCACTATTTCGGTGTCTGAGCGCGACTGCTTAATGACCTCAGAATGCTACTTACAATATGTAACATATTATAATTAATAGACAGTAATTGCAGAATGCTAAAGACTGTACAGAAACAACTGTAAACTAACTTTAAATGCTTCGGAATAACACCTACTGTTTTAGAAGTAGACAAACTGGCATGCTAGAGCCTGTAAACGCTTTGACGGACGATCTGAAACGTTTTGGGTATTATTTCGATAGTAGGAAACGTTCTTAATTTTTTAATTTTAGAAGTCCAATTTCGGTGTCTGAGCGCGACTGCTTAATGACCTCAGAATGCTACTTACAATATGTAACATATTATAATTAATAGACAGTAATTGCAGAATGCTAAAGACTGTACAGAAACAGCTGTAAACTAACTTTAAATGCTTCGGAATAGAACCTAATGTTTTAGAAGTAGACAAACTGGCAGGCTAGAGCCTGTAAACGCTCTGACGGACGATCTGAAACGTTTTGGGTATCATTTTGATGGTAGAAACGCTCTTAGATTTTTTTATTTTAGGAGCACTATTTCGGTGTCTGAGCGCGACTGCTTAATGACCTCAGAATGCTACTTACAATATGTAACATATTATAATTAATAGACAGTAATTGCAGAATGCTAAAGACTGTACAGAAACAACTGTAAACTAACTTTAAATGCTTCGGAATAGAACCTAATGTTTTAGAAGTAGACAAACTGGCAGGCTAGAGCCTGTAAACGCTCTGACGGACGATCTGAAAGGTTTTGGGTATCATTTTGATGGTAGAAACGCTCTTAGATTTTTTTATTTTAGGAGCACTATTTCGGTGTCTGAGCGCGACTGCTTAATGACCTCAGAATGCTACTTACAATATGTAACATATTATAATTAATAGACAGTAATTGCAGAATGCTAAAGACTGTACAGAAACAACTGTAAACTAACTTTAAATGCTTCGGAATAACACCTACTGTTTTAGAAGTAGACAAACTGGCATGCTAGAGCCTGTAAACGCTTTGACGGACGATCTGAAACGTTTTGGGTATTATTTCGATAGTAGGAAACGTTCTTTATTTTTTAATTTTAGAAGTCCAATTTCGGTGTCTGAGCGCGACTGCTTAATGACCTCAGAATGCTACTTACAATATGTAACATATTATAATTAATAGACAGTAATTGCAGAATGCTAAAGACTGTACAGAAACAGCTGTAAACTAACTTTAAATGCTTCGGAATAACACCTACTGTTTTAGAAGTAGACAAACTGGCATGCTAGAACCTATAAACGCTCTGACGGACGATCTGAAAGGTTTTGGGTATCATTTCGATAGTAGGAAACGCTCTTAATTTTTTTTATTTTAGAAGCCCAATTTCGGTGTCTGAGCGCGACTGCTTAATGACCTCAGAATGCTACTTACAATATGTAACATATTATAATTAATAGACAGTAATTGCAGAATGCTAAAGACTGTACAGAAACAACTGTAAACTAACTTTAAATGCTTCGGAATAACACCTACTGTTTTAGAAGTAGACAAACTGGCATGCTAGAGCCTGTAAACGCTTTGACGGACGATCTGAAACGTTTTGGGTATTATTTCGATAGTAGGAAACGTTCTTAATTTTTTAATTTTAGAAGTCCAATTTCGGTGTCTGAGCGCGACTGCTTAATGACCTCAGAATGCTACTTACAATATGTAACATATTATAATTAATAGACAGTAATTGCAGAATGCTAAAGACTGTACAGAAACAACTGTAAACTAACTTTAAATGCTTCGGAATAACACCTACTGTTTTAGAAGTAGACAAACTGGCATGCTAGAACCTATAAACGCTCTGACGGACGATCTGAAAGGTTTTGGGTATCATTTCGATAGTAGGAAACGCTCTTAATTTTTTTTATTTTAGAAGCCCAATTTCGGTGTCTGAGCGCGACTGCTTAATGACCTCAGAATGCTACTTACAATATGTAACATATTATAATTAATAGACAGTAATTGCAGAATGCTAAAGACTGTACAGAAACAACTGTAAACTAACTTTAAATGCTTCGGAATTGTACCTACCGTTTTAGAAGTAGACAAACTGGCATGCTAGAGCCTGTAAACGCTCTGACGGACGATCTGAAGCGTTTTGGGTATCATTTTGATTTTAGAAACGCTTTTAGATTTTTTTATTTTAGGAGCACTATTTCGGTGTCTGGGCGTGACTGCATAATGGCCTCAGAATGCTACTAGCAGTATGTAACATATTATAATTAATAGAAAGTCATTGCAGTATGCTAAAGAGTGTACAGAAGCAACTGTAAACTAACTTTAAGTGCTTCGGAATAACACCTACTGTTTTAGAAGTAGACAAACTGGCATGCTAGAGCCTGTAAAAGCTTTGACCGACGATCTGAAACGTTTTGGGTATCATTTCGATAGTAGGAAACGCTCTTAAATTTTTTTATTTTAGTTGCCCAATTTCGGTTTCTGAGCGCGAAAGCTTAATGACCTCAGAATGCTACTTACAATATGTAACATATTATAATTAACAGACAGTAATTGCAGAATGCTAAAGACTGTACAGAAACAACTGTAAACTAACTTTAAATGCTTCGGAATAGCACCTACTGTTTTAGAAGTAGACAAACTGGCATGCTAGAACCTGTAAGCGCTCTGACGTACAATCTGAAACGTTTTGGGTATCATTTCGATAGTAGGCAACGCTTTTAAATTTTTTTATTTTAGAAGCCCAATTTCGGTGTCTGAGCGCGAAATCTTAATAACCTCAGAATGCTACTTACAATATGTAAATATATTATAATTAATAGACAGTAATTGCAGAATGCTAGACTGTACAGAAACAACTGTAAACTAACTTTAAATGCTTCGGAATAGCACCTACTGTTTTAGAAGTAGACAAACTGGCATGCTAGAGCCTGTAAACGCTCTGACGGAAGATCTGCAGCGTTTTGGGTATCATTTTGATTTTAGAAACGGTCTTAGATTTTTTTATTTTAGGAGCACTATTTCGGTGTCTGGGTGCGACTGCATAATGGCCTCAGAATGCTACTAGCAGTTTGTAACATATTATAATTAATATATAGTCATTACAGTATGCTAAAGAGTGTACGGAAACAACTGTATACTAACTTTAAATGCTTCGGAATACCACCTACTGTTTTAGAGGTAGACAAACTGGCATGCTAGAGCCTGTAAACGCTTTGACGGACGATCTGAAACGTTTTAGGTATCATTTCGATAGTAGGAAACGCTCTTAAATTTTTTTATTTTAGTAGCCCAATTTCGGTGTCTGAGCGCGACTGCTTAATGACCTCAGAATGCTACTTACAATATGTAACATATTATAATTAATAGACAGTAATAACAGAATGCTAAAGACTGTACAGAAACTACTGTAAACTAACTTTAAATGCTTCGGAATAACACCTACTGTTTTAGAAGTAGACAAACTGGCATGCTAGAGCCTGTAAACGCTTTGACGGACGATCTGAAACGTTTTGGGTATCATTTCGATAGTAGGAAACGCTCGTAAATTTTTTTATTTTAGTAGCCCAATTTCGGTGTCTGACCGCGAATGCTTAATAACCTCAGAATGCTACTTACAATATGTAACATATTATAATTAATAGACAGTAATAACAGAATGCTAAAGACTGTACAGAAACTACTGTAAACTAACTTTAAATGCTTCGGAATAACACCTACTGTTTTAGAAGTAGACAAACTGGCATGCTAGATCCTGTAAACGCTTTGTCGGACGATCTGAAACGTTTTGGGTATCATTTCAATAGTAGGAAACGCTCTTAATTTTTTTTATTTTAGTAGCCCAATTTCGGTGTCTGAGCGCGAATGCTTAATGACCTCAGAATGCTACTTACAATATGTAACATATTATAATTAATAGACAG
>OW679201.1:38388309-38409324 GCA_940337035.1 Agriotes lineatus
CTTTTAACCGATAGTCGGTTATTGGATACCTTAAAAATCACAATAAACGTCACGTTGCGTTCCGCAATCTGTGCTTAGCTTGCTACGTCCAATCACGGGTCTAACTTCACCCTTTCATGATTACTATTGACTTGTTCTTACAGCACGCCATCCACATAATTGATCCGCTGGACGAGCCATTGTATAACTACGTCTCCTCCCTCGCAACCTTTATAATGATACCGAATGTCTACATTCAATCTGAAACTTCATGCTTCTAATAGAGCTCATCTATTGAGCTGTTGATCTGTGCCTCTAACTCGTACTTTAATCAGTAGTAGTGAGTTTAATAAGTGGTTAATGATTGTAATCATCTATTACAGTATACAATTTCCTTTTGCTCCTAACATTCGTACAAAAAGAGTAAAACCACCACTCTATTTTTTCAAGCAGCCGTCCTCTTATTTGATTACATCACAGAGGCTGAACGTTACCTTCTTGAGCAAATTATACGACGGCGCCCGCATAAAGGGAATATCAAAAGCGGAGAATTCCCACGCACATCTTTTTACATTAGATAGCGCAGCACTTAACTCGCACGGAAACGAAAATTAACTGTGTAAGAGAGACTTTTGCATGTAACACGTCAGCAGTAATTTCCGCCGCGTGCGTTCACGGCAAAGTTCGCACCAAGTAGATTTCCACAATTCATGCCCCCGACCATAGCAGCAGCAGGTTGCTAGACGCGTCATAAATCCATGTTCTTTCACCGCCCCCGAAGCCTAATGCGGCGTCAAAATACCATATAAAATTAAGCGACTTTGTCTTCATCAGAACCAAATCTAGCCGTCACATTCGTTATTGGCCCATTGATTGAACAGATTCTTCTGCGCCCGCACTCTGGAAAAGTTCGACGACGGCTAACAAGGAGAAAAGCTGCTTGTATCGCTTTCTCTGGTTGTTGCGTCCAATTTATTGAACGAGCGAGTGTCTGTCTGTGACACCAGTGCCGCCTTGCATTATTTTATCCGTTTCAACATTAGCCAGCCCTTATTAGAAATCCTGTGCTTCCCCGAATCGTGGGGTTCTTTCAACGACCCAATTTATGTCATAAAGAACGAATGCTACCTACATCAGCTCTTGGCGTGACAGCATTGAAATGTGTGCTCTCTGAAGATACAGATATATAGCATTGGGAATGTACATACAAACTTTCAACATATGAATGTCGTCTACTAAACACGTTATTCCTTTGTAAGCTCGATACAAATATGTTTGGATGCATTTCGCGTGACGCAAGGTTGCATGCACTTTACGTGCGTGCCTGGATTTTAACCCCATTTAGTTGAGTTAATCAGGCAATGCAGTAGTGTCCAAAGATAGCATCAATTTAAAATCAGTAATTTAAAATAAATGAATTTTATAATAACTTAAGTTGCAGAGCAGCTTTTATCATTCCCACATTTGGATCATAAGAATCTGGTGTCAGAA
Organism: Agriotes lineatus; assembly: GCA_940337035.1. Lineage (NCBI taxonomy): Eukaryota > Metazoa > Arthropoda > Insecta > Coleoptera > Elateridae > Agriotes > Agriotes lineatus. Next base: position 38,389,780 of record OW679201.1, read on the forward strand.
GTGGGATATGATAAACTACGCTTACTGCCTGCCCTCCAGGTCTCACAATATCTCCACCACAACTCATTTCACCCACAAGGTCGACGCTTATAATGCAGAGCGCCTTTCTCTAAGATTATCTGATTCATTATGCCCACTAGCATTAAAGGAAATCGGCTAATATACACACGCTGTTGTAGCTCCGTTTAAAAACAATAAAACAATACGAATAATGAGACAATTTTTATTAGATCCACTAGAATTGAGCCCTTTCAAATTCGTGTATTTTCTTTTTTTGCATTTTAGCCCTAAACACTATTTAATGGCTGCGCGCATGACGCATTTTACAGAGCTAAGCAACATTTGTTAGAGGCCAATTCGCTTGCAATTCCTTCCGGGTACGATGCGTGCCCTTCCCCCTTTCCTTGGCGGTTCTTCGTATTAACTGCTCTTTGAATGTTTTCTCCCCTTGAGGCTATCCCACCATACGTATGGACCGAAAGTGTGTGAACTATGCAAATGCAGCCTTGTTAACATAAAATTGCTTTGTCCGCTAGAACTCGCAATAACAACCTATAGACCCAGCTTTAAACAAGGTAGGCTTTGAATTTGACATCCAACGGAGATATGGTGGCTTTTAATATAGCCTGAAAGGATCTTAATTATAGGTACATTTTTGCATACTAGAAAATTAATTGATAGTTAGAACCTAAATGTATAGGCTACTGGGAAAGGCATAAGTGACTCCTATTTTTATTTTTATCACAGTGTTTCTGAAACTACGCGTATAAACATCTGGGTAGATTAGTTTATTCCCCTTATTTACGCCTGTAATCGGCAATAACGTTTCGTTGTCACTTTCCTACAGACCTGAACATTCCCTCAGATTTTTAGAACCTACTAAAGAGCTTACTGTGTCAACCCTAATCCGTCGTAAAAACTTTTTCTGAAATCCAAGGCCGTACAGGCGCCCCGAAAACTGAAAAAGATCATCAGGCAATGCGGACGCTGGTTCGTTCGTCCTTGCATCCAAGACGGATCATCCCCATATCATAAACTGCAGGCAAGGAGAGGAAGTCTCGGACGACCTAAATTTCCGAAGCAGACATGCTGCAACAAACAAATATCTTGTTTCCTACATCGGCAACGATCCATCGTCATGTCGGACTCTAATGACCGTAATGTGCTCGGCGTAATCGCAATACCCAACGCGATAATCTACCCGAACCCGAACACTTGAATCCGGTTGGAGCTTTGGAGCTTTTAACAGCGTTAAGTACGGCATAAAAATATATTAGATGGTCTCTTGTGGCAAGTATTCGGTGTACTTGTGTACAGCGTGTTCTAGACTCTTCGGTAGCCATAAGCTAGCATCAAGTCACATCCGATTTACGTTAAAACCGTTTGAACAAAGTACACTTGGCGCTTTGAAAATAAACGAAAGACGACGTAAGAATAGGGGTTCTGCAAAAGGCTCTCCACTTTAGGTATTTTTGGTTTTATATAAAAGTCAACTATTGTTGACATGACATGGCCAAACAATGTAACACCGCTTGAAAATTTAATAAAAAATTTCCCTCATCGGTGCTCAGCAATATTTTTAAAACAAAAACATTTAAGGGCAAATATGCTAAACCAAATTTTATGAGAAGCAAAGCGTGTTATATGTCACCATATCATAAATTTTAGCAGCCACGATTGTGGCTTCACTACTTCAGTATTCGGGTATTAACGCGCGCCAACATAAAAGTGCCGCCGCTGTGATCGGAAAATCCATCAACTAGGGAGCAATTGTTTAACGAACTGTCTAAACAAGTCGAAGCCTTGTCGCAGCAGGTAGAGCAATTAACGCGTGAACGGCGTCCAGGCGTCCAGCCGCCATCGACAACGGGCATCTGTTAGTACTGCCGTCGTTTTAAGGTCGATGTCACGAAATGCACCCATAAGTGTGAGCACTTTCGAGTGCACACTGTTGCACAAGCAAAATACAACTTTTAGTAGATATCGAGGTGGATTTGTGCATGTACCCGAGCAACTATGTTAAAAAACTTCGTAAACGGACAGAATGATTCGCCTTATGGTTTGTAGTTTTAAGTTTAGATTTTAAGTTGCGTAGAACGCACTTTACGACTAAGAGGTATGTCACATCCCCACGACCCCCTGTCATCTGCTACCCTACACGACTCTCACCACGTTGGTTACATGCGACCAAAAAGGATTCCGAATTCATACTGGAACAAGGAATCGCTCGTCCATCCAAAAGCAACTGGAGTACCGCGCTACACTCAATGCCCAAGAGGGTGGAGATTTTGCGATAATTACTGCTCGTTAAATGGCAGGACACTCCCTGATTTTGGACACAATCTCTTCTGCTGACGATATACATGAAGTTGCCGCGACGACTCCCTGTGGATTGTTTGAATTTGTATTTATAAGATTCGGTTCGCGTAATGTAGCTCAGACCTTTATTACACATTCATAGACAACCTACTGGTAGCTATGCAACCCGAATAGAAACTCCTGGTAGATCTTTAACAGTTGTTTCCCAGACTGAGTGCATATACTGTGCTAGTCAATCCTACTAAATGCATATTTGGCAAGACGAAGGTCAACTTTCTTAGGAATCAATTGCAAGACGAAATTAAACCCGTCGAGGACCGCCTCGATGGCATACAGCGGCGCTCTCTGGGAATGATTAGTATCGAGCGCATATTTCTATATTTATAGTGTAAAAATCTAAACCAAGATTATTCATCTAAACCACTTCTTTCGCCCCTGGTCTCTTTTGAGCAGTGCACGCCAGTACATACTCAATAAGTCACCTTTCCCTCTGAAACTGGTTAATCAAGCCACAATCTTCGCTTCAAGTTAAATAGTATATCGACTCATATTGTTACGCCAACCCCTCCAATTTTTAAATAGTGGTATTAATATTTGCCCATGAGTTGTGGCTTTTTCTCGCGCTCCGAGCAATTGAAACAGTTAGTGCCTATCAAAACTATTCTCTGAATGTCATTTTTTTGGCAGTAGTCTGTTGTGATATGTTTTATCGCACTTTTTCCACTGTCTAGGGTGTATATCACACAACGTTTCGGGAGTTTTAATCTACTCCCGCCTTCAGGTGTTCCTGGTTAGTCCTGAACGGCCTGATATTGTACGTTTTTCTACGCAAACTCGTACCTCTGCCATTCTTACCACTAGGCCACCAGCGCGGTGGCCTAGTGGTAAGAATGGCAGACTAGTAATCACAGTGATCAGCGGTCCCGGGTTCAAACTCCGGGAGAGGCACGAGTTTACGTAGAAAAACGTACAATATCAGTCCTTCTCAGGACTAACCAGGAACACCTGAAGACGGGAGTAAATCAAAACTTCCGAAATGTTCTGTGATATACACCCTAGACACCCTATCAAAACTGTTTCAAAAGTCTCGTTACTACAGCAAGTAAAGCTAAAGTTTCTATTATTTATCACCAAATTATATAACATGAATCGATTACACCTTACACCGCGTTAACAGCTTATAAGTTTTGAGCAACAAAGACCTACGGAGCAAATTAAACCACTGACCCGCTACATAAATTCCGCAAAAGAAACAAATCTGCCAGAAATTAGACATTAACGACCAAAAGGAAAAGTCCGGCCAGAAATTAAGCGGGGGTAATTTGTTTCCAGAAAAAGTTATCGTTATGGTATGAGCTGGCGCTGAGCCAGCGCAAGCCGCCCCGGCAGTAATCCAACTTGTGTAGTACAATCAAAACTATAATTAAAAGGGAAACAAAAATCCATAGCGGTCACGCACGCAACAGATGGAAAATTCCCACTGGAAGTTGAAATAGAAAGTTGTTCCCTAATCAAGCAATTCTGGTTTTATCTGCTCTGCGCTAACCCTTTTACGTACTGCTCTATATCAAGTATAATTAATAGCACAGTCAGCTACAGTTTAAAAACAAAGCCCTAGAAATTTTCCGGGAAATTTCTAGGGATAAAGTACGCCTTGCAGCTCATTCATCATACCGCTGTCGATAGCCATTTATGAAGTACCCAGCTTCAATATAAATATTTTTTGCGTCGTCCCAGTGAATGACATTCTACTAAGAAATAAATAACAAGCAATCTTGGCCGCATATCCATTCCCACCAACGAACAAGGATTTTTTATCATTTTCAATAACCCGTCCAGATTTGAATCACTTTGACAAGATTGATCGGCTCCACAAATTCAAAAGTATTAAGCCTTTATCAAGATCAAAGGTTTCCCAAATTGCATATTTTACTATAATGGAAAAGGTGACTAATATCAATACAGTATAGTAAGATGAAAATTGGTGTTTCATATAAATAGAAAACATACAAATAAAAGCTAAACCCCTGAAGGTCCCTTTTCTTGTTTTTGCGAACGTCATCGTTCTGATACGGATGTATTTGTGCAAACTTTTAAGCAATTAATCTAAACACTATTTTATTCTGTTCTAATATGATAAACCCTCGGGGAAGCCTGAATCCCCTAAAGGGCGCGTCCCCAGGTGGCGAGTCAGAGAACGCCCGTTAGATATATTGGGCAGCAGTTGTATCAGTATTATACGGACCATGAAGTGCGAGTATTAGTACCAGAAGTGGGTCTTACAGAGGCATCTGGGAGCGTAGAGAAAGTATCCTCGTATCCTTCTATTACCCCCAAAAATTAACTTCTTCATCAATAATACCAAATGTAATAATAAAAATCAATATAACTGACACTATGGTATACTACGCGGGTAATAAACAAGGACAACATCAATATCGTGTGGCAATAGTAACTGCTAAAGTAAAAATTAGTAAGATGGTATGAATGTTTATTCCCGATCGAAGAGAATAACTATCGCGCAACTTTACAGTAAATGTGTGAATATAATAATTGAAGTCTATGTCCTTATGTCCCTACATGAAAAAAAAGATATTATGAGGATATAACATGATTTTATGATCAAAGAAACATGCTTGAATTAACTCAGAAGCATGGGGCGATTTTAATGATAAAGTCAGCAAAGGAAACGCTTGTGAAGTAGTTGGAGAATTCGGATTAGGTGAACAAAATATGCGAGGGTATCGTCCCATTCAATTTAGTCAATAGAAAGATGTAATAATAACAAACACGTGGCTTAAACAACTTCGTCGAAGGTTGTATCCATGGACGTCCCCTCAACACACAAATGAAAATATCGTAAAAAATTAGATCGCTTTATCATGATCAACGGTTTAAGAACAGCGTGAGAAATGCAAGACCATGCCGTGGTGCTGACACCCAATAAAACCTTATAGTAATAAGTGTCAAAATTAAAGTGAACATCAACACTAAACCAACCACTAGAATGAAGATACACGTAGCAAATCTAAACGTAGAAAATGTACTGAACTAGAAGATGAAATGGATACCCAGACAGAAAGTATGAAAAGCTGATGTGGAATATGCCATAAAGCAATTGAGGAACAAAAAAAGCACTTGGACCTGATGATCTTCTAAATGTGCCATAAAGCATCTGAAGACTAAAGAAACTCCTGGACCTGATGAAGTACGAACTGATAAAATACATAGACGTATTGCAGTATTAACCAAGTTTTTTCAATGATACAGGGTGGAAGTGCACGTACTAAATTTAACCGCATAAGAGATCTCATCAAACTGAACGACTTTTTCATTTATCATTTGTTCGAAAACACCCCCAAAACTGAATTAAAAGTTTAAATTTTTTACGGCTTGACGTCAGCTGAATCTTGCCTCTATTTTAAACGAAACATAGGTAGTTGTTCTCTGAATGATGTAATTTTTTGACAGTGGTCAATTATGATATGTTTTATCGGACTTTTTCCACTGTCTCGAGTGTTTATCACACAACGGTTCAGGAGTTTCTGCTCTACTCCCGTCCACTGCGCCGTTGGCCTAGTGGTAAGACTGTCAGACTAGTAATCACAGCGATCAGTGGTCCCAGGTTCAAACCCCGGGGTAGGCACTAGTGTACGTAATAAAAAACGTACAAAAAATCAGTCCTTCTCAGGACTAACCAGGAGTTCATTCATCTGGGGACAGGAGTTGCGCAGAAACTCCTGAAACGTTGTGCGATAAACACTCGAGACAGTGGAAAAAGTCCGATAAAACATATCATGCAGAGGTAGTGATAAAACTTTAGTTAATACGGCGACTAACGTACCTTATTAATTGAGGTAGGTAAGTTATTGGTCGCGCATTTTTGTTTTACTTGATAAATAATCGTATCGCACACGTTTTATGCAAGACAACAACTGTTTAACCCTTTCATAATCCTTTTTATCATTTTCACTTTAAACTTCCATAACACCTGTATATACCTGACAGCTAATACACCCTATGAATGGATCAGTGGATTAGGAACAAGCGATGATGTGTTCGTTATTAATATCCTTTCACAAGAGCTACTTGATTATCGGAAAAATATGTTCATATTTTATAGATTTCGAAAAGGCCTTTGATACGAAACAGCACACCAAGCTAACAGACAAATTAAGGATGATAGATATCAATTAAAATGATCAAATAGTAATAATTACATTACACTGGAACCAAAGACAACAATAAAGTTTGCGGATATGGAAATAGAAACAAATGGAAATAAAAAGATGAATCTGTTAAGGGTGCAATCTATCACCTAGTTTATTTAATATAAATTCAGAAGGCATATTTGATACAGCACTATAAACTATAGAGAAATGTGTCAAAATAGATGGTGTATTAGTGGGAGTCAAGGAAACCCCGTGAAATCTAGACAGAAATTTCAGTCAACAAGTAAACCATTTCAAATATCTCGGCTTAATGTGAACATGAAGCCAATCAAGAAATTAAAGGCAGCATAAAAAATTACCAAAGTAATTTTTCTTTGCAACAGACATAAAATACGATATTAAAACACAGTGGGGTGCTATATTCCATCAGGATCAGTGTATGACGTCGAGAGCGCACTAAGAAAAGAAGAATGATGAAACTATAGTAACACTCCATAAACACCTGAGATATTAGTGGCCTTTTCACACCATGGCATGTATAACATTATTAGAAACAATTGTGCCCGGCTTAAAATGTAAAAATGTTCATTTCAACAATGACCTACTCCTCAATAGGAATAGAACAATTTCTTCACGGATATACAAATATTTAAAAAAATATATCTTTGTACGCCGTATACTAACGAAGATCGGCGGTAGAATCGGCTAACTGATTTTTTTAACTTCGGGTCCGATAAATTCTACAATGTTCTACCGTGTTCATTAGTATGTTTTCCCTGCAATGATCAATCTACCTATCTCGTATCTTTCTCCCATCATTGTGTGTTCGATGTACCGTTTTCCTACTTTCATAACTAGCAGCAGTTTCCTTTTATTTATGCATGGTGCCTATGCAACCGCTTCAACGTGCGTCAATATAACCTATTTCTGTTTCTACGGCGGACCGTTGCTTAGCGCAAATGATTTGTCGGAATGGGGCGTTAGAATGAATCAATTATTTGAGTGAAAGAGAGAGCGCAAACGTAGTTGCATCACCCCCTTGTCGTTTATCCAGACAGTTGACCACATGTCCCTGCAGATGTAGATTTTGGGCGCTCAAGAACGGCGTGTCTTCAGTTTCACGAGCCTCGTTTCCGTCCTCAAAGAATTAACAAGTTATATTGGGTGTGCGATTGCGACCCCTGCCGGTTTCTTAAACTCGTCAGGAGCCCGTCTAATTAAGACTTCCGTTGTAATTGAACTTGTGAAATAGTTTGAAGTAGTTTTCTTTATTTTGGCAGGCCGCTCCCTGTTGTATTGCATTGTGTTCGTCGCCTGTGACAATTTCTGCCTTTTTCGTCGAAATGGGTTCTCAATTGTCAATATTCTAGTTACGAGAAACGTTTGTGCAGTAATCGTAGCCGCGAATTCGTATCGAGGAGTTGGCAGCTCTATAATCGCTCTGGGCGGACAATAAATGGAATTCTCAATCGTGCTAGTTTTCCCTAACGAACTGTCGTGTGTCGTAAAACTTGCCAGTCGTTTAGGTACTTCGTTGATCGCCCCTTTGCGGGATATAAATAATGTCCAAACCCTTGACAGGCGGCAACCCCTAGTCGTGAAGGCTTTGTTCTCGAATTTCTTCAAGCACCTTGGCAGTTGCTGGGGCACCGACATCGGCGGCTTCGTTGGATGTCAATCAATGGCTGCTGGCGCCCTCAAAGGTATTATTTTTTGTAGTAATTTTGTAGCACACAATGTGCAGTGAAGTGGTCATTTATATGACAAAGTGTCACCATTTTTACGTAGCGTAGTTGTCATTTAAAATTAAAAGTTTGAATAGTTATGACACTCATTAAGTCAGTTTCAATTAGTTTCCATCAAGTTTTACTGTCTGTAATTAACTTAATCATTGCATCATTAACAATACTAACCTCTTCCGTTTTATTTACGTTAATGTCAAATGTTCACAAGCATATTTCTACGTTACTATATTTTATCTTAAATTAGTTGTGCCTTTTTTATTATATTTATGACGATTGCATGCGAATTTGTAATTTGTGGTGGGTTTCTTTTGTAAAGGGGGTTTAGAGAGCTGTAAAGGAATTCAAGTAAGTTCACCGAGACTGTAAGCGGACCGTGGCCCGAGCACTGTTAAGGTTGGATTTGAGAGGTTGGTTCACGGTTTCCACTTTTCATTAAGCCTACCTGATTAGATCGATTAGAAAAGTAGTGGCGTCTAAGGCATTTAACATCGTTATTTCGTTTAATAGGCCGCTGCCCTGATTAATTTCGTAATGAACCACCCTTTCTCCCTGAGTGTAGTCTGCAACTATTGTTACAGCCCATCGTAGCATAGTTGGTGCGACGTATATGTGTATCTTTCCCGATCTGTGTCGTTTTCGTCTTAACCAAACGGTTTAATATTTTGGTTGTTAAATTCATATCGTAAAATCAAGTTATTCCTGTAACAAACTGTCGTAAAGGTCGTTTTAGCGTGTAACAATTTGGCTCCAGTGCCGTGCGACTTCGTTTTTCTCGTAATAATGGTTTCGGCTATAACAATTTCAAGGCTAAGGACTAGTGTACAGCTTTCTCATTCATGCAATACAACTAAGAAAATCTGGCTGTTCTAATTCTGAGATTAAGGCTGCGACCTGATCTAAGATGATTCCTCATGGTTATGAAAGTTCACTTGGTCTGTTTAGTTCTTGATCTTATTTCATTTTTCATTTCACAGAGCTTGTACACTATGGCAACTAACTATTTCAAGCAGGACAATTGTTCTAAGTCATTGCTATTGATTTTGAAGAGCTTTTCTCCGTTCTGTTTGAATACAACTTTAATTTGAGCTTGAAAGCATTTATCAATAGACCAAACACCTGCCATTTTAATAGTATCATCTGAGTATCGAATATTATTTATCGCCTTTCCATTTACTTTGGTTCCAATATATTCTTATACTGCTTCTCTGAAAACAGATTCAAAATAGATATTGAAAAGAAGCTGAAAGAGTGTACAGTCCCGTTTCACACCTTTTCTGATGAATATCTTTCCTGATCTTTCAAATTTTGCTCTGCTGTTTGCCGTCTGATTGCAATATACATGGTTTGGCAAAACAATACAAAGCCTCCCCCTCCCCTTTGCCCATACCAGAGGATTTAAGGATATTTTTTTATATTTAACACAATCGAAAGTCTTCCGTTGAACAATGAAGCACACGTAAACATCTTCGCGCGAAGAAATTCAAAAAAAGCAATAATAATAATAATACTGTTCGTTCGTTCATTGCCTGTCTTGTTAAGATCCCCACTGCAGGGCATCGGTCTCTCCTCTCTGAAGAGATTTTAAACATTAAGACTCCACGGTTGCCAAAGCCGGATTGGGGAATCGCAGTAAAATCCGTTCGAGTTATTACCAGAAACTCCTACCTCCGAGCCACCTTCAATGCTGAAATTCTATTTTACTTGGATTATTCTAACCGTTTTGAAGATAATCGATACGAAGAACAATCATTGCCATTTCCTTTTTAGGCGCAAAGAATCTGTAAAGTTATTTACTGACGATAAACAGAAACGAAAACATTTTTTAAGTACTTTATAGGTATATCACGCTAAAATTTTAGTGCATCGTTTAAGTCGTTTAATCAGCTAGCATAGGTGGCTGGTAATCGTTATTATTTTCTAGCCGTGTCATACAATCTTGTAAATTGGCCTATATAACCTACTGACCTTCTGACAGAAGAACAACCAATGCTTAACGCACTACAACGCAGCGACGCGACGCTTACGAAGAGGGAAGATAAAAATAAAGCAATATGTGCATTCTAAAACGACAACAAACTCTTCAAGTGGCTATGCAATATTTTCTGTAGGGGTGAGGGGTTGGTAAGACTTCGCCATTCTTCGAATTTTAGTGCTGCAAATATGTGAGACACAACGGGCCGCAGGTTTCTTCTAGACACGTGTTTAGATTAAGGGCTTCTTAGATTTCACAAGACTTAGTTACTTTTTATTTTATTGTAATATATCATACCCATAACTGTGAAAGCCCATGAACATTATTTTAAAAAAAAACAATGAAGTAAGTAATGAGCCTCTTAACTAAAGCATAAATTAGTAACCGTTTCTGGATATAACTTCTGACGGTTTATCATTTCTCTTTACTTAACTTCCACGATTTTGCAGTAATCCCTGCTTTCACCGCCTTCATTAAACGCGCTGTTAACTTTACAGAAACTTATTTTTCAATTACTTGCTCAGTACACGGATAGCTTTACGTTCGTTACTTTTTCCCCGTTAATTAGAGAGCAGCAATCTCATCTAAGTTACAAACTAAACCTTCAACAGTGCTAGCTGATTGCTCCTTAAGGATCGCTGCTAAAAACAACTCGCCGCTTTTTGCCCCGGTACTATATTAACCTCCCAACGCCTAACTGTAAATTGCTTGCGACTTGTGTCAGGACATGATAAATATATTGTTGTCCCAACTTCACCCAAATGCGACAGTGATGGCCTATCCGGAGATAAAGATAATCAGATTGTTTTAAAAATTGACTATAATGGCTTGGATTGTTATAAAAGGTGTATCCCACAACTTTGCATTGTACGATCACCACCGCTTGATCGAAAATTTCTTGACAAATATTGACATGTAACACTTTGGATTCGTTTATGACCCAAAGCAAATTTCACAGAAAACAGTGTAATAAAACTATTTAAGGAAAATGTCTGTAATATGCCGAAGGACCAGCCCGGTCACCTGTGTGGAAAATCTGTGACATTAAAATAAAACTAATGAGAAGAGAGGTTAATAGTTTTAACTAGGGGGTTTTCTTTTTCTCCAATGAGTCCAATAAATCCCAAATAAGTGACTTTTACAGTAATTAAGGCATGCAAAAGGCGCCTGGGCAAAAGGCTTTTCTAATGAAGATTGCCAAAAAGACGACAGTTCTCATCAAGTTATAAATATTTTGGTCAATATACTTTAGATGGGGTAAAGTCGGCCGTCACGTTATTAAACATTACGAAAATGTTCAATAATACAAGGCAAATAACTGTTTTCAAGTATTGCTTTATAGTTTAGAATTGAGAATGAATCTAGCAATCTAGATTGATTTCCATATCTAAATAAAACGTTTCACATGAAGAAAAATGAAACAAAGTTATATTTTGGCCAAAACGCTTTCGTTGGGGTAGAGTTAAGAAGGTCTATGACCGTTATGTGAAACATGAAAAAGTTTGAATAATTCGTTATAAAATATTTTCCATTTTCTCTAATGAACGCAATATATCTCAAACAAATGGTTCAAGTGTCACTTTATAATTTAGGGTCGATTTCCAGATTAAAAGGCATGACAGGACCAATTAAGTTATATTTTGACCAAAACATGTTCGTTGTGATAGAGTAAATTCAAGGTCACCAACAGTGCGGACTATAACCAAGATACATGTTAGCCAAAACACTATCGTTAAGATAGGTTTAATCCAACGTCACTAACAGTAGAAATAGTGGCCGTTATGTTAAACATTACGAAGAAGGTTGAATAAATTATCGTAAAAACTTTATTTTTTTCTCGAATGAAGTCAATGCGTCTTAAACAAATCGTTTTCAAGTGCCACTTTATAGTTTAAGGCCGAGAAAAAATCTGAGCGATAGATTTTCAGATTAAAAGGTATAGAAAGTGAGGCTTGGCCAAAAGAGTGTAATGGGCTAGTTCGTGTCACCTTGGTATTTAATAATCCCCTTGTTAGATTTAAGTAGTTATACACTGTAATAATTAAATTAAGACGAATTATGTATTCAAAACATGCATCGAGCGTTTCGCGCGTAAACTGCGGTACAAACCGGCTGATTACAGTCGTTGCGGCTATTAATAGAATCAAAGCAAATTTTGCGCGAACGGAGAGGCGCGGAGACTCAGTCGCTCACTAGTAGGCAGCTTGTGCGTTTTGTCCAAATAAAAGGGACGCCATGCGGGTAACTAAAGTGCGATTGAGAGTTTGTGTTGGCCTGCGTTAAGAGCAGTCGACGCCTCGTTATTCTTGAGCAGAAATACAGCCTCGAGGGCCTAGAACTACGTTGGAATCAACACTGAGGTACCGATAATTCTTCATAGCTAGATTAGCGGCTTCCCTATTTTAGCTTCAGAGAAGCAGCGATCTTGTCAAAGTACGAGACTATTTGAAGCAACTATAACACAAAGTTAGTTCCTATAAATAACTTCCACAATTGAATACCCGGTACAGGAAATTGGAAAAACTATAAACGTAATTAGTAAATTACGCCACGTTACATCACCCTTGGTGCGCGCCAGTACGAAGCGATTACCTCACCCTGCTGACACATCGCATCGGCCTGATTTCAAGCTACCGAAGGCAGAACCGCACTAAGTGAATTTGTGCGCGAGACTACGCCTTGTTGGCACGATTTATTTTTTGACTTAGCGTTGCGCATTGACAATTACACTTCCACTTAAAGAGTTTATTCAAGCATCTAGATTCAGCATTAAGCTAGTGGGCATTTCTTAGTATTTCCAGAGTATATATTTTCAGGAAAACTGTTTGGTTTTTATTTCTGGCAGAATTTGCATGTATGATTACAGAATTATAGGTGACACAGGCAGGCCGGAACAATCTGTATTGACATTTCTCTTAACCGCACTGAGGTAAGAACGAGTCTTGTGCTTCTATGACTGGGTTAAGTACCAAAAAAAGGGCAATCTAAATTCATAATAAATAATAGAGTATAGGGCTAAATAAAGGTACCATTACAAGAGGCAGGACCAATTAATTTATATTTTGGCAAACAACATTTCGTTGAGGATAGTTAATTCACGGTCACAAACAGTGTAGAAGTCTGTTACGAAAACGGTTGAATATTTCATTGTGGAAAAATTCTATTCCTCCAATGAACTCAATTCATCCCCCACAAATCACTTTCAAGTGCTACGTGAGGGTTGAGAAGAAATTTACGAGATTAATTTCCACATCAAAATAATGCAGATTCTGCAAACGTACACAAACTTTACCAAATTACATTTTGCCCAAAATACTTTCGTTGGGATAGGGTTACTCCGGGATGACAAACAGTATAAAAAGTCTGCGACTCTCAGGATCATCGTGGAACAATTTCTCCAATAAACTCAATTCATTCCACACAAAAGGTTTTGAAGTGCTATTTTGTAATTTAGGGTTAGGATGAAGGCTACCGGATTGGTTTTTTAATCCAAATAATCAAGATGTTTCAAACGAATACAAATATGACCAAGTACATACATTTTGACGATAACGCTTCCGTTGATGATTCAGGATGAAAAACAGTATAAAAGGTCTGCGACCATCAGGATCTTCGTGCAACATTTTATTTTTCTTCAATGAACTCAATTCATCTCAAACAAGTGCAGCCTGAAATCTTTCAGAAATAAAACTCTTCTCACTTACATTTTGAACAAATATTTACTTTGGAGACAGAGTTGACGAATATGATATAACAGTGAAAAGGATTTACAACTGTCAAAATTATACAAATTATGAAAGGGGATGAAGAATTAGTCTCAAATGAATCCATATTAAGCAGCTACCATGCAGCTACTTATTATTCCACAATTTAAATATGAAAAATACCCGATTGATATAAAGTTGCGTCAATTTTAAATAATAAATTAGGCTTAAAAATGCGTCTAATTCAAGGAGACTAAAAAATACTGATAATTAAATTATGACAAATGGATCTAACCGTATGTATGGTTCAACCAAACGATTTTGATATTTTTACAAATTTCTAACAAATAATAAGACAGAAGCATTAGTGAGACTGCCATACATAAATTATTTGCGGAATGTCTAAGAACTAAAAGCTAGTCATCAATGAAAAATATAAATACATATCTAAGGGTCTTTTGACAACAACCACACTTAATGTTGTTATTGAAACATATAGTTGACATAATAACCGAAACCGATTTAAAAACACGAAATATGTCGTCAGTGATGAACTAAATTATTGATGCCGCGTGATTTACTAAACTACGTCATCCATCGCAGCATAGACTTGTGACTTTCTCCTTAAAACGCTTAATGTAGAATCTTAGGGATAAATGTTTGCAACTAATGCACTAAATCAAGCTCCTAATGATTATTTTGCAAGATCACCAGAGAACCGCTCCATGAGGAAGCTACAGTTAAGAGAACAATTAATAGAATTCCAGAAACAGATTCCCCAATGTCACGGTGTGACAGTGAGGAGAAAATATTTTTATACACTAATGTTCATAACCACTGCCATGTTTAGTGACATTTTTATTTGCATCCCTTTACATCCATTCCTATGCCACATGTAGGGTTATAAACTCGGAAATACAACAAATGGAGCCGGCATATCACAATGATGAGCATGGTACTCAGTGCATCATAAAGTAAAGACATCCTTCTAGTTAATGAAGATGGCGCTAACGATGTAATTCCCTTTACATAACAGCTATCAAAGCACCTCACACATTTCCCGAACATCTAGTGCTTGCCCTTTCTGCCTTTTGGTCCTCTGCATATCAATGCAGGTACTTGTAACCTTTCAACAGCTTATGCGAAAATTCTTTCCACAAAGTAGGCCTCTAAGGAGGCATCTCTACTCCCTGGATAGCAACGAGTGGCGCTCTGTATACATTTTTTGCAGATATAAAGAGAAGCTATGCTAAAATATGCAATGAAGTCTCGCTTGTTGCGTTCCGTTTCGTACACCATGTAACGTGCCCTCCTAAACGCAGTCTCTGCTTCTGGGGCATTGCGTGCGAAGACTTTAGCGGAAATATTCAGAACGTGAAGTAGTAACTATGTATAGCAGCCTTCAAAAACTGCCCCACGTGCTTTTCATTCATATAATGATAGTTTAAAACTAAAAAGGGCAAACTGGAACATAACGAGATCAGAAGTTCAGCTGTAAAGGATTTTTTTTAGATTTTATCTGTATATAATTCAATTCCAGTGTAATAAGGGTCAAGAGCTTTATATGGAGTTTAAATTGGGCTTCAAACTTTAATAAAAGCAGAAGTTACAGATAAACAAAGTACTTAACCCGCCGGACTTAAGAGGTTCTATTTATTCTTCAAAACTCAATATCTATGAAGCTGTCATGTTATATAATAATTCCATGCTCTATACACGCTGTAATAACCCACTATAAAGTTCAACATTTCTTATAATTTGAATCTTCCCCACTGTAGGGGCATCGTCCTCTTCAGTTTGATGACGTTTAGACATTAAAACCCCACGGTTGCCAAAGCCAGATTGGAATCTAAATGCCGTTGGGGTTTAAACCCAGATTTTCTGGATCATAACCACAATATCATACCTCTGACCCACCTCAAGTACTTTAGAGTACATATCTTTATTTCTGCTGTTACTATAGTCAAACTCCACATCTTTTAGGTATATTAATCCATCAAACAGAATAGGTAGCTGCTTTCTGCAAACTTCGTTCATCCAAAATTAATATGATCGATTTGTAACTGCAAAAAGTAGACGATACAATAATAATATCGCTTTAAACTCATATAACTGCGAAGGCGCAGTTCAAATAATCATCCGTTTTATTAGCCCCGGCAGTAAGGCGGCGTGTAAATAAAATCTGGAGTTTAGGGCCCATCTGCCGGGCTAAATAAATTTAAAGCCATCTACGCGAGGCAGGTCCGTGAAACCGGACCTTAAAAAACTCATAAACCAAAGGCAATTTGAACTTATCCGCAGTAATAAAAACGAAGACGGATTCGCTCGTCGGCGGAGGCGCCTCCGCCATTTCTTATTTCGCCGCCTAAATATTTAAGCGCGCACGCAACTCTCAGAAGTGATAGTCCCTCGATCTAATGTTAACACACGCGTAACTCCCGATAAGCTCTTCCTCAAACACGGTTTAATCCAGTAAATGGGGAATATCTGCGACACGAGTTCAAGGATGTAGCGAATAGTCGGCTGCCACTATAACTTCCTCGGTCCTGGTAACATTTCAGTCAACTCGATCCTTATAAATACACATAATTCCATCTTCCAGACATCCCAATATATCTGGTTTACAATCTGCTGGCTTGTGAGAGTGCGTCTCGCTTTTGCAGGTTCTCTGTCTTGCACGTGCCGAACAATCAGCGTTGCCAGGTCGCGCGAGCAAGTTGGAAGCCCTGAAAGACTTTTTGCGACAACTTCGGAGACTATTCAACGCCTTCAACTGTAGTTTGGGAACTTTGCTAGTTCCTACTCATTATCGCAACACTTATCAGGTAATTTGCGTTTGAAATTGCGAGGCTCGGTTGCTTGTTCAAACACGTTCGAATATTTGATCACAGTTTATCGATGCAAGCAGTCAGAATGAAATATGATAGTATTAGATGATTACATTGTTTCAAATGCAGAATCATTACTATTATTAACAATATTCATCATTCTTAAAAATGACGATACTGGTATTTCTATTCTTGTTTTCACCTCTAAATCCGGATCGTCGTCCTCCGTCAGCCAGCACCCAAGGTATTTCACCTTCTCAATTTGTTGGTACTGATTTTAACCAGTCGTTTGTTATTATTCCAGTTTGATACATTGAATGAAAGAGGTTCGTAAGTAATTCAATTTAATTTCAGAAATTCGTTGCGGATCAATCATTAATCGGGCTTTGTTTCTTCTTGTTTCCCTCGGTCTCACTCACTCACCCGCCGGCTTCAGTAATGTTATCCTTTACATTCAATCCAAAGCAGACAACACATAAGCACCTTATTAGCAGAATTGTGACTCGTATACGCTACTTTTAAATTATCGCGAGACTACACAGGCACATTCGATGACCAGCCTAAACAGTGAAGACAGGGTGCAATCCTTTGAAAAATTGCTAGAATACAAACAAATACTGAGGGCGCCAACGAGTCTTTATACAACAAATGCGCTCATCTAGAAACAAAAACTCATAATCTCACAAGCGGCAATCAATCGCAACATAATTAGAGATACGAGGGCCGCAGTAACAAAATAATACAAGTAAATGGTAATAATGTGTAATAGTCAAATAGAATCAAAATGTATAGTAACCAGTTCAGGGGTTACTTACGTGTAATTTCTACAGTACTTCGGGTGCACCCAATAAAGAACAAAGTTAAAATAATGGTACTACCTTAAATATCACAGACCCGCCTTAGAGGCTGGATCACGGGTTCATACACACAATGAAACTACAAACTTACGCCTAATAAAAAAACACAGTGGTTAACGGTTGAATTAGGATTCCCAAAGTTGAACTTAAATTCCGACGAGGCCTAAGGGGCAAACTCATTGGAGGCGTGCGTAAAAACACGACATGCGGAATGCAACAGCAAGAAGTTAACGTTCAAAAACTAAACATATAATAGCAACGGTAACGTCCAAGAAATTTTGAAGAAATTCTATCGAATCTAGCAATTCGAATGATCCAAAAATATCTCAATGTAGAAATTTAAAGTAATATGCACGCGCACCTTAGGGGCACTACTTGGACTGAGGTCAGCATGGCACTCAAAAGGTCACAAACGCCATTAGGTAATGGTCAAATTGCAAAGAGAAAACCTTCCCCTCCTACTCCCTGGAAAGAATCTTACTTCTACCATGGCGTCAACAAAGCTCTAGGCACAACCAGCTGCCGAATCTTGGTTACTGGCTAAGGTCGCGTTGGCATAATGGACTCGCCGGAACATAAAAACGCTCAGGCAATCACAAAGAGGCATCCAATCGTAAAATCTAACCATATCCTAGCGATTTTTGACAGGATACTCGAGGCTTCAAACCATAGCGCAAATTATCTCGAAATCGTATAAGGTGGGCCAACAAATGCTGACCTCTCGCAGCACCTAGGCGCAGAAGGCAAGGCTTCCAAAATGTCGATACAAAGCCGAAAACCGCCTGCCTGCCGGTTTAACATGCCCTCTTCAATTCCAGCCCAAAACACCCAAGACTCTGGGAAGCGACGAAAAGCAGCAATCCTGACTGGATCACAGCATAAATAAAAAAAGGATGAGTCATACGACGCGTAAATACCAAAGTCAACGACCAAAAAACAAAATCCTTCAACCGAGCTGATATCCCTATAAGCTAAAAGCGTTTTTACACAGCAACAACCTGTAGGCTTCAATGTCGTTATTATTTACTTTTAGCTGCATTGTCTGCATTTGCAGGGAAATGCATATCTGTATCTTCTGTACAGGCGTTGTATGTTGTACCCGTCGTTCAAAATCACTCTGATCACTCGGGCAGCTCTCTTGAATTATGGTAGTACCTTCCTATTATCACCTGCGTTCTTCTCGCTGGTGATCAATATGAAAACCAGGTCGCCGTCATCACAACGGTCAAAAATACAGTCGCTTTCCACTATGTCAACTTGCTGTATTTCTATTGTATCGGTGGGGTACCGACTGAGCGTATCAAAGCGTGATATTCACGCACTTGGTGTGTATTTAATGTGAAAGGTAAACTCCTGCTCTTGAAACCACCATCTACAGACTCTGGGTAAGTAATTGACATTGGAGAGGTTACAGTCTGTGACTACAATAAATCGTATTCCCAACAAGATTACACAAAAATTATGCAATGATAACACAACTACCATAGTCTCCAATTCGTACGAGTGGTAGTGCGTTGGTCAACGGTGGTCCGTCTGCTAAAATGCGCCACTACCCGTTTCAACCCGTCATGAGTTTGTAGCAAAATCCCTCCCATTGCTATCGTACTAGCGTGAAATTTCGTGGACGAAGTCGAAACCGACCAAAACTGGCCTCGATACTAAGATCCAGTTTCCAACACTATTTCATGTCCCGACGTGTTAATCTTATCAGTAGTTCAACTACTTTAAAGTACTTCTTTATGAACTTACAAAAATACCTCGACAATCCTAGGAACTGGCGCACCTGTTTTACGGCCTCAGGCACTTTGTTTGAAGAACAGCCCCTTTAAACCGTCGTGAACGGAATTGATATCGTCCGAATAAGCTGAAACGGCCAAACGACATGCGAAGGAATTATAAATATAAGTTAGCAGTAATAAAAGCAGTTTTATGTACAGAATCTTCTTGG
>OW679201.1:38409424-38503652 GCA_940337035.1 Agriotes lineatus
ATATTAAGCAATACTGCAATTTTTTTCTTAAAGTTTCAATTCTATTGTTGTTCATTATAATCAAATATGTTTAAAAGTGATTATCACTATGAACAATGAGAAGAAATAAGTGATACGCCTCAGCAGCTGCACAACTTATGGAAAAACTTTAGCATTAGAAGACAAGATAGACACTTGGAATACCAATTTCTTTAAAAAATCGAATCTCTTAAAGAACTCATTCTAACATTTGCAATAAAGTAATCGTTCAATCATTCAATCTATGCATAATATGCTTTAGTGACTATAAGGAACATAGATAAAAGGTTAGTATTAGAAGAGAAGGAAGAAATATATTTTGAAACTGTCAACTATTAACTATTAACGAACTCCTCGCTATAACACATCTAGATTTTTATTTTCAAACCACCTTTAACCTTCCAATAGCTATCATTCAATTACAAATTTGCTTTAACTCAGATTTATTCTTTTTAAACATCAACGACTGTCATAGTGGGTTGATTCTTCTTCTTCTTCTTCTTTGGCTCTACGGTCCATGTAGGATCTTGGCCTGCTCGATGATCTTCTTCCATTCGTCTCTATCTAGGGCTTTTCTTTTCCAAGTTCTTACTCCCAGCTGCTTCAAATCGTTTTCTACATCTTTGCTCCATCTTTTCCTTGGTCGTCCTCTCCTTCTCCTACCCTCCGGATTTCTTTCATATGCTATTTTTGGACCTCTGTCGTTTTTCATTCTTATTAGGTGGCCTAGCCATTTTATTCTTTATGTTTTTATTGTCGATACGATGTCTTGGTCTTCGTATAGGTTCCTTAATTCATGATTCATTCTAGATCTCCATTCTTCTCCTTCCTTTACTGGTCCATATATTCGTCTTAGTATTTTCCTTTCGAAGATGCATAGGCTTTTCTGTTCTTCCATTTTTAGCACCCACGTCTCACTTCCATATGTTGCTACAGGCTTAATTATTGTTTTATATATTCTTTCTTTCGCGTTTCTCGATGTGCTTCTCGATTGGAATATGCTTTTGAGTGCATAATAGCTTTTGTTTCCCGCCGCTATTCTTGCTTTTATTTCTTCTCTTGTTTCGTTATTGTTTGTAATTATGCTTCCTAGGTATTTGAATTCTGAGACTTCCTGTATTGTGTGATTATCTATTTGGATGTTGTTTTGTTCTCTTCTTCTGTTTCTTGTGTTCAACATGTATTTGGTCTTTTCGTAGTTAACTTTTAATCCTGCTTTATTAGCTTCTTCTTCTAGTTCGCTATAGGCTGTATTTAATGCCTGCTCTGATCGTGCCAAAATTACTACGTCGTCTGCAAAAGCTAAGTATTGGCAGCTTCTATTATATATATTTCCTCTTGGATTTATTTCTATTTTCCTTATGCACCTTTCTAGCACTAAGTTAAACAATGTTGAGTTTAGGGGGGCGCCTTGTCTTAATCCTTTTTTAACTTCAAATTGTTCGGAGAGGCTTCCTTGGTTTCTGACTCTGTTTTTGGTTTGTGATATTGTCATTTTCACTAAGTTAATTAGCTTTTCTGGAATTCCAAATTCTTTCATTGTTTCTTCTATGTATTTTCTATTTATGCTATCATATGCTTGTTTGTAATCTATGTATATTTGGTGTATATCTATATTCTGTTCATAGCATTTTTCTAGTGTTGTTCTGATAGTGAATATATGATCGGTGGTCGATCTTCCTTCCCTGAATCCTGATTGGTATTCGCCTAGGATTTCTTCGGCGTATGGCTTGATTCTGTTCGCTATAATTGCACTTAGGATTTTGTAAACCACTCCCAGTAAGGATATTCCTCTGTAATTGGCGCATTCCAATTTGTCTCCCTTCTTCTTATAAATGGGGCAGATTATTGGTTGTGTCCATTCTCTCGGCATTTGTTCTTCGGTCCATATGTTTTGCATTAGTTCATGCAATTTGTTATTTAATTCTTCCCCTCCGTTCTTTACTAATTCCGACGTTATACCATCTTCTCCAGGGGCTTTATGGTTCTGGAGCTTCTTCACCTGTTGTTTCACTTCCTCCCATGTTGGTGGTGGGATGCTTATGTGTGGGCCATAATACTCGCTGTCTTTGTCCTGCTGCTCAACTTCTGCGTTGTTGTTACAGTTAAGCAGTTCCTGGAAGTATTCCTCCCATCTTTCTATTATTTCATCGTCATTTGTTACTAATTTGCCTTCTTTATTTTTACAGATATTTGTTCTAGCTTGGTAGCCCTCTATTTGCTTTTTAACTTTTTGGTAGAATCCTCGTGTGTTCTTTTTATTGTACTCTTGCTCCATTTTTTCTATTTCTTCTTTCATAAATTTTCTCTTTTTGCTTCTACACAGATTTTGGGAAAACCACCTTTAACCTTCCAATAGCTATCATTCAATTACTAATTTGCTTTAACTCAGATTTATTCTTTTTAAACATGAACGACTGTCGTAGTGGGTTGATATGGATTGTAAATAACATCCCATTTTCTTTTACAAATTTTATCTACGAACATAGTATAGTCGCATCATAACAATATATACAGATTCTCTGCAGGTAGAGATGGGTTAAAATCCTTGTGATCTAGTTACCGTGTGTACTACGTAACAATTAACTTGATTGAAAAAATCCAACAATTAACATAATTTGTAACAAAAATATAAGTTTCAGTTACTAAAGCAAAAATTATTAATTGTAGGTACAGTTGGTATAAGAAATTGCAGAATTTTTCTGCAAATTTTCATTTAATGAATTTGAGGCCTTTTCAGTCATTTCTTGTCTTATGTTCGTAATAATTTTAGAATGTTTCCTGATCAATTTGCAAGTAGGGTTTGATTGTGCTTACTGAAGAGTGTCGAGTGATTTTAATTAGATGTTCTTCGCCCAGTCTTGATTTAGTAAGTTGTGTCACAGCTGTAGCTCGATGTGAACCGAATGTTTTTAGTTGCCATTTCAGTTTATTTGGAGTGTCTTAATGCTAATTGGAGAGTTTTTGTACTAATTACCTTGCTTCCAGTTTTGGATTCACTATCCGTACACGAATCAATTCGTATGTTGTATTCGTTGTAAAATTTTTGACGTATTAAGGGCTTTACAACACCTTCTTTATAGCCCGTTCCTTCGTGTCTTTTCATATAAAATGCCCAGTCGTGAGTATTTTGTTCAATTCTGGCACCGAAGTATTTCCGTTAATTTCACATCTAACATCACAAAATTCCATAAACATTTAATTACGTTAACTGGCACTGTTTTTTCTTAAGTTTCATTCTCAAATTCAATGGAATAATTTCTAAACGCGACATTTCAATCAAGCCAAACTTTGTTTACACAGTTTGTTTGTTTATTTTTACGTAATCTAGCAACATCACTAAAATTAATATCGTTACTGAGCGATATGAGAATTTACATTGCTTTCTGAATATTTTGCACGACGCCCAATATTCAGTGATATACTGTTACTATTGGATGAAAAAGGCAAATCTCTGCAATAGGATAGACTTATATATTATAGTGTTGAATAGTCATCTAAACGCCCAACAGAGTTATATGTGTTATATGCTCGTATCTATGGAAGTCAATATGCTCCTTCAAGCTTCACAAATTAGCAACCATATATAAAAAATCACCAGTGCATCAAATCAATAGTTGCCAATTTCTGAAGCTTGAAGGAAGAGGTTGACTTCCATGAGGCATATGATAAATATATTTGACGTCATGGGAGATCGTTTATAGGTGATTGCTAATTTCTGAAGCTTGAAGGAGATAAATACGAGCATATAACACATGTAAATATGTTGGGTGTTTCAACGATTACCTCATACCTAAATGTGTTATAGCGACGAGGTCTTTAAGGAATTGATATTTACATTTAAAAAAATCTTCCTTCTATTCTAATATTAAGCCTTTCTCTATGTTCTTTCCTCACCGAGGCATATGGTGGATAGATTTTATGTAATGGGAGATTGTTTGTAGGTGGTTGCTAATTTATGAAGCTTGAGGAGCACCCTGACTTTAATAGATACGAGCATACAACACATGTAATTCTGTTGGGTGTTTCAGCCTTAATAGATACGATCATATAGCACATGTAATTCTGTTGGGTGTTTCGACCATTACCTGACATCTAGATGTGTTATAGCGACGAGTTCTTTAAGGGTTTGATATTTTAATAAAACATATTTCTCCTTTCTCTTCGAATATTACCTTTTCTGTATGTTCCTTGGTCATTGATGCGTTTTATAGTACATAGATTTAATGTCATTGAGCACTGTTTATCGATGGTTGCTAATTTCTGAAACTTGAAGGAGCACCCTGACTTCAATAAATACGAGCATATAACACATGTACCTCTGTTGGATCTTTCAACGATTACCTCATATCTAGATGTGTTATAGCGACGAGGTCTTTAAGGAATTGATATTTTCATAAAAAAAAGTTCTTCTTTCTATTCTAATATTAACCCTTTCTCAATGTTCTTTCCTCACTTAGGCATACGGTAGATAGATTTTATGTAATGGGAGATTGTTTGCAGGTGGTTACTAATTTCTGAAGCTTGAAGGAGCGCCATAATTTTAATAGATACGAGCATTTAACACATGTAATTCTGTGGGGTGTTTTACCTTTATAGATGCGAGCATATAACACATGTAAATATTACCTTTTCTGTAAGTTCCTTAGTCATTGATGCATTTTATAAATAGATTTAATGCCATTGAGCACTGTTCATCGATGGTTGCTAATTTCTGAAACTTTAAGGAGCACCCTGACTTCCAATAGATACGAGCATATAACACATGTAACTCTGTTGGATCTTCCAACGATTACCTCATATCTAGATGTGTTATAGCGACGAGGTCTTTAAGGAATTGATATTTTCATTAAAAAATTCTTCATTCTATTCTAATATTAACCCTTTCTCTATGTTCTTTCCTCACCGAGGCATATGGTAGATAGATTTTATGTAATGGTAGATTGTTTGTAGGTGGTTGCTAATTTCTGAAGCTTAAAGGAGCACCCTAACTTTAATAGATACGAGCATATAACACATGCAATTCTGTTGGGTGTCTCGACCATTACCTCACATGTAGATGTGTTATAGCGACGAGTTTAAGGTATTGATATTTTCATAAAACAGATGTCTTCATTCTCTTCTAATATTAATCCTTTCGCTATGTTCTTTCATCACCGATGCATTTGATGCATAGATTCAATGTCATTGGGCACTGTTTATCGATGGTTGCTAATTTATGAAGCTTGAAGGAGCACCCTGACTTTAATAGACACGAGCAAATAACACATGAAACTCTGTTAGGTGTTTCAACGATTACCTCAGATCTAGATGTGTTATAGCAACTTTAACGTATTGATGTTTTCATAAAACGTATATTGCTTCACCCTCTTCTAACCCTTTCTCTATGTGATTTCCTCACAAAAGCATATGGTAGATAGATTTGATGTAGGTAATGGAAGATTCTTTGTAAATGGTTGCTAATTTTTTTCTTTTTTTTAAATTTATTATAGCTGGATCTGCAATACAGAATGCAATACACTGCTTGGTTATAAATAATGGATCTGACTACATCGTGTCTTGTAAGCTAGTGATGGGTATGAGCGATGTCAAACTAAGAGTCTATATGTGTATATTGGAATCTTAAGGCTATACATTTAAATCTTAAACTAAGTCTTGCGGCAGTTTTATTTTAAGACGTTTATGGATACCTTTTTGTCCCAGTTCTAGTTTATTAGCACTTTCACATAAAACTAAGTTTTGAAAGAACTTCTTCGTAAGTTTATTGATAAATTCAGATATAGGTGGGACATTTAGTTCGTGATGAATTTGGGTGTTACACACAAACCACGGACACTTTATTTAATGCCGTTGGGTGCTGTTTATCGATGGTTGCTAATTTGTGAACCTTGAAGGAACACCCTGATTTCAATAGATATAAGCATATGACACATGACACTCTGTTGGGTGTTTCGACGATTACCTCATATCTAGATGTGTTATAGCGACTTTAAGGTATTGATGTTTTTATAAAACATATTTCTTCCCTCTCTTCTAATACTAACCTTTTCTCTATATTCTTTCCTCACTGAGACACATCAAATCTATCTATCATATGTCTCAGTGAAGAAAGAACATACAGAAAAGGCTAATATTAGAAGAAAAGGAAGACATGTTTTATGAAAATATCATCTAGATATGAAGTAAACGTTGAAACACGCAACACAATAATACGTGTTACATGCTCGTATGTATTGGAGTCAGCGTTGTTGCTTCGATCATCAGAAATTAGCAATTATCTATAAACGATCTTCTCGCATGGCGTCAAATCTATTTATCATATGCCTCATGCAAGTCAACGTCTTCCTTCAAGCTTCAAAAATTAGCAACCATTTATAAACAATCTTCAATTGCATCAAATTATCTATGATATGCCTCAGTGAAGAAAGAATATACAGAAATGGTTAGTATTAGAAGAGAAGGAAGAAATATGTTTTATGAAAATATCAATACATTAAAGAATTCATCGCTACAACACATCTAGATATGAAGTAATCGTCGAAACACCCAACACAGTTACATGTTATATTCATTTTCATTTTATTCACTTAAGCACTTCAATTGTCGTCGTAGCCACGATGCCCCCCCCCCCCCCCCGCCCCATGTGGTGGAAACGCGGTTACTTACTTGTTGATGTTACAGTGCTTGTATTCGATGTTTAGTGTTTTTTATAAGATGAGTAGTACGGGTTTACCAGATTTGTATTCTAAATTTATAATTATACTTCATTATTTATTTGAAAGTCTAAATTAATATTACTTATTTATTCTTTTGTTAAAAACGTTCAGGTTTCACTGCGAAACCACTAGGCAAAAAGAATATTACTATCATTTTGAATTTTTCAGACATAGAAACGTTTTCCTTCGCGGGGAAAACATGCTTCCCCATGACTTGTTTACTTTATTAGAACTGTTTGAGGCTTTCGCGGTTACTCGAAGTATTCTCCTTAGCATAGAATTTCGGCTGAGACCGCGTAGTATTCGTATATGAACACCCAGCATTTTCTGGCTTAATGTGCCTTGCACCTTGTAAAGTCGAGCAAAAGTGCGACTTTCACTCTGATGATGCAAGCTGCAAGGTCATGCGAAACGTTAGTGAATATGGATGCACAAACAGCAAAACGGCCAAATCTGCCTAAGTATCCTCGTTCTCAAGATACTCAAACAACACGAGCCACCAAAGAGCGTGGCCATCGCGCGGGTTTTTGCTCGACTTCACAAGGTGCAAGGCACATTAAGCCAGAAAATGTTGGGTGTTCATATACGAATACTACGCGGTCTCAGCCGAAATTCTATGCTAAGGAGAATACTTTATTAGAAGATAGAAGATATTCCTTCTGATCCAAAATTCGACTTAGGCGATGAGGAAAATGAGGATGAAAATGCAACAGAATTAAGCTTAGAAAGTAATGTTGAAACCCCCTATCTTTTTGATATGGATAATTTGCCAATAATTTTCCCTTTCGAAAATAAAAAAACGTGAATTAGCTACGAAAATTCTATGGACCAATGCTGCAAGTAACTGTTTGGAAAATAAAAAAGAATTTGGTGATGATTATGACCCCAATATTCCGGATAACATAGAAACTCCAACAGCAGTATTTCTTTTACTTTTTCCAAAAAGTTTAATTGAGTATATCGTCTTTTAAACCAATTTATATGAGGTACAACAAACACCGGGGTACTATCACTGCAACAAACTTGAAAGACATGAAAAGTCTTGGTATCAATTTGATGATGGATATCAAAAGGTTGGTCAGTTAACTCGACTACTGGTCTTCTCGGCTAGAACATAGATGAGTTCATATCTTCAAATATTGCAAGGTATAGCCAGCGTACATAAATCAAACAAGTAGGGACACTCACTGTCGGTTCCTTTGATGTCAAAATTCCGATTTGGATGACCTTGAACGGCTCCTTGGGGGGTACTTTCCGATACTACTAACAGATGGCGCCACTAATTTATCACATATTATTGGTAGCAGAGCTAGTAACTGGCTCTGATTGGTAGAATTTTGTGCTGCCATCTGATAGTCAAGCTTAGAAATACCCCCCGAGTTACTGTCGCAGGCACTCTAGACAGGTTTCAACATTTAGAATGAGTGTCTCTACTTGCTTGATGTATGTACAGTGGTATAGCCTCTCTATATAGGGGCTATATTGCAAGGGATAGATTCAAGTGGTTGCTTGGGAATCTTCGCGCTAATGATAATTCGTTACTGCCACATAGAGACAAACTTCATAAGTTACGCCCTGTCATAAACAAATTGTCCGAGTCATTTTTAAAGTGTTACACACTCTCTAAATCCCATCAAAAGAGGATACAAAGTTTTGATAAGGGCGGATTTGTCTGAATATATTTGTCAATTTCAGATTTATACTGGCAAGATAGTAGATATTTCAGAAAAAATCTAGGAGGTCGAGTTGTCAAATACCTCCCTAAAATTCTAGTTGGAAAAGGGCACCATATCTACTTCGACAACTATTTCAACTCGGTTTCTCTGCAGAAGCAAACATGTAATATACATGTGGAACTCTGAAACGTAGACGGCGAGACTTACCAGTAAGAATAACAGAAGATAATGATTTACGGAGATGAGAATCGGATTTTAGGGTGAGTTTAGATGGAATAGTCTATCTAAAATGGAAAGACAGAAAGCCCGTCAATTTTCTATGTAACAACACAGAGAAAAGGTTAATTTTAGAAGAGAAGAGGAAATCTGTTTCATGAAAATATCAAACCCTTAAAGAGCTCGTTGCTATAACACATCTAGATATGAAGTAATCGTCGAAACACCCAACACAGTTACATGTGTTATACGGTCGCATCTATAGAAGTGAGCGTGCCCCTTCAAGCTTCAGAAATTAGCAACAATCGATAAGCAATCTCCCAGGGCATCTAATCTATCTACCATATGCTTCAGTGACAACATAGAGGAAAGGTTAATTTTAGAAGAGAAGAGAGAAATCTGTTTCATGAAAATATCAAACCCTTATAAAGAGCACATTGCTATAACACATCTAGATTTGAAGTAATCGTTGAAACACCCAACACAGTTACATGTGTTATATGGTCGCATCTATAGAAGTCAGCGTGCCCCTTCAAGCTTCAGAAATTAGCAACCATCGATAAGCAATCTTCCAGGGCATATAATCTATCTACCATATGCCTCAGTGACAACAGAGGAAAGGTTAATTTTAGAAGAGAAGGGAGAAATCTGTTTCATGAAAATATCAAACCCTTATAAAGAGCACATTGCTACAACACATCTAGATTTGAAGTAATCGTTGAAACACCCAACACAGTTACATGTGTTATATGGTCGCATCTATAGAAGTCAGCGTGTCCCTTCAAGCTTCAGAAATTAGCAACAATCGATAAGCAATCTCCCATGGCATCAAATCTATCTATCATATGCCTTAGTGACAACACAGAGAAAAAGTTAATTTTAAAAGAAACGAGAGAAATATGTTTCATGAAAATATCAAACCCTTAAGGAGCACGTTGCTATAACACATCTAGATATGAAGTAATCGCTGAAACACCAATCACAGTTACATGTGTTATATGATCGCATCTATAGAAGTCAGCGTGCCCCTTCAAGCTTCAGAAATTAACAACCATCGATAAGCAATCCCCCAGGGCATCTAATCTATCTCTCATATGCCTCAGTGACAACACAGAGAACAGGTTAATTTTAGAAGAGAGAAATGAAAATATCAAGCCCTAAAGAGTTCGTTGCTATAACACATCTAGATATGAAGTAATCGTCGAAACACCCAACACAGTTACATGTGTTATATGGTCGCATCTATAGAAGTCAGCGTGCCCCTTGAAGCTTCAGAAATTAGCACCAATCGATAAGCAATCTCCCAGGGTATCTAATCTATCTACCATATGCTTCAGTGACGACATAGAGGAAAGGTTAATTTTAGACGAGAATGGATAAATCTGTTTCATGAAAATATCAAACCCTTATAGAGAGCACGTTGCTATGACATACCTAGATTTGAAGTAATCGTTGAAACATCCAACACAGTTATATGCGTTATATGGTCGCATCTATAGAAGTCAGCGTGCCCCTTCACGCTTCAGAAATTAGCAACCATCGACAAGCAATCTTCCATGGCATCTAATCTATCTACCATATGCCTCAGTGACAACATAGAGGTAAGGTTAATTTTAGAAGAGAAGAGAGAAATCTGTTTCATGAAAATATCAAACCCTTATAAAAAGCACATTGCTATAACACATCTAGATTTGAAGTAATCGTTGAAACACCCAACACAGTTACATGTGTTATATGGTCGCATCTATAGAAGTCAGTGTGCCCCTTCAAGCTTCAGAAATTAGCACCAATCGATAAGCAATCTCCCAGGGTATCTAATCTATCTACCATATCCTTCAGTGACGACATAGAGGACAGGTTAATTTTAGACGAGAATGGATAAATCTGTTTCACGAAAATATCAAACCCTTATAAAGAGCACGTTGCTATGACATACCTAGATTTGAAGTAATCGTTGAAACATCCAACACAGTTATATGCGTTATATGGTCGCATCTATAGAAGTCAGCGTACCCCTTCACGCTTCAGAAATTAGCAACCATCGACAAGCAATCTTCCATGGCATCTAATCTATCTACCATATGCCTCAGTGACAACATAGAGGAAAGGTTAATTTTAGAAGAGAAGGGAGAAATCTGTTTCATGAAAATATCAAACCCTTATAAAGAGCACATTTCTATAACACATCTAGATTTGAAGTAATCGTTGAAACACCCAACACAGTTACATGTGTTATATGGTCGCATCTATAGAAGTCACCGTGCCCCTTCAAGCTTCAGAAATTAGCAACAATCGATAAGCAATCTCCCATGGCATCTAATCTATCTACCAAATGCCTCAGTGACAACATAGAGGAAAGGTTAATTTTAGAAGAGAAGGGAGAAATCTGTTTCATGAAAATATCAAACCCTTAAAGAGCACGTTGCTATAACACATCTAGATATGAAGTAATCGCTGAAACACCAATCACAGTTACATGTGTTATATGGTCGCATCTATAGAAGTCAGCGTGTCCCTTCAAGCTTCAGAAATTAACAACCATCGATAAGCAATCTCCCAGGGCATCTAATCTATCTATCAATGCCTCAGTGACAACACAGAGAAAAGGTTAATTTTAGAAGAGAAGAGAGAAATCTGTTTCATGAAAATATCAAACCCTTAAAGAGCTCGTTGCTATAACACATCTAGATATGAAGTAATCGCTGAAACACCAATCACAGTTACATGTGTTATATGGTCGCATCTATAGAAGTCAGCGTGCCCCTTCAAGCTTCAGAAATTAACAACCATCGATAAGCAATCTCCAAGGGCATCTAATCTATCTATCATATGCCTCAGTGGCAACACAGAGAAAGGGTTAATTTTAGAAGAGAAGAGAGAAATCTGTTTCATGAAAATATCAAACCCTTTTAGAGAGCACGTTGCTATTATATACCTAGATTTTAATTAATCGTCGAAACGCCCAACAGAGTTGCATGTTCTATATGTTCGTATCTCTGGCTCCTTCGAGCTTCATAAACTGGCAACCATCTGTAAACAATCTCTCAGGTATCAAATCTATGTATCATGTGCCCCAGTGACTAAGCAACATTGAGAAAAGGGTAGTAAAGAAGGAAGTAGTGTTTCACGAAAATAGCAATCCCTCAAAGATCTCGTGGCTATAGCACATCTAAATATGAAGTAATCGTCGCAACGTTTGACAGAGCTACATGTGTTCGTATCTATGAAGGTCAACGTGTTCCTTCGATCTTCAGAAATTAACAATTATTTACAAACAATCGCCCATGGCAACAAATCTATGTATCATACACCTCAGTGACTAAGGAATATAGAGAAAAGGTTAGTATTAGAAATTAGTTAAAAAGGAATAAATATGTTTTATGAAAATATCAAATTATTAAAGAACTATCGCTATAACACATCATGAAGTAAACGTCACGACACCCAACTACTTGTGTTATCTGCTCGTATCTATGGAAGTCGACGTGCTGTTTCGATCGTGAGAATTTGCAATCATCGATGTAAATATAAGCATATTCCCATAGTATCAACTGTCACTATAAGCTTAGCTAACACAATAATTTCTACCGTTTCCATTCGTCTCAAAAACTAGATCGAAAGAAAACACGAAACCCTTAAAAATCATTCAAGCAATACTGCTGCATGCACTGCTATACATGCCAACTTCTTATTACGAATATGTAATGCTTATTGATAAACTTTAGTCTAAATACAGTTCATAATGTTTCGTACGCATAAAATAAAACAGATTGAATTTATAATGTACGCGAGGTAGTAGCTAAACTATATCCAGAAGAGCGGAATCCAGATATCTCTTCGGAAACCTCGCGCCGACGCCGGTCACACTATGCACACATCCATAAAATGCCAAAATTCAAGTGTAAGTTATTCCTAACACAGCCCCTAAGAATCGATAATTTTCAAAATGTGAAAAAGTCGATAGATATTAAATTTCCAACATTGAGACCTAGAAGTAGAGAAAAACCTTGTATATGAAACATATAAGGCGGGAATATTTGCAGATAAAACTAGGTATAAGATATAATCCTCCGAAGAATGTCGAGTACTGCTCCGTTGTCCGGGAAAGGAATCATGTATAAGCTTGCCAAATCCCAAAGGGCAACATCGCATAAAAAGGGTTTGCCATGTCTTATCGCTCTCTCACTTCATCGGCAGTCGCATCAGCGTTACTGTGGCTGTTCATGGTAAATTTTTGTAGGTACCTATATAAAGAACCCCACGACATTAACTAAAATCACTGCAATTCTCATTAAGTTTCTTGCCCTTCGCTAAAATAAGTTTCTAATTTAAGGAATTTGATGTAAAAGGGAACACTCAGTAGCGGTTGAATTGGTGCCGAAAATATAGAATCTACGTGTATATTCCAGGTGCGATTCGAATCCTAACACCTGAACGATAAGTCACTCTTGATGTTTCACCATTCTGGGATTATTAGCGTTATAGTTCCAACAGCAGATGGTGTTTACTGTTAACTGTGGCTTTCCTCGTGTGGTTTATTATTGCGTTTGCTCTAACTACGAACAGTTAATTGTAAGCTAACCTGGAAACATAATTACAAACAATAAATACCAACTGGTGTTAGCAGCGCAAATGTACAAATTATAATGTATCAAGGTTTCTCTACATTTCGATCAAACATTGTAATATAAACATTAACCTTGCTGAAGGAAATGCCATCCAAAGTTGAACTTCAACAAACAACGCTTTTATTCTGCACACAACGTCATCTCGGCGCTGGAATATTCGGAACAACTCCTTGTTTACCCAAGAAGTTTTAGGAAACGAGCATTCCCGATATCAAACGCTTTATAAGTTCTGAATATCTAGTTAAACAGTTTCGAACTGCGATTTATATCTGAAGTTCTGTGTGACAGCCGGCAACATTCTTTCAGGAAGTCTCGTAAACGGAACTGCAGGGAAGAGACAAATTCTAGACTTCCAAGAAACCGCTTCATGGAATTAATTAATCATCAGGAGACTGGAAATACGTCTACAATGAAGATTTACGTAGCCATGTGTTATTCTCAGTAAATCACCTATACGATGTTATATGTATGACGGTAAATACTTAAAAAATCGATGGTAATAACCTTGCAATAAAATAGTCGTTGCACGTTCCTAACGCAATAACCATCAACTCCATCTCTGCGGCTTGTGCCGAGGGGAATCACCGATCGACTTGAGTTAGCGTTTCCATTTCCAATATTCGATTAGATAAACTTGATAAGGCCAAAATAACTGCAAACACAAACAAGCTTCAGTTTCAGGATTTTTTAATCGCCCGGCGACGAGATAAGCCATAACGCCTCATATGTCCCTATCTCATTTTTGCCATTTCCCTGCACTAACTCGATTGGCGTTGGCAAGGCTGAGAGCCCAGGAATCTTCCGCTATCTGGATTTTCGCCGAGCCCCTTCCAGATGGCTTTCTGATACCGGCTTCTTTAATTCATGAACAGCCCGACATTGATTACACCTAAATCATGTCCGCTGTAACGGTGTTGCAATTACCATCTGAATTCTGACCAATTCTGGGTCATCAATCACCTATAATAGTCCAGGGTCGCAGTACGTACAGGCGGATATTGTTTCAAATTCGTTGATCCGACAAATGTCTCTATACAGCACGTCCATAAATTTCCTGTATTTTGGAGATTGTCGCGCAAAAAATAAATTTCCCCCGTCAAATTGGTACCCTTTAAAATAAACGCTCTATATAAATATTGAAATATATCCATATCCACTTGTGGTAAATAATAAACAAAACCTAGAAATAAAAGGATTACAGGCACGGATAAAATATCGGTTGAAATATGTATGTACGGAGAAGACCGTAACAAAATATTCAATGTCTTAATTACAGCGAGAATGATCGAAGAAAAAAATGTAGAGAAACGGAAGAGCAGTAATAGATAAAATTTTTACCTTGAAAGAGATCCAAGCCAAGTTTTAAATTTCAGAAATACAGCAGTATCTTATTCGTTGACTTAAAACAAGCATACGGTAACATTAAAAGGCTCTAACTATCGACCGCACTGAAAAACTAGGGATGAAGTATCTTTCTTTTACGGCCCTCGTTGCAAACCTACGGCTTTTGTCGGATCAACCACTTCCTTGGCATTAAGTTATTCCAAGTTCTAATCACGTGCCGTTTAAAGTATCGAGGAATTTCATTGACGAACCACCTCCGGTCCAGAAGCGCTATATCGTAACCTGACCGTTGTTAACCCAATTTCTCGCCCGGAGCTTCCCCATTCCTGCTCGCTCTAGCGGCTGCAGGCACCCATCCGTCCGTCGCGGGGCTTGCTTGAACCTTTTGCCGCCTTTGTGGCCCCGCTGCCGATAGAATTTATCCTCGAACCGAAATTTTGCCCGATAATTTGCTGCATTACACCTGGGTACTTCTTCGTACAACTATGCATACGCATTTGTATACTGATATGATCATGAAATGATAAAGCATTCAATAACTACACAATAATACAGCAGCTTAAAATAATGTTCCTAAGAAATGTGATGGTTTCGTTTTATCATTGGAATTTCGGTTTCTTACGACGGTATTTGTAATTCATTTGTAAATAGTCCAGTTTTGATTGCAATTGTAATACAAATTAGTGAAGAAGTAATTATTATTATAAAATGTAATATAAAAGTTTAATTTTTACATATTTGATCATGTAGTTGAAAACATACACAATGTAAAACTGATGACCTAAAAATATTATTTATAACAATTAGAAAAGTCATAACAAGTAATAAAATAAAACTGTATTATCATTTGTTTGATAACCATTGGTTTTGGTGGGTACCTAGTTTAAAAATAAACAGAAAAAATGGGTTGTATAAAAATATAAATTGAATTGACACAAGTCCCAATTGAAATTTGCATTTAATAGTCAATTTTAGACGTTAATGTACTGGTATGTACCCGTTTATATGGTCATACACCTAAAGAGTGTGATAGACAAATATTAGTGAGTGCATCGATTACTACTACACAAGGATGTGCTGCCAACCACAACGAGGATAGCTGTAGCAGAGATCTGGCGAATAGAACATAAAGAGCTCGAAAATAGAAGCCTATAAAGTGAGTCTATTGACTTTCAAATTAAAACCAGACACATATAAAAGCAAAGTAGTAATATCCAATATATCTGCTACTTACAAAGTTATTCAAACTGAATTCAATTGAATCATAAATTGTAAACAGACAGTAATATTAATCTAAAATTGATTTAACTGAAATTAAGTATTTATCAAATAGTATTAACAAAGGTGTTAAACGTATGATAAAGGCAGATATTAATTGCTTAATAAATACAATTGTCCTATATTTTGTATTATAGTTATTCATTGTTTATGTCTTAATCTGACTTTAATAGTAACCCTGAGATAGAGTCGAATAACTAAGGTTATTACAATTAATTGCATGCTAAAGATTGTGGATAAAAGGTAAGGTTTAAATCAAAATTTTAAATAAAACCCTGAGAATAAGATTTAAATTAAATAAAATCAAATAAAATCTATTAGACCACAGCAATACATTTTCTACGCCAATTATATGTAAAATATTACTTCTAATTCATCAATGTTACTCTCTTTCTCCTGTAAATTTCCTGTGACGTTAAGTTAGTTAAAATACCTTAAATGCAATATGAACGGATTTGATAGCATGATTACTCCTTGTTTGGTTTCTTGTAAAGCAAAATACAGTACACGTTTTCAAGAATATAATATTCCAAGGACCTAAAGGTAGGGTATGTTCACTCCTTCTGCCGAGTTCCCGATGCCTGGTGAAGGGCTTTTCCTCGTTGAAGCTGGCTAGTGCAAAAACAACGTGATGTCTAAACAATAATAAACACCTTTACAGATTTG
Organism: Agriotes lineatus; assembly: GCA_940337035.1. NCBI lineage: Eukaryota > Metazoa > Arthropoda > Insecta > Coleoptera > Elateridae > Agriotes > Agriotes lineatus. The sequence continues at coordinate 38,425,967 of OW679201.1, forward strand.
ACATTAGCAAGTAAACACTTTCACTTTCAGATTAAGACCCTGCCCATCCCACTGTAGTTAGCCACGTGTAACCTTTTAAGTCTGTTATATGCAATAAACAGGTTTTGACCCGTAACACGGCATCAATGTTTAGCTTATTCTGTCGATGTTGCTCTGATAACCAGAAATAGAAAGACTAAAAGACGTATTTAAAAGACTGGAGGAAGCTGCACACTTACAGATAAATACCGACAGTGGTATGGTGTATAAGTTCGAAGAGGTGAAAAAAATTACTTATTTAGCAGTGCTGTTCAAGAGGAATCCGAAAAACGGCGAAGAAAGTGAAGCAAGGCTAATACCTGGTAATAGGTGTGTTCGCGTTTTATTCGATATAAAAGAATAGTGGTTATCGATATCAGCAAAGTTGTGGATTATAAATCGGTTATACGGTCGGTGTTTACGTACGGAAACTGTGGATGACAAAGTGAAGGAGAGATGGTAATGCAGAACAAAGAGTTGCAAGATTTGTATAGAATACCAAAAATAATGTTAAATAATGAATTAGAAAGTAGTACAAAGAGAAAGTCCCAAAAAATATGGAAGAAAAACGTTCCAAAAAACAGAGCATAGCACACATGGCTAATTGGAAAGCTAGAGCACGGGACATACATTACAAATCAACCCATGGGTTTTCTATGCCTTTAGAGCTACTATATGTACATAGTAAAAATAGTCTCTAGCAAATGTCAAAATATCTAGCAGTGTAATTAATAGTAACAAAAAACTATCCCAAGGACTGAAAACAAAATAGGTAAAGAATATGATTAAAGGGGCGCCAAGTGGTTTTACCTGGTACGTGAACCCCTGGATTCTTGAGACGATAAAACACCAAATGACTCAAACGAAATCAAAGTTCAAACAAAACCCAGAGTAACGATTATATAACAGTTAATCAAATTTGGCCAATAACAGATGTAATACTAAACGATTTGTAATTACTACTAGTATTTAACAACCATAACGTAAAAGGACTAATAACTATCACACAAATAGAACCATACCAAACTAGTAAATATCCATATATCAGTATATCCCGTAATGGGAGTCTCAATTGTAATACGTGGCTCCTCTATAACGGGTGTGCCTCCCAGGCGCCTGCATATATTTCCCCACACTAAATTAAAAAGTATATCAACATTATGGCCGCAATCAAGTGTGAAATTGTTACGTTCAAAACTGCCGGGGTACCAGTGCAAAAATTAGGTTAGCCAATCAGCGACTTAATTTAGCTCAAAAATGAGCGAGCTCTAAGCAGTATAAAATTGTTTCCCATCGCAGGAGTCACTCCTGGCAAATTAACTTATTAAATACATTAAGGAATTTGATTAAACAATTAAAATTAAGATGAAACCTAGATTTATTCAACTTAAACGTGTTCCTATAACCAAAAGGAATATACTGGATTAATCTTCACGTCGTGATTATAGTTGAACTTGACCTCCAAAGGAAGATACCAAGATCGTACTACAAATAAATTGCATTACAGTATATACTGCTACTAATAAAACAAATACGGAATTAAATACACCGTGTACTGCCTAAATCACAACCGAAAATACGTTCACTAAAAAGCCAGTTCTGTGAATGACCCACATACGGGTACCGTTCCATTACAGGCTCCCACGAGCGCTTCCAATGAAGCTACAGCAACTAATTCGCAAACACTGAATTTCTCCCGTCCCAACCTTGAATCACCAAGATCGCTGTCCAGATCCTCCGCAGCAACTACTTCATCCTAAGGTAGCCGCAAAAGCAGAGTTCTACCTATTTCAACAGGTGAAAAGTTGCAAAAAAACCCATCACATCTGTGGTTTAAGCGTCGAATGCTACCACATTAAAGTCCTTCCATCAATGCCCAGAAATTAGGCTGAAACTTCTATAATATACGCCTAAATCTGCTTCCAACATTTCTGTCTCAACAAGACCTGGCGAAAAAAACTTGAATTACGCTTGCAAGCCCCCCAAGAAGCAATTACCACGAGGTCAGAATTCTATCAGTTGGGAACAAGGACAAGATTTTGTGACTTTCTTTGATTTTCGTATTTTGCCGACGATTGAACTGTATGTCAGCTAAGTCTAATTTATGTTGCATGTGTTATTTACCGCTAATTTAAAATGCACTAGAATACGATGTACGTGTAAATTACCGCCAAATTTTGTATGGGTTTATGCGTAGGTTGCCGTTGTGAAATAAGTTCGTACAGCAGCGTGTCAATATTACGTTTCCTCGTGGAATTCTTTCGCACGAGATACCCACTTGCTAGCTTTGCTCTTAACGCGCACATGAAATTCTTAGTAATCGTTCTGAAAACTTTTTGTTACGATCACAGTTGCAAGGCTGACCCGCTTAAATGTATTTTTATAAATGTTACCTTAACAGACTCTTTGACATTTCCTGTATTATTTTCATTTGTAAAGCACAACGCATTCCGTGTATTTGAAGTTAAGTGCGCATTTTTATCGATCCAGAACTAGGATCGCACCCAATATCAGAGCTGAGCACCGCACACATTTCCCGAAGCCGTTAGCGGGGTTCTTCGTGCTAGAACCACCGAATTACATCACCGACTGATGACTCATCATGGTGACGCCCTTAGTACGAATTTATCCCTTGGATAAGCTTGGCGAGTCTTCCAAACTACAATTATTTCAAATATCGGGAGCGAGCCCCCTCGTATTTCAGTTTAAGATCCCCCTCCCCCACGCTGAGCTACTGAGTACCCTTTACGGTTGTGACATGTCGTAAACGAGGATTTACCGGTGACAAAGATCAGTACAAAAAGTCGACAAATTATATCAATTTTGTTTTATTTGTATTCTTTTAATTAAATAAATCCATGCAATTTCAGACAAATTTTCATACAAACTTTTTTGTTTACTGTAACCTAGATACATCCCTAGAATGGTGCCGCGCAGGTCTATAAGTAGAACCCAAATATTTAAATTTCCACAGGTTTGAAGCAGTAGATGTTTGTGGTTGTTAAAAAATTCTAAAACTGACTAGACGTTTTTGTTTCGTTCTATTTTATTCTCAAATTATTTTGTTCTTCCTAGCCATTAAGAGCAATTTCTAGAATTCGAGAGCTTTTTCTAACTAGAATTACATATTTTACAGCTCAATTAACTACTGAAAAACCATTTTGGCGCCTTTCACGGCCATTGTCAATAAGTAATAAGAACTCAAACGTTTCGCCCACTTTCGTAAGGGGCTTCATCAGGAAGAAAAGCGAAAGAGCACGGTAACTCAACGTGTAAACCACGCCAGAAGTAAAACGCTTTTGCAAGGGAAGGGATAGAAGAGCTCTTCTATCCTTTCCCTTGCAAAAGAATTTCGCCTCTGACGTGGTTAACACGTTGAGTTACCGTGCACTTTTTGCGTTTTCCTCCTGATGAAGCCCCTTACGAAAGTGGGTGAAACGTTGAGTTCTTCAACCTCAATAATGATACGGTCCAATCCCGCAAGTTATTTGTTACTTAACCTAAAAATAGGTTGATAAAAACGTAGTAGTGCTGTTTTTGAAATTTCATTATTTTTTTATTTTTTTATTTTATAAATACTAACACTTCCAATTATTTTCAAACATCATAACGTTTCTAAATCTGCTCGAGTCCTATTGCTTAGTATCAAATTAATGCTAAATTTTACAACTTAGGGTCAGTTTTACAATGCTAGTATTAACCAGGGTATAGTTAGTTATACCTAGAATATATTTATGCCACTTCTAATGTACTAATACTTCGAATAGAATTTTAAATGTTCTACGGGTAATTTTATTTCCATGTTAGCTATTCTTACGATAAGCTGTAATATTTCAACGTTGGCAGCGCTGAAACGTTAAACATTGCCATCTAGTCTAAAATTTTAGATCTGATGACCAAAGTTATAACCTCATATTCGCATCGTTGCATCGTTTCGCAGCATAGTTCGGTTCGTTGTTCTACTACGGTTTTACTGTGTACTTTGGGTTAGTGCATCATGCCAAATAAAAGCGAGAAACGCGATCGGTGCAGCAATTTTACAGTTGGTTTTTGTATCCTAAATCTAATTTAAAAAAATCTAGTGTGATACAGCACACAACTTCCTTTTACAGTGATCTTATAATTAGCCAAAAATTTGATTTTAAATTTTTAAGCATTTGTCAAAAATTTTCAAAAATTACAAATTCTGCAAAAACGCTACAAAATAGAGCGTTAGTTGAAGAGACAAATTTTCTCTAGAATTTTAAGATGAATTCAAAAATGTAATCATATACCGGGTCTTCTATTTAAAATAGGAGTTAATAAAAAAATAGAAAAAAAACAAAAGAAACCCATTTTATTCAACTGGAAAATCACCTATCTCACATCAATACACATTAAAAATGTAATCAAAATGTGAAGTTTGAAAAAAATCGTTTGAGCCGTTTTTTAAAAAATCGAAAAAAACTGAAAAATCACAACAGTAAACACCTACTTCCGGTTATGCGATTTTCTTCAAAAGCTTGCTGTCGCATCTACATAGTACACAAAACTTATATATGAAGTTTCAACGCCATACCTCTTTTCGTTTTTGAGATATTCTGTTCACATACAGACAGACAGACAGACACACAGACAGACACACACACAAACACACACACAGACAGACCAATAAAAAAATATGTCTTTTGGGTTCAGGGGACTCTAAAACGTGAAGATCTGTTGAAAACTAAATTTCGAATTTTTTATTGTAAAAAGAAGTAATAAAATTGTTCTCTGAATGTCATTTTTTGGAAGTGGTCTATTATGATATGTTTTTCGGACTTTTTCCACTGTCTAGGGTGTAAATCACACAATGTTTCGGGAGTTTTGATCTACTCCCGTCTTCAGGTGTTCTTGGTTAGTCCTGAGAAGGACTGATATTATACGTTTTTCTACGTAAATGTGTGCCTTCCCCGGGGTTTGAACCCGGGACCACTGATCGCTAGTCTGCAACTCTAACCAGGGCACCAAGAACACCTGAAGACGGGAGTAGATCAAAACTCCCGAAACATTGTGTGATTTACACCCTAGACAGTGGAAAAAGTCCGAAAAACATATCAAGTAATCAAATGTCCATCATCGTCCAGGTCATAGAAATAATTGAATCTCTCATCGTATGTTTTTGCTCTTCTTGGTGTCGCAATATAATTTATTCTTTCCTCGTCATCATCCAATTCAAACACACGTACATTATACTCAGTCATCATAAACAACAATAATAATTGCTAACGGAAATTTAAAATCATATGCCCGACAACTTGTCAAAAGTTGAGGTTAAAATATGCATGAGCTGATCACTTATTCTACAGTTAGCGCAGTGTGCGCTCCTACAACGACCGTATAAGTTATTCCTCATTTTATGCCAAAAAGAGCTTATTCCTTACTTATTCTGTACTTGTAGAACAAGTAGGTGCTTCAGTTTATACCAGGAATATTCCTATTCGCGGTATAAATTTCCATTATAAAATCGGCTTTTACCGCCCTATATAAATTGTTAAAACATAAAATTTTCAACTTTAATAAAATATCATAAAATCTGTGAAAAATTAAAGTAACATAAATTTATTGTCCTTTTAAATCAAACTTTTATAACTGTTAGTATTAAAAAATTCCACAAGGGGCGGCTGTGAAAATTCAAACGTATGAATAATATATGTTGGTGGCACTGCAAGTCTATGTCAAATTCGAGGTTAGCGGGTTAGGTTTTGCGGCAGTCTGTGTCAAAACTGTCGGAAAACCTAACCTGGTAACCTCAAATTTGACATAGACTTACAGTGCCACCAACATATATTATTCATACGTTTGAATTTCCACAGCCTTTTTTAATGAACATGTTGTATAAAAGCCTAAACAAAACGCCGGGTAACAACTATAATATTGCCTTAGGCCAAACTTCGCTGATGTCCATCTACAGCTGGTCATACGTCTTGGATTTACAACTAGGCTATTAAAGCTGGTCTGTATTTTTTGTACAATGCACAGAATGTATGGAGTTGAATTTAAAATCCCGTGTAAGTCCTGTTTCCTTAACTAAATGTGTTTATATTTCCCATTGCGTATGGAACATAATGGCCTTTTTCTACGACTACTAAAAGTAGACATTTTAGCACATGTGCTAAAAGTAAACAGCTGGTTTTGAATTTAGTATTTTAAACTGGAAGTGGGGTTATAAAGTTATTCTAGTTACTTCTTTCGTTAGATGTAAAGTGTTTTTTAAATCATTAAAGCATTATGTAATAAATAAAGTAAAATGTGTACTATTATAATTACCTTTGATAACTAACTTTGAAAACTACTGGCTGCAGAAACAGTCACCTGCGCCGTCACGGCCATCTCTTGACTATGACATAAATTATAACTGTCATAAATGCAAACATTTGTTAAATCGACATTTATGGATTAATAACAGTACATTTAAGATGGTAGAATAAATATTGTATGTAAACTTTTGCTAAAAGTGTTATTGCATAAACATTCACTTTTAGCACTTGTTGCATAAATAGCTATTATATTATGACAAATAACAACATCAAAACAGTAATGCTGACCCGAACCAATGGTCTGGAGAAAAAATCAAAAGGTGAAATCTTGGATAAAACAAGTTGCGCCTGCACTGTACTATTAAAACGGTGATTAATTAACACGAAACTTGAAATTAATAACAGCCCGCCATCGGGGCGACCTCTGTGAAAATTGAAATGCGCGATCCAATCTACGAAACTAATTTTTCATCAGCGAAGACCAATAACGCACACATCCGCGTATTTCGCAAACCGAATGCGAACGGTCGCGTGTTCGAACTTGCTTCCTGTTGCCGAACACGCATTTATTTTCCAACTTCCGGATTCCGCCAAGTCCGAAATCACGTTCCAAGTTTGCGAATGCTAATTATCAGAGGAAACAACTTCCAGGGTTGCAGGGTCAGGCCAAGTGAAAATATACAATTTCGTGTTAAAATGCACACAAGGATTGCGTTTCGTTCGCAGCAAATGTAATAGTTATCAAACTAAAATACAATTTTCTGCTTTCACTTTGAATATATCGTATGTTAAAAAAAACATTCGCAGCATGCCATGATCAAATTGAAGTTTGCCGTAACTTGATATATACCCATTGAAGCAAATGAACTACCATAAGTCAGAACTAAATTCTGAAATTTTGATTTTGAACTATTTTCCTAAAAATATACAAAACACTTAGCAAAAACAATTTTTCTCAACCGTAATGATTATTACACTCGTTGTTGTGTATATGCCATCTTATTTTCCTTTTTGCATGATACAATTAAACTTATGCAGTGTAAACTTTTACCTGTCACAGTGACAGAAGTTTTCATAAACAAAATGCAATCTGACATTCACCTACAGACTTAAGTTAAGACATGACTCGATTTTCTATGTTTCTTTCCAAGGCCTACCCTAAATGTGCTTTTTTAACACACGATATATTAAATAAAAGGTTAGTGAAGTTTGAAGTCCATAAAATCTAAATCGCCGGCGATAGCGCGACATGCACTACAGCCAAGTTTTAACGAGAATCACATATACAGATGGTCCGAAATCCATTTTGAACATAGGAAATTAATGAGTGCGACAAGGAAGACATAAACAAAATCAGTAGCAGGACAAAGATAGAATGTAATCATGGCTTGGTAAATGTTTAGACTAAAATTAAGTCAATGAAACAAACAAACACTTCTGTCAAATATTTTATCTGTCAATAAGAGTATAAAGTGAGGTTGAAATAATTAAAATAATTATGTGAATAGTACACAATAGTATATTTGAACCTCACTTTATACTCTTAATGACATAAAATATTTGACAGAAGAGTTTGTTTCATTAACTTAATTTTAGTTTAAAAATTTACCTAGCATGATTACATTATATCTTTGTCCTGCTACTCATTTTGTTTATGTCTTCCTTGTCGCACTCATTAATTTCCTATGTTCAAAACGGATTTCGAACAATATGTACGACAGTTGTAGCAATTATAAATCGTACAGAGCATACTATACACAAACAGAATTCACAAAGCATATTTATTTCCAAAGACGACGCTGTCTAAGCTGGAATTATAATTTAATTTTGACACAACTGTTTGATAAACGCAGGGTTGATTTTTTTTATTTATCTACAAAAAGTAGAAGGCGACCGTTAGAAAACTATACGAGGGGCTTAAAAACTTAAGATTAACCGGAGTTTCAGTGTGTAAATTAATGCACTAAAACTATTTGTCAGCATTCCCATTTTCAAACGAAATTCTTGACTAAAACGAATCAATATTCATTCACAGCATGCAAAAAGTAACAATATTTAGAAACTAAATTGCACTCGAAATAAAAACTACTTATTCATAAATATTTTATTGAGATATTAAAAATGAAGTTGTTATAGTAGTTATAATTAATGCCAGAGTAGTTCGAATGTGTCTCTACCGCCACCAACATGACCACCACGAAGCTTCTGAATAGTTCAAATTACGCATTGCCTAACTGCCCGCTCCGTACACAAGCAAACTATGCAAAATAGCTATTATAATGTCATTACTATGCAAAGCTCCCTGTATTTTAATAGAGCATAAATGTTTGTAACAAGGAGCCCAGCCATTGCCATAGAGTACCGGCACCCCTACAAAAAGATTCCCCGCGCGCCACTGCCTTACAACAAACCCAAACACATGCGAATGTTACAAAAATACACAAAACATAACCTTGTCGCAGTTAACGAGGCGAAAGGCAAGAATAATCACACAAACTGCAAAAGTGGCCAGTGCAAACGCACGAAGCCATTTAGAAAAATTGATAATTAGCACTATTCTACTAGTAGTTGCTAGTGAACGCCCAATTTCTCAACTTGTCTATTAAAGCGGGTGCGTGAGCAGCGGAAAACACCAAATCTTGTGCAAAATAAAATGTTAACTCAAGATTACCTGTTTTATTAGAGGAAGAAGGGTTTGCTCTATACTACGGGTTTTTATTTCTAAACAATCAAAATTTGAAGTACCTACAGCTGCCATTTTCTACACTACTGGCCATCCTTGTCTCGCATCCAACAGAGCCATAAAAGGCTTTCTCTCTTACAAGTATTTGATGCACGGGTGTAGGTTGGGTTGCCTATCCTCCCCGTGAGAGCTGTAATATTTAATATTATTTGCCACTACATTACAAAATAGCAGTATTTATCAAAAAATTGGCTAATGAAAACTTGTTAAGGGCATATTTTTGTATGTAGTATATAATAAATAAGAGATCGGGAGGAAAATTATATGCAATAAAATTACTTGTTCTGGGAATAAAAACTATACAGTGAATTGATGGAAATATTATTTTACTTGCGTCTTGAGTAAAGTCTAGGAACTTAATACTAATATTAAGTTCCGTTGTCAAGGAAAAATAGCAAATAAATATTATCACCGACTTACACGCTTCATTACTAAGGCTGTATCACTGACTTACATAATCGGCAGCGGGAAAAAGATATTAAATACTGATTTTGAAAATCAGATGTATTTCCTCAGTTCGCAAACTAGTCACCAAATTTCAAGACAACGGAAACAACCACAAATAGCAAGACAAGTTAAAAATATCCAGCACATAGCTGCAAATGCTTCTCTCTCACTAGAAACTTCACGGCGATGATCTACTCTTATTATTGCAAATTCTACAACAGGAACTGTATTGTACTCCCAAAAAATTCAGCTGACTTTCAGTAGCATTGGAATACAGCAGGACCGTATGTGTGAATGAACTATGTAATATAGAGCAAAGCACATTAACAGCTCTATGAATTTATAAACAAAGTTGGGGTTAACAAAATCCATAAATGATTTACTAAACGTCTCTCCACACATAAAAAATGACAGACCAGTGCTTCATTTACTCTCAAAGAATGATTAGAAACGTCTTGTTTCAGCAAGATAGTGCCACTGTACTAGAAAGTATACCAAATTCCAGTCTACAAATATTTAATCTATCCAGCTTTTATTATTAAAACATTCTTAAAAGCTACAATAAATAAAAAATACAACAGATTATGCGTTTTAAAAAACAAACAAACCTTATTAAGATTAAGCTAAAAAGCTATTTTTTATTATACAGCAAATAAATAATGAGTATCCGGCAATTTTTTCCCAAAACACAACTTCCCAGCTTGTGGCATGTTAAACCTCCTCAAAACCTCTCGAACCTCTGCTATGCTAATCGGCGGCTGACCACTATAAACGCGACTGTAATCAGGATTAGGACCACTAAATCGATGCTCCCCAACAAACATGGCAGCTGTGTAATGGGTCCCACTTAAGTTGCTCAACGGATCACTTGTTCGTCGAGCATCCATACGCACCAGTAAGGCATAGTCTATAATTTCAGCCACGGTCTGATACGCATAATAAGACAACATCTCCACCGCCATGGGCGAAAAATTAATCTCCTTTTTGGGATCTACCCACATGCGCAGCTTCTCGAAATTGGACGCACGGGATGTCTCGCGACTATTGAAAGACGTGCAGCGCGCCTTCTGGAACTCAAAGTACTTCTTGTCGTCCAAGACGATAGAGATGCAGTTCGCCCGAACTTGCCTCTCGCGCTTCACTTCGTCCAGTTCTGTCAGGTCAGTTAGCTCGCCCGTCTCGTCGATCTTCTCAATGAAATCTAGCAGTTCGTGCTTGGGGATCTTCCGAATCTTAGTGTCATCTAACACACCTGCTTCATATTTGGACTTCATATGCTTGTGCTGTAGGTATTTCACAAAGCGTCGCATTTTCCACTTGCTCCTCCTCATTAGGAACACCAGCTCTTCGCTGCGCAGGTACTTTCCGTCTGCATACTTCAGCGCCTCATGGACTATCATGCGGAGTTGCTTTAGCACGATGCTTTCGACTAGCCGCACCGTCTCTGGGTTAGGCTTGTGGCTGTCTCCGAAACCAAACATCATTAAGGATATTTCGTTGTAGTAGGTGACTTTTTGGGGCTCCATTCTTCCAACTTTAAATTTTAGTACTTTTTGTTAATTAAATCTCAGTACAATAAGCAAGTCTGACACTATATAATTGTAGGTTAGAATATATCATTGTTTATTTTCAATTAACAGATATCTCATAGTTCCAAATTCCCATTATATCAAAAAGCTATTTGTTCAAAACATGTATCTAGTAATTTGATTTGAATCCTGTTTATTTACTGTACTGGTTGATGCAAATGGACAAATAAAAGATAGAGGAACAGGCCACAAACTTATTAATTAAGCAGCTAAGAGGAAAACATAGAGAATTTTCCAAATTGATATCACTAAAGCTTCGCCTGCCCTGCCAGCGTAGAACCATTTTTTTTATTCTCATCAAGTTGGTACCTTGGAGCAGGACATAAATAAAGCGTTTTACAAATTCCAAGCAAACTTTGTCTTATGAGAAAAATTCTAGTTTGACAATAACTGCAGCAAAAACAGCAACATGGTGATTTTAACACAGTTTCACCAACCAGAATCCCGTATCCTCCATGAGCAACAAGACACGCGAGTAGTTTTGGACAAAAAGGACCTCGGTGTAGGCACAGTTTACATTAGCGAGAGGTTGGAAATGTTCGTACAATTTTTCAGTCCCACTTATGTGTGCCGCTTTCAGATCACTCTGTTGGAAGGAGTCTCAAGGAACGGGCTTTTGCATCGAATATTCCCACATATCCATGCATGCGATAACGACCGATCCCACTATATATCCCTCGCAGTGTATTTACATCATGATCGACGGGCTCATACAACTCCCAGGTAATTTTGACTGTAACATGTAAGAAATGAGGTTTATATTTGTGAGTGCAGGACAAGGCACAAACGAACGCTCCATTGAGACAAACGAAGATGATGATGATGACGAGTCTGAAGCTGATATTTCCCAAATAGTACTAGCACCTGCAGATGTGAATTGTATAGTTACAATATATAATGCCCTGAACCAGTGTCAGGCGATGAATCCAGATCCAGATGATGCCATTGAGGAAGAAGATAATGTCTATGAGGATGCCGAAGATTATGGCGATGATCTTATGGGCAATGGAAGCTTGATGAACAATTTAGGTGCAGGTGGAGATACAGGTAAACTCTGGTTTTATTTATTGTTGAACACCATTTTTGCGCTTTACTTAGATGCTTCTACTGATATTCATACATATCTAGCATATCGTCCACAAAATTTATTGAATGTCTGTAGCCATTTTGTAAAGTTATACATGAAATGCCCGATTGAATGTGACCAAGAACATGTTTCAGAGATGAACCATTTGTCGTCTCAGCTACAAAACCATTCGATTCAAAATAACCATTTCCGTGGTAACGGAGACCAAAATTTCGATGACGATCAGTTCGAAGATGCCGATTAATAAGTTACGTTATATATAATCTCTTTTCGCATTTTGTACTTCCTAGTTAGTGTAAAGATGTAGCAGTAAGTGTTCGTATGTTATGTAACGTTTGACATTTTTTTAAAATAAAAAGATCACGTATTTGTGGGTGAATGTCGACAACAAATGGGGCAGTGTAAGAAGCTTCGGTGGGAATTTTTTTTATGCTATAATCACGACTTTGTGACTGACAAACTATGTAAATCAGAATTAGAAGTAGTTTCTAAAGTCTTATTCTGGGAATTATATGACTAAAACGATCCAACGCCTGAAGCTTGATAATGAATCAATGGAAGCCCCATTGGTGATATTAAGGCGACTTAGTTTTAAAGACATGTTTAATAATCGTCCCTTCAGTCCGTAACACTGGTTATGATCTTACCGATGCCCCATTCATGTGAGACGGAAATGTTTGAATTGTAGAAGTCCTGCAAATAGGAGTACAAAAGTAATATTTGTCAAAATAAGAACTAATAACTAGTCTCATCAAATTTAAAAAATTAGTGAGGTTATAAGAGTGCTAAAAAATTAACTGCCACGAAAAGCTGTGGCTAAAGTACCGGCACAGGGAAACTGTGTTACTGGGTGTAATATGAACAAAAATAAGTACAATGCATAGTCTGGTTTTAATGCAGTCAGTATCTGAGTATTTAGATAGAAAAGTAAAGACCAGTGTCTAAAAGTAGGTAGAAAACCCACCAGAAAAAGAAGTTGATTTGACGAACAGCAGGATTACGAGAACACGAGTAGCAGAAGGAACACAAACTAATCCAGAGGCAATTTCTAAGGTGGAACTCCACGTGAAAAGCAATGAAACTGGAAACAAAGGATATCCTGATTTTAATGAACTGAAAAATAATTATTAGGAATACAAACATGATACCTATTTCAGCTGAAATAAGATATATTAAATATAAGAAAAAAGTCCAGCTACAATAATATCGCCCATTTTCTAATTTTTTTCTTTACGCATTATGTAATTTGTTTTGTTTTTTTAAATAAATGTCTATACTTATTATTATTGCTATTTGCTGGACTTGAGAAAGTCTTTGCAGCAAGAATTAGCACAAACCCCCATGATCAAAAAATCGATTATAAATGTATTAAAATTTAAGTTTAAATTAGTTTTATAGTAGTTAGGTTGGTATGATAGCATATTTGTTTTACGTATGTTTTCTAAAGCATAGATCATACAATCATTTTGTTGCATCAAATTTGTTTGTCATACACCAATGATGACTTATTTTGTGCGTTACCAATCGTGTTTGGCAAATATCTCTAAAAATAGGACGTGCTCTAATTTCCATCCAACTGTTTGACGTGATTCTGCGCAGTGTTTTTGAAATTTATTGTATTTGTGACTATATTTAAAAGTTCTATAAACTCTTGCCCATCCTCAAATAATTTTTAAAGCTAGGTATCATCTTCAGATTTCAATTCGTGGTGTACCATTCGTTCTTGATCACGCCATTGTAACCACTTAAGGCCCACACTTTCCAAGAATTCTTATTAATACAACGCTAGACCTAAACCTACCAATGAATGGATGATGACTTGTTCTTCCATTTTTTTACAAAGATACGATTAATAATTAACAATTGCGCCTTAGAAGCAGACCATAACCTCACTAATAACAGCTGATTCAAACAGTTGCATACAGCATATAACTTATGTGACTTGGTTGATAAGATACATGCTTTTAAGCTGTCGGAGTAAAAGTACTTCAAAACTTGATAGCTTTCAAATTTCGGACATGGTCCTTCTTGATTGTCAGTAACTGACGTAGACGTTAATTCTCGATAATCGGAAATGTTTAAATACATTTTGTATTTATATTAGTTCGAGCGCTTGAAAATAAAATAGTATATGCTATTCGGAGTATAAAAGTGACTTTGTGTGCCTCACCCGGACGCATATTTTGAAACACAGGACGCTAGGAGCATGGGACCATATGCTGCAGCCTGATTGGTGCGCTGAAACATCAGCGGGAGGTGCTACCTTGGCGCCTTTTTACGATTTGAAAATTGCGATAATTGTTGCACTGTCACTAAAGTTATCGAATAATGAAAATAAAAAAATGCTGTTTAGAATTTTTGAGAGGACAGATATGCAGGTCTGGGGTATAACGTAGACGTTAGTTTGTTTGCATCAAAGCAAAGTATACACAAAACATTATTTTGGGATTTTTACTTGGGACACATTGGTTGTTGGAAATATTAATCAACGTACCTAAAATAATCTAAATCATATTTTTTCGGTGCTTCTCTGTTATACATACAACGTGTTTGTAGATCGCTAGACAGCCCCTATAACTTCGTTAATAATAGAGATATCGAAAAACACTTTAATTTTTAATATCAGTAAAGAGCCTACAAATTGTCGCAAACCAATTTAAACCATCGCCTCCTATTTTTACTTAGTGATACACAACTTTGGTTTATTAAATGAAACACCCCGTATATTTTTAGATATTTGAAATCAGCGCTAAAAGTGCTTTATTATAGCATGCTTAAACTAAAATTTTGAAACTCATTATTTTGTAAAAAAATAAAAATATGTACCTAAAGTAGGTCATGATTTACGAAAAAATCACTTACGATTAAGTAAGAAATACAAAACAAATTCCACTTGGCTCTAAAAGTTTCTCCTTACCAAATTATCGCACCAAACGTACAAAAATAACTGAAAACCATGTTTTTTTAGAATGAAATTATAATTTTCTTAAATTGTTTTACGTATTTTTGACATTTTAAAAGCTACTTTTAAACGAAATAGCGAATATGGCACATCGTTGGAAAGCCCTTTTATTGTAGTTTTCAACTGTTTAATGACACTCATATTGTTCTATTTAAAAAATCTAGTTTTCAATATTGTTTTAGTTTAGTTTAGTTTCAAAATTTTTGTTTAAGCATGCTATCATAAAGCATTTTTCGCGCCGATTTCAAATATCTAAAAATATAAGGGGTTAGTTGAAGTATGAGCCTCGAACAATTTTAAATAAGCATCGGCTTGGTCTCTGTTAGTAACATTTATACGTAAAATAAAACATTTTCGGTCGGCTTCTTCTATTTCACATTGACATCCACCTGTTCGCGTAAAACGTAAAACGTCCTCCGAATTCATTATTTCACGATTGTATTGAAAGGCTGAAAGCGTTTTAAAATGAAAACTACTAAACACGAGAAATGAATCATAAACATACACAGCATCCACTACCGCTAGCTGATCTGGTTTGCGCGCCGGCATGTGGGCATGTGTCATGTCCTTCTAACGTTTCGGTCGCTCGTAGGCAACCAATCAGGTTGCAGTATATGGTCCTATGCTCCTAGCGTCCTGTGTTTCAAAATATGCCACCCGGACTTGTCTGACGAGCGCTAGCATCAAACGCATCTGGTTTCGCCACACAAACTATCACTTTTACTCCTAATAACATAACATACGATTATCCAACAACTCAATAAATATAAAAAAAACAAATTTTGGACAAATTAGAATGAAAGTACCGAGAGATCAAATTAGAGTCACCTGTGATTCGTGTTATACGTTTGGCAAAACTGAAGTCAGTCTCTGTCTAATAACAAACAAAACTTAACCTACTAACCTCGAATTTGACATAGACCTACAGTGCCACTGACAAAACACACAAGCACTGCCAAACGTAAAACAAATCACTGTTGCTACTCAGAAAAGTACTGCATTTCCAAACAATTTTGAATGTAGATATGTAGTACCTACATTACTAAATGAAATGTGTTAAAAAAATTTTGCTAATGTGCACCATTTTAGTACCTGCAACTTTTATATAAGCATATTTTATGTAACCCTCATACTCAACTCCCATAGTTGGCCATATTTTAATATTTGAATTTTAATATTTTATCGGTTGCACGATATTAAGCCCTTGTTTACACATACAAAAGTAGGCTGGTAACTAAGTCATAACTGATCTGTACGATAATTGTCCATTACTGTACATGGCAACCGATAAACTATTGAACAAACCACAGATGTTATAAATCATAACAGCCTTAGATGCATCTGCGGCAGTTATGATACTCATAACATTCCTAGATATGTTAATAGCGATTACGTTACAAAGTGACAGAAAAGTTCATAAAGTGTGTTAAAAAACCGTTATCAAGTGGCCTTGTGTCAAACAGTAATTTTTGACCATGTCGTAATTTATTTTTTATTATACCTGCATCAGAATCGCCATTTAAAGCACGCCTGAGCGTGCGAATACAGGCGATTAAAGCTCGCCGAGCTTTAAAGGTTGTCAAGGAAACGACTGAATGCAACAACGGACGTAGACGCGACAAAAACGTAAACAATTCTCGTAACTATAGTAGCAATATTATTATGCCCTCTCGATTTATCATGACAAAACATATTTCTAGGTTTTTAGTGCGTAATTTATTTCCAGTATTGGAGGTATAATAAAAAATAGCGTAAAGTATTCGTGGATAACTGGTTTTTAAAACACTTGCTCTACTTCGAGCACTCCGGCTACGCCGTCGTGCTCGAAAACTCGCGCGTGTTTTAAAGAGCTTGTTATCCACTCATACTTTAATATACTATTTTATTATACCTGCGTCAGAATCGCCATTTAAAGCACGCCTGAGCGTGCCAATACAGGCGATTAAAGCTCGCCGAGCTTTAAAGGTTGTCAAGGAAGCGACTGAATGCAACAACGGACATGGACGCGACAAAAACGTAAATAATTCTCGTAACTATAGTAGCAATATTATTATGCCCTCTCGATTTATCACGACAAAAATTATTTCTAAGTTTTTAGTGCGTAATTTATTTCCAGTATTGGAGGTATAATAAAAAATAGCGTAAAGTATTCGTGGATAACTGGTCTTTAAAACACTTACTCTATTTCGAGCACTCCGGCTACGCCGTCGTGCTCGAAAACTCGAGCGTGTTTTAAAGACCTTGTTATCCACTCATACTTTAATATACTATTTATTATACCAGCATCAGAATCGCCGTTTAAAGCACGCATGAGCGTGCGAAACCAGGCGATTAAAGCTCGCCGAACTTTAAAGGTTGTCAAGGAAACGACTGAATGCAACAAGGGACGTGGACGCGACAAAAACGTAAACAATTCTCGTAACTATAGTAGCAATATTATTATGCCCTATCGATTTATCACGACAAAAATTATTTCTAAGTTTTTAGTGCGTAATTTATTTCCAGTATTGCAGGTATAATAAAAAATAGCGTAAAGTATTCGTGGATAACTGGTCTTTAAAACACTTGCTCTATTTCGAGCACTCCGGCTACGCCGTCGTGCTCGAAAACTCGCGCGTGTTTTAAAGACCTTGTTATCCACTCATACTTTAATATACTATTTTCGTACACTAGCATTGAAAGAGCTACTTTGCCGTACAATTTATTAATCAGAAAGTTGCACTTTGCGGTATTCGTACGGCAAAGTGCTACTTTGCCGTACGTTTCCTTAATTACAACACATATAAAACGTTACGTACATAATAATATTACACTACTTATTTGCTATATACGAGGATAAATTTAGTATTCCGTTGTGTATGCTAGTGTACGAAAAAATATTGTACGAAACTCGTATGAAAGTGGCTTTTCCATACTCGTCTCGAAATTCCGGACTCGGCCTAACGGCCTCTTCCGAAAACATCTCACTCGTACTGAAAAGCTCCACTTTCTATACTTGTTACGTAAATTACTATTATGAATTGCGTATGCACATAACCTTACTTTGGCAACTGACAACTCAACTGACTGAGCGAGTTGAATTCTGGGTAGAGCGATGTAATAATTTTCCTATAAACACATAACCTCACTTTGACAACTGATAACTCAAGTGACCGAGCGCGATAAATTCTGGGTAGAGCCATGTAATAATTTGTTTATAAACACAACCGAAATACCGTCGTAAGACAAAATCTAGTTTAAAGCTTTTAGTCCAGTCTGTAGGGACAAAAAAGGCCTTTGCCTTACAAAAAATGGAGTATGAACGGTTTTTATATATGTTGTTCAGGTCGGGATCCTGATGGAAAATCCAAGTTTTCGACCTTGGAGGGGCGCCGCGCGAGCAGCCATCTTGGATTAAAGGTGCTAAAAACTGGTGTTATCCAAATAGCTCCGCAGCGGTTGATCAAACGTCAAAAAAGTTCAATATAAAGTTAAAGGCGACAAGATTGTTGAAATTTTTTGTATATTAATTTTTGTTGTAAGTGTAATATGTAACGAGTTACAGCAGCTGAAAGTTGAACTTTTCACCAAAATATCTTAAACTTTATTTTTGTTGATACATTTTGTAAGAACAACTTACACTATATTGTTTGTAATATTTTTCTACATCAGAATAACGTTCTATAGAGAAATACAAAGTATGATCAAAAATTATTTTCGTCTAGTATGGCTATGGAATAATTCTTAGTATATAAACGCAACTATAAGTCACTTAAATTCTCTCACATACAGTCGTTGTTTTTGATGGATATCCGTTTGATGGCGACAAAAAAATACCAATACTGCAGAAAGGCTTCTCCGATCGAAAAAGCAGATATCTGCGGATGTTATTTTGGATGAAACAACGCCGGTTCTAGTTTCCCAAGAACAATTTCTAGCAAACGAAAAGAATAAAGTCCGTCTGCTTTCGATGCTGTAAACATACGAACATTACTGTATTACAGTTAAGCAGGCTGAAGAAGATGGTGATGTGTTGATTGTCAACACGACGATTTCTTTGTGCTCAAAATTTGATGCAGTTTTCGCCATTGGAGAAGACGTCGATCATCTAGTTCTGCTGACGGTATTAGCAACATCTACCTTCGCAAACCTATGAGAGGCAAAATTGTCGAAAGAGTGTATGCTGCAAATAGTTTCAAATATGAAAAAGCAGCTGAGAACATTTTGTTTCTCCATGCGTTTAGTGGCTGCGACACAACGTCGTCCGTCTACAATTAAGGAAAAAGTTTGTTTTCGCTTGTCCAGAAAAGCACAAGACTCAATGACATTATAGGCATATTCAAACATCACGATGCCAAACCAGATGATATCGCAGATGCTGAATCAGAATCACGCTTTCTCGTTGCTTTGGTGGCTACATGGAAGAAAATACCTTTGAAGAAGTCCGTTACCAACAAGATCAAGTGCAAGAAACACATTTAATTTTGCTTCTTTGCCACCAACGAAGGACGCTGCACGGTATCAGAAGTTCACACCGAGAGTGGGGACAAAGATGAGGACATTTCATCAATGGAAGTCCCAAGTCTCAGGAGCAATGACTTCGAAGATAACATTGAGAATAAAGAATCTTATGGAGACGTCAACACCGACCGGGGCCTTCAAAAATTAAAAAAAAACTAAATAATATAATCGAGAACATGAAACATCACTAAACTGGAGCATCTGTGGATTAGGCCTACTGGGGATACCACAATAAAAAAAGCGCCATTAACTCTACCTCATGGTAGTGTGGAACGTTTATCAAATTATTATAACTGCATAACGAATAGCCAGAAATAATACAAGAGACATTTTAAAAAATGAGAAATTACACTATTTTTTTAGAGAAATGTTCATCTTTCCACCGCTGTAACTCCTTTCATATTAGACTTACAAAAATAGTTACATACAAAAATGTCAAGAATCTTGTCTTCTTTAACTTTGAATTAAACTTTTTTGGCGTAGGATTAACCGTTGCGGAGTCATCTGGAAAAATCCAGTTTTTAGCACCTTTAATCCAAGATGGCTGCTCGTGCGGCGCCCCTCCAAGGTCGAAAACTTGGATTTTTCATCAGGATCCCGACCTGAACAACATATATAAAAACCGTTCATACTTCATTTTTTGTAAGGCAAAAACCCCTACTGACTGGACTACCTCTCAATAAAAATTTTTTAAACCACGTTATAAACATAAGTTTAATTCTTAACCACTACCGCGAAATTAAAGGGGGCTTAAAATTAGATTTTTTTGTCATTTTACTGAAAACTGAGAAAGGATATTCAAATGGAATTGTTTTCCTAATACAAGACTTATTTCTGATCTTTTTTTATTTTTATGTATGGATTTGACCCTCCGTTCCATGGGTGGTTTGAAAATTGCATGGTTCCACAAGTTGGGCGTTACAGGCCCAATTTATATTGCTAATTATTTTATAGTTAAATTATCGATATTTTTATTTTATTGTCATTTTAAGGTAAATCGCATATTGTAAAGGTCTCTATGAAAAAAGTTACAGAAAAAAAGTTATCTTGAAATGTATGGTTTATTGAAGAAACTTTACAATTTCGAATATACGTAATTAAAGTATTTTTTTCAAAAATAATAAAAGAATTAGTCTAAAATAATTACCAAAATAAACTAGGAACATATAGTGACTATCAAAGCATAAATAAAAACAATAAAGGGTACTTACGTTACACAAAATATCTACTCCCAATGTCACTATTATTGGGAGGACGTTTGCACATGTTGCAAACAAATGCAGTTATTGCAGAATGTACAGTTATAGCAGAATCTTAGATTCTTGCTAATGTCCTCGTCGTCTGGTTGTTGAGGCTCGGAGTTGTTCTTCTGAGGTTATCCCAGAATTACGATGTTGTATTTTAAGGACGTTTTTGCAGAAAATAATTTTCCGAACTCTATACAACAAAATGGTACTTACTTATATGGGAATTACCTAGCTTTCAGTTATTGGGTACCACAGTAACACAAATCCACGGTTTGGACCTCACAGCCCCCCCCCCCTCCACATCTAAACAAAAAGGGCTAAATTAAAAACACATTGAAATATAAGGTAGATAGGAACTTAAGTAGATCAAGTTTCTTTTTAGAAAATTTTTTGCTACACCTAGGCCCAACCCGTGGAACAGAGGCTTAAGGGGTTGAAATCATCAACCTATAATGTATTTTATTTTTGTACCAAAGCTATTGGTTTTACAAAAGATTAAGAACTAAAAAGGGTTTTCAATACATTGTTTTAACCAAAATTCTTGTCCGTTATAAGGTTCTGAGAAACATTTATATGATTCCTAATTTTCATACGTAAAAATTAAAAACTATTTTCACAAATAAGCCTTCTATTGGTAGAAAAGGTTTGCCAGTTTTCATTTGCATATTCTTTCCCAATTGGGGTTTTTAAATAGTTTTGGCGAGGTGATAACTGTGCTTAATGGCTCCGTCCTATAAGCGAAGATTTTAGTGAGTTAAAGTGCAAATAAATTAGTGAAACGGGAGTGAACTAACGTATATGCGGTGGTTAAAGTAGAACTAGTAATTAATACAGGTTTCGGCAAGTTAAACAGTGTGTACACGTAGTCGAAACGTCGAGGAAAAATACAGCACCAACAGATAAGGACGTTCATGTACTATTATTATTATTATTATTAAGAACTGCACGTGAGTAGTGTACCGCGAAACGCACCGCCTTTAAATTCAGACTGGTTCAGACAATCGATGTGCGTATGAACACTAAAATAATAATGAATAAAACCAAAACAGTGACTATTTAAGCGTAAGCGAGAACAGGGAAATAGTGAAATAGAAAATCAGAAAAAGACGCTGCCAAGAAAAACAAGAAAACATTCAGAACACCAACAACAGCAAACAATAGTGTAGAAGTCAATGGACCGAATATGGAAACTAAAGAAGAAGAAACAAAATTGAAGGGATAGTCCAGACACTAATGCTAAATATGATGGAAGAAATCAGAAAGGGAATTTCAGAAGAACAAAGAAAATGCAAGAAAGAATTAAGCAAGAACTAAATAGAAATAGCGATGAACTTAGGAAAATAAAAGAGGAGATGATAAAAAGAGAAGCAAATTGGGAAAACGAAAAGAAAGAGCTCACAGAAAAAATTGAGAAGCTAGGGGAAAATGGAGAAGCAAGAGAAGGATAAAAGGAAAAATAACATAGTTATAAAAGGAATTACACTCAACAAGAATAGCGAGCCAACCACTCAAGTAGAAGAGTTCATACATAATGAAATAGGTGTAAATTCAAACAGCGCACGAGTAAATGGAGTAGGAAAAGGGGAGAAAAGAAGATCACGTAGTGGAAATTGAAAACGACAATAAAGTGAAAACAATGCGAAACAAGCATAAACTAGGAGGAAAGAATATTTACATAGATGACGACTTAACTATATCAGAAAGAGAAATACAAGCAAAGACACGAGCAAAAGCAAACCAAGAAAAAACGGAAAAGTCGCAATTGGATACCAGAAGATAGAAATAAACGGTAAACAATACATATGGAATAAAGCGAATAAAGATTTGAACTTAATATCTTAACAAAAAAACTAGGACAATCAACCAACGGAAACAACTTTGGCAAGAAAACAGATAACGAACAACGGAGCAAGCAATACCATGAAAAAAAAAACGCAAATCAATAAATAGAAAAATGAGGCATTAAACATAGGCAGTTGGAACGTGCGAGGAACGAATGCAGAGGGAAAAAT
This sequence comes from Agriotes lineatus, assembly GCA_940337035.1. Lineage (NCBI taxonomy): Eukaryota > Metazoa > Arthropoda > Insecta > Coleoptera > Elateridae > Agriotes > Agriotes lineatus. Next base: position 38,448,853 of record OW679201.1, read on the forward strand.
TAAACAAGTTATTATGGAAATGAAAATCTACAAAATAGATGTATTGGTTATGCAAGAAACAAAACAGAAAGGAGGTGGATATCAGATTGTAAAGATCTCACATTTTTCAACAGTGGAAACCAAGAGAGAATATTTGGAACAGTAAACAATCAAGTCAAACCAGAAGTGCTACACTTCAAACCTACAAGCAAAAGAATGAGCTGCAGAATAAAAGGGTCTGTTAAATATTCACAAATATTCACGCACCAATTGAGCATACAGAGGAAGATGAAAAAGACAAGTTCTACGAGAAATTGGAAAGATACAAGCAAACCGCGCGCTAAACGCTGCGAGTCTGGAATCGGCGCGCACGTGAAATAGGATACGCGAAAGGTCAAGCTCCGAGCCGAGCGCTAAGATAAGAAAAACAAAACCTAAACAAATATAAATATCTGTGAAGCCGGAACGTGAGATTTTATTTTGTGCCACAGACACACAGACAAACACACATTAAGGAAAATTATATTATAGATTACGATAACATTTTGAAGTGCGACATTAAGATAGTAATAGGTGATGCCAGTACCAAAATAGGAAAGGAAAACGACAAGGGGGAAAGAATAATTCGGTTTCCGATAGGAAAAAACCTGAGGATTGGAAATACATATTTCCAACACAAAACAATACACAAAGGGGCTTGGGTTTTACCTGATGGAAACACAGTAAATCAGATCGACCATGTACTGATAGAGCAGGAAAATACAAGAACAATTTTAGACATAAAAATCTGTAGAGGAGCGGAGGTAGAATCGGACCATTATTTGATAAAGGAATCTGTACAAGCAATGACTAAGACCACCAAACAAACCATAAAGAGGAAGGATTGCACACAAATACAAGAAGAGCAAGTACAAAACATGGACAAACAAATAAACTAACCAAAAACACAGACGTGGAGGAAAACTGGAAGAACATAATGGAAAGCATATAAGAATCGGCAAATGCTACACTAGAATCGAAAGCAGTGAAAAAATCAAACTGGATAGATACAGAGTGTCTGAAAGCAATCGCAGAAAAGAAAGTATGGCTGAAGATAATACAAAAGGAAACAAGCGAGTCCAAAGAAACCGACAAGAAAAAAATAGAATGTCAAAACAACTATGCAGAAGTAAGACGATTCTACAAACAAGAAAACTACAGAAACAAAGCAACGACTCTTTTATCAAAAGGTTGTTACAGTATCAAATTGACTTATCGACACTCACGGTTGTGTGAGTACCAAATAACTAGACAAGTCCGGGAAATGTGCACGCTCACTCTGAAAATCGTAAGAAACAGGCTAAAGGCCTCGGCTCAAATACGCTCAGGGAGGGAGTCGGGGTCCTAAAACGAGACACCACAGGGCAAGCGTGTTGAGGTATATATAGGGTGTTATCAAATAAAAGGGCGCCACAAGATCCAAATCAGGAGACCCACGTTCAACCGGACCTTGAGCCACAGCGCAGCGACAAACGCAACAACCTACCTGCAGCGCGCGTTCACCACGTCCGGGCCTTACCTTACATCGATTGTAACATAGTGATTCAGTCACCCTGTACACCCAAGACACAAAGGCAAAAACCATAAGACGGTACAGTTAATACATTTATTAGGCCACTTCACATGACCAACTAACAGCTTACATGGTACCGACGTGGCCGGCACGTATGACAATCTGTACTAACCTACTTATGGAATACGCCCAGCTGACAAGCGCTTTGCCTAAAAATTACGACGCATGCTGAGGCGTACTCAAAGACAAAATTAGTTCTAGCTAATTTACGACAATTATATTACAAGTGTATTACTCACTCCTGATGTTCACACGTGGGTGTACCAGACGCGAGAATGCGAATTTAATTATAAATGACAAATAAGACGTCTCGCAACTGAGCACTGTAAGTACGGTAAATGAGTTTATTGCCAGACAGACAAGAATTAATTTGATGCAACACAAGCAAGACAGCTCGCCTGCGAAGCCGTGTGCGACACTATATATGAATTGAATGTAAAACAAACAAGGCAGCTTGCAGCGAAGCCGTGTACGGCACTATATATGAATTAGATGTAAAAGAAACAAGACAGCTTGCAGCGAAGCCGTGTATGACACTGTATATGAATTGAATGTTTTACGCATGCAACCACATACTTTCGAGACAAGAGAGGTCTAATAGGAGCAATGGAGGGAATAGTCCAAAGATGGGTAGAGTACTTTTCTGAAATGCTTAATAACAAAAAGGGAAAAAAGGCAGAAGAATGGATAAAACTAGAATCCCTCCAAAAATACCGAGGGAAGCAACTTTGGGAAGGAATAAAAATGTTTGTATTTGCTTGCTTTGTGTTTTCAATAAACATCCCCATTTCCCATCGAAGAAAACCTTTTTTTACTCGAGAATCTCAGGGTTTGTATAAATTTAAATCTGGCCAACCTAATTATGGAAGAAAGTCACAGATAAAGCCAAATCACACCAACAATCATAAAATGTAAAAATTAAGGTAAATGAAGAGTAATCCACTTTGGAAACTGGAAAAAAGGCATTGACAAAAGGCAGCTATAATCCTCAAGGATTAAATAGTAGCCCAGTCGAATGTTACATCGGAACTTACATTAAATGGAGTACTAATAATTTTTTGAGAGGTGTTTTGGATCATTACTGGGACTAAAAATTCAGATTTGAAACACTCAGAAAGCTGTGCTCGCTGAATGGCTGTCGAAAAACAGCGATTTTTTAGTACTCTTTTCGGTTTTTTGACAATATCTCCTAAGATATGTGTTTGTTGGAAAAAACAATTACATTTTCTACATAATGAGATCAAAATCGTTTTTGTAAGTTATATAGTTACCGAGATACGGCTTTTCAAAGATTGACCTTTTTTCCAAAAAGTGAAAATTTTAAGTTTTCTTTATGTTTAGAGTTGGATACCGGCAAAATGACACATCCTACAGAAAAGTCAAGAGCGTGAAAGTTGTAGGAAATTTAATAAGCTTTAATTTGAGCTAAGGTTGGTCCTTGTTAGTCTCGTCAGAAATTACAAAAAACGACAAAATGAAAAAATGCTTTTTTTAGTTTAAAGTTGAGTAATATCGTTTCCTCCACCAACACCGTTTTTCATAACATGTTGGCGGAAAATGTCCTATAACTAAGTTTAGAAAGTATGTATATGTATATAACCAAAATTATAGTCTATGGGAGATGGGATTTTGCCAGAAAAAATATTTTAGCAGAATATTTCATAAAAATGTATTTACATTTAAACCAACATTTGTGAGGTTCTCGGAATGGGATGGTATGGGATCTGGAGGACCTAGGACAGTGAAGTCAAGGGCAGGGAGATGTCTTCATCCTCAGTTGAAGAATGAAAATTCGTTATTGTATAATATTTCAAAGCACACACATGGTGTACAATGAGAGTGTGTAAGTGAACAACGAAATTTAAGAACATAATGATAGGAAATGTACACAAGCATACGTGGTGATACACACGATAAACATGATGTTTTGCGGCATCTGTGGTTGGTGGCAAACGGGCAAGGTTGACTTTGGCTGTAGTTGCTGACCTGACGAACTGGAGGTATCTCAGGTCGTTGATGGTGGTGTCAGTCTCTCCTCCGTATACTGCAACGAGGCACTTCTCCCCAGCTGCAGCAGTTTCATCGTGACTCACATCTGGGTAGAGGAAGACTTCTGCTTGCCTGAATAGTGCTGGGTTCTTGAGGAAAGTGTTGACAAAATTGATTTTCCTCTGCCAGAAAGGGGCAGAGGTCGTGTCGCACGATGTAGATGAATATTGGACGTCTGGCTCCCCTCTTCTGCCTTTCTGGAGGTAGATGTTAGATGGTTTTAGGCTATGAGTTGGGGGTCAAAAAAGTCGTACATACTGTATCTTTGGAGCCTTAGGCTCCAACGATTATTATGGGGGGGGGGGGGGGTTCAGGGTTGGTTGTAAACTCTAAGACAACTTTTTCCGGCGTGTGTCGCTTTTGAACGACTTTTTTCTGCTAATCGATGAAGAAAACCACGCTGTATGTTTGTCTTAACCTTTAAACAGTTTAACAACTAGCATTATAAAGCAGTTTAATGATTTATGTCGGTATTTTACATCTCTATCTAACGGGCAATATTAGTACTTAGTGCAGTTTCTTTGTTCGGTTTTCAATCTTAAAAGTGCGATCATCTATTTCATTGGTCGCGAAGCGCGTCTTGAAAATTGATATTACACTCGCAGGGGTTGTGCGCATGCTTTGCCAGTTGCGTTTCAACTCAGTGCCGGTGGCGCATCAAAGGTATTAAAGTAATTAAATATATTAAATTAAATTTATTTTTAAAATCATACAGACACAAAGGTCGCCCATACCATAGCGAAGCGTCACCAAGGTATAAGAAGCTGGATAAACTAATGAACGTTGCAACGAGCCGCTAAAAAGGCAGGCATTAAGGCATATAACAGAAATTGTAAGAATTAGCAAGACAGGGTAAAAAGCGAGGAAAAGCAGACAACAGATGGACCAAAAATCGTGTGTAAAAGAAGACAGGCGAATTCGAAGGAAGCCTTGGTTCAGGAAGTACCTACTCTAACTTAAATAATCAGTGCAGTGACGCGTGTGAACCATTAAAAGCAATTAATACAAACGTGCAGTGGCGCCAAGACACGGTTAATTAGTTATAAATGTAAACAATTATATTAAGGATAAGAATTTTGTAAATAGTTTTAGTTGTAAGCAAATTTAGTGTTAAAAGTAATCAATTTGCACTTGGTTAATATTTGTTTTTTTATTAATATTCCACTTGCAATTGTTTATGACGGATTTTCAAAGAGAACAAAAGAGTAAATTGTAAGAACTATTGTTGTTGAAATGTGCTCCACTTTACACGAATTTTTCACATAATAAATATACAGTTATCAGTATAAAAAGTATACAGTTTTACTAAGTGCATGTCCAAGGTGGTGTGGTAGTATTTGCAGAGATTTCCGCCACAAAAAAGTAAAAAGTTATTCGAAGCTCCATTACGATAACCTAGCAGCCCAAGTTCAGATCTCTGCGTGAAGCCAAGCGAGTCAACACAGCCCAGAGGGGAAGGTACCAGGTCATAGAGCAGCCTTGTAAGAACGCGTCCCAGGATTTTCATCAGGATCAGCCCCAAAGCAGCCCAAGAATTGCACCAGCGTCTCCTACAAGTTCCCGATTCAAGTTCGGTAGAGAACCGGTACCGTTTTTGGCTCAAACTAGCCATGTTAGGCACGTGAAACTTATGTGTATGTAAGAAGAGCCAATACTTAAGACAATCCAAGCATTTTCCGTGGCGGTAAAGCAAGTGCAGCTCGCAATAAAGGCCGAGTCCATAATTCGAGGTTAGGCGAAGTTTGAACCCAAGCGACGCTTCGAAAAACAATTGAAAATGCCCGCGTCTCTTCGACGGGATCGACAATTAAGTGCAGGAAAAACAAATGACAATTAATGCCGCCGTCGCACCAGAATTCAAATCATTGCCGGTAGAAACTTTGATAAATTTCACTTTGTTTTTAAGTCACTAACCGCTAACTTGCCAGCGGGATCCATTTTGGTGTATCATTTGACCTAATTTCGAATATTTGCTAATGCGCATTAGAGCTAAGACGGAAAGCAGATCCGTATTCAAATAATTTGAAAAATTACACATTCAACCAGAAACCCAACTGAGAGGAGTTATTGTTTTTCCAATGAGCTACCGTTTATTTATCAATATTTGCAGGTAAATAGAATATAATAAAGGGCAGATAACCATTTATTTTGACAAGTCAAGTAAATACAACTCACTTTTAATCTTCCTAAAATTGTATAGTACAAACACTTAATTGCATGGTGGCTCTAATCAACAATTAATTAAATAAATTAAACAAAGAGCACAACCATAGCATTACATACATACATACATAATCTGTAACGCTTTATACCGTTTACATTGTCGGGGTGCCGGATGCACCGAGCCGCTGAGGATACCTGCATTTTTAATTTGGCAGAGGTACTTGGGGTAGTGGAGCCTGTCTAAGCAAGAACACTATGCCCATCACCCATCCAAGTACTGACCAAGTAGACTGGAAATTAACTTTTACAAGTGCCGTAGGATATGCAATACCACTCAGCCTTACTGCAGGAAACGATGTTCATGAACTTTCAACCAAAAAGCATTTTTTTCATTTTTTTTGTTTTTTGTCATTTCTGACGAGACTATCTGAGCTACAAGGACCAGCCTTAGCTCAATTTAAAGTTTATTAAATTCCCTACAACTTTCACGCTCTTGAGTTTTCTATAGGATGTGTCATTCTCCCGGTATCTAACTCGAAACATGAAGAAAACTTAAAATTTTCACTTTTTGGAAAAATAGGTCAATTTTTGAAAAGCCATATCTCGGTAACTATGTAACTTACAAAAAAGATTTTGATCTTATTTTGTAGCAAATTTAATTTACTTTAAAAAGCTATGAAAGATTTTTCCAACAAACGCATAGTTTAGGAGATATCGTCAAAAAACCGAAAAAAGTCCGAAAAAATCGGTTTTTTGACCGCCACTGAGCCAGCACAGGTTTCTGAGGGTTGCAAATCTGGATTTATAATCCCAGTAATGGTCCAAAACACATCTCCAAAAATTATTAGTACTCCATTTAATGTTAGTTCACGCATTTTTTGTGTAACATTTGACTGGGCTATAGACAGATTATTGAATATTAACTCAATACAGAGAGTTTTAACAAAGTCAAAAACTGATAATTAGTATCAAACTTGAAATATCAATTTTAAAAATGCACAATTTTAGCTACTATACTTCCTTGAAAAACGGTATATATAGTTTTATTCTTTAATATATTCTTTACAAAAGCATTATTTTCAGTACTCTACGCTGCACAACAAAGACTGGCTAGAGTGGGCTTCACACTGGCACACTTCTTCAGAGATGATGCAACGCAGCAATAGCAAGAGCTTCCGCTGATCGAAACAGTATAAACCAAACTCGTACCTCCTAGAAAAACTCTCGAAGACATAAATATAAATAAGTAACTGAACGCAATAAATGTAACAAGTAACAAAAACATTCTTTATTTCGCACCGTACTCTTACAAAACTTTAAATTCTTTATAATCCGACAAAAAGAACTCCTCCCATGCAAAAATTGTGAACTTCTCCATACTTTTCCACTCTAATTGAACATTAACATATGCCAAGCTATCGAACAGCTTTTATAGAAACCACTAGATCGCCCATCTTGAAGCTCTCATCGTACTCGCTTCGGCCCAAAAATTAAGTCAGCATCCGGAGCTCCCTTGGGATGCTGATATTTCTTCCTCTCCCGATTCAGATTTTGCGTCGACGGCTTGTTTTGCTGCTGCAGCATTTCCTGGTAGTCTTCTTCTTCGAACCGCTCCGTAATATTCAAGGTCAGACGCTTAACGCGCTCCTTTTCTTCTCGTTGGGCGAGTTCTTGATCACGCAAGTTCTGCGCCAATTCGGAATCTATCTCAGCTTCGAATGACTTATACTGCTGCTTGTTGCCTTTGCGCACCATCAAAACGAATCCCATCGTTTTCCTTTCAGCCTCGACATTGTCCTTGAATTTGAAAAGTTAAATTATGTCGCTACCAAGTGTTAACCATACCTGCAGCTGGTCGTACGTCTTTTTGTTGGACTTCAATACGACAGGGACCGAAATGTCAACGTTAGATGCTTTTACTGGCTCGCGCATGCGCTCCTGAATGTTCTCCGATACCATCTTATCTAATGCATTGAGGAATTCGTCGTCTTCGGGACAATCCACCTTGCGAGGCCCGCTGGGTAAAGCATGCGACTCTGACGTGGACTCCTGTTCTGCATCCGTTAAATCTCGGTCGCCTACAGTAGTGTTGGGTTTATTTTAGTTTTTACAAAATTTGCATTCTTACCCTCCTCATCGGACTCATGCGTATGATCGATTGTCTCGTCCTCTGTAGCGGTATCATCAGTAATGGGTCCTGTAACTCCCTCGGATATCTCGTCGTCACCTTGGTCTTCATTGTCGGTTTCGGCAATACTTTCTAACCCGTCGCCTCGATTGTTTCCATCCAAAAGGTCTTCTGCCAGAGAAAATTTTAATTTAAACTACATTGAATTATAAAACAGCAATGTTAGTTGCATGATCTAAAGTTCTAACCTAAAAAACTTACGAAAAATTTTAAGATAATTTCTGAGATGGGATTATATGGTGTGCCATGAATGGAAAAACTGATGCTTTAGCATTAGAGAGTAACAAAATATATTTTCTGTGAAACTCCCAACGGCATTTTATCATGAAAACCTCATCGAAAATAAAAAACTGTTGTTAATAAATAGTAGTTTGTATACCAAGGCCCTAAAGTTTAGCTTTTTATCACGAATGTGGATTTAGTTGCCGAGGCCCGTAGGGCCAAGGCAAATAAACCACATGAGAGATAAAAAAGAACTTCAGTGCCGGGGAGTACATTATGTTTTATTTGAAATCGAGAAATCATGAAATTAAAACATTTTAACCAACATTTGTAGGTTATGTTAAGGTCGGTTGACGTTTATCTGTCGCCTTACCACCTACAAAAAAGTCGTAAAACAATGGATTTCTCGTATTTTAATGACGATTTCGAGGTACTTTAGTGCCGATTTCAAATAAAAGTACATTTTCCTATGCATATCTCGAGAACAAAAACTCTCGTTTTGTCAAAAATGTCGAGCTGATAGAGCCCTAAACATTACCCCATCATCAATGGGATGAAGCGTCCTTTAAAGTTTCCTTTTCCCAGAAAAAAATTGGGATAATTATTTCTTCTCCGGTAGTTAATAAACATAACCTAAAAAATTAGGAAAAACAAGGGTAATTTCTGAGGTGCACCAGTTCAGCATGAACAGCTGTACGGAGTAGATCCCATGTTACCCCTGACCATATCAAGTGTTTTAAAATTAAATGGAAGCGTAAATAACATAAATATATCAGCAGCCTTGCAAAAATTGTTGATGAATTCCTGTTATTTCTTCAAAATGTAAGTGTAACTTTGACATCTTAATCCTATCAGAAACCAAGATTATAAATTATATTTTAATGTACTAAGCTATACTACGTGGTATAATAAATAACACAAACTATTATAAAAATGATGGAACAGTTGTATTTGTTCGCAGATATCTTAGAAGATTGTGAGGACATTTTTAAATTCTACAAATATGCGACTTTTTGGAGTATTTTCTGTTCAAAGATTACGACTTCGCTCGTATATAGTTTTTACGGTCATATTTTCACGTTTAATATTTCATCAAATTGTATTTAAAATTCTACAGATTTGGCATGCAGCCCTTTTTCTGGAAGTTTCGGCGAGCTGCTCTGGCCTCGGGCCGTCTTGCTTGCACCTGGGTTGTTTCGTCGCTCTGTAGCGTGTTTGTTTTGATCGAATTTAAAAGGCCAGCCTATGAGAGCGAGTGAGAGGTTTTCGCCCCATCGCCGTCTTTCCTGTCTGCCGAGCGTTTTTTTTTAGTCAGTCGGGGCCGCCAGCGTGGGGTGCTTGCAACCGATAATTCATGCGCCTAAAGACCAGCCGCCCGCTTGGGCTATGCGCAAATAATAATAAATGCTCTTTTAGTTAAATGTCAACCACCCGCGTTGGGGCTGTGTACAAATTGTTACAATTTCGCAATAGTTTAGAGGTAAAGCGACTCCTCAGCTGGGATTTTTAGTTATCAGGTCCATTCTTTGGTTTTTAATCTCCGTGTACGCTAACGACGTCGGCGCTTTTTGTACCAACTTGTTACTGTGTTAGACCAATAGATCGGTTTACTATACGTACTGCCTTATGATTTTCCCACGGGCCTGTGCATGCTTATTTTCAGGTTGAATTATACACTATGTCAGATTTATGTAAGATGGAGTCTTAAGCGTCGCAGGTAAGTCACGGCGCTCGTCGCCGCAGTGTTGGGAGTCGTGAGGCTGTGCACAAATATTATATTCCCATTTAGCTTTGGATTTCGCCAAGGTGTAAAGTCGAAAGGTAGGCTCATTGGCTTCCTGGTTTCTCTGGGCTTACCTTTGCATTCTCGTTCGGATCGATGGAACCGGGTGGCGCTCAATATAATTTTATCACTGTTTACCGTCCCTTAGGCCGTTGCCTGTAGGTTATCTCGTGTAGGACCACCCCTCGCTTCACTGTAGTTTAGCCGGCATATCTTGTTACGGGTAAGGCAGCGGTCTTAAGTGAGTCATTGTCCTTATTTTGGAAGTTATCGTCCGCGCTGGCCGTCTAGCTTTTACGTGATTTTTGTATAAGCTGGCGCGGTGTCGTAAAAGTCGTTTTAGACCGTAACAAGATATTTAAATATCATCAATTTTTTCAAAATAGGAATTACAGCGACATACAGATCCTCTCAAGCAACCTTGATTTATTTCTTTCCAATATCAAGAATCAGCTACAAACATGTGATAAAAAAACGGATGGTTTTTGTTGGGGACATAGTATCAATATTCTACATTCATGTAGAAGTGATTATGAATATGATTACTTAAATACACAGTGAACATGGTTTCACTACAAATTTAAATGCTTCTACTAGAATTAATTATCAGTTCCCATTTTATAAAAGCCGTCAGAACCCAGATTCCAGAATAGCAGAATCTGCAGAAATCGCCCGAAATCGGTAAACTGTAAAATTTTCGTGGAAAATCGGGACATTTCGAGACATCATTTCGTAGCGGCACTAGTAGCTCCAAATCGGTAAAATCCCGAAAAATCAGGACGTATGGCAACCCTAAATTCAGCGAGTTTTGTACCTGTATTGAGTTGCTATCGTTAGCACGGTGCACTTTTGACCCGCTTTGACTTGCATTTTGAAGCAAACGTGTCGGGCCAGCATTTGTCTTCTGGCCTCGGCCGACGCGTTTGGCACGGTCGAGGTTTGATTTTTAAATAAGTCAAAGTACGTGCGGCTCAACCAATTTTTACAAGAATTTTATTTCCAAGGGCTGACTATAATCAGGTACGATGGCGTTTTTCTGTTTGTTATTCTCCTATTAATTGCATTTCTTTAGCTTTTAACCGACAGTTTCACTCGATGGTTTTAAAATCAGCTCCTATCCGATAATTTTGGACCTGGAGACTAGTGTCCTGTCCCATTAAAGAACGTTATCTGCCTTCAGCGTCGATGCTGCCAGGAGCAAAACGTTCGACCTTTTTGTCAGCTTCCCCTGGCAAGCCGTTGCATCACGTTAGGCGTTGTTTCAGCTGAATAACCTGCAGTAGCGCGGTACCTAGGAATTATTGGGCTCCGAAGGTTAGTGATTTCGGTTAATTGTGGACAGTTACACGGACTGGTTATTCCGGGATTAATATTATATTACATTATCTTCAATTCTTGAAATTTAAATTCGTACATTCCATAACTATCAGGATTTAAAGTTTATATTTATACTTTCCGTTATTACTAACATGTAAAGTTTAGACACATACATTCAATCAGTTTTAATATTTGAAGTTTAAATGCGTATACTTAATTACAATTAACATTGAAAGCTACAATTTATATGTGTAATCAAACCTTTGTAAAAGGAGCATTCACGCTTTTTACTTTCAATAGCCTGAACAGAAAGGTTTTTTTAAATAACAGCGGTATGCATACCACTCGATTTATTTGTGGTTATAATTAATTGAATAACCCAAAAGAGGTTTCTTGGTGCGTGTCGCAACCTTCATTTAACTTGCATAGCTCTACTATGACATTATTTGTGATCAAATTGTTGTGATTATTTATTATTGAATTATCATACTACAGATTATTCAGTAGTTATTAAATAAACGCTAGTCATTTGTAGTTTATTTAAATTATTCGAAATCATCTGATTTCTGGCGCCCATATCCTTTGTTTTGAAGACTTTGCAGGGTACACAGCTGGTGGTTAGAACCCACGGCCATATCGCCGAATTTGAGTTAGCTCGACCATCGCGGTAAGTGAAGATTTTTAGAGCTTCCGTGTAGTAGCCTACGAAATTTAAGGGGGTTGATCTGAGATTTTTACTACCATTGATTATTTTAATTAATTAACCGCAGGTCAGCTTCTTTATCGTTTCACAATAAACAAATTTAAATTATTTTAACAGACTATTAAATGGTAAATGTCATGAAAAATGTGAAGGCAAAAACTGAAGGAGACCAAGGTAACGTAAAATAATGTATTTAAAGTGTCAGCACGATGGGTAGACAGGGCTTAAAACATCATCTAACAAAATTCACTGTCAATTTTGCCAGCCTTACAACAGTTTGACAGGTATTATAGCAAAAAAATGAACTTTACATAGGAATGAGTTATGCTCATCTTGGTTATGTTTTGACAGTTAGTGTCACTTGTATGTAAACATTTATTATGAAATGCGATAAAATAGTATACTCAACAAGTTACAAAACATCACTTTTCTCACCTTGTAGAGTAATATACTATTAGTTGGCAGTTTTAAGTTTATAAAACGACTGTTTAATAACATGTTTTCATAGTTTACGTCTCAGTGTTTTGAATGATTTCATTAGTCATGTCGTCAGTAGCAACGTGTTTTAAAATTTTTAACCACGCAAAATTACAACCGGTCGCTAGTAATCCTAATTTACATTTAAATATTTTTTTATATTTACCGTGTTTTCTAGATTCCATCGTATAAAATATTGTACAATACACATGCGTAAAGCATCTTTAGTCACTCGCAGAGATTAAAACGCTCGCTCACTCGCGTTTTAACTCTACGCCACTCGTGACTAAAGATTAGTTTTACGCACTTTGTCAGGTCATTTTGAGTAGCGTAACGTACTATAGTTAACCATTCACGCCCTTTGGGCAGCTCAGTTATATTTCAAACCCGTTCCCACCATTTGATCTTCTCAACACCAATACTCACAAATACTAGCTCTTTTTGTCTAAATTCGAACACCCTGTAGATTAGAGCAGTCCGCCTAATATAGCAATTTTAGGCCATCCTTCACATCCCACGCGCTGTCTGGGCGCAGGCGAGACCGGTTTGAACCGCCGAGCATGTCGCCTTCCCATTGGTCGCTTGATGACGCGCATTTTGGCAGTTTAGAAAGCGTCGGTTGGCAATTGAGGTCAGCGTTGCTTGGGGCAGTCAGTTTAAGTTCGCACGAGAGTGCAGACGTTTGAAGGCAGGTTGGTCCCCCCCCCCCCGGCGCTTCCGCGCTGCGGTGCGGCCGTCTTGTTAGGCCTTGTTTGGTGTTTGTTGCCGCTGTGCCGTACGATTTGACTTTGTTTAACGGTTTGTGCTTGTGCGGGAATGTGACGTGGATTTCGCCCGATGTTGTCCTGTTAATACCGCTAATTTTGTGACTTTGGTTTCTTGCGTTGGTTAATATACCGTTGCCGCGAAGGCTATTTTCGTTTACCGTGTTTTCCTGCAAGGAGTGACTCTCGAATCGGTCGTGGTGGCATAAGGTACGTGAGGTGCTTTGGTATGGTCATGGTAGCCGAGAGCTCTGTTCTTCTGTCGTAAGGCCGTGTGTGTGTAGGCCGATTCTTCCCTAACAGGGGATCTATCCCGCAGAGCTTCCAAACGGTAGGCTCCAACGTTCCGTAGCCGTAGAAGGCCGCCATTACAGTCTTCTGGACTTTCCCGCCAATGCAGTTTTAATGCCCACGCTCCCGTTTCCGAATTGTTCGCAATAGGCGCTGCCGTCGACGCAGTGCACAAGCTTGGTTAACTTCCATACACAGGTAGCAATGTGAACATGTAATTTGCGCTTATAGTGACCGCTAGACTCATGCATTCTGACCACCGTTGCTTAATAATTCACTAATTAACGCCAGTACGACCCCATTTTGCATGTAGTGACTGCTTATTTAATATAATCTGGCCGTACTTGTTAATAACGAACTGTCTGTATACGCAAGGCCTCCATTTGTTATGTAGCGGCTTAATTCACGCATTCTGGCTGCATTCTTTAATAATTCACTAATTAACGCCAGTATGGCCCCATTTTGCATGTAGTGACTGTTTATTTAATATAATCCAGCCGTACTCGTTAATAACGAACTGTTTGTATACGCAAGGCCTCCATTTATGTTCTGTAGCCATATAATTCACGCCTTCTGACCGCAGTTCATTAATTATTCACTAATTAACGCCAGTATAGCCTCATTTTGCATTTTGTGACCGCCTAATTCATATAATCGGGTTGGTTGTGTTAATAACTAACTATTTGGATATGTAAGGCCTCTATTCGTATTCCGTAGCCGCCTAATTAACAAAAGCTGGCCGCAGCCGGTTTAATCTAAGAAGTTACTATATGTATGGCCTAAACCTACAGTATTACCTCTACTAATTAATGAGTCTGTATTAGTGATAGCGCGCCACTCCAGCTGGGGGCCTAGAATTTAACTTAACTTAGCGTAAACTTGTGTAAATCACTCTAATCAGTCAGATCAATAGATAAGTATTTGAACGAAGGCCTTGTCATTGCGGCGAATCTATGCATGCTCTTTCAGGTTAAGCCCTTTTGTGTATAGATTTGTGTAAAGCGAAGCTTGAGCAATAGAGCGACACAGGTAGGTTTGACAACGCCCGCTGCAGTGACGACGACGACTGGGAGGCCGAGTTCTTCCCCTTTCTAGACCCGAAATAGGTATTAAAGTATTTTTCCCAAAATTGTAATTCGAGGTTTACAGCTTCTCGAATAGCTGCCTGACGTAGTACCTTGTGTACTTCTCGGCCCGTCCAATCGTCCAGGTCCGGTTGTACGAGAATATAAAGACAGATCTGGTGGCGCCCCTTTTATTTTGACTTACTCCACGCTTGCCCTACGACGTACCGTTTGGACCACGCCCATCTCCCTGAGCGTATCAGCCGAGGCCCTTGGCCTATTTTGTCAGATCTCAGGGCGATACTCACACCGCGTGGGTGTCGCTAAGTCATTTTGATACCGTAACAACTTGTATCATAAATTACTATTGAAAGCCAAAATGTGACAGCCAATCAGAATTAAATAGAATCTGAAATTAAATAACTAAAAATCGGATTGACTCACCTATTCCAAGACTACTCCTCACATTATTAACTTCAGCAAGTGCCTCTTCGTAATTTTGGCAAAGCTTCAACTTAGGCCTAAGGGTCTGAAGAGTATCCTTAAATAAATGCTCCAAAGGGGGAGGAAACGAATCGCCCCAGCATGTTCGCTTAAACCAATAATAAGCTTGAAAAAACACCAAGTAATAATCCAACCGTCGCTTACTACTTCCACTACTGAAATACGTGCCTAAGGTTGTGAAACAAAGCATTTAGTACCAGAGCTGCGCTCGAATGATAAACAGTCAATTACCACACGTTTCCAACAGCACACAGGCCAGCCGAATGCGGAAGAGGTGATCCGGAGGGTCCAGAGGCGAAGGTATGGTGTAGTCCATCGTCACCCCAAATGTTATTATTGAATATAACACTTTAAAGATGTCCGCACTCTCAACCATTCTGTAGTTGTACAACTCGCCTAAGTATTTAATCTGAGCCACGCGGCGCTGGTTGAATTTGGGCGAATTGACTTCCATGCCCAGGCGGATGTCTTCCAACACTCCGTCCACGACTCGCGTACCCACTTCTTCTTGATAGGCTACCAGACCTGCCAGGAGGTTGGCCAAACACCTGCAATATTTAATAATATGAACAAATAGGACTTGCTTACCTTCGATACCAACCTTATATTAAGATATTTAACGTTGTGGGCCCCCATAAGACACTTAATGGCATAAGAAGCAGTTTCCTCGTAGTTCCAATCCAATTTCCGCATCAGCCTCATAACTTTATCAGTATTATTTTTCTGCAAATCTTGATAGAGGAGCTTTCTGATGAACTGGTGCATCACGGGCCGCTCTTTCCTCGTAACTGGTGCAATATCAGGGGGATTGACGTAATAGTAAGCGTTTTCAATCTGCGTAACATATCTCGAGTCCAACGCCATCACAGCCTTTTTCCTCATCATCTGCTCCAAGTAAACCTTCGTGCGCTGATGCGAATCGGCGTTGCAGAACAGGAACCGGCCGCACACCTCCAGCAGGTTGCACGCCATCTCTATGTGATGATGGGAGAAGTCGTGCAACAGCACTTTCAAACAATAAAGCGCCTCAATTTTGGAGTACAGATTGAACTTGACCAACTCGCCGATGTAACGGACCACTTTGATTTTTGACTCTATGTTGATCTGGTCCTTCTTCCGCACGTGGTACTTGAAATCTTGGCGCAGCATCTGGCAGAGCTCGTTGGCAACTTCGGGAATGGCAGGATGGAGGATGGCAACGAACCTGGCGTAAAAGGGCAGCAAGTCCAGTCTCGTTCGGTTCACGCCAAACAGAGCACGCACCAGTTTCTTGCGGTTGTGCTTGTTGTTCAGAGTTACTAGGAAATCGATGGCGGCATTGTCGATCAACTCGCGGTTCACACAGTTGGGTAGATTATTAACGAATGCCTCTAGGATGATCTTGTTGCTGACAGTGGTTGAAACTGCGTCTTCTGCATCCTCTTCGACCAATGCTGAAGGTTCCTCTGTTTTGCCTACAAATAAATATAATTATTAATGGTTTGTTAAACAAAACAATATCTCAACAACCCTCCTGCCTCCTATTCATTTATTTAGAATTATTCTATGGTAATATGTAAAAAACTCACATTCTTACCCCAAAAAATTAGTACATTACAATATAACATGGTTAGCATAATTATCTAATTAATAGGTTATGCAAATACAAATAGTAACACACAGTTGAGGCCCTGTAATGGGCCAATTCGTGTCACCCTACATATACATCCCCTATCTTTTTACCACATCCTGCTAGTAATAAAACTGAACCGTATTTCTCGTATTAATTAAGGTGATCCGCAGTATAAGTTTCGCGGGTGCGGATATATGTGTGCAGACAGCGGATTGCAAGTACTGTAGTAAAAAATAGAACAAAGCCAGCAGGTGAAAATGACCGCGAAGTCAGTCGCACCTGAGTTAGCAACCGGCGTGGGTCATCCAAAAAACCTAAGTGACGCCAAGCGCTGATAGACACACTAAAACGCACTGGGCAGTGTTGTGTTAGCTTTCATTAACCGCTGCCGACACCGAGAGGTTCCTGGGTGGGATCACAGCCGACGAACTACAGGGAATCATCACCGAGGTGTCGCTGATTCCTCCATAGCAGAAAGCTGTTGTTTTCAGGCCATAAAAGCGTCGTTCTTGTCCAACCACGAGAACACTTAGGAGCATACGAATGCAAGGTTAGTTTCTATTTAGAATCGCAATTCGAAGTGAGAAATTATTGCAACAGCTTGATTTGAATGAGCTAAGGCCGTGTTCGGGTTACAGCTGCTTCGGCAACGAGTGTGATTGAAGAATAGACTCCATCACCTAGAGTGTGTTGGTGCGTGGAATTTAACTACAGTTTTTGACTTTGCGTCGACAGTTTGACATTAACGCACTATTTAAGGTGCTTTCATGCATGTAGCATCAGCCGTAAGCACGTGAATATTTTAGTAGCTGTAAAACATTGTTCACAGCATACAGCCTGTTTATATGAACAGTGGGTATTCTAACGTGTATTTTTATGTATTTTATATAACCTTTGTTGATTATTCTTTCCATGTATTTTCCTTTATTTGTGTTTCTCTTACAGATTATACATTTTTATGTAAACCGTTGGGTGTTTATTGCTGGCAGTATTTGCATGCATAATTTCAGATTTCTAGGTGACAATGAGTGGGCCCGCCAGAGCAATATTGACTTTCCCCAAGCCATATTGAAGATTTAAAGTGAGTTTTATGTTTCCATGACTGTTTAAACTGTTTTATCTCTACATTGATTAATCAACGAGAGGGGTAAGCAAATGCATCTTCAACTATCAAAGTATCTTCACACCCAAAACATACAAAAACAAGATAATGTAACTAGGTTAAATTAGTTTAATTAGATGGGAGTAGGATAGAGACATGGAGAGAGAGACTCGACTCAGAATGACTGTAACCTTTCGCCGAGTGCGAACGCGAATTTGGAATTAAAAATTAATTCATGCATTCTCCCATGGCTTAAAGCACGTTAGAAATCTGGGCGTTTCATCCTTGGACGCGCGAACGACGATAATTGACGTCATCGCGGACCGACGCAGGTACACTGACGCGCACTAGATGGAAAACTCTCCTATTCCAAGACACTGGATTAATCTGTTGATTACGCCAGCTAAGGCTATATAAATAGGAAGCAGAGCCATTGTAAGACAGAATTTTCCTGGACCTTTCTCCTCACCTAGTTCTGCTCAGAAGAACGCTTCAGTGCTCTTCGACGGAACCCCCGCCAGATAATCCTCATCTAGTCTTGCTTGTCAAACAACCCGCTAATCTTGCTCGTTCGGAGGGTGCTCTTGTGCTCTTCGACGGGACTCCTGAAAATAATTCCCATTCGCTAGGAGCGCGCTTTAGTGCTCTTCAGTGAATTTTCCCGAGCCCAAGCACCTGAGCCTACTTTAACAAAACCACTATTTACATCTCTAACGACATAACACAAGCGTTGCGCAAAGCTCGCATCTTGAGGACCATCCTGTATCTAGCCTCAAGAAAAAGTCCGCATCGGAGCAAAACCGGCGCTTACAAATTCGCCAGATTAATTCCCAGGCCGTTTCACGATGATCGCAGCCCGCGAGGCCCAGCATTAAATCAAACGCACTCGCTTACCTGGACGCCGCAGCCTTTCCAAGAGCTCCCGTTGTCTGCAATGTAAACAAGAATAACCTCGCAACAGCAGCCTGAGGTTATCGCCCGTTCTACACACGTGGGAAACTCGATAACATTAATAGCCACAGCTACAAGTTTACATATAATTCTGCCTTAATTTTGAAAGTAAACGAATTGAATTTATTCTTGCACTGTAGCCGTGCTCACGGCGGCCACTGACCCCGTCAAATTTTATGCAAGTAGTTCAAATGCACGCCAGGACGCAAGACCGACCATGAACCGAGGGTGGTCCAATAATCACTAGCACCACCTTGTGACAACGAACCGCTACCTTAGCCGAGGAGTACCAGTTTTATTTTTACTATAAACATTACATTTTATTTTGTTTTACGAATTAAATATAATTTTATGTACTAATAGTTAACGAAATTATACGCTTATAAAGTTATTCTGAATGCTTTACTGTGTTACAAAACTGGAGTGTACAAAATGATACCTTTGGCAATCTGAGCTGCCTGGAGCCAGTATCAGCCTGGCAATTTGTAACAATCTCATTAATCTTCTAAATTAAATTACAGCAGCCAGTACAGGCTACATAACTTTCCAGAATTTAGTAGAACTGGAGAAGACAAGAAAATTAGATCAGGGAAGGTTCCAGGAATGGACCAATTTTATCATTGCAATTAACTAAAGAAGTCATTAAGGCATATAAAGAGCTGTAGTCTTAGAAAGGGGAAATTTTCCAAGAGAGGGAAGGTGGAGGTGCTGGTGTTGCGCAAGAAGGAAGGTAAACCGAGAGAAAGAGAGATTAAATATAGCCCGATATGTTTGCTGAATGTTTTAGGGCAGGTTATAGAACCGACGATTGCAAGAAGACTGTTAAAAGCGGAAGGAAAGTTATAAAATAATCAATTTGGATTCAGGAAAGAGAAATTGATAGTAGATGCGACGAGAAGGGTCAAAGAGGTTTGGGAGAAAACAACGCAAGCAGTGTGTATTATTAATCACTTTCAATATTAAAAATACTTTTAATAATGCACAATGGGAAGCAATAAGAGTTAAAAAACACTGAAATACAATATTCATTTGAGGAAAATGATTGCGAGCTATTTTGAAGAAAATTTTTTTTCATGTATGTACCTATGTACGTATTGTAATTATAGCCCTGCACTAAGAGCTTTTTAATATAAATAATTTACACAAATACAAATGGTTTTAATACAGAATTCAAATATGTTGTCGTTCTCAGGGCTTATTAAAAATTCGATGTATTTTATTATTTACAATCAAAATAAATGGTTTGTTGCTTTCTCTATTTTATTTATTAGCAACTTATTTAAATAATGCTCCGGTTATTGCATGAGAAAGTTCTTTTCAAAGAGTTAGGTTTTAACACCCAGTATAACAATTACTGTTGAGTATAATTTTATTCAAGTATGGCAAATATCCGACTTGGCTGCATCTGACAGTTTAACCTCTAACTTGACAGCGTAAACAGAAATAAATGATCGCACAAATTAGCATAATTTGAACTCAAAATACCAACAATCAACGAATTTCGCGTCAGGTAAATATGCAATTCAAATTATGACGTAATACGGCTAATCTGGTTTGTTTTTCTGACGTCAAAAAGACACCGACTTGGCAATTGTTCCAATTCCAGTTCTGGTGCAAAAATCTGTCGCCAATCACAAAATCAAAGGACGCTATCGTAATAAAAAACTCCTGGAATGACCCTGAGACTGAAAAACTCTCTCTGGACCTTGTAAATGGTCTATTCTGGAAGAGCAACAGCTTTCCTGTTAATTTTTACCATGAACAGAGAGCTTCGTATGCTGGATACATTTTCTACCGACGCCACAGCAATTACACAAAATTGAATAAATCCCGGCTTCTGCTCTCTGGACATAGGCACTAAGGAGGGTCTGCTCTACTCGTTGGTTACAAATTTCAGCTGCCTGCAGCCCCGGAACTAGATTAAAAGAGCCCTCGATGTCGGACGCACTTGGTCAAATCTTGCAGTTCAGATCCCTCTTCACTGGGATATTTTAGCACAATGAATTTCTACACACAGATGCTCTGTACAATGAAGAATTTTAAAACAACTTTTCAGCACCAACAACAAACTTTTATATTCAAAAATTTACAATTTTCTGTGAGTCAAACTAGCACACAGCTCAATTTTTACATGGCTTGGGTCGACCACAATACAAATTCAACATCAGTTATCTTAGCAACTAATACAATGTCACTTAGAAACTAGACTTTTTTACAATAATTGTCAATTCGTAGCACTTTTAACCTCACAATTTACTGCTTTTTCACTATTAGTTTTAATTGCATTAATTTCACAAGTTTTACTAGCACTGCACAAATGTCTTTATCCTTTAGTAGGTTGCCTTTCTTTACCCGTCAGCTGCATTGGCCTTATAATTTTAACACTAACGCTTCATATAATTTTTTTAACGCCCGAATCATCTCTGTGTAATATTAAATTCACAATCTCATATTGACGTTACCAAAATCAAATCTGTCAGTCACATAAATTAAGATGCGTTTGCCATAACGAACATTTTTAATGAAAATTTAAGTTAAACGTAACCCCTTTGATACTGCTTTAATCGAATGCTAACCGCTGTCAATCAAATTATGGCTACCGCTAATCATATCCTGTGCATTTATTTGTGTATAACAATTACCTTAATGTTGCAATAAACAAAATATCAATTCTGTGCCTATTTGAAGCTTTATTTCATTTTCGTCTTAGTTATGCAACCAGAATTGCTGTGGGCATCAAACCATTGCGATAAAAGTTACAGATGGATTTTTCTGTAAAGCTTTGGAACGATGGTAACAGACGTTGGTTTCACTCCGTTGTAGCGTTTGTTGTCAGGAGGCCCAAATACAACAAAAAATGTCGAAAAACGACAAAAACACTATTTTCCTAAAAAACAGCTCTACCAATTTTCATAATTTTCAGACACTTCCCTCTCTTACTCATAAGTGACACCCCATAGTCATTATTTACCCAAAAACTCCAGCGAGAGATATCTGCTACACATTTCATACAGACGACTTTCCATGAAAATTTACGAAGGTGTTCTATGAAGCTTTAGAGCTATCGTAAGAAACTTTGTTTTCCTGTGATGCACCGTTTGGTGTGGGGAGGCCCAAAAACTCAATTTGAAAAAAATGACAAAAAAAAATTCTCAAAAATTACTTTTAGATTTTTATCATCTGCAGCGACGACATTTCCGTCATTAGTGGCACCCCATAGTCAGTATCTACTCAAATATTCTAGAGGCAAATATTTTAATAATGTGCACCTCCTTTATACCTACAACTTTTATACAAGCAAAATTTTATGTAACTCCCACAGTTTCAAAAATGTCTTCCACCCTACATTTTTGCATTTACAACTTAACATGCTTTAATAAAAAAAGTTACCGAGAGGGCTTTGAACCAGATTTTGTCTTACGACTGCATGTCGGTGATTATTACATCGCTCTACCCAGAATTCAACGCGCAGGATCACCTGAGTTGTCAGTTGTCAAAGTGAGGTTATGTATACGCAATCCATAAAATAAGCTACGACATGACTTTCAAAAATTACTGTTTGACAGAAGTCTTCATAACGGCTTTTTTAAGGCACTTTACTAAATTGTTTTTAGTTTTCTTCAAACATTCGCATAACTCCTTTAATTATATTAATGTGTAAATTATCAAATCTATGAAAGTGACACCGAAAATATGGAGAGTCAACTGTAAATGAAAAAAAACCCGCCTTCTGGGTTTCAAATCTGAACATGTTTTATCTTATTTAAATAAATGCCAATATACTCACAATCGTCCTCCAATTCTTCAGCTGGCAGCTCCGAGTCCAAAGTCTCTTCCGTTACTGCATCTGCAGGCGGCGCAGCCTCTGGCTTATCCTTGTCCTTCTGCAAAAACGACGTTGGCAAGAACACCTGCAACTCAGGCAGCTCGCAATAGAACCTCTGTGTCTCAATGTCGCCCCAGAGGTTCTCCATGTTTGACGCATTCATGCCGCCGTCCTCGGCATCCAGGCCAGTTCCAGTAACTATCATGGTTTCGTCCTCTTTAGGGAAGGTTTCGGCTGGCAAGGGAGGCAAATCTTCGTCCAGTATTTCAGCGAAGCTCTGTGTGGCACTCAGCAACTTTTCGAAGGAAATTTGAAGCGACTCCAACTTGTCCTTGCGCTCTTGATTCAACTCGCCCTTCGAATGCAGAATCCGGCGGTTTTGCTTTTCGTATTCTCGCATGTCTTTGTGGTCCCTGATCAGGTGTTTGCTCAGCGACGCGTAGTAATCCTTCACGAGCGTACGTACATTTTGCTGTTTTTCCGGCTGCAGAAATGTGCTCTTTGGGATTGCCATTTCGTATTTTCCCGATATTTCCCTTACTTTTCGAGGAACTAAACCTAGAATCAAATTAGATCCGTACAAGAACTCTAATTTAGTATTCAAACAGTACCTGCATAATCCTCCCCGCAGTGTTTACAAAAGCTTAGAATTATTGATATATTGTAGTGCTCCTCCTTATCCATATTGATTAACGTCGTTAACACAGTTCCTAATAGACTAAACGCGTGTTTGTTGCTGAATAAACCGCTGCTAACAAGCTCTGCATAAAAACGTAAATCTACTCTCAACTTGCTAGGATTCGCAATTTTTTCGCCAACCTTAAACGAGAGTATCTTCTGCCAATTTTCAAATAAATGTTGCGAGAACTCCGTGTACGTCTGGTGCAAGACGCTGCACATTTTGAGCGCAGCAGCTACATCGGTCATCTTCAGCTTGGCGTCCACAATCGCTGCTGCGATTTCGGATATGTACTTTGTTAAATTCAGTCCCGACATGTCCTTCAGATAAGAGTCCAACTGTGTGGAGCTGAAATTCTTGATTTTTTTAACGAATGTCGTGTTCTTTTTGAGGTTTGAGTCCAATTTGCTGAAATGTGCCTCGCTGGGCCTCGAGTTTTGCGCGCTTTGGTTCGCAGTTCGCAGTTCCACCTTCAGTTGCAGCCTTTCCTGGGCCTCCTTAATGTAGGAGGTTAGGAAATTTTTTTCGTCGTCTTCCGCCTTTTCCTCATTTTGTATTTCTTTTTCGGGAGTTTCTGATGCCTCCGACATGGTCATTTTCACCGAACTATTTGCTGGATTTTCGCAAAAACACTTATTTTCAACTCTGTTGACAGTATACGAAATTTGTCATTTTCGTGTTGGTAGCATTGAAGGTGAGAGTTGTGTTCAATCCCAGTATAGAGTGATCTATACTGGGGTTCAATTGATATTCTATTATTTGTCTACCGCAAAAGTTACTTCCTTTCGCAATAAAGGAAGTATTGGATTTACCCCAAAAATTCGAAATTGAGTTTTTAACAGATCTTCACGTTTCAGAGTCCCCTGAATCCAAAAACCACGTTTTTGTTCATTTGGCTGTGTGTGTGTTTTTGTCTGTCTGTCTGTGTGTCTGTGAACAGAATATCCCAAAAACGAAAAGAGGTAAAGTAAATTTTTTTTCTATAATTTTCAAGGTCAACTTTCTAGGGGATAAGTTGCATTCCTGCAGGGTTACTAGTTTTAATAATGTTGGTACATAGATTTTTAGTTCTTTTTTCCACTAAAAAATTATTGTCATTTTGACAGATATGTCAGAGTAGTGGGTAAAACGAACAGCATTGTAAAATATTGCAAATTGATTAATTATTAAACTTACAATATTGAAAATAAACATGATTCCATGTTAAAAAAAGAAATTGGCCAAGAGTTCAAATTAAGAAACTTTGACATTCAAAATTGACACAACCATAATTTTGAAAAAGTTCTACCAACACAAGGTATACAAATTTCCTAGCGTTTTAATCGCAAATCTACCAACATTGTAACACTTTGACAGTTATTATAGAAGAAAAACGCACTTTATGGCGTATGGCGTTGAAACTTCATATATAAGTTTTTTGTACTATTATATACATTGATATTACATTTTTAATATGTAGTGATATGAGATAGATGAAAATAACTTGAAACAATATGCACAAGAAAAACCAATTTGATCACACAAATAACCAAAGATATATTTTCATTAGAAGGCAAACGAATTAACTTTAGCATGCACTAACCTAAGCGCAAATGCTAATATATTCATGCATTGAATGGAATTCGAATTGAATTCCCCGTACAAATCATTTCGCGTTCCTACGCATTCCTTTCCGGTAGCGAAACATTCACACAACCTTGAGCAAACTCTTATGGCCCAGACAGCAAATTATCTTGACTGCGTGTGTTTAAGTCGATTATTGTAAGCGAAATTTAGTAGAAATTGCTTACAGCGTGTGCCTTGGGGCTCGGCACCCCTGCGACTAACTTTAGATTACCAGCGACGGCCGTTGAATTAATTTAGATTGCTGAACACTCACACTTGATGAATTAATGCACTAAAACAGGGCCGTACGCCCACGATTTCAACTTTACTAAATTACAATAAAATAAACAATTCAGGCAAGGAGGCTATATTCCCGTTTCAGTTTTAATTAGTTTCAGTCTAACTGCCCCGATTACAAATTATTTAGTCCATGCAATTACAGATCGACGTCCCATATCGGAAATCATTGGGCCTAGTCAGATGTGTTTCAATTTTTAAAATGTTTGGAATTCGGAAATAGAAATAAGTAATTATGTTATTAATCTGTAGTATTTACATATCTAAGTCAAGTATAATATATTGAGATGGCATTGAGCCCGCTACTCAACTCTGCTTGCAGCACAAATAAATAAAAAGCAAGTCAGAAAGCACAGAGTTGGGGTAGTTCATGCAACTGCAAGATTTAGCGTATAAATTTCAATCCGTAATTACATTTGCAAAGAAATGCCGGTAGTAATGAAATGATTTGAGTAGAGAAGGCAAAGGGTAGAGCTCGTTTTTCATAGATTGGAGAGGATAATTTTAAATTAGCCAAAAATAAGAGGTTTGTGCAAAATTAAAGCCGAACCAAATAAATAGAACTGTCACAGAAAGGTTTATAATACCGGGTGGCCATAAATATCTGAGATCCCGGTAGCCATGGAATTAGCTACTTATAAATGTTGGTTAGCATTATACATATTTCAATTATAATAAGTATTGGTATGAACTGTAATAAAATGCAAATAAGAGGAGGGGAATGTGCCCCAGATTCTGCAGTTTAGCCTACGACACGATTATAAAAACCTCCCGTTCTAACTTCAATACTTATTGCAATCTGTAATAATTTTTGACAGATAGGAATTTTAGTTCTAATGACATTAATGACATTTAGTGTATAGTTGGATTCCTCACTTTAATAAAGCGGTGTTGATTCCAAAGGTAATGTGATATCAGATATTTATGGCCACCCGGTATGTACGTGTTAAATGAAGCGCAGATGTCAGAATAATTGAATAGGAAATATTTATGAGCAATCTTAAATAAAGGTAAAGGAAGCAGAATTATAATAATACGTTACAAAGAGCATAAATCAGACAGAACATGGCAATTGTAATATTAGACAGCAATATTTGAAAATATGTGAAAAGTAGACAGTTGATGAAAATACAAAGAAAAGGACACAGCAGGATGTAAACAAAATTGGTGAAGGAAGTAAACTATTTAAAAAACAAGTCAGTGTAATTACGCGAGTGAGAATGACAATCTAAATCAGGGCTGTCCAACTTCAAGTGGCCCACGGGCCACTGTAAAAAAATTGAAGGTCATGAGGGCCGCATTATAAAATGTGTCTTAGCGACTTTAAGAGTGATTTTTAATAAATATAAAATTTGTATATTTCGATACTAATTTTTATTTATTCAAGAAGCTTAGGTTACATTACAAAAAGCATGGAAACATAAAAAGATATACAGGGTGTTACCTGAGGTAACCGACAAACTTACACCATGTGTTCTAGAGGTAATTCTAAACAAAAAGAAATCATATACACTTTAGGTTAATTCCTTTCCGTTCTTGAGATATCCTCAAAAGAAAAAAATGTGCATCAATTCATGTAAATTTATGTACCTATAGAGATAAGTAAGCTAGATAAAATGATATTTGTTGATAAGTAAGAATTGTCAAAGTAATCATTAATTAACAATAGTTAACAACTAAAAGAACTAAACACTACTACAAAACAATCAAAAACAGGTGTCTTATCGCTACAGGACCGTTCGCGTTGGTGGCAACTGCCAAAAAGTACAAGACAAACCTTTCACCGGAGGTGGGCGGGACTGTTTCCTAACACAACGTTGTTGTACAGTCGTGTTCATTAAAGTGTTGTACAACATTTGTGCTTTGTCAATATGATTTAATTTGACGAAGTTCGAAAAAGTGTTTTACATACAAATATTTTTAGATTTAGATCTATCTAGTCAATAATGCAGTGTGAGCTTTTATTGAGTAAAAATATAATCACGAATAAACTTACAACTATCTCTGTACAACACATTTTTGAACACGACTGTACCTTTGTTCTATGTACCTATGTTATATTGTATTCAATGATTTATAACTTATATTCCAGATTCATGTTTTCTGAAATTATAGTATCTATCGATCTGCGGGCCGCAAAAAGTACCTGGCGGGCCGCATGCTGCCCGCGGGCCACGTGTTGGACAGCCCTGATCTAAATAATACAAAGTGTTAGTGGCGCAATGAGACAGTAAATACCAAATTGAAAAGACAATATTTTAGAAATAGAAATTTTGTAAATCATTTTAGTTATAAGTAATATTAGCTAAGAAAGTTATTGTATTGAACTTGGTCTCCATCCGTTTTTATAATCTAGATAGGCATTTGTTAATAACGCCCAAAAAACAGAAACAATTGAATAAAAATTAATTCTTCACACACAGTTTTTGGTCTCTCATTTAAATGCAGTTTTCTTATAGAACTATTTAATTTACAATAATAAAAAGTACACCATTGTGTAGCCAATTTATCAGTGCACCAGTGAAAGTGTGGGTAGCAAATTTCCTCACAAAAAAATAATTTTCTTCGTTACCACCTTCCGAGGACTTCGGCCGAGACCAGCTCAAGAATACGATCATCAGTCACGGGCAGAATTGAGTTTTCGAGCCCGAGATTTCAACGGCAGTATATCCGCCCAGCGTGTAGGAGGCCTCCACAGCAGTCACAGCATCCCAGATTTTTAGCTTCAGGCAGGTACCATCAGGAGCAGCCGTCCGAACGAGCTACCGCAACGCTGTAGAAAACTCAGGTTAGATTTCAATCAAAGTATCGGCGTTGGAAACCGGAAAGTTACAATTAGGGAAAGAATACGTCTTACTGAAGATAGATCCAGACATATTAATGCATTTATCGAAAGCATTTATCCAGTAATAGCATAAAATCCAGATTTGAGGTTAGGAAAAACAATTGTATGTTAGCGTCTTTTAACAATCAAGGATCGGTTTTGCCTGAAAACAAAATATAGATTAATGCCGTCGAAGGCGCGAGAATTCAAAAGTATTAAATAAATTTTAATATTAACGTACCGGGGAACCCAACTCTGAGGAATGAGTTTTCTTGCCTATTGAGCTAGCCTTCTGTAATATTAAATTGCAGATGAATGAAGTACAATAAAGAACATAATACTGTTTTATTTGCAAGTAATTAACGAACCCAGTCAAAACAGAATTATTTTAGTCAGTCTACAACTTGACCTAAATAAAAATAAGTTTGCAGGTAGTAGTAATTACAATTAAAATAATCATATCATTATATTATTACATAATACCATTGCAATATCAACGCGTTGTTCAAAGCATGGGTACAAATGACTTAAATTAGATTTTGCAGTATTCTAAAGTGATTGGCTTTTTGTTTATAAACTTCTTTGTTGTACAACTGTTAATCGTTTTAAACATTTAGTTTTCCAGATTATCTTTTTTTAACGTGTCGCAAACACGGTCGCGTGACTAGGTAAATTCACTTTGATACTTCAATGTTCTTGCGAGTCTGCCGCAATCTGTAAATATAATATAATAAAATGCATATTTGTTCTTCGTAGATGTTAGAGGTGCTTAATATATATATGAATGCCTTCATGTCTTCTCGTGGAAGAACTACCTAAATTGAATTACTATTTTCTAAAGCATTTTGCGAATATCGTATTTTTCCAAATTTTGCCCCATCATTTTAACGAAAAGTGTCTTTCAATATCTAACTAAATTAAATTGATTAGCCATTGTTTTTGTAAAAACCACAATTTTCATTGTTGTTATGACACGTAACCTTGCAACCATCTGTGTTTTTTCTTATATGAATGAAATTTTTGGACAACGTTGCTTTTCTAGCGCAATTGAGGAATTTTTTTCGCTGCATATTTTTAACCATTCTATATCAGTACGAGGAGCGTTTTTTAGTATTTAACATTACTAGCTTGGTAAGAGGGTTTTTACTGGCGAATAGAAGGATATGACTGGCGAGCCGCAGGCGAGCCAGTCACCTTCTTGAGCCAGTAAAATCTGTTACCTTGCGTGTATTGTTGAATATTTTATTTGTTCCTCATTTGTAAATAACTAGAAATTTACCATTTATTCAAAATGTCAAACTGGCAAGCAACTAAATTTATCAATATGACACATACTAAGGAAGACAACTCTGGCTTTGCACGCTATCATTTATCTATGAGCACGCTTGTAGAGATTTTACAAGTTAGTAACTTGTTAAAATAAACCTTCTTGATTAATAGAGTGACTTGCTAAATTGATGTTTACAAGTGAGGAACAAATAAAAAATATTACTAATTGCAAAAATATTACTTTAGGGAGCTCTACTATTTATACTCCTTAATATTAACACACGTATTTCTGACACACCCTGTATATTTATACATTATTAAAATTTAGTCAACCTACACAAGGTGTCCCGCAATAGAATGTCTTACTGCTAGCAAACAAGCTAGGATAATTTTTGTTAGATTATTGAATCGGAATTTTTAATTAACTTGTGCTAAATTTAAAATTACTTCAATGCGTCGCTGTAAATCATGTCTCGAGTAAGCTTATTTCTTACTTAGAAAACGGTATAACTAATAAACTCGAAAATTGTACTTTTATAGAATTTTATAATTGTTTTATTTTTGATGCTTAGGGCATATGACGGTTAAGGGCATTTGATTTATTGACAAACTAAAATAATAAAAATGTAAGGATAATGGATTTAGAATATGTCTTACCTTTTTTTTGTAGCGATAATAATTGCTACAGAAAAGCGATCGCTAGACCTGGAACGTGAATTGGAATAAAAACGACAAAACGTTCAAGAGTTTCTATGAAAAAAAATGCGTTTTAAATTATTGAACGCAACCATTCCATGCTGCCATCTATCGGATTTTCTTAAAAATACTGACATTCAAACTTTGAGGTTATATCACATGGAAATGATGTGTAGTTGTAGTGATGCAATTAATAACTTTAAAAGTATATAAATGTAAATGATATGATTCCAAACAATGAAATAGTAGTGGTAATTTCGGTTTAAATTAATTATAAAATGGTAAGTGCTTCCCCAGTTCTATTACTAATTTGTTTTTACAACTGCATATCTCAGTTCTGTTATCTTACTACTGTACAATTTCAGGCTGACCCTGACGTCGACATGGAAGAGCTGGAAGCCCGTTTGTACGGCCAAGTTCATCATGCCGCAAACGAGGATGAGGAGCCGTCGAGTTACCGACCACCTGCTGCTGGAGCCGAACCATCTGGCAAGAGATTCGACCGGTATTTCGAAAACCCCACGCCACAAGCTCCGTTCCCTTCGGGCAATATTCAGTACCAAAGCCCCCTCAACCCTCAACCCCAACCCCTCGTTTTTCCAATCAAATCATAACCTTTTCAACACTCCGGCAAACTTCTACAAGAACTTTAGGCTGGTTTCCTTTGTCTGATCTGGTGCTGAACCCGCAGTGAACAACATAGTCGTCTTCCCGCACCTCCCACCCAAATATTCACACAGCAGAACCCTCCGGAGTGGAAGATGACAAAAAGGATGCAGAACATGATGAATAAAAAGGAAAGATACCTCAAAAGGAGGCGTGAAAAGAGGAAACGTAAGAAGTTGGAAAAGAAAAATATGTTTAGGGAACATTATATGATGCAACCACCACAAAGGACGGGGCTTTTAGAAAGTAACAGTAATGAAATTGGAATGAAAATGTCTGAACGATCTGATGAAGTGATTTGTTTGAGCGGAAAGCGACAGTTCTGATTGTGAAGCGATACATTCAGAAAAGGACGAAAGTGTGGTTATTTTAAAGCTCTGACGATGAAAGCAAGATCTGCGAACAATCTGTTGCTGAAGTTAAGTGTGAAAATTCTAATGCTAATGTAAAGGTTTAATATAAATAATGATGCAAAACCACAAAGAGCAGTAGAAACCGATATTGACAAAAAGAGCAAACCAGAACCATCTGATGTAGCTTCCACTGAGGATGATGAAGTGATCTTTGTTGAGCCTGCAGGGCGACAAGAAGTCATAGTTATTGATTGCGAGGATTCACAGACGTTTCCTGTAAAAAAAGCCACGGTGGTTTCTAGAGAGATGATAATCCAGGAACGAAGAGAACTGCTAGATACACCAGAATCCACAAACGACTTCCTTGATAGCACCTTGACTTTGAATAAAAACAATGAAGATGATTTGAACTCAACTGAACAGAGAGCAGATCTCGATACCTGCGAAACAGAAAGTAGCTGCAGCACAAACGACTGTGAAACCCCTTCAAGAGCGCCATATTTTAATGAGGGAGTTTTTGACTCGCCTTCTAAAGGAGTGTCGGAGTTAAATTTTGAGAGCTTCACCAATTATATCGCTACCAAAGCGACGCCTAATCGTATTCCTTCCATTTTTAACATCTAAAAAATCTGGCGCAGCTCTGAGAGCTGATAAATCGAACAATTCAAGGGTGAATAGCTCAGATTCGAGCTCGGAAAGTGGATTATGAGGATAGCAAATCCGTTTAGTCGACAAGCGTAACCGAGTTGGGAAAAAAACCAACTGAGTCTGCACAGAATAAAAAGGACCTGCCGCTTCCAGATTTGTCTCCAATAACATCTGAGGAAGAGTTGAACTTAACAGATTTAACAAGTGATAAATCTAAATTCCCACAAAAGAAGGAAAAGACGTCCAAATCAAAGCCGGAATAAGAAGGCCCCACTTGCAAACTTGTCCCTAATAACGTCTGATGAAGAGTTGGACTTAGCAGATTTATCAAGTGGTAATCTAAATCCTCACAAAAGAAGGAAAAGAAATCTAAATCAAGCCAGAATAAGAAGGCCCCACTTCCAAATTTGTCTCCAATCACGTCTGATGAGAGTTGAACATAACAGATTCTAAATCGTCACAGAAGGAAAAGAAATCCAAATCAAATCGGAATAAGAAGGCCCCACTTCCAAATTTGACTCCAATCACGTCTGATGAAGAGTTGGACATAACAGATTCTAAATCCTCACAAAAGAAGCAAAAGATGTCCATATCAAGCCCCAGTCAGCAATCCGTCGAGCAACCAGTTAAACAGGCTCGTGCGGAAAAACGAAAAAAGTGACACAAGGAAGAGTCCTGAACCAAGCAAGAAGCCGCGAGAAAATTCAAAAGCTGATTTGGTGCAACAGGAAACTATGGAAGGGTCGGATTCTGAATCAAGTGAAGACAGCGACTCAATGGAGAGTCCTGAACCAAGCAAGAAGTCACGGCAAAACAAAGAAAAGCCATTAGCTGATTTGACGCGACAGGAAGCTGTGGGCAAATCGGATTCCGAAACAATTGAAGACAGTGACTCAATGAAGAGTCCCAAGAAGCCACAGCAAAATGTAGGTAATTCGCCGCTCGATTTGATACAAGTGGAAATCGTCGGAGAGTTGGATTCCGAAACAAGTGAAAGTGACTCAGATGTAGAAATTGTGCCTGCAAGCAACCTTGATAGTCGCGGTAGCGATTTAGAATTATTGAACATCGAAACTGGCTCCAGTCCCATTAATGTGCCTCAAGAAAAGACCAATACGAAAATCAAGCGGTTTTCTGATTACTGGACGGACGACATGAAGAAATTTTATTTTGAAACATGGAACGATGAAAATTTCAGCGTGGAAGAGGAGCAGCGCAAAATGACAGGTAAGATATTTATTATTTTATAATTTTTTCCTGTGCTGATTAGTTTCTTTTATCTTTTCTGTTACTATTTTAATTGTTAGTACTTTGTAATTTTTATTAGTGTTCATTGTAGTTGTTTTACCCCATTCATATTTTTTTACTTGGATTTATTTCATTCCGTTATAGCCGTTCTTCATATTTTCAATTGTTTTCTATAGATCTATTTTTGTTTCCCAATTTATATTAATTTTTTAATCACCTTTCCTTGCAACAGTATTAGTAAAGTAATACTGATTTTTTCTGAACAGATGATCCAAAATTGTGGAAGATTATTGCCAGGGATCGGGGTAAACGTCAACTTGCAACCGAAAGGACCTCGTTGCCATCGGTGCAGAGAGTTTGGACACAAGTCGCATAACTGCAAGAAGAAAATGGAGCCACCAAAATGTATACTTTGTGGAGCAAGAGGCCATCTGGAAGCTCGGTGCCCCAACAAAGTCTGCACTTCAGTAAGTACCTATGAAAAATTCTCTATTATGGGTGTGGATTGCAAAATGTTTGCAAGTTGAGCATGTTTTAAATAAAAATGTACGTTATATATTAAGCAGCAGAACATACTAGGTTCTAAGAGGCCTTGATGTAGCATGAGACTTGTTTGTGAAAATATGCTGTTTTTTGATAAGACACTTCTCGCTGTTGGTGTATTATTTATATATTTATTACAAAGTGTGCGAGAAACCCCATTTTAAACAGAAGCGGCGATTAAAATATAAAAAATTTGTATCTGTATATAGATCTCAATAGGTATGGACCGTGTAATGCGACTTATTTAGCCCCTATCATCCTACGTTACTTTGAATTTTAATTGCCCTTTGTTTGTTAGCTAACTCAGTCAGAAATGCACAAGACCCGTTTCTTACCTTGGTGTAGCTATGGATGTCAACACAACATGCTCTGAGCCTGCCTTGTTTCCACGTATAATCCTGAAAATAAACCCTGTAACCCTGCTAGAAATAAAAGCGAGGCTGCTTACACAGACGTCGTACACTCTGTATGAAGTTATGCATACATATAAAAACAAAGATACTCAATAATCAAAAGTAGAATTTAATTAAATTGCTACGAGCTAAAGACTAATTTCTACTCGCTTTGACATGTTGGCACTTGCATATGCCCTGAATAGAAAGTGTAGTTTCAATGCTACGAGCTAAAAGCAAACTTCTACATGCTTTTACAACTTGTACAAAATACATATAATAAATTATCAAATATTAATGCTAACAATGAGAATCCATGAAAATATGTTTCACTTACACCGCTATTTCACTTTAATACGGGCCTCCCAATGATACGCTGGCTCATGGCTCATGAAGGGACGCTTGGTAATCGGCGTCACAGTTACCTGCTAAAAGATGACGCAACGTCGTGCAATACTCGAAATGTGTTATCGGTTTAGCACTGGATTGTAGATTCGAGCAACTACATTAGCTTTAAATAAACTAACCTGTTTTATTCTTTGGCTGTAAGTAAAACTTGGATTTGCTTCATTTGAAGGCGTTGGTTGTCCAACGGCACGCAATGAGTTCATTGCTGACTTAGATTGGCGGCAGTTTATGGCTGGTGTAGCCGCTTCCTGCTGGGTATCATCTGGGTCTCGGGGATGCTTCCCCAAGGCTGCATTGCACTCTCATGGCCTAAATATTGACCCCAAGAAAACACTCTATTGTGGCGGTCTTTGCAAGCGCTCAGCTGTCAATGTCCTCCCTACGCACAAAAACCCGCGAAAGCCTGCCGTCTTTCCGGGTCTATTTTTAGATGCACTCAGCGTTCAAATCAGCTGATTCCCCACTGCACTTATCTGACGTGCGGGACTTCACTTTAGCGCGTTTTAAATACCTAATGCGCTCTTAAACTAAATATTATAATACAAAAAATACAGTCCAGCTTTATGCTAGTGTGTTTAAATATCAAATAGCTCTATGGTGAAATGAATTAGGCCCCAAAAGGAAGCATATTTCTTTACTAAAAATTAATTGTGATTATCATCCTGTTCTTTAAAAAGCAACTCACGGAAGTTCTCAAACCGTCGCATTTTTTGAATATTTTTAAAGCTTTTGTTTAGCTTTATTAAACAACGTTGAAGTCGTATCGTACCTACTAACTGCGTGTAGAAATAAAAGAATGTTTTTGTTTATAAAATAAAAATTAAATATCTGTCAGAAAGAATTTGTGCCATTAAGAGTACTAATAGTTTTCGTTTTCATCTACAACAGTACTTGCATCTAGTATATTTACATTTTGAGAAAAATTCTTCCAATTTTTTTTGTGATGAAATTTGTCCATTTTTTTAATATGTTCCTGATGCTTATAGTCTCTATTTTTATTTCCAGAAGGAAACTCGTTAATGCGAACAGGATTCAAAAATATGAGCAAAAGAATAACTGAAAGCGCAATTTTTGGTCATTACCGTCCGTTTTTTTTTCTTCTCAGTAGTGTATTTATATAATATAGGATTTCTTATTCCTGTAAGTAATATTGTTTTCCATAGATATGTATTTTCAGAAGAAGACGTATTCAAGTTAATCGAACTGCTATTATGTTGTAATGATCAGAAAAAAGTAAGAAAACCCTTATTTTTTACAATAAGATTATGTTTTCTACTTAACCTTTCACGTTTTTAGAATTATCATTTATTAATTATTGTAATATTTATAGGCTAGTAAGAATTTAAATCTTAGTTGACATTTTTAAGACCATGGTGAAGATTTTTTGTAATATGGAAAAGGGATGGTAATGACCAATTAAAAAAATCAATATCAAAAAATTTACATTTAATAAGAAAATCAAAAACTGAATATTATTTTAAAAAAACTTATTTTTTCAGTAATATTTTACTATACTATTAATTTAGCTTAATCAGTCGGAGAGGTATAAGACTCTATTAACATCGTCAGTGCGGCTAAGGGAAAGCTAATATTGTTTTGAAGTTGCTCGTCACCTGGAATGCTGCTGCCAGCAATAAACATCCAACAGTTTACCTAAAATAATGTATAATCTGTAAGAAAAACACAAATACAAGAGAATACATGTACATAAAACACCAAGAAAAAAACGACATCCAAGCATACAGTGAAGCTGTCAACAATACTTTAATTATCTACAAGCAAAAGCTGTTTCAACTCGCGTTATTACATAAAAATACATGTAAAAATACACCCTATTATGATAAAAAGACTGTACGCTACATGCATGAAGCACCTTGAATAGTGCGCTAATGTTCAACTGTCGACGCAAAGTCAAACTCCGATAGTGCGCAATGTATTTATCTTCCGCGCACAAAGTTGTCCATTCTTTAAATGCGCTTGTTGCTGAAAGGCCTTACTACGAACGCTGCTTTGTCACAATTAAAGCGACATGCTGTGTCAGCAGATGACTCTATGACTGCGTACTGGTTGCTAGTAATTCCCCGTTATCTTGGGCACGAAAACGGTTTAAAGCCTAATTTTTTTTCTATCATTTTTTGAACATTACCTTGAATATTACTGTCTTGACACTACCACCCTTTTATTGCAATATTTAGTTTTTTCTTTTCTTTTTTCTGATTTTCTACTTTCTCTTCAAGTTTCTTAATTCTATCTTCAAAAATTAATTTCTGTGCTTCCCACTTTTCCGCTTGTTTCTGCCATTGTTTTTTAGCCTTTTTAGATTCTTCTTTTATCTCTTCATGCTTTTTGTTATATTCTGCTGCTTTATCTCTTCATTTAATTCTTCTATCTTTTGTATCACTAACTCCACACCATGTCTTCTTTTGTTACCTCCTGTTGTTGATTTTCTTTTGTTTGTATATTCGTTTCTTGTTGGTGGTCTTTTGGTGGGGATCTTGTAATTTTCGCACTCAAGGTTTTTTGTACACCTTTTCCTTTTACTTTTTATAAAATTTATTCAAGTTGCAATACTTTTTGCTCTGGATCTTCCAGTGATCTGTTTATTACTCATTTACCGGAGTTCCTCTCTTTTAGGGGATAAAAGTAAACTTTGCAACAGTGGTTGAAAATTGCACAAGGTGGCATGTATGTTTTGTATTTTGACCTTCAGTTCGTCTTAACCTCACTTCTAATCAACTAATGTTACCTTAATTTATTGGAAATTCTTTACTCCTCGCCCTAGATCTGTATTTCTTCCCTTTTATTAACTTCCGCATACTTCCCTTATTCTATATTTCTTTCACTTCTCATTATATGTACTCAACAAAGGTTAAATTTTTAACTTTTTTGTTGGAACACTTACACTTATCAACTTTCTTGTTCAATGTCTGTCTAAATAGAAACTAACCTGGCTTTAATATTTTCGCCAGAGAGCCGGGGCCAGCGCTATGTGCTTCTTAGAGGTCAAAATTGCAGCTTCACTTTCGTGCTGTGTTGAACGGAACACCACAGAGTGGCTCCCAAGGTGACGATTCGCTTTCGAAAACTGCACCTCAGCTGGAGATGCAACGGGCGTCGGCTGCTTGCTAACGAAAATCTACATAGGCACTTTTATAATACACTTTTAAATTAGGCATCGCATCCCTTGGGATATGGGGACGACAAGCACAGTCGTTAACTCAAATGCGACTGACTTCGCGTCAAACACCAGTTGCAGTTCTTCAAAACTGCAACGTCGCAATCCGCGGGCTTCGTTCTATTTATAACTCCGCGTCTTTCGTCTTCTGCATTCGTAAATTCCACTCACGCTCGTCAGATACACGTATAATGCGTAACCACTTAATATATACTGAGACATAGAAGGAATGCAGTTAAGCTTTATTGCTGGCAGGATATAATAAAACGATATGAAATGCATATGTATAGGTTGCACGAATTGACCCGTTACAACTTCTAACTACTTTTTGTTTCATCATGGTGAATATTAAATTGCTACTGATCTCAATATTAGTTACTTTTTCTGTTTTCTGATGCCTCTATAATAATTGTATCTAGTTCTTTTGATTCTTCTTTGTGATTTGTTTTATTTACTCTGTTTAATGGTATATATTTGTTGATTCCTGAATTTAGCCTTTTGTTCTCTCTTTATGGTTCTGGGCTTGCTCTTGATATATTTTCATATGCTTCTTCATTCGTATTATTATCTTTTTTCCTCTCTTTTGGTCAGTTATGTTAATATTTTTCGGCGGTGTTTGTATTGTAGTTATATGTAAAGGGTGTTTTTTTAGAGGCGGAGAACTTTAAATTGAAATAAAACACAGAAAAATGTTTTTAATATCCATGAAATTGACCTTATTTGAAAGATAATTTTATGGCAGTACTGTTTGAATATGATTTCGGGCATGTGACAGCCGCGGCTGGCGCGTACATGACGTAATCTGGAGGTCAAATTTTCACACGCTCTTCGCAGTAAATGAGGCTGTATTTCGGCAATAACGCTTCGAATGTTGGCTTCCAAGTGCTCAATTGTTTCCGGTTTATCGACGTAGACATGCGACTTTACATATCCCTAAAGAAAATAATCTAATGGCTTCAAATCGCACGAACAAGGTGGGCAGTTAACAGATCCATTTCGTGGATCCATTTTGTGGATCTGTTAACTGGCCACCTCTTTCGTGCGATTTGACGCCGTTAGATTATTTTCTTTGAGGATATGTAAAGTCGCATGTCTACGTCGATAAACCGGAAACAATTGAGCACTTGGAAGCCAACATTCGAAGCGTTATTGCGATTTACTGATTTACTGCGAAGAGTGTGTGAAAATTGGACCTCCAGAATACGTCATGTACACGCCAGCCGCGGCGGTCACATGCCCGAAATCATACCCAAACATAAATGCCATAAAATTATCTTTCAAATAAAGCCAATTTCATGGATATTAAAAACATTTTTCTGTGTTTTATTTCAATTTCAAGTTCTCCGCTTCTAAAAAGAACACCCTTTATTACCTGAAACTTCTTTGATATTTGATTCCTTTCGTCCGCGATGGGTATTTATAGGCACAGTTGCTTTTTTTATCTCTCCAACTATTTTGTATATCTCCATTTTAGATAAGGATACCAAGAAATTAATTACTTCTAATAGTTTGTAATACGTTACTGTCACACATATTTTTCAGTCCTTTCATTGTTCACACCATCCTTACTATCACCCATGACAGTTCGTTTTTATACAACAAATTTAATATAAAGAAATACACTATTCAGTAGAGCTTTTCAAAACACGTCTGTATGCTTGGAGCCACAACTCAAAATGAATTTCAATTATCTTTGTTGAAGATTAACTCTTGGTTGTAAACATTTCTTTCAGAGGCTCCAAAATCTTCAATATTGTGATATAATAGACATTGGTGATATCCATGTATTTTTTAACATGACAAAAAAAATTATATGCATTATTATTAACATATTGACAACAATCGCGTGGCGCAGTGGTAGAGCATCAGGTTTACATTAAGCAAGTCCTCGGTTCGAATCCATGGACAGGCGGAATTTTTCCACGGTCCATTGGATCGATATTAGGTTCGGTCATTATTCGCCGTTGATAAAAAATTAATGACGCTCTTCCCGGAAGACTGGTCTATGTGAAAGGGTAACCTGACCACACACAATATATGCTACACACACAATGTACACTGATATGGTAACCTCAAGGGTTCATAAAGTTGGCGGCTGAACTGCTCGGGTTGCAGATCTGGGTCTTCCGGCCAAAATATGTCATACGAACAAACAAAAAACATTGACAACGACGGCATGGAGCAGTGGTAGAGATTCACGCTTGCATTAAGCGAGTCCTCGGTTCGAATCCATGGGCAGGCAGAATTTGTCCGCCATCCATTGGATCGATATTGGGTCCGGTCACCATTCGTTGTTGAGATACTATTTACGGCGCCCGTTTCAACTAAAATATTTTCAGTTTTCTGCAACTTCCGGTAATACCGGAAATAGACCCCAACTTCGTTATTTTAAATGGAATGTCCCAATTTTTATAAAATTTTTGGGATGTAGGCTGAATTTCAATATAACTTCACATGAGACATCATATGTCTAGAGTGCGCCATTTTTGAGTTATTTTAGTTTTTCCCTTACGAAGAAATTAATTTTTCGGAATCCAAGTATTTTCATGGTCTGCACAAACGAGATCCATAGCTATCCAAATATTTGAAAACCTTTTAAAAAAATTATACACAGGTGCTCAGAAATTGGCGCCGAATTTTGCTATTTAAAAAATTCGAAAACTTAATTTTTTTAAATGGCAACCCCCCTTTTTCTCTTCACCAGTGGATTTTACGCTGAAAAGTAAGGGGACTTCGTGATTACATCCCTATATCTTAAAACGAATGGTTTTTGTAGAAAGTTGAAAATACAGTCGAACCTCTATTTAACGAAGTCTTAAATTCGCCGAAAAAATCATAATATAGAAAATTCGTTATTTAGAATAATTCGGTAAATATGTATGCATATATATCATGTATGTTTAATTGATCTGAAAAATGATTAAATAATTGAAGTTGTAGTTTTATGTGAAGTTTAATGTACGTAATTATTAATACATACATAGCTACATATCTACATATATGCATAATAAATATGTAACATAAACGTACATTATGTATGATTAAACACATAAGCTATTATTCGTAATGTACAAAAGAACATAAAAGCCGCACAGAAACATTAGGTATGTACTTACGAAAACATCAGATGTGGACTTAAGAGTTCTTAAAGAAGTCTGTAATTTTTGGTTGCACTTTGCATTTAAACAATACACGTTTTCAAAAAATACCTCGCACTGATTTAAAGATTTGAACAAACTCGCCGGAACATTTTCGCGATTTGGCAATGCACGACGGATGGTCTCAAATGACTCAAAAGTTTCGCGGTCCGACGGCTCGGCATTTTCAATTTGCGGTAC
This sequence comes from Agriotes lineatus, assembly GCA_940337035.1. NCBI lineage: Eukaryota > Metazoa > Arthropoda > Insecta > Coleoptera > Elateridae > Agriotes > Agriotes lineatus. Next base: position 38,489,601 of record OW679201.1, read on the forward strand.
ACACTTAGCTTAACTTAACGCTGTGAAACAATTTGTTAAACTGAACAGTACAGTCTTTGAACGAATGCGGCATTACCGCCTAATGACCCCATCAATATTCTAGAAAAAATCCGAAACTGAACCTTTGGTAAATGAGAAAGAACCTTCCTGGAAACAACTCATTCAACTTAACAATACAGCCATTGAAGGAATGCAGCAATACCGCCTAATCACCCCATTAGAGGGAACCTTCCTGGAATTCAAACCACCTGACAAGGGTTTATGACCATAATTTTACTACGGTAAATAGAGATTGTGTTCGCTAAATAGAGAGAAATTTATATATAAATAATATCGGACATTGACGGTTCTAACCAAAATTTCGCTAAATAGAGAATTTGGTTAAATAGACGTTTGTTGAATAGAGGTTCGACTGTACCGAAATTTTCGTGGTTATTGGAGAATTTCAAATTGTCACTTGGCATTGGTTTGAAGTAAAAACAGACGAGTTTGTTATTCTCAACGCTACAGCCCATGGGTGGGGTCTGCATTTAAAAATGTTTGTCAAAACTCGACCTCCACGCACGTTTTGTAGTTTTCGTAATGATAAAAAATTGCAGCAGGAGGAGATAAATTAAGGATAATTCAACAATGTATGGAAGAAATAAGAAAAACAAATGAAAAATTGATCAAACTATAGTAAATGTTCGAACTGGTTGCCTCCAACTTCCAAACATTTATGAATTCTTCTTAAAAACCCGACATGAGTTACACTTCGGATTTCTTGCTGAGAGAGAGATCGAATCCATTATGAACTCTTTTCTGGCAATCTTCTTTTGTTGTGAGCGGCGAAGCATACACAATATTTTTCATACGACCGCAAACAAAGAAATCTAATGTAGTGATATCGGGCGAACGGGGAGGCCATTGATGGGGTCCATTGTTTGCTATCCAACGATACTCTAAGTGATTTTGTAAGAAGATATTTACAAGCGCACTACTATAAGGTAGGGCTCCGTCGTGTTGGTACCATAGGTGATTCCAGTTCAGATTTAGTGGATATAAATAATTTTTAAAATTGCCAGATATCTTTCGCTGGAAATAAACAAGAATTTGATACATAATTTCCCCTCCAATCTCCAATAAGCTAACCATTCAAATTTTCATTATAAAAATGTTCCACTAGCACACCGTAATTTTTTATTGCAGCAAAACATTGAAACTCCAGTAACCTTGAAACTGTCTTTCAGGAAATATGTGGGGATTAGTATCACTGCAATAATGGGACTTATGCCGGTTAAACATTCCATTCTTCTGAAATTTCGCCTTATTCGTCCAAATCAACTTTTGTAACAATTCTTCGTCTTCCTGAGTTTTAATTAATATAAGTCTCTGTTTTTATCATCGTATTCTGTGAATACTTATCTCATGTATTCGTGAATCTCTTTCCGCATCTGTTAAGGAATTTCCAGAATGCCCTTTGAAGTACCCCAAGACTGTAATGAGCCGCGTGAGGATGTCACGGGTGGGCTTTGGTCTATCCAAATATCGCGAACAGTAGGTTTTGCGAGCTCTTTTGATTACGTTGTTACATTCCCCGTATATCACTAACAAGTCATCATTTATCAGCGCACATTATTCCATTTTTGGACAAACGCCTCTCCTAGTTGTTGGCAAAAACGGTACCTGTTTTCTACCGAACTTAAATCGGAAACTTGTAGGAGACGCTAATGCAATTCTTGGGCTGCTATGGGGCTGATCCTGATGAAACTCCTGGGACACGCTCTTACAAAGCTGCTCTATGACCTGGTACCTTCCCCTCTGTGCTGTATTGACTCGCTTGGCTCCACGCAGAGTCGGAACTTGGGCTGGGCATCGGCTGCGAGGTTATCGTAACGGAGCTTCCAAGAACTTTTACTTTTTTGTGGTGGAAATCTTGCAAATACTACCACACCACCTTGGACATGCACTCAGTAAAACTGTATACTTTTTATGCTGATAACTGTATATTTTGTCAGGTCATTTTGGTATTTTAATTAGCCACCTAGGCTTTAGGGCAGCGTGCCCGTATGCTAAACCCTTTTAGTTACTTATTTGGCTCATCGCCTAATTCCATAATAATGATTTTGCACATATTTGGCCCCAAACGCCAGTATTTCTCGTCAGTTGGAGCACCCCTTTGCTGGTACTTTGGCAGCCGGGTGTTATCGCTCGCAAGAATTCCGAACCTTCTAGAAATCACGCCGTTGAGGCGCCTCGCCATTGGCTGTCTTTGTTACCGGAATTTATTTGTTTTATGGAGCGCATCGCCATTGGCTGTCGAGAGTAACGTGGTGACGCCGTTTTGGCTCACGCCACTGCAGGGGTCGTAACACTGCTTGCTTGGGCAGTTCAGCTCTGGCCGTTGATCGAAGGAGGTCGCGTGTGATTGTGCGAGTGGCACGTCTTTACGCCAAAGCGTAGGTGTGTGAAGGGCTTCACGGGGCCAGTTCTGCGTTTGTGAGGAAGGGGGTTTTCCCTTTGCAACTCGCTGTTTTCGAGGATCTTTCTAGGCAGGACGAAGTAGGCCTCTTTGCCGCCGTAAGTGTGCTCTCAGGAGAGCGTCCTAACGCCGCCATCTTGGCGGATTGCAGCCCGTTTACCCCTAATGCCGTGTTTTGGCGATTGAGCTGCCACAGACTGCCGCCTTCTACCAACTTACTGCACGCAACTCTCATAGACCGTCTACGGACTAAGGTATTTGTAATTACAACCATTTAAACATATTAACTGTCGCTTGTGCGAGCGGTGGTGCTTTTGTGCTCAACTTTGTGTGGGCGGATGCATGCCCCCTTGCTTGCTTGTCGCGGCTTTTAATGCCGGTTTGAGGCCACCATGCTTTACGACGCTACTTTGGTAGCCTACTAGTAAGTTCATGTGCGCGAGTTTCGCGTCTCATCGCCTAAATAGCTAAAGAACTCTGCGCCTATGTTTTGGTGTTACGTTTGTGCTAACTTTTAATTCAGTAACGTTAGGTGCGCGAGCTTCGCTATATTGTACCGATTAATACCTAAATGGAATCAACGCCTCGCCGTGCTGAGCCTGGCGCGCCCTAATCTGTTCGAGCTCTTTGTTTATGTTTGCGAGGGCTTTGTGCTTTGCTTATCAGGTGTTAACCGCAGCCAACGACTGCGTGGGCGACGTAGCAGGGGCTGGCAACTATTCCAAATTCGCATGCTTTAGTGAGGCTATGTTAGCCCCTCTTCCTGGTCAAATATTGCAGTCACGCTGCCCCGCTGCCTAACGAGTTAGGCCTTCAATTAAATCGTCGCGCATTTGTGCGGCGTCGTGCTTTGCTGCTAGCTACACTGCTCCCGTTGCCTTTGCAGGTCGGCGTCTGTTATCGCGCACTTACGCGCCCTTTTCCGGAGGGCGTATTTCTAAACTGTACTCTAATATGTAAAGTGTCGAGCCCACTGCGGCCTGCCACCCATAGTGTGTTGTTTACTAGCATAGCGCGTCCATCAGCTGGTGCTTAACGTAAGAAGTAACATAAGCTTGGCGGCACGATTTGCTGCCCAGATGTAGTTACCGACCAATAGTCGCATATTTAATTAAGGGACGTATTATTCCTATTCGACCTGTGCATGCTTTGTTTCAGATAGCGCCTTTTACAGTGTAAAGATTGGTGTATGGCGAGACGTGAGAGATCAGAGCGTGCAGGTAGGTCCAGTGGTTGCGCAGTCTCGGCCAGAGAGTCCCAATATTACCATCCCAGTATTTGCGATCACGAAATTGTTATTTGAGCTTGCAGCTCATGAGAATTCTTATCGACGGAGTATCTTGAATACTTCGCTCCCGTTTAACCGCCCAGGCCCGGTTATTCGGAATAAGACAGGCTTGGTGGCGCCCTCATAATTTTGACGTACCCTATATATATGCCTCCACACGCTTGCCCAGAACGTACCGTGTGGGTGTGACTCACGCCCGACTCCCTGAGCGTTCCAGCCGTGGCCTTTAGCCTGTTTCTAGCGAATCTCAGGGCAAGTGTGCCAGTTTTCCAGGACTGATTCCGTGGTGCGATGCTCACCTTGGGTGGGTGTCGTAAAGTTGTTTTAATACCGTAACAATTTATTATATGAAAAATTCGTTTTAAGTGGAGCACATTTCAACACAACAATTTTTTGCTCTCCCTGAAAATCCGTCATAAACAATTGCAAGTGGAATATTAATAAAAAACGGATATTGATCAAGTTAAAATTGATTACTTTTAACACTAAATTTGCTTACAACTAAAACTATTTACAAAATTCTTATCCTTAATATAATTGTTTACATTTATAACTAATTAAACGTGTCTTAGCGCCACTGCAGGTCTTTTATTAATTGCTTTTAATGGTTCACATGCACTGATTATTTAAGTTAGAGTACTTCCTGCACCAAGGATTCCTTCGAATTCACCTGTCTATTTTTGAACACGATTTTTGGTCCATCTGTTGTCTGCTTTTCTTCGCTTTTTACCCTGTCTTGCTGATTCTTACAATTTCCGTTATATGCCTTAATGCCTGCCTTCTTAGCTGCTCGTTGCAACGTTCATTGGTATATCTAGCTTCTTATACCTTTCTTTTAAAACCCTGACAAAATTTTACTGTCTAATTTTACTTGACTTCTACGCTTCATTTCATTGCCTTTGCAATCCTTTTTGTAATTAATAATCTCTTTTAGTTCGGCTATTACCTTTGCACAAACCTCTTATTTTAAATTGATCTTACAGTCAACTTAGATCCCTGTGAGAATTGAGCTTTGCTTATTGCGTTCTTTATTTAATTATTCTGCTATTACTGGCATCTCTTTACAAATGCATTCATCCTGTTAAATTCAAGTTTTAGCCTTGCAGTTATATAAAACACCTCACCCTGAGCTTTAGTGAAATGTCCATTAATTTGGCAATGCTATCAGAGTTGAGTTGTAGGGCCTAAGACGATTGCAATATCTATGATCAATTCTACATCTCTTTAATGCGTTTTCCAGGGCCCATATTTCTATTGTGTCGAAAGCCTTCTCGAAATCTACGAAGGCCATGCAGAGGGGGATGTTATACTCGTATGATTTTTCCATCACCTGTTTTATACTATGGATGTGGTCTATGGTGCTGTATCCCTGTCGGAAACCCGCTTGTTCCGGTGGTTGAAAAGTATCCAGTTTGTTTGTAACTCTGTTCGTTATGATTCTGGTCAGCAGCTTATATAGGCGTGACAGCAACGAAATAGGGCGGTAGTTTTTTAAATCATGCCTGTTGCTTTTTTTGTGTATTAGGATTACCTTCGGGTGTTTTTCCTGTGTCCAAACATTGATTGAACAATTTTTGTAATCAGTTTAAGATTGACGTTTCTGCAGCTTTAATAATTTCGATTATGCTGTCTGGTCCTGCGGCTTTATTATTTTTCATCTGCTTTAGAGCAGTTTTAATTTCGTATTTTGATATACTCGTAGGTGGAACATCTTCTGTGTAATGTCGAGTAATGGCCGCTCGTCTGTCTCTGGCGCTAATATTTGGTTGCTGTATTTTGGATGAGTACAAGTCCGAGTAAAATTTTTCTATGTATCTTAAGATTTCTTCTCTGCTTTTTATTGTTTTTCCTGTTTCATCCTCTAGGTGAGTGATTTCTAAATTTCCTATTCCTGTTTTGTTCCTGAAAACTTTTGGTCCTTTATTTGCTTCTATTGTATCTTTGATCATTTTTTCATTGTAAGCTGTTACATTCGTTCTACTCTCTTTCTTATTTCTTTGTTAATTTTTTTAAGTTCTTCAGTTGTTGTACTAGTCCTTACTTTATTTCTGTTTGCTATTAATTTCTTTCTTTCTTCCGTTAATTCATCGGAATTCTTTCTTGTGGGCATATTCTCGAGATTGCTTTTTGCAGCCTGTGTTATGTTGTCAGCTATATATCTATTCAGTTCATCAACGTTCGGATTTCCATCAATAGGGTTATTTTCAATTGCTGTATTTAAATTAGTTCTATAGGTTTCTTTCTTCAAAGATATCAGATCTAAAGGTATGGTTTTATGTTTAGGCGAAAACATCTTCTTTCTTTCTAGTTTCCTGTTTATCGTAATTCGCGTTCGTACCAATCTATGATCGCTGTATTTTATTGAGTACCGTTACATCCGTTACTATTTTTCTTTTATCTGTAATAATAAAGTCAATTTCATTCTTGGTAATCCCATCGGGACTTTCTCACGTCCATTTTCTATGTTGGTGTTTGAAGAAGAAGGAATTCATGGCTTTTAATCTGTGTTGTTCTAGAAAGTTGACAAGTGTTTGTCCTCTATCGTTCCTATTCCCTACTCCATATTTACCGTTACTTGTTTCTCCTATTTGTTGTTTTCCTATTTTCGAGTTAAAGTCTGTTATATAATTCTTTTTTGAACGGTTATTATAAAGCCCGAAAGCCCCCTTGGAGAGGGGTGGAGCCCCGAGGGCCACCTTGAAAAGGGGCGAAGCCCCGGGCCCCCCTTGAAGTGGGGCGATGCCCCAAAGGCTTCCTTGGAGAGGGGCGCAGCCCCGAGGGCCCCTTGAAGAGGGGCGGAGCCTCGAGAGCCTCTTGGAGAGGGGCGGAGCCTCGTGAGCCCCCTTGGAGAGGGGCGGAGCTCCGGGGAACCCTTGGAAAGGGGCAGAGCCTCGAAGGCCCCCCTAGAAGAGGGCGGGGTTCCGTGATCCCCCTTGGAGAGGGGCGGAGCCCCAAGAGCCCCCTTGGAGAGGGGCGGAGCCCTGGGGTCCTTGGAAAAGGGCAGAGCCTCGAAGGCCCCCTTGGAGGGGGGAAGTGTCCCGAGGGCCGCCTTGGAGAAGGGTGGAGCTCCGAAGGCCCCCTTGGAGAAGGGAGGTTCCCCGAGGACCCTCTTGGTGAGGGGCGGAGCCCCGGGGGCCCCTTGGAGTGGTGCGGACCCCCAAGGGCCTCCATTGGAGAGGGGCGGAGCGTTATTTGAGCGGAATTTTGATTAAATCGATGCGATTTTAGAAAAGGACTTAACAATTCGCGTTTCTTTTTGAAAATTATTAGCAAAGCTTTAAACTACTCAGTGGTGACATATAAAATGTAAGGTCACCTTAATAAAATGTGCTAAGCAGCGCATACGAAAATACATCAGGATAGACCGCGCAATAGCGCGCACAGCCCCGTTTATTTCTTTATAATTGAATACTGAATTACAAAATTATTATTGTATTGACTTCTTTGTCAATCACACTTCTTAGTACTTTTAATAGAACCTTCTTTTAAGTTAGATTGTATTATTATGCTTGGTTTGACATTACAATCAATCAAGATTAAATGTTGTCAACTTATTTAATCAAATTACTTTTTCCAAATTGAGGTTAAAATTAATTACAGATACCTAGACCAAAATGATATAATTTCTACTTATAATGGCCGAAAACGTCTAGTACCCGAATCAAAGCAAATTTAGAAAACTTAATATTCTAAATTGCACTCTAAACCTAAATTACAATGCTTTCCACTAATTTTGTCGTACCAAACTTGCTAATAAAAATACACTAACCTTCACGAAGACCTTGTACCTTGAGTGTATTTTCTATCAGCTCCTAACTGATTGGTAGTCGTCAAACACCTCCCTTGAGTTGTTGAAGACCCAAAATAGCTCGTTGTAGCTCTCGTACCTCTTAATACCTTGATAAACGGTAATACAGCATGCCACAATCACTCTCACTTTCACTTACTGATGGTTTAAGTACCAATTACTGGTACTTGGTTTCAAACAATCTTGAAATTATAATATGAATAATAATTGTGACCTTTGGTCAAATTTGATCGTGAAGCAGGCTATCTTGCTATCATGTACGAAATATACAATATTACTTTCACAATTAAAGGAAAGTTAGCCCTTTAACGTGACTTATTAAACGTAGATTATTCAAAATTAAAGAAGTTTTTTCACTTGCAGTAAACAACCCCCTGGATACTACTACCAGTAATCTATCGCCAACTGTTATCACATGATACCCTTTAGATATCTTGATATTAATATTGAATTAATTAAGCATCCACACAGCATGCTACATTACAAGTCTCCTATGAGGAATGTGTAGAACGATTTGTCTTCTTCGTTATTGAATCCTAAGTGGGACATGATTAACACTTTTGCCACTGTTAAGAGTCTAATTACAGTCGAACCTCTATTCAACGAACGTCTATTTAACAAAATTCTCTATTTAGCGAAATTTTGGTTAGAACCGTCAATGTCCGATATTATTTATTATATATAAATTTCTCTCTATTTAGCGAACACATTTTCTATTTAACGTAGTAAAATTAGGGTCATCAACCCTTGTCAGGTAGTTTGAATTCCAGGAAGGTTCTTTCTAATGGGGTGATTAGGCGGTAATGCTGCATTCCTTCAATGGCTGTATTGTTAAGTTGAAAGAGTTGTTTCCAGGAAGGTTCTTTCTCATTTACCAAAGGTTCAGTTTCGGAATTTTCCTAGAATATTGATGGGGTCATTAGGCGGCAATGCCGCATTCGTTCAAAGACTGTACTGTGCAGTTTAACAAATTGTTTCACAGCGTTAAGCTTAGCTAAGTTTGTACCGCAAATTGAAAATGCCGCGCCGTCGGACCGCGAAACTTTTGAGTCATTTGTGACCATCCGTCGTGCATTGCAAAATCGCGAAAATGTTCCGGCGAGTTTGTTCAAATCTTTAAATGAGTGTGAGGTATTTTTTGAAAACGTGTATTGTTTAAATGCAAAGTGCAATCAAAAATTACAGACTTCTTTAAGAACTCTTTAAGTCCACATACCTAATGTTTCTGTGCGGCTTTTATGTTCTTTTGTACATTATGTATAATAGCTTATGTGTTTAATCATACATAATGTGCATACATATATACCGAATTATTCTAAATAATGAATTTTCTATATTACGATTTTTTTCGGCGAATTAACGACTTCGTTAAATAGAGGTTCGACTGTATTTGCAATTCTTGTTTGTTGACACTTTAGCGCCGACAACAAACGCGTGCGCCGACAACTCGCCGTTCACTACGTTGTATGCCCTTATGCCGGGCGATCGATAAGTACTGTGAAGCTAGCGATGTGTTGATCCGGTCGGATTCGATACAAAGGATCGAATCCGGGGCAGGATCGATTTGGATCGAGTCCAAGTTTCGGTCCGGAATCGTTCCGAGGAACAAAAAGGTCGCGAGGCTTCAATCCTCGCGGACATTCATTCCTTTGGCATTCCGTTATTCAATCCATTTCAATAAGCAAACTCATTGTTGTATATGATTAAAATAAACTTCAAGTGTCTAAAATTAAAAGTGTTTCTAAAGTTGTATAAAACCTACGTGCGCCCTATATTAGAGTTTAGTGCTAGTGTTTGGAATCCTTATTTAGCTAAGGACATAGAAATTCTCGAAAGGGTTCAACGCAGAGCCACTAAACTAGTGTTCGAACTAAGAAACCTCCCGTATGATCAGCGACTTTTGCGTTTGAAGTTACCAACCCTGAAGGACAGGCGTGTTCGTGGCGACTTAATTGAGACTTATACGATTATACATAATCACTATAACTGCCCACTCTCTGAGATGTTTGTGTTTAGTGAAAATGTACACTTACGCGGTAACTGCCATAAGCTGGTTCACCTGCGTTTTCATTGTCAGTGCCGTCAACACTTTTTTGCTCTTCGGGTGTGTAATACTTGGAATGCCCTGACAAATGAAATAGTAAACGCCAGCTCGTTAAATGACTTTAAAAACCGATTAGATGTGTTTTTAGGTTCAAGCTAATTTAAATGGGGTACTAGTTTATTCTAGTTCATAAATTTATCATGTGTTCTTAGTTTATTTCTTTTCTTTATATCACTTACTGTATGGCTTTCTTATGTAATCATTATGTTCTGCACTTGTATATGCATTTGCGCGAGATAATCGGCTGTGCCGCCTCTCGCTTGAAATATAATAATAATAATAATAATACAGAATACAATACAATGTGTTGATGGGGAACAGCAAATGAAGATGGTGTTCGTTTTAAAGGCTCGACGTCGACAGGCGACACATGATACGGCCGAACTTGCATGCTTTTTTATCAGTTATCAGTGATTTATGGCTTTTGGCGGCTTTGTATGTGCCCAATTGATGGCTGAGACATATAAACATACTGAATTACCGACTGCGTGACCACTCACCAAAACAAAGATACTCGCGTTGTTCGTTCCGGGTCCGGAATGACCGAGGACCCCGGGTGTCTGAAATGCACATTCAATTTCGATGTCGATCCGAGGATCGAGTCCGATGGACTCGATCCACTTGCGGAATGGGATTGGAATGAACGAGTCCGCAAAAGTATCGAAACTTCCCATCACTATGTGAAGCACTGTCGGCAAACCGTCGTAGAACGCTCCGATTGGCCGATCGGCCGAGTGACCCACCTCATACTTGTTTTGTAATCTTTGCTAAAGGTAAGGGGTTGTCACTTGATGGGTCCTCAATTGAAACCCTAGCTGGAGAAGTGTGTTTCTATCACATACTGAGAATCGTTGAAAATAAATTTTATTTTGTATAATATATGTCAGAGGTACAAAGTCAACACATCACCAAGACACACAACTCACACAATGGTTGCTGCGCAAGCACCAAAGGCGCGCTCCAACTCTGTATCCCGAATCCGGGGCAAGTTGAGCATTGTACCGCCAGATGCCAGCGCATAAAGCACCAGCCTCTACACCGCAAGGTAAATGAGGTTACAGATTATACATACATACATACATACATATGTCAGAACAAATAGGTACTCCAATAAGCTGAGGAACCTTTGTAACAAATCGTTACAATAGACAGTTATGGCAAACGATTATTTTAAAAACAAAAATTACAGATTTTGAAAATTTTTCTGAATTCTAAAATTTATTCCAAGCTGTTCACGCTCACTGTATAATTTTACAGTGCGGCCGTAGAAGTCTTTACTCCACCACCTATTGCAGCAGATGTGCAGATTCCCAGATATGCGCTGTGTAAAATCTGTTTGGTGCGTGGCCACACTACGTCTAACTGTACGGATTTATGGAGATGTTACCATTTGACTGTAAGTGCAATGGCGATTAAAAGCTTAGCCTTAACCTAATTATAAATTTTCCACAGACAACAAATGGCCCCATAGTTCAGCCAATCAACCCAATCCAGAAAGCATCGAGGGACCGGTGGTGTTCTGGCTGTGCTTCTCGAGGACACTTCGAGCACGATTGCAACTACTACAACCGAACCCACCCTCTCGCCAACCCCTTTATCCTTAGCTACAATTATGTTAGTGACAATATCAAAGCCTCTCGTCGACTGCAGCGGCAGATGGATGCGGGAATAGTTTTTCCGGAAGATAACAAACACTGTAATGATGAATTTTGTCTCTTTTCGGCCCTGAATAACACCTATGCGGCACAAGCCCAATCGGGAGATGAAGAAAATTACTCCAATAACACCAGGCCACCGATGCCCATTCCACGAAATCTAAATTCAGTGCAAGTTTATCACGATGACCAAGGTTTTGCCCCAAAAGTTCGGCCGCCTCCCTTGTACCATCAGTTGAATAAAAAATTTTTTTTTAGTAGAAGGATAACCATGCAAAATGTGAAGCGAATGATTACATTTTTGGAAAGTTCAAAGGTAGGTTGGACACAACTAGCAATTTGGTATTATAATAATGTACAAAATCTACAAGAGCATAAGAAAAATGCTGTGGACCAAAGAATGAAACGAAAGTTGGAACGATCATTGGATTCTGACTACGCTGATTTAAACGCTATGATACTTGTGAAGTTACGGGTAGCAAGAGGTGCAAAGCATATGAAGATTTTGAAACAATGGATCGCTGAGGGCAAGAACAGTTCAGTGGGCAAGACTGTGTGTAATTCGTTTGATTACATATTCAATCATGGGTCTCCTCTGAGTATAGATTACCCAAAAATAATACGCAGAATCTCTAATTTAAAGAATATTTCATCTATGTAAAAGAGCTGTTTAACAAAGAAACAAGGAAGCCATGAAAACTACTTGTTACAAAAAGGCACATCGACATTTTTAAGTGAGAATTGTTACAATTCTTTCTATATAGACAAAATAGTATTGTATTCTGTTCTTTTGTATCTTTATATTAATACAAATAATTTGCAAATTGGAAATTATGTATCAATAGTTATCAGAGAGATAAAATAAAGTGGAGTTTTTGCAAACTATTCTAGCTTTTTGTTATTCGAATAATTTCTGTCCCTGCTCGTGCACTTGTAAGATTATAGTTGCAATCCAGGAATGTGCATTGATTGTAGCAAAGAGATCTTGTGAATGGAAAGTGATTAAATGGTTAAGTTGATCGTATGCATAATAAAACTTCTCAAATTCTAGCTAAAATACAATGACATTAAGTTCGTGGCTAGTTAAGTGAGCACCCCTTACTTTAGGCACGTTATTGAAGAAATTCACATTTTGGCTGTAAACACCTTAGTATGTAATACAGGTAGGTATCTTTAAGCTGCGGAAAGTTGACCATCAAGGGGGATGCTGCAGAGTTGATGTCACCCAAATTCAACTTTGGCGGTCACATCAGATCACATTACAGCTGCTTTTGGAACAACGCAAACACAAGCAGTGAACCATTTTCATGCCAAACGCAGCTCCAAAGATACAAAACGATGTTAGCTCTGAAGAAAAAATGCACGTGCGTATTATTCTATCTGTATAAAATGGCTAACAGCCACCTACAATATATCAACTCAACAAGACACTCTATTCTCAATTATCATCCAACAGCGGCCTGGAGAATTTCGACTTGCACAAATTAGCTTAGCGATCACTCAAAGTTGGGCTACCCCGAGCGCCTGTAAGCGCCCAGGGCGATGCCTTCACAAAACAAACGTCTCCACTAACCAAGCTCTCAGCAACAACTAATCGACCCGCGCTTTGGTTACCCTCTCTCTTTTTAAATTTGGAGATCGCGCTTTTGCAACTCTTTTTATACTCGCCGCTCTCTGTCGCTCTCAGAACGTGGAAAATTTTGAAATAAGCACTACCTTCTACTTGGTTACTAAACGCTTACACGGCGAATTCCTATAAGGGCGTGTGTATGACTCGGGGCGTGTTTACCGACATGTTGCAACTTTGCTTTGGAGGCGAGCTTCCGGTTGAAGCCTAAAGGCTATAAAACACAACTCAGGGTGTCTACCAACCTGGAATTCCTGGAAATCTCCTGGAATGTCAAAAGTAACACTTGAAATTCCTTGAATTTCTTTATCCTCCTGGAATGTCGATAACATTTAAAATTTTATCAAATTTGTGATTTCGCATTTGACCGGGCAACCATTTTGCTCGTTTACATCTTACGCGTAAAACGTAAAAAGATATAGAACTGTTAGCGTCGTACGTAATATTAGTAAGTTCAATTTGTCAAGTAGCTATCATGTGACTTAACAAAACCCAAAGCACGCGAATGGTGTTTCTGGTGTAATGTGCTGTCTTTTCATGACAAGTTGACAACCACAACGTGCGTGAAGCTAACAAAAATATGGCGGAGTAGTGTGAAAATACCTGGAATTTTACAGAAATGGCCCTTGAATTCCTGGAATTTTAAAATTGTATATTAGTAGACACCCTACACCTTGAAACTGCATCTTTTGCAACTGGAAACACCCTGAATTCGAAGTATTTGAAATCGAATTCTTTAAATTCTATATAAAGCATCTGATAAGCGCCCAGGGGCACACTAGCCCAAAATACTCTACGGCAAATGTGCTTAAAATTAGAAATTAACATAACAAGTTTGTAACGTCTGGTATAAGTAATGCTTTGTACTGCTCTACTGAACTGGCAATGCTTATTTTGTACTGGATTTACTTAATTGCTTTTGGGTAGTTTGGGCCAAGGTTCGATTCATAACTCAAGTATATAGACGAAGTACACATTAAATAAAATATTTATTACTCTCTAATTTACATGTCAAGTTGTTCTTGAAACGAAAACTACTTATATAACATATATACAATAAATAAGAAAATAAAGTGTCTCTGACGGGAACACTGGAGCCTGGCCAGCGC
>OW679201.1:38503752-38716510 GCA_940337035.1 Agriotes lineatus
CTGCAGCGGACAGTTATGGGGTTTCTTCTATGGGGAATACTGTGGTACCGTAAGGGGCGCTTCAAAGCAGCTCAGGAAACAGGTTCTAACTTTAGAAGGCCTCTTACGGTAGGTTCGTGGAGTCACGTGTAGCATAAACGTTTCGCTCGAGTGAAAGGCGGCTTTAAGTATTCGATCCGGCAAAAACTCCCCTGGCAGAATCAAGTGGCTGTTTTTGGCTCGACAAGAAAGCCTTTTCTGGCTGGAGGCTGCTCTAAGCTCAAGACGCCTAGGGCTGTTAGATACTTTATTTGGAGCTGGATTAGACTGGTCAATGGACTGAAATGAAATCAATTGGCCAGGCATCTCCGTTTTATACCTTTCTGAGCCAGCAAATATCTAGGTAATCTCCTAGTGGGTCTAGGTGTGGCTGCGTCTTGGTTAGCTGCACGCAAATCGCACAATGTTTAGTCTTTGTTTTTATCAATCCGTTGCCGCGCGGGATATTCGAACGAGCATTGTGACTTAATAGTAGCTTTTAAATTTGAATACATTATTTATATCAATTGTACTAATTTGTACAGACGCTAACGTCGCACAAACTCACTTTTGAGTTTAGTGGGATTTCACATCAACCAAAGGTTACATATGTTCAAAAGAGAATTCTGTATCGTGTTTCACTGCGCACCCCAACAAGCTTTGAAAAAACTCGGCAATGCGTGTGGATTCATGCTGACTGCTCGTAAGTATTCTATAATTACCGCTGTCACTTTTTCAAACAATGCTTTGGAGAACATCTTTCTCTACTTTGTGTGTAATATTCGTCGTGGATACTTTGGCAGCTGTTAACTCTGCTGTCGTCTTCATTATTTAACGTTGACGGAGTATAATTTAGTACGTTTGTTCAAGATTTTGTGCGTTGCTTGGAGTCTGGAACGTTTCTTGGTCTGCGCACTTCGCTGTTGATCTAACTACACCCAGCTTAGCCTCATTTATGGTTTATTATCTACTACAGTCTATCTTTTTCAACATGACTCAGAGCAGGCCATGACAATACATTTTTGTAATAGTGTAGAAATGTATTTAGTTAAAATCCAGGTTTTCATGTTGGTTACATATGAAGGTAGCAAGGTAACTAAAATCTTCTGTTTTAAGACCCCGTCCATCCCATTTGTAAGCCGGTTGCAGGTAGTGACACGTAACAAATAGTCTAACCTCTTAAATGTTCCTTACTCTCTTCCTTACCACCTCCTGCATATAATACTCCCACTTGATTTATGGTATCCTTCTTTTCGATATCCTTCGGCTCTCATTTGGCAATCTTTGGTGGTATATTTTAAAGTGCATGCGAATCAGGTGTCAATTAAAAGCTTAATCCTTAGCACGTCCAACCATATAATGATAGACTGTCTAAGAATTTCAAATGTGTGTCAACTAGGTTTTCATTCTACTCTAAAGCTGCCTGAAATTGAATTGGAAAATTGTCGAGACTCGCCAAGACTT
Organism: Agriotes lineatus; assembly: GCA_940337035.1. Taxonomy (NCBI): domain Eukaryota; kingdom Metazoa; phylum Arthropoda; class Insecta; order Coleoptera; family Elateridae; genus Agriotes; species Agriotes lineatus. Next base: position 38,505,235 of record OW679201.1, read on the forward strand.
CCGTAAATGTAATTTTGTTAAAAGTGAAACACCAACATTATATTTACGTATGGTAAACTTGTTTAGTAAAAAGATGGCTAGCAATTCCGGCACATTATATCTGAGTCATTACGACAGATGTAATCATATTTCACGAAAATATGAACTTGACAGGATTTGGGCTAAGCAATTGATCTACAATTATATAAGGTTGCAGAGTAAAGTAAAAAGTAATTGTTAAACACGTTGCTCACGTTTTCCGACTCATTCTTTAATTAAGCATCTTAACTTGGGCCGTATAATGTTGCAATCATTACATCTTGGTGTGAAATGTCCAGAAGAAAACCGATAAATACGTGTTCATTCCATCTACTAATGGCTGTCTTGCAACCACGCGAAATGTGATGCTAAATTAAGTATAATACCTATGCTTATACGTTCACAGTAATTTTATGGAACAATTTATAATGAAACTACAAATTATGCAACTTATTTTAGTCATGCTCCATTACGCAATGAGAAAACTTTCTTGCAGTAGATGAAAACTGAAAAACCGTTGCGATCCATTACAACCTTCAGGGAATCAATCCGTTTTGCATAAAAGCGTGCATGTTTTATTCATACTATAAACCTGAAGTGCAATACTGAATTTGCACTTACCTAGCTCAAAATATGAAATCCCCTCAATTAAAGCGAGGAGCGGCAACTATGCATGCAAATACGAGGCAACAAGTAATTGTAAGCTTGAGTGTAAAACTGCAGCTTCTGAATAATTAATTCCGACGGGATGCATCCGCTTGGAGCTGTTAGTCCAGAAAACATCGTGTTAAGTAGTATTTCTCTGTCCTGCTTTGTTTAAGCGTCGCCAAACTTACATTAGCACTTCACAACCTAGGATACTGTGGGTAACTGTCCTGTAGTTTGAAAGCTTTTCTCTGATATTCTGTGCAGGAAAGTAATTTCTGGCGTACCTGCGCGTCGAAACAGAATTACAGTGCCGTTTGTAGAATAAAAATATTCATCTTTTTATAAAACGTAATTATACGTTATATAGCATAACCCCCCCCCCCCCCTCGAGTAAACATACAACTTGACAACTGATATAGTTTGCTTTATTAGGGCTTTTAATAACCTACTTTTATCGCTGCTCACCATAACTACATATATCTGCCCCTTTGGGCGTTTGAGTAGAGCTACTTTCAAAGAGGCAATGAAAACATTTATAATTTCTTGAATAGCTACAACGTTTAACTTAACATCGTCGGTTAAATTTTAAAATTGTCCATATTAATCCGATTGATATTCCTAATACTGTTCGCTGCAGCTGCACACGTCTACTACTGCTATAGAAATGGTCAAAATGCTTTGAACAAAATACCGCTGAATGTCAAGTGACTTTGTTTTGGGACACTAAAAATGTATTGACGTCAGACCATCAAGGTCTAAGGAGTCATAGTAAGGGTTAGAATTCTAAACATTTTTGAAATCCGACATGATTCACCCAATAACCAGCCAAAGACTTGCACCTGTATCATGTTTTCGCATTTTACAATTAACAACTTGATTGCACAAATAATATTGTGGGAGTCTGTAGATATTGTTCACACAACCCGTTATATGTCAACTATCGCATCTGAGCAACACATCTGGACTGGCTTTCGAAATTACATTCAAAACATACGCAGATTGATTTTATGACCTAACAATAAGGTTGAAATTAAATATATCCGTGCTGTCCAAATGCTCCCACTTGCAGTCCAATTAAGATGGGTATTTTGAATAAGAGGTGATTTCTTTATCAAATTAATACTGCCACTAATAAAAATGCCATTTATAGGGGACTTTTTAATTTAGTTGGATCTAAAGATACAGAAAATTTTTCCTGTTATAAAATAGGCTAATAGATCACCCCATTGATTGGCAGGTGACGTAAGAAAGTTTTAAGCAATAGCGCACTATTGCCCTAAGCATCTGAAAAGTTCCTCTTCTCGTCACTGGAAAATCAAAAATTGCTCTTATGTGCCGTTGACAACTTTTCCTTACATTATTGTGAGCATCTACTGTCGGGGACCACGCTATTGTATAATTTTGATTGCCAGCAGCATCTAATGTTAAGAATCAAATTAAACATGTTACACAATACCATATTTTCACGTATAGGAAACCTAAATGGCCCAAAGAAGGGTACCCACCGATCAAACTGCCCATCAAAGTTGGGAATATTAATGGTTGGCAGTTTGAGGTATGTACGTAGTTCTTCCAATATTTAGAAATCTAGGTGGTTGGATTGATGCTGTATTTATTTCGAAATTAAACACTCAAAAACATTTCCACCAAACCAAAAAGCAGTATCATGGAAATTACTCTAAGCATTGTATACTACTCAAGCTATCTATATATATATATAAATGAATCCCTATTTCCCTTGGTCACGCCATAACTTGAGAACGACTTTACCGATTTCATTCATATTTTTTTTAAGTTTTCTAATACTTTATAGAAGGTTCTTACGGAATGAAAAATTAAGAAAATTCAAAGGGAAAGCCGGAAAATTGGAAAATATCGAAAGTGTGTTGTTTCTATTTGCAGTCACACCTGTGCTTAATGGTTTGAAGGGTTTTCCCCATAATGTCATAATCCGCATCAGGTAACCGAAGGCGGAAGAGATAAGACACTAATAGCAATTTATGTAATTCCAAATGCTTTACATAAGTCGTCGCAGTCAGTCAGTCAGTCAGTCAGACATTCAAATTTGGTTTGTGCACAAGTGATTGTGAAAACAATTCCGTGTCGTTTTATAGTGTCCGTTACAATGCCAAAGGCCCGACGAGCTAACATAGGTCGTCGAACAGTCAGCTGCGTGGGTATCTGCTTTACGTGCGAACCGCAATGATGACCAGCTCGCTACGGATAATGAAAATAGTCGTATTAGCATGTTTCTAAAATGAAATAAATCGAAAATTCGAATATCGGAAAAACGTTTGCTGAACCAGTTAATAGCAGGCAAATCAATGTTCGGGCAGGACAACGTCTATCGGGTTAGCTACCCCTTAGGGGGTGAAATAGGGTAAATAAGCCTAAAAATCGATATGGGTGTCGTTATTGAGGTTTTTTCGGACGTTGATTGCGAAAACGGCATTTATTTATGTCCAAGACGATGCACATGACATAAAATTAAAACTTTATAGTGGTTAAACGGGGTTTCAGAGACAAATTATTTTTGGACAGAACAATGTTTGCCGGGAGAGGACGGGACGGGAAGCGACGAGACGGGACGGGACTAAACTGGATGGGACGGGACGGGACGGGACGGGACGGGACGGGACGGTACGGTACGGTACGGTACGGGGACGGGGACGGGGACAGGGACGGGGACGGGGATGGGATGGGATAAGATGGGATGAGATGACAGAAAATAATTAATCATTATTTAATACACAAATAACGAACCTCGCGCGTACGAAGTCGCGGGTTACAGCTAGAGGATGGCATATATTTTTTTAAGTCCAAGACAATGGACATGATATAAAATTAAAATTCTATAGTGGTTAAACGGGGTTTCAGAGACAAATTGTTTTTGGGCAGAACAACGTTTGCCGGGCCAGCTAGTTAGGAATAAAATTCTTGGAACATAAATCGCAAAACGCAAATAGTAAAGCCCTTTAAGAAAAACTTTCAAAATTTAATATCTGCTCTAAATCCTATACAGAGATTCCACTGTCGCTCAAAGATGCTAACAAATTAAATTAATACTGTAGCAACTTATTAAATTGAAATATTTTGTTCAATTTTTGCGATGTTAAATAAAGTAGTGCTTCACCTGGTTTCAGCATATATTTGCCACTCAATTTTTGCTTGATCGTTGGAGAACTTAGTAACTCCTATTTTAAAAATTAATAATTTTGATGAATTAAACAATACCACCCTGTTAGTATTCTGTCAATTTTATAAAATCTTTTATAATCGTATATTAGAAGCTTATTAGAAAGATACTTAATACACAGTTTAAATATAATTTGTTTTATAGTTGTGGTTCTGCCTATTCCAGTATTTGCGATAACTTCATCTCAGTGCAAAACCCATCTAGTTTTTATTGGTTATACGAAGGCACACGACTCATCAACCTATGAAGCTCTAATTGTCATGCTACATAAACAGCAAGTTGTTAAACTTGCTCAGGTGCTCTCCTCTGCAGCGGCAGTGTTTCAAGTGTCCCACGGCCCTACATTCTATATACCATCTAGCTAACTACACGTACCTTCGCTAAATGTAATTTTTGTGTATCCCATTAATATGCAGTGGAAGCTCAAATATATTTATTTTAAACAAATTGTATTTCCACGTCTCCTGCCCATAGGTTTTTATTAATTTTGCCCCCTTTTATTGCCACCTAACTCAATAACAATCAAATCATTGGTTTTGCTTATCTCAGTTTGTAGCTAGGAAAAGCTCTTGTTGCACTATACCCAAAAATTAATCTAATGAAAAAATAAGTTGCTTATACGCAAATGAAGAACAGTTGTGCATATTTCCCGCAAAAGAAACAATGCTAACTAGTACTAATATTAAATATTAAACAACAAAGCAAGCATATGTTGCTTCCATGTCCTTCTATTAACAATAATAATTAAACTACAAACAGACAGCTGTTTCTACTACGCATTTATGCTTACAGTTAGCTACGCAGTTTCATTTAACCCGTGTCGGCTCACTGAACAATATGAAGTAGCGCGTACGCGCGCTAGCATCAGTAAATGACTCAGCACGTGCTTCAAGAGCTGCTCGTGAATAACAGTATCTGGCCTAACTCACACATCTCAGGTGCTAATTGTAGAATTCCGGGATGCTTTTACTAATACGGTGTTTCCTTTGTCGGCTTACTGACCTGTGAATTGCCAAACAATCGTGTCGGCAGGACTTTGGATATTCCGAGCAGCCTTTCCATGAGGCCAATCAGGAATATGTAGAAACCCTCACTTCTAACTGATACCTGCTCACACCTGAAAGCCGAAGGCAAGCGTCCTGCACTTCTCCTTACGATAGAAGCACATATTCGCCATTTGCCTGTCTCCCTAAAAATCACTTGCTGTTACTTGCCGCTTTGCAGGATATACGTATTAACAACCGCGCGTACTCAAATTAATAGTGATCGGCGGCAATTTCACACACTTTAGTAGATGGAATTATTCAACTCTACTAACAAACAAAAAGGAATATACATGTAGAAATCACCTGTATGTTAAAATATACTGAAACTATACTAGGCGAGCAAGATCAAGTTCCCGTAAAAAACGATTATATAGAAAAGGTTTGCCTGTACAATTTAGATAATTCAATTTGAACCAATATGTCTTAGCCAAGCCGCCTCTTCGCGTGTTTATATTGTAACAAACAACCAGTGCATTCTTGTGATTTATGTGCTTAAAAGGTGAAGTCCACTGACAATGCCTTAAAAATACCTTCAGAAACAATTCTTTGGAATTTAAAGTCAGTAAAACCCTAGGACTTCTATTTGGGCCACCTCATCTTGATCTACCTCAAATATGTATACCCTTTGATAAGCTACAAACTCCACTGTTCGTTGGTGCTGTGTCTAGTTCAAATTTGGTGTTTTACTTTGACGTAAAATCTCTTCTGCTGTATTTTGCAATTCCCCGATGGTAACCTTTCCAGGTAACTGCTTTACACATATATAATTCCGCAGGTCTTCGCTTCGGTATCTTGGGTAACCAGATTGATTTTATTTGCAGATATCTTACTGTCATTATGGAAGTGTTGATTATAGGTACAGGTTGGACGTTCACAGTTTATTACTAGCTCTGGTTGGTGATGGTATAATTTGTATAGTTTGTGTTGATGTTGAACATCTGCAGATGGATAAATGTGGGTATTGGCATATTTTAACATGTTCATTGATATATTCCCTTTATCTGAGTTGAAGGCATACAGAAACGATGCGTTCTATGTGTTCATCTTCAATTTTTTTACCAACTAAAGGTTCTTTCTCTCTCTCTCTCTCTCACTCTCTCTCTTTCTTTCGCTCTCTGTGCCCTCATATATTTTCTCTTTCTTTCTTAATATCCCCTCTGAGTTCTTTCTCGCTAGTTGTCTGATTTGTTTTTCTCTGTTGGGGATGGTACCTTCATTAACCGCTTTCTAGGCATTGCCAACTTGTTTTAAGAGTTTCTTGTTATTTTTACACTAAGTATTTAGAAAGGACGACTACTGCGAATGTATGAGCCATCTCGATCTGCGATGGTGTCTCCCTCCTTACGTAAAGTCTGTCAATGTCTGTAGGGAATGACCGTTAATAGCCAGTAGCTTCGTTGTTTCTATTAAAACTTCTTTCGTTCGTCAGTACGAATCGATAATTCCAAAACTGTATACTACAACGGTGACATCCAAAAATATTAATTACCACGACTTTGTGTTTACCTGGCAGCTCAGTTTTGAGATTGGTCTCTAAATTCTATATTTTTGTTCATCTTGTTTGATCGACATTTTTATGTTCGTCTAGGCTGTAATATTTATACGTTTTTGCTAAATCTAAACTATTTCCATCATCTTTTCTAGTTGATTGTAATTCAGAGGAAACAGTATCAAGTTATTAGTAGCTTCAGCGTACTTATGCGAACGTTTTGTCCGTCCGTCCGTCCGTCCGTCCGTCCGGATCGCCTGTAACTTTCGAACGGCTACAGATATCGAAATTTTGAAAGGGGGCAAAGTTGTTGCTAAGGTCCCGAGCACCTTCATGCGCTATTTGGTTTTGGCAAAAGGTCAACCGTTGGCGACCTATGTCAAAGGTCACTTTATTTTTCAATGGCAACATGGGTCATATGGGGTATCAATCGAAAGCTATGGTCAAGGGCTACATCTTTGCATATTGTCGCCATGCTCTGCGACGCCTCTGTGACCTTCGCAGTGCTGAAGCTACTCTTTAGACCTGTACTTGAGCAGTTTATTCTTCTAAGGCAAATGGCATAAAGTTTCTCAGTCTTGAGAACTTCATATCGACTAGCAGCTCTTTGAAGTTCTGTGGAAAGTGCAATTAGATATAGGCAGAAAAAAGAGGAGTAAGGAGTCACCTTCAACGGTATTCCTTTTTATTCTGATGGTATAGCTATTCGTATTACGTTGTACTCTATCACAGTACAGTAATATCTTGCATTTAGATTATTTGCATGGCTTTGGTGATTCAACCATGTGGCATGCCGTCGAAGGGCTTGCTGTAGTCAATTCAGGCTATAGAGGTGCCTTTCTTCTTTTGTTTGCAGTCATCTGCTAGAGTATTGCTTATAATAAGTTGGTATTTGCATCCGTAAGATTCTTTGGTGGATCCTTTTTGTTCATTTGGCATAAGGTTGTTTTCTCAAAGGGCGAATAGATTTGTGTTATTATGATGTACGTGTAAAGTTTATATGACTGGTAAGCAAGTCACTGCCATGTTTTATTGGGACCATTTGACCTCCAGTTAACTATTCTAGAGCATTCTATGGGCCTCCTGGGATGTGTTCAAATGCGGCAGTATTAGGATTTCTATCTCTTTATTATTTAGTGTTGGATATCATTTTTGCGGATTAGTTTCCAAGTTTCTGTTTTACTTGTATTAGTCTGTTTTATTTTTGTAGCTTTATAGTCTCCGAGATGAAGCTTACATATTTTGCTTTAGTATTTCTCGTATCATTGAGGGACTGTGTTTGATTCCTCCGTTTATTATTATTATTATCAAAATTCACCGTAGTAACTTGTTCTGTTACCCCTCTAATTAAAATAGTTACTCCAGTTTAATAGCTTAGCTTTAGGATTTCATGCATTGCTGCAGCGTCACTGTTCGCTCTAGTTTTTAGAATTTGAAGCTGCTATGCTTGTGCTAACAGCCCTTGTCTTGGCGAATAGGCCATTTAGCAATTCCGGCAAGTACCAAAAAGGTTGCTGCGCAAATGGGCCGCCAGAGCAAAAAGTGAATGAATTCTGACAAAATTAATGACCTAACAAATAATTATTAGAGTAGCTAGCGTTCCAGCGCCAAAAAGTTATTGGGCTTTTAATAATTTGTAAACGAGGAATTTATGAGGCCGACAGTGAGTTGCCAACCTCTGCCTTCGGGCCTCCATATTACAGCAAGAAATTGCTTAAACTGCTACGAGACGTACACAAAAATAAACAATACGTGAAGGGTATGAGAGGAAGCGCGATGAGATTCAAGAAAATGAATCGATACGGTTATTCTAGCGATGTTTTGAAATATTAAAAAATTTCTAAACGTGAAATAAATACTTGAAATTTAATAGTTCAAAATAGGCAGTCTTACACAACCTTATAGGAAAAAAAAATAAAAATATGTAGTGTCGATAATATAACGATATGGCAGTGTTAAAACGCATTTTAATATAAAATTCTAAACCACTAATTACACAAATTTTCATACACCATTATATTATTTAGCTTAAACATAGCAGTTACTTTTAATACATTTTTCGATTAAATTTTAACTCTTTGATTATATTCACACTGAGTGTAATTTAATATGTAGCCACTTTTGTTATAGTAATTAACGTATTAAGAGGGGTAACTCAGTCTTAACATTCGAGCATATTTTTACCACTCGAGCGAGCGCAGCGAAGCAAGAGTGGTAATTTATTTGAGAAATGTTAAGACGGTTTCCCCTCGAAATGCGTTCATTAGTTTATTGTTCCTTGAGGTAATAATTTTGAATAAATAAGAACTACTAAAAACTGCTACATTGAAATCGGACTACCATGAATTTGTGTGATGTTGCTATAGTGAATGCTTGTTAAATGAGTGGATGCATGTTAAATGTATCTTAACATTCGAGGACGCGAGTGGATGCATGTTAAATGAGTGGATGCATGTTAAATGCATCTTAACATTCGAGGACGCGAGTGGATGCATGTTAAATGAGTGGATGCATGTTAAATGTCTCTTAACATTCGAGGACGCGAGTGGATGCATGTTAAATGTATCTTAACATTCGAGAAGGCGATCATGTTAAACACTGTTTAACATTTCAATGAACAAAAATAATTAAACAGATGAGGTAGGTAATGTAAAGTAAAGCTTGAATGAGCACAAAATGTATTTATTTAGTACATTCTGACCAATAATCATGCACGTGAGCTTTTTACACATCTTTTAACAGCTAAAACATCGAATATTAGGTCTGTTCCTATGAGAAGATGAGTGAAAGTTACATGTCGAATGTTTGTTAGTAATTGATCGTTTATCTACGTGAATAGTGTTCTGTACATGTATTGCAGCCAATGTACTCCAAATTGGGCATTTTGTTGTAGGAATAGAATAACTAAGGAGTTGCCCAGTTTTTCAAAGAACAGTAGACGTCTTATCAGCTTCGGTTTGTTGCACACCATCAGACATATGCAGAAATACCCATGAAATTCTGTTCTTACAGTTTAGGCAAACACTCTTCGTAAGCTACTTTATTGTCTGAAGTGTATAATTCCAATTTTAAGCAAAATATGTGTTTAATATTGTTTCTATTACATGCAATCAATCCGTCACTTTGCGGTAAGCACAAAAGAATTTTGGTTATAGCTTTTTAGAATTTACTTTTGTGGATCGACACATTTTCCCTGATGAAGTTTCTACTGACCTAAGTAATCCTAATTATTGAATGGCACCTCATCTGGTGATATGCTATCTCATCTATATCTTCTTCTAATAGATGAAGTTGGGGTCAATCTTGCGACAAGAAGCCGGCTGTGGCTTCTTAATTCTTTCAAATCTTGAACAGACCCCGTCTTGGTCCGGTTTTCAAACAAAAATATTTCTGATTAACTTACAGGTTCAGAGTTCCACTTGACAGTACCGTCTGTAAAGGTAGAAATTATATCATCTCAATGGCTAGATCAAACTTAATATATAAAACTTATATATCATGCTTTTTTACAATATTATAAATCCCGTTACGAATTACTAACTGTAGCTTTTAACGTCAAACGTTCCTGATTGCTGCTAATCTGTACTTTACACATGCCGCTGGCAGATATTACACGCATGTAATAGCGTTTAACGATAATATTAAATATGCGGCAATTTAAACTAATTCAGAAGATAATCTAATTAAAATGGGCGTGTTTGCAAGTTATTCTGCTGTAGGAATAGCCCGTGAGATTAAAGGGTAAAAGGATTAAATTATGTGATACTTGTTTGCCGATTAATTATATGCTGCCGAGCGTAAACATAAATAGAGCGATATAAATATGGTGTTTTTAGAGTGCTTTTAGCATGCATGCACTTTACATATTGCCGCAATTTGCACTAAAGCGTTGGCTGCTGATAACGTTGTGTTTAAGTAGTTGAAGTAATAAACAGCATTTTTAACACTAAACTCGAATCTGTTGCGAACACTTCATCATTTGAGTCCTGTGTTTTTTAGACAGACAAATAAGCGAATACCATTTCGTATTCATTTTGCGATAACTTTCCAGCACAACTGTGGCTATATGCCCAGATCTGATAATGTTTTATTTCATCTGTGCAGATTTTATAAACTTGGACAGATACATTGTGCTGAACGACACTTGCTTTTCGGGTAGTAACAATAAAACACACGTTTCGTCAACCGTCATGAATTTTCCCACATTGTACCACACGTGATTAATTTTGGGCCTATTAGGCAGATTTGACTTATAAAATCTTCTGTACGTAGCTTAAGTAATTCCAACAGTTTTTCAAATAATGCTGTGAATAACTATACCTTCATTAAGCAAATATAGGTAGTATTTTTTAAGGTTTATGCTAATTTTGGGCTACTTCTGGTGGAAATCATGATCGTGCTTGAACAGTCATATAATATGCGCCTGTATTCCAAAACAATCGTCAAAATTCATACACTCCTGCCTTCCTATCTAATCCTTAAGATCATAAAGAATTATTGTACAAAAATACTGACTAACTTTATCAGTATTTTCTAAAATTCGCAGCATTTTCTCAGCCGTTGCTGCAAATTATATTATTTTTTTCTCTTACAATTCGCTCTTCAGTCTCGAACACCCGCAGTTTGCTGGAGGAGCGGGTGCCTTCCGCACGGCCCTCGCCATCGTCGTTAATTACGCCATACATTCTCTTCTTCGTGAGATAACCGTGACCAAGGCCGGATTCCAGCGTCTCCGCTACCCAGGCGACCGTCTTCGTGGGCTAGCACTGCCCAGATTAGGCGATAGCCTTCTCAACCGCACCAGCCTTTGGAAGCTGGGTTCTCCAAACCTTACAGCTTCAGCTGTAGATTTCTTTCGATTGTATTTTGAAATAACTGCACTACATTCTAATTACCTCTTATTATTTACTTTCTGTATGCTAATTAAATCCTGCATGTTTATTACTTCAAATTTCGTAGGTATAACGTGTATACCTCTTTGAATTATAATTAGAGCTAATGTGGTTTTTATATGTGTGTGTTTACGCAATGATTCACCAAACGGACATAGTTTAAGCCTTTCCTTACAAGGGAAGGCTAAGTAAATCTTTATACGTCGGTTAAACTACATTCACCCTAATAGGCTGCATTCATGTATTCTGAGACGTCAACGTTATGCCATTTTTCTCCTTGTAATAATAGATTGATGACGAGCCAGTTTCGACTGTCCGCAAATTGCTTCGCCTATAAGACTATATGCTCAATACAATGTTCCAAATGTGCTATTGTGTTTACCAGTATTTTTTGTAACACTTTGCCGATCATTTCTTTAGGTGCAAACATTCAACTCAGTGGCGCTCAAAAATCGTTAAAAAATACTTTCTACGTCCCTATCAAATTGAGTTTTAGGTAAGAACACCTACATATTCGGAGTGAGACCGCAAATAAATGGCACACGTTTTGGCTCAGTGTGCACAGAGGTTATGTTGGGTGGTGACTTTAGACGGAGACTTTTAAGTTCAAATAAGACGCCGGGTAGGCACCGCTCTATGTAACACATAATTTTCCTTTTTTCACTGGTAATGGCGTCCTGATTGTGATTGGGGCTGTTTCATGTTCGAACACCCACACCTTGTAAGTCTATGTGGATGTTGTAGTAAGGAAGTGACTTTTAATCGCCTGTAACACTGATATTTACGTTAGGAAAGCTTCCATTCTCAAACTCCCTCTGTATTTCCCAACACCATGCAACGAGGAAACACATTTTCTCCCCAATCAATGAATGAGAAAACAAAGCAGTAGAAACGTACAGAGTCGAGTTCATTTAAATTGGAAAAATCAAGAGCATTGAAAATTAAGAAAAGATAAAGCATCGTAATAATACACAAGATAATGAAAAATACAAGCCGCAGACCATATTTCTACAAAGAAATATAGGATACACCGGTAAAACTTGATGGACTTCTATGCGCGAAACATCGTATTGGTAGCAGACTTCCAACGAAAAATACAATCATTAATATAAATACAGGTAGAGGAGATAAAAAACTTAAACATGGCTAGGACATAAAATAATACAGTTATATTATAATAAATCAAAGGACAGTAAAAAGAGGAAATGATAAAAGACTAACCTGCAAAAGAGAACAATTTGAACTAGTAGCAAAATACTAATACTTAGTAACTAGTGATGGTAAAATTGACTTCGAGATAACAAACGGGTTAGAAAAGCCACAAAGACAATCTTCAGAAAAAATAGAAAACAAATTAAACTATAGATGTACAACACAATCACGATACTAACACTATCGTATGCAAGTGAATCATGGAAGATGCAGAAGAAACATGATTCTGTAAGAACCTCAACTGAAATGAAGCGGCTTACGAAGATGACAAGCAACAGAAGGTTACTGAACCAAGAATTAATATTACAAAAATTTAATAAAAGAAGTCTAAAGTGATATAGACACATTGCAACGAAACTTAGTTTTAAATTTATTTCTCCCAGTTTTAATGGCCCTTTCTGTGTAGCTCAAAAACCAGAGTTCAAGATTTCTTGATTAATTGGACAAAGAATAGGAATAAACTGGTTTCTTCAAAATTAATATATGTCACAAACTGGTAAACTTAAAACATATTTCATAAACAACGTACAATCAAAAATTTACTGCACTGGGGCCAACAACGTCTGAACGGCATGCAGCTCAATGGAAAAAGATGAGCTGTGGCGAGGCTTGTGTCGGTACAGAAGTCCCTAGATGTCTTGTGACATCTAACAAAATTTATATAAACACAGAAATTCCAAATAACGTATTCGTCATGTTTAAGGCAGACATTCAATGTTCTCCGGCCATGAAAATATAGTTATGTGTATGCGATATTTTACAATGCCTTGCGGTTTGTCTGCTTGGGGACTATCCTCACCACATAATGTGAGTTTTAAATATATTTGATCAACTTGCAGTCAGGGAACAATCGAAGGTTTGCCGGTTACGCCGCGAATCACGATGACGGAACCTGGAGCGGTTAACCCTTATACGTAGCGGATTTCGGTGACCTGCAGGATTTATAAGTTGCATTTTGGTGATTGTCACTTGAATATCAAGCACGTGTAGCGATAAATGCAAAATTAGCCAGATACTGTTTCAGCGAATCTCCATCATCTGAATATCAAGCGGCCATGGTAAAATAGGTGGTTTCAAAAATTCAAGCGTGGCGTAGACAAATGGGTTTGGGACAGCTTTGGAAATTGTTAGTCATCTGAAAATCAAGCGCTCACAGCGATAGAAGCAATCAGGGGTATAAGTCTGGGCTTGGAGGTTTTCGGTTTTGATCTTTTTCGCCGAATAAAGCTGGATTCAGGAGTGGACGCAAAAGCGAATTGGACGGGTCGGTTATTATTACTCTATACCCTCTCGAGCCTCCTCCGTCGGTCAACTTCTGAGGGACAGAAGTAGGTACTGCGCTGAGTGTACTTGCTACGCAAACACTCGTATCGCGGAGCTTTGATAAATCACCCGTTGCTCATATGACGAAGGACAAAAAGTCTATTGTGTGATGAAGACGAAACAAGGTAGACTAGTAAGAAAGGTGATAGAAGCAAACAGAGGAACCAAATAGAAGAAAGGAAAGCCAAGAACAAGTAAAGGAGAAAAGTAAAGTGAAAGGAAAAATATTGAACGAAGTGAAAAAGACGATAAGGTAGCAGAAAGTTGGCAAGATTTGGGTGAGAAGCTGAAAACGTCCAAACGTAAAAGAATCCCATGGATAGCCAAAAAGAGCAATCACTGTGTAACCTTAGCTCCTGCAGCAAATTTATCTAAAGCATAAATATTATGCTAGAAATTTGGATGGAGCTAAAACTGTTACAATCAACGCATACATCTTTAGAGCGCGCGGATTTCCAATAAGACAAACCTGGCGGCGGTGCTCGACGTAACATAAACCGGCACCTGACGCAATTTCCACTCTATCCCATCTAGAATATAGCCCGATAACGAGATCCAGGAGGGTATATAAGCAGAACGCGCGGCCATTTGAAGTAACTTTAGCCCTCCGTTCCTGACCAGGCGTTTTCCTAATCCGTATCTATGTCTTGATACCTGTTATGGACCGACACGACATTGGTCCTACCTAGTATATCTAACTGCTGCCCCTAATAAGCGATACGGGCCGAAACTGCACCGGCTCTATCGATCTCCAGCTACCAAACTAAATCTAGAACCCAGCTTACCTGTAAACCTGGAAATTTCCGTCTAACAGCGTGACTAAAGGCACATTCCACAGATCTGCCGTAGCCTGGCTCTTCAATAATATCGCTGGCGCCCTCCAGCGCTCTCCAACAACACGTCGAACTAGTTGCGAATGTAAAATTCCTAGTTTTCATCGCTCTGGGCGATTCAAATTTAACCTCCAGAGATTTACCGGTACTTGATCAGGTTAATTCACGACCCGAGATAACTACCAGCGACTTAGAAGCGATTTTTATTTTATAGTGAACGGACCTTGGGCATCTGAGTTTACCCGAAGCAAAAGTGCTTGAATGACTTCCTACGCAGGAACAAAATTAAAATTCCTAGTATATTACAACTGTATTAGGGAAAAAATGCAGGTGACAGAAAATCTGTACTACAACTAACAGAAGTATTTGTAATATTTGGCCATAGAACAAAGTGTGATTTCCCTAATCTTCAATGGTAAATACTAAAAGCAGTAAATTTACTGGAAATTGTTTTACAAAATGTTGCGAAAAGAAAATGGGAGGCAATAATTGCAACTTTCTTACTCAGATTGCATGAATAATAATATAATGACTTGGTCTTACCAAAGCCGAAGCTTTTCTTCTCTGAAACGTTGCCATCTCACACAGCGCCTTACAAACTGATTGTCTAATTGCTCTTTAACACCATTGATAGCTACAGTTATACTCTTAAAAAAAGTTATGTGTTCCTCTGTAACCACCAACTCTCCTCTCTTGTCTTAGTGTTCCTATGATTGACTTTTCTATTTGGTATTATTTTTCTATAAGCGCAGTAAATTGATTCTGCTTTGAAATTTCGAAATATTCATCTCATACGTATCTTTTGTATACAGTCCACACGATTGATTAGGTTTATTTGTTATTTCAAAAACAGAAAATACCTAGAAGCTTAACTTGAAAGGAAAATGCAAAAAGCTCTCTGAAAATATAAAACTAATAAATAGCAAGGTTAATTTCTAGCGTAGTGCTACAATTATGATGATTTTATGATGTAAATGTATCTTAAGTGTTCCTTATTACATTTTTATTAACTGTTCAGTCGTTGTTTTGATAAAATAAAAGCTTTCTGGCTGATGTTCTTCATAAATTCTGAACATATTTTATATTTTTATTTCTCATATACCTTCTACATGTTCTTATATTAAACATTTTATTCTTATTATATAAATCAGGGAACCTAAACGTCTTACTCGAAAAATAAAATTGAAGATAAAGTAACAATGTAGAATAATGCCGCAGTAATCCAACATTAGTTTGCGCAACTCTGATTCATAAATGAAAAGTTCTGCTTTAAAACCAACATATTATTTACTGAAATATATCTGCTGTAACAACACTATCAGAAATAGTAAACAATTTAATTAATTAAAGGTAAATACAGCGTCTGTACTTCAAATATAAACAATACTCGTTTTATACTGAAGACACTTTTTAATTGCAAATTTGAAACCAAAAGTCAATTCTTCTACTGCAGCAAATCCGCGGAGCGGAATAGAGTTTTTCAATATTTGTGTCAAACTTGGGGCCAGTAATTTTGCAACTTGCACAATAATTTACGGCGGCTTAATTTTAATTTTACATTCGATTCCATTGCGATGGCGTCCCGAGATTAATGGCCTGTAAAGCGCAGTTTTTACAACATTTTGTGCGAAAAATCTAGCAAATTGGAATTTATTAGGTTCTATAAACCCAGCAATTTATAGTGACAAAGCAAAATGTAATTGCTCGGCTGCGACCTGGCACGAAATTTTAATTTTTAACGGCTGCAGCTCCTGATCTGCTTAACACAGAAAGTTTTAGGACAAATCACAACGCAATCGCATTTATGCTTTTCCACCACAAAAAATTATATTTAGAAGATCGAACTTTAAGGAAATGCTTCTGTAGCAGTGTTTCTAATACACTAACGTATAAAACAACATATAGAAAATTAATAATGATTTATAAAAACAACTTACAAATTAATACCTATTCCTAGTGGTAAAACCTTGAATAATTAGTATCGTACTTTATCCAATTTTTATAAGTTATTAATTAATGTCGTTTAGTTTTATAAAAATATGATGGAAGATCAATCTATTTAAAGTACGGCTACAGAAAGTATTTGCTAAATTTTATTCGTCCAGCTTCTACATACATTATATATTTCTAAATAGCACAAAAGTGTCAATTTCCTAAATAAGAGCCAACTTAGGAGCTCTGGAAGTTTCTGGAGCGTATTATATACATCAGACAGTGAAGGGGGTTTTAGTAAAAAAGAACTCGAGCTTGGCGTACAGCGTTATTCACAATCTCAAAACCAATTCCGTCCAAACGTCAAAGCATGAGATATGAAATGCGATTCACTTTCCCAATTTAAAATCAAAAGGACGTCATTTCCCAGATACATAAGCGTATTTATAGTTTTCCTATCGGCGGGATTGTATTTTGGGTTAGGTTCCGGGGATGAAGCTAAATTGAATAGTTTGCGGAAGCACCGCAAGAGAAAGCTGCATGCTCTTTGGGCTTAAAACGCCCGAAATCGCGAGAGTGGGAGGATGGAGGTTTATTAGAAAGTGCCCGATACAAAAGTGTGCGTTTTTAAATATAGACGTTCGTCGGGAATGCGGCTGATGAAAAAGCTGATGAAGTCGGCGACTTCTCTAAAAGGCTGCGCGCGTACAGAAAAAGTAAAAGCATGCGGGATGAAGAAGAAGGACGACTTAAATACAGCTAGGTTCTAGGATTGTACGTCTATAATAAAAAGCTCATATTTCGCAAAGCTTTGTCGCATGATAAATGTTTAACATAGGAAGGGAAAGCTTTTTCGTGTAGCTATCCCGCTGCCCGTTTTTATACTACTGTGTTATGGCTATAATTCTGCCGTACTTCTATTTACTCATATCCTCGAGGAAGAGAACACGAAAAACGCAATAAAGAGAATTTCGGTAAAAATTTAATAAAGCCGGCATTAACGGCGATGCATAAATGAATGCGAACTAAATTGTGTTAGTGTATACAAATACCTTGCACGCCCGAGCACTTTATAATATTACCTGTCGTAATATTCTGCTTAATAAAGTTGCGCCGCTATTAAATTAGTTTGGCAGTTTATAATTAAAAAAGTTGCCCGCTTTGTGGTCCCTCGCGGGAGAACACAAATGACGTTGCTTTCTAATTTTTTCCTGCATTAATGCCGGCTAACCGCACTGCTGTTGCACATCCAAAGCCTCTGACTGCAGTTGTTTCGCCAAACTCGTATAATTAATCCCCGCGCGTAAAACAATCCCCTTTATTAGTTATACCGGAGTCCTTTCGAATATTATGAAACAAATTGACTCTAAAATCATATTATACAGTTCTAACCTTTCGCCATTCTACATTCTTCTGACCAAATTCATGTGCAATGTCATTCTAATCGAAGATTCCTTATAGCCTCCGAAGAAGCATCAATACAATCCATATTACAGGTAAATCCCCGGTTATGACCTTCTAGTGGTAGTAGATACGGGGTGTCATTAGACGGTGATATTATAAAAACGTTTTTCGCCATGGAACCATGGAACTACTTACCTGAGTTCTATTTCCTCTAAAACCTCACTTCTCTGAAGGCGCGCACTGTATTTCGCTTCACGCATAGCACTAATACGGCTACATTAAGCACACAAAATTGCCAGTCAGCCGCTAATTCCAAATACACATTTGCACAACCCAAGCTGGAATGCGTTAAAATTTACGTCCGTTAAATAATCTCTGGGTAAAATAATTGACTATACATTTGCATAAATCTAGAATAGCGATGAATATTTTGACCCAGCTTCGAGCTCGAAAAAAACTGCTGGCTCTATTTGATCCACTCTGGAAAATGAAATTCTCCGGCACACCGACAGAACGGAAATAGAACTTGTTTGTATTCGGCTAGAAATGTTGATGGTGCCAGAAGCCAACTAAATGGTATCACATAGCGAATTATATAGCATTCGAAACAAGAAAGGCAAGAACCACACCGTATTAATTTGCTGGCAGTTGTTCCTATCAGAAAATATTCCCTTCCTCTGGCATGAAACCAGTGGCGACGTATTTCAAGCCGAAAGAACATCCCATCATTTCTTTCGTACCTTCCAACTCTAAAGCAACAAAAAGTTTTTCTCCTACTACCTCTTCATCTTCTTAGCTATATTTACTTCACAATTTAACGGATTTTTTTTTAAATATTTTTTATTACTATTTTATTTTGTACACGCGTTGTCTTCGTGAAGTTATTTTTCTTTAAAAGGTTTTTTTTATTTACTCTATTCTCTGCTCTACGGCCGCCACTGTTGGAATCAAGGTCCTTCGATGAAAATTTCATAACAAAATGGAAATTTGACTGATCACATTTTTACCAGAATCTATGAATAGATTGCAGATGCTTAGACACATAGGCTATTACATGTAGAATGCGTCTATTTAGGTTTACAGGTCAATGAGCGGGGTTTGGTTGAATTTTGGGTCTATTGGTTTGAATTTCTCGCGTCACCCTTTTTCGCCTTGGTAGGGTACCGCTCGAAAAATTTACCTTCGTTTGCTTATAATCCAACCGTTTCTTCTCAGATCTTTTCTGCACTCTACAGTTCTTTGTGCTACCCTATACTTTAGAATGATTTTTTTGAACTCCATAGATAAAACCGAGAAAGACACGCTGGTTATTTTTTTCAGTAATTTACTTTTAAAAGTCGTTCAAGCTTAAGCAATTTTTCTGTTTATTCCTGACATTTTACTTTTCCCTACTCAAAGTAATTTTGCGGTCTAGATATTCGTCGTCATCGTCTTCATCCTGGATGAAGCCTCACTGCCATTTCGGTTCAATATGCTATCGTTTTCGAGGTCCTTCTATATTTTGGGTTCATCTTGGATTGAATTGAATAGGCAGCTGGAGTTTTTCTGAACTCACATTGCCTACACGTTCTTTCCATTTAGTCTTGTATTGGTTGCACTTGTAGCTCATCTCTGATGTGTCTTTGTATAATCCCTATCTGTCATCGTTTATGTCTCTCATATAGTAGATCGGGAAACGCAGTTACTTGTTTAATTCCTTAATGTCTCTCTTATAATACCTCGCATACTTTGAACTGCGCATTTTTTTTATCGATAATTATAGGATACATTTCAACTTGGACTTCTGAAATTCTGTATTTGCTCTAGGTTAGTGTCACCTATAATAATTTTAGACAGGTTGTTTACATCAAAGGTCATTATATTTGTTTTAGTGTTGATATTTGGCAATTGTTTGATAGTATTTAGTGTGTAGATTGCTTATTGTAGATTATCTTCTGAATTTGCTTTAGCTGAAGCGATCGCGCGTGGGTTTCTACATCACACTAGAAACAAAACGAGCTTAGCAGTCGCTACGTCACAGAATTAATATTTACCTGATGCTTCCTGGCCATTTTAGTGTTTTTAAAATTCAATTTACGCTGGTTTTGCACTGGCAGGTAATTTTTTTGCAGAGTCAAATTTAGAGGTTATTTATACGTCAGATGGAAATTGTGCATTTCCCCGAAATATTTGTCATACAACGAGTTATTTCTCATACAAAGTTTTTCTTAATTTTATAAACCTATAACCTGAACCAAGTTCATCTCATATGGTACAGAGCTAATCGCCAATTTATTACAGATTGTTATATAACCCTTTTTCGAACGGTTATTACTATTAGTAAATTGGATATCTAACCTATTGCTTAGTTAACAGAAGTAGTATCGAGAATAATGTATTAAACACTTACCTTGTTGCTTTTGAATTACTTTCAAAATTGACATATCTCTCTTATGAAAATATATGATTGAAATTATATCACTTGACTATTATTTAAAATTACCTCGGCTAGTCAGTTTATTGAGCAAATAAGAATCTATCTTCCTCAGCTGAATGAGTAAAGGTTATAATAATGAGTCTCTTTAAAATTGAATACTGAATTACAAAATTATTATTGTATGGACTTCTTTGACAATCATACTCCTTAGTACTTTTAATAGAACCTTCTTTTAAGTTAGATTGTATTATTATGCTTGGTTTGACATTACAATCAATCAAAACTAAAAGTTGTCAAATTATTTAATCAAATTACTTTCTCCAAATTGAGGTTAAAATTAATTACAGATACCTAGACCAAAATGATATAATTTCTACTTATAATGGCCGAAAACGTCGAGTACCCGAATCAAAGCAAATTTAGAAAACTTAATATTCTAAATTGCGCTCTAAACCTAAATTACAATGCTTTCCACTAATGTTGTCGTACCAAACTTGTTAATAAAAATACACTAACCTTTACGAAGACTCACTTGTACCTTGAGTGTATTTTCTATCAACTCCTAACTGATTGGCAGTCGTCAAACACCTCCCTTGAGTTCTTGAAAACCTAAAATAGCTCGTTGTAGCTCTCGTATCTCTTAATACCTTGATAAACGGTAGTACAGCATGCCACAATCACTCTCACTTTCACTTACTGGTGGTTTAAGTACCAATTACCACTTCAAATGATTTCAAACAATCTTTAAATTATAATATGAATAATAATTGTGACCTTTGGTCAAATTTGATCATGAAAAAGGCTATCTTGCTATCACGTACCAAATATACAATATTACTGTCACAATTAAAGGAAAGTTAGCCCCCTAACGTGACTTATTAAACGTAGATTATTCAAAATTAAAGAAGTTTTTTCACTTGCAGTAAACAGCCCCTTGGTTGCCTATTGCTACTACCACCAGTAATCTATCACCAACTGTTATCACATGATACCCTTTAGATATCTGGATATTAATATTGAATTAATTAAGCATCCACACAGCATGCTATATTACAAGATAGACAAAATAAGAAAAGGGCAATAAACCATTTATTTTTTGTAATTAGAATTACACGCTTTTAATTTGCCTTGAGTTCGACAGGCAGGCTCGTAATTGAATCTAATATATTTTATAAAGTGTAGTAACCCTTGCCATCAATTATTTATATTTATGTAAGTGAGGTGCTATTACATTATATTTCAATCTGGGCAAAGGCATTTCGACGGTCCACATATAGGGGCTTGTTGCACGGTTTTAATCTGTTCTGATGCATACTGTATTTCTTCTTCTTGGGTAACATCAGGTATATGTTCTGGTTCAGCATGTACTACAGAAGCATTTCTGTATTGTTTATTAGTGATGATTTGAATGGGTTTAGTTATAGTCGTTTTATAAAGTTTTCATAGCAGTCGCTTGTAATTTCTAATATTATCTTTTTCTTGTTGTGATTTTGTTGTTTTTATTGTAAAACTTGAAAAAAATGTTCCACCCTGTTATCTATTTTGATTTTTGTACTTTGCTACTTATGCCATTTTTTCTATAGTTTTTGGAAATTGTTGTAATTTCATATATCGCCCTTACAACTTCTCTCTCTGGTCTATTGGGTTTCTTGTTGTAAAAGGTATTCATCGCGTGGAGATTATTCTGATTCAAGAAATTTAGTTGATTGTATTCACTGGTACCGGAGCTATGATTTCCTATAGCTTTTTCATACTTAGTTTGTTTTTATTACCAAGCTTTGCATTAAAATTTCACAAGAGAGAGGTGAGTTTTGATCGTGATTGTGTTTCTTTAACCAAATCTTCATAAAACTGCACTACCTCCTCATCATTGTTACTTTGTGTAAGTATATTGACTTGTATGATTCCAATGCGAAATGATAATTTTAATGTAGCATAGATAAAACTGTCTGATATGCTCTGAGTCTCTTGCATATAAAATTTCCATTGGAGTTTATTAATAGGCCTAATCCGTAGCTACTTCCATCATTTCCCTTATTATAGAAGAGGTGTGCGGATTTCAATGTTAAACATTCTTCACTTTCTCACCTTGTTTTACATATTCCAAGAATGTCCCATTTAATTTTGCTGTTTTCTAGTCCTAGCTGTTCTGTTCTATCTTCTGTCAACAATATTCTTCTGTTATATGTTGCTGTGAGGGAATAACAGCGCCCTGAGTCTATATCTTCTTCTTATTCTTCTTCCTCCTCCTAATATAGACTGAGAGCCTGTTACTTCCACGCATTGAGTGTGGTTTAATAAGTCATATTAAGCCGCGGCCGGGGTAGGTGGCTAGTCTAGCCCCTTGAATTAGGGAAGAATGCCCTAACAGGGATCATGACCACCAAAGATCTTCGTATGATGGCCGGAGAGCGTTCGATGTTTCCAATGTACGGTTGTGAGGCTCGAACCCACTACCTGCCGACTGCTGGCGCAAGCACGCCATCCGCTCTCGAGTCTATATGAATTTTCAAATTGCATCTCCACAGCTCTCCAGGTCTCAGTTAATACGAGTATTTGGAGGGGAGGGAAGGTATTCAGCTATGATCGTCACGCTAGCCAAAACGTGTTGGTGATGTCAGTACTGTAGCAGCGTTGATAGACTATATCTACGCCTGCAGTTAACTTGACTTCTGTATGTTGAAGTCTTCTTGATTTCAGCATAGAGGCCTTACTGATAGCGCTACTCCCCCTATCAAAGTTTCTCTCATTTCGGGTATCATCTGGTTGTGAACCGTTTCGAGTCCACCTCAATTCTGCCTGTTTGGTCCGCATAAGCATTTTAGTTCTCTGCTTTCCCACACCTGGAGGGCATTCTCTGGTTCACCACCTGGGGCGCGTGCTTTAAGGGCTGCAGGATTTTCCGAGGTTCAGTGCAATTATTATATATGTATCATTCTCGTATATGAACACAAAAATAATGTCATTATCATTAGGGTTTAACCGTTTTGCAACTGGTTCCCCACTCCTTAAGCACTATCTTACTCTGTTGGTGCAGTTTGCGATCATCAGCCCTCGTGATTTCATATCGCTATTACTTCTTTTCCCCAGGATTTTCGCGGGCGTTTCCTATTTTTCCCATCTAGGGAGCTCCATTCTCATAGCAGCCGCGGTAGATGTTCTTCCAGCATACGTTGGAGATGTCCATACCGTTTGAGCATCTTTGGTTCAACTGTTTTCATAATTATATCTTGTACACTTATGGGGTATCGTATATCTTCATTTCTCCCATGGTCTTGGAAAGATGTTCTTGCACATCATCGCTAATAATTCATTTCCGTTACCAGAAATTTCCTTTTAATGCCGTTCGTAAGACCCCAGCTTTTAGATGCATAAAGCAAACAGTTCTCTACGAAGGTGTGATATATGAGCTTCTTTGTGTTGTTACTTATTTTCTATTCCACAATAAAGGGTTTAAGATACCTATAATTTAATTTGTCTAATCTCCTCTTGATTTCATCCATTTTTTCCAAAATTTATCGTAAATATTTCAAGTTTTTACATCATTGTATCACGATATTGTTCAGTACGAGATGTCCTATTTGACCATCTCCTATGACAAGGTACTTTGTTTTTGTTTGGTTGTCACCAGGCGCCAGTCTTTATATTCTGCGATTAGCATTCTTAACATATACTTTGCGCCATCCGAAGATTTTGCGATTGGCACTTGATCATCGGCAAATAAAACGAAGTGTACGAAATCATCTCTCACTGGGACTCCTGGTTCAATTTTCTTAGTGCTACTTCAAGGTGTATTTTTAAAAGTGTGGGTGCCAAGTCATTTGGAGGTAGTAAAGTAAGATGATAGTCTATCTCTATTTCCAATGTCTGCTTTTGTGCTATTGTACAGCATTTCGACGATGTCTATTAAGCATTTGTTCATATCCCGTAGCTGCATACCTTCAATGAGTTCCTGTTTTGGAACGTTGTGTCATTCGCCTTTTCCAGGTCAACAAACACCATATGTAATTCTTTTTTCATAGGTACGTTTTTTTCAATTATTTGCTTCGCCATAAAGATGTTATGCTATAGAGACCTTGCTTCCCTATTCAGCCAGTAAGGAGAATTTTAGGATGGGTGAGAAAAGAGAGGGGTGGAGAATAGAAAAGAGGCCAGGAAAGGTGGTGAAGTACTGCCCCGGCATGTACCTCAGAGAAGGTACTCTGTTGATTCAGCAAAACCACATAAAAACCTGAACCAAAGCGGACAGCCACGGGAATCGAACCCACGACATCCCGAATGTTAAGCAGACGTGCTATCCACTGGTCCACAGAGCTCGGTTCGTTTGCGTAATTCAGTAGTTCTATATATACCTCCTCCCTCCTCCCCGCGGTCCAGGCGCTTTGCGCAGAGCTGCTGCAAATCAGGCTGTTCTTCAAGACGAAGAATATCAACTGCTTATCTTTTCAATCCATTTTGAAGTACATCTCACTTATATATTCTGACGCAACTCACTCCAACGAAGTTTCAGCCTTAAAACCACTCACGAGAAGTTTATTTTGCTACTAACTTTAAGGAATCTATTTTCCAGTAGACGACAGGAAGAGGTGTCAACATGGGTGGCAAAGATGTTACACATTTTAGGTATGTAGATGATGTAGTGACAGTTGCCAGGAATTAAACTAGAGCTCATGATCCGCGAACTAAACGACGAATCTCGCTTAGTGTGTTTCAGTAGGAACATGAAAAGGTCAGAATGCCAATCAAGAGCAGATTGGATGGCCAGAAAAGAAGATCAAGACCTTGATATAAACAGTATTTTAGAAACTCATTCGTATTAAACTCAAAAATATTTCACGGCATCTAAACATAAAAGTATTCGACAGTTGCATATTACGGTCATTAACCTATGAATAAATAGGCTCAAAATCGATGAATGAACAATGGAAATGTGTATGCCAAAAATTAGAATGGTAGACAGGAAACACATAACTGGATACGAAAGATTAACGGTACAAATGCGAATGTGGAAATCGCTAGTCAGAAGTGGAACAGGGCAGGTCATATGGTAAAAGCTGATGACTAATATACCAATAGTAAATCCTATATCGATTGCCAAAAGAAGAACCCCACTAAATAGAGGGTAGGTGATTTAAAAACAGTAGTGCAATAATAATGGCTCATAATTGTATATCAATGCAGTCTGAAAAAGAAGAAGAAACGTAAGAATAACGTTAGTGCTAGTATTTGAATGAATCTGAAAATTAATGAAATTGAAACTGAATTTATCAGCGAGCAGAATTTTAAGAGAAATCCAATATTATCTGAAGGAGTTTACTGCTGTTTCGGATCAGTAATTTTATCATATTACAATATTCAAATATTTTCTTTTGGGTACTCGAATGCGACTAATGCTTAATGAGCTTTTATCCTATAAGATGAACTTTATTTGAGGCTGTTTCGAAAGAGGCAAATAGACTTCCATCCACTTTAATTTTAATATTTCAATTTTCTCCAACATTTTGAATACTTGACATTTATTCAAAATTTATATTTATTAAAGTACAGGAAAAGCAACTTAATAATACAGAGCCATGCACACGTCATAAAATAGACTGCTACCCTATCTCGCTGGTGAGCACTCGTTTCTATTCCATTTCCAGTTAATTATTGTCAACTATGATTTCCTCTAGGAGCAATTGGGTTCCGTTTAATTACCGGACGTTAGACTAATATAATAATAGGATTTTAATGGAAGCTCTAGTTATTCCCCGCCATTGATCCCCAGGCGGCTTTGCAATTAATTGAAAACCGCTACAAAATATCGTTATTCAAGAA
Source organism: Agriotes lineatus (assembly GCA_940337035.1). Taxonomy (NCBI): domain Eukaryota; kingdom Metazoa; phylum Arthropoda; class Insecta; order Coleoptera; family Elateridae; genus Agriotes; species Agriotes lineatus. The sequence goes on from OW679201.1 coordinate 38,531,461, forward strand.
AGTTAACTTTCCCATTCGCATTAATCCAACTTTTGCCTAACTCGTTTTAAGAACGGCCCATTTTAGACTAGTGATCTACTTCTGCCATCAAGGCTGGCATTATCCCGATGGCGAAGACTAGTTTTATTGAATTCGGTTATTTATGGACGCCAGCAATATATGCTTCGTGATAGAAGCCTATCAATGTCGATATTGCGTTGTGCCTAAAGACGTCGTTATTACTTAATGCTCCGGCGGAAATTGTTTTTGCTCGCAATCAACATGTGTTTGGCTTATATAGCTCAGCTGGTTTAATGAAATAATTCCGTGCGGCTTTAAATTGGCATCGTTGTTGGATAAAAGTGGAAAAAGTTACCGTGATGTGGGGAAATAAAGCTTTAACAGGTTAGAATTCTAGTTATAGATTTCAGAAAGCCAAGGAACAAAACATACTATTTGACTTTAATACTACAGTTGCAATAAAGGATATGTAATTCATTGTACGTTAGTAAAAGAAGAGAAATTCCATGTTGCAACCGTCAGCCTTTCCACTTTAAATTGTAAATCTTCTTAGTAAATTTGCTCTTGTGTAGGGAATTTCAGTCGATGTAAATGCTAATGTTTTTACGCTGGAGAAATATAAATTCTTCTCGTGGACATGCTCAAGTAATCCGATCAGACAACACTACCTAACACGATGCCAAAACACTTCAGTTTATGAAAAATTTCAAGTTATAGTGTAACCATTACAATCAAAGCGATTTTCTTTGTCGGTCTTTCTTCTTCTGTGATAACGTCGTTCTATTAAAGGCTCTATTGCGACGAGCTTTTGAAAAACCTGGATTTCTTTTGAAAATATGGTAGGACAATTTCTTTACTTATCACTTTGACCCTTTTCTCTTCACACCATTTTTCGAATTGTTGATAAGCACTTTTATATCTTCTATTTCTTCTTCTAATGCAATCAATACTCCTGTATCAGAATATTTAGAACTATAAATTGTTTTTACGATATTTTCTTAATTATTCTGCAACGAGGAACACGCATAATCAAGCATCTCAGATACTCAGATACCCTACTTTATTTTATTTGAAATGAGAAGTATTATTGACGGAATATTTTAATATCTACAATAAAAATTTACCCATACCATGAAAGCCGATACCAAATGTCGAAAAAAGGTTAGAAACTAACAAAAAATAACAGTAGTAGAGTAAAACAGAAAAATTAAAAATAATAATATAAAGCAAAACTATAAGAAATAAATTGGAGGATATCTCTACAGTAACCTGAAAGAAGGAACATTAAATAATATAAACGAAATAATTTAGGAAAGCTTAATAGAAGCTGAGAATAAGATATCAAAGGACAAAACCAGGAGGAAGAAAATGTGAAGACATTAAGAAAATGCTGGAGAAATGGAGAGCAGTTAGCAACAAATGGTAAAGAAAACATCGAAAAATAAATAAATAAAGGTGAAGATAAGGACAGATAGATATCAAAAGCTATGAAAAACAACAAATGAATGATATAAACAAAAATTTTAAACAAGGAAAAAAGCGTCCAACAAAACTTTAGCATAAGAACGAAACAGTGCAAACAGGTAAAAAAATACTACACGCAATAGAAGGGTTTTATACACAGCTGTACTCAACAATAGAACATGAACAAATTCAAAATCATAATATTGTGAAGTTAGTCAATGTTACTTGAGATTAAATCACTTCTGAACAGAGAAAACGATACCAAGAAGGATGAAGAAAGCAAGAACAGTGACTAAATATAAGAGAAAGCCATACAAATTGAGAGAGACTTACGAGTATTACTGCAGGGTATGACGACAAAGAAATCTTGATTGTCTACAATATACAAGAGTTGCACCATATCTTAAATCAGGGCTGTCCAACATGTGGCCCGCGGGCCGCATGCGGCCCGTCATGATATTTTTGCGGCCCGCGGATCGAATTCCCCCTTGAGTCCACCAGTCCTGATCCTGTCCTCTCCTCTTCTACCTGGTCCCTCCGGTCTGACACGCTGAACTGTCTAACGGAGTAGACCTCCAGCCCTTACCAGACCAGGCTTCAAGGGAGATGACGTGTTGTACGGTCAGACCGAGAAGTTCACATTTTCCGCAAGAGCAAGACCGCTAGAATTCGATTTTATCTTGATTGTTGAATTTTATTGGGAAATCGAATCCCCGAGGCTTTAACCCCTTTAACGTCACATCTCTATACGTAAATTTACATTAATTGATGTAATTTTTTTCTTTTGTCGCAAGAACGGAAAGGAATTAACCTAAAGTGATATGAATTTTTTTGTTTAGAATCACTTTCAGAACATGTAATGTAACCTAAACTTCTTGAATAAATAAAAATTAGTATTGAAATATATACGTTTTATATTTATTACAAATCACTCACAAAGTCGCATACGACACATTTTATGATGCGGCCCTCATAACCTTCAAATTTTTTACAGTGGCCCTTGAACCCCTTGAAGTTGGACAGCCCTGTCTTAAATCACCTAAATAAATCAAAAGCTGTAAATAAACATAGAAGACCAAGTTCACACTTATTAATATAGATGCAAAGATACAAAAATTTAAAGAACAGGAATAGAAGAAGAATATATCAAGGATAGAGTGTATTCTATAAACTGAGTTGTATATGTAAAGTAATACTTAAAACTACTTCAAAGCGTAAGTGTTCGATCGGTGCGTCCTCTCTGTGCTCATAAACTGAACAGAAAGATACGTATCAAGAGCAAAAATAATGAACAGGATGCTGGTCACACAATAAAGCCTAGTAAAATCAATAATAGGAATTCAGATACTAGCTAAGGAGAGAAACATGTGGATACGAAAATGAACCACAATGCAAGACATCAGACAAGTCATGACAAAACATAAATGGCGATGGACAAAACAAGTAGTAAGGATGAAACGAATAAGCGTAGATAAACCAAAAAGTCAATTCGTCGAAAATCTTGATTGGAGAATGTTAAAATCTCACACCAAAGGTGGAGAGATAACATAAACAAAGTGGCTGGCAAAATATGGATAGAGGAGAATATCAACACTGCACTGCAGTTTTGGTGGCCAGTATAAACTTGTAATTATTGCTGCATCTTTGCTGCCAATATTGGTGTTGCATATACTATTAAAAGTTCTTGTATGTTGTACCTTATGGAAATCTTTTCCAATCTCTATAAAACATTAGAACGCATCACAATTAACATCGCGACATTTTCCGATACGAATTTTTAAGCTGAATTATGCCTCCCTTGACCCAAGGATTTCTTTGAAACTGGATTACGATACACCTAACCTATTTTTCAGTTTGTTATATAAACGACCGTGTATTTATTACTTGCAACAAGATGTGATGGTTGAACGCTTCTAATGTACAGAGGAGAAAAGCATAATGATCATATAGCAAAACTTGAATATAAGTCTGATAACAAGCTGTGAATACCCAAAATGGTAGGTAATCAATAGCGTTCACAGTGTTAGCTGAGCTACATGGGGTGGGTTAATATTAAAATTATCAAAATAAAATAATGGCGTCACCAATATGATTCTAAGTTTGAAGATTCTCCGGTGGTCTGGTGATCGCAAATTACAGTAGAGGGAAACACTTTATAAATATATTTGTCAGGCTTAGGCTCTTTGATAAGCTGTAGCCTGTTCTATAAAAGAGATATAAATATGGCGCCATTAACATGATATTTATTTCCAATAGATGTATGCATACATAAGGAAGCCTCCCGTGTCGAAATAAAATTTTGAATTTATAGCAATTAAAGGAAAGGTACGAAGTAACTGGAGTGAGTCTAATATCAAACCCACGACGTGTACGCCTAGCGTTTTAATTTGAAATATAAGCTTGATTCACAAATAACCAGAGTGCACGGTAACTGCAACAAAACATCTGAAAAGGTTAGTACAGGACAAGATATCACGCGCAGATACGATCAGATGAGCCAAATACTGTAATAACGAGATTGAACATTGCAAGTAATGTCACACCTGCGTGGCAAGAGACACTACCTAGCGATATGACTACTACAGGTATCCAAGTGTAATCAGTACACCAAACATGAATAACTTTATATTAGCATATCTATCCCTCAAATATATCAAAATAAAACTGTAAGATGTAATTAATCTTAGTAACGCTTTCAGAGTAATGTGACAAAATCAAGAAGCATCGTATTACTCAAGGAGGCAGAATGCAATAATCCAAACTAAACATAACGGCGGTTAAACTTCACGTTAACCGTGCCGATAAAACTATATATCTCCTTTAAATTTTACATAGATTAGGTAGCTCTTAGCGAAAATTACAGGTGAGGTGGAGCACTAGAGCTAACATCAGGAAATAAAGCAAAAGTAGATTCGCAAGTCATGAGGATAATGGCTTTATACTCTTCATACTTTTTTCAATAATATCTTTTTTTGTTATTAAAATATGGGTTGATGTTAACCAGCCATTCAAAGTTTTCCCTGTAGTATAAATACCATTTAATACTTGTACCAACAGCATACCAGCACTTCAGCATGATCATCTGATATATATTTCATTTGTTTTACAGATATGTCATCGGAGTCCATTGCTTTCCCCTTTTAGTTGTTGAAATTCCTCTTGTATTTGTTCTTTAGTAAATTTTGGGTCATATAGTTCTTCTATACCTATCTTCTATTGTTTACCACGTTCTTTGTTTTTAGTGCCTCTTATTCCTATTATTTGCTCTAGTCGTCTAGTGCATTGGCGGTAAAAATTATGGGATATCGCTTACTCGTCTATTCGCTACGTCCATTGTTTTCTACCTATAAATCTTTCCTTTATGAATACTTTAGTGTTATTTTAAATTTTAAAACTTAGGCTGGGATTCTATAAATAAAAATTTTAAAGAATTTGCATTTGATGTCATTTTGCATTAACATAAACTGATTTATATAAAGCGTATAGAGTAATTATGTAGTATGGTATTGATTTGGGTCTACAAACGCCACTGTATGTTTGTGAAAATACTATGACTGCAGCGTTATACCGGGTGACCATGAGACCAGGGCCATGCTTACATCTTTTTTATTTATAAATCGATTTTAATTTTTTTAAATAAAAAAATATTTGTTACCATAGAAGGCTGTGACTTGGGAAAATCTGTTCTAATTCACTCTAGAAACTAATAATAGTAGCTATTTTATCAACAAGGTCAATAAAAAAACCCTTAATAAAAGAATAAAATTTGTTAAAACAAGTTTTTAGGAAAAAGCCAGTTTTTTTAAATGGCACCTATCAAGGGCCATCGTGATTTTAGATAGAAAATGTAATTACCAATCTAACGATATGCATCATGTACTAGGTACTTTATCTTTATTTAAAATTGAAAATTAATTAATTTTTGAAATGTTTTTGTGTAATACCTAAGCAAATTTGGCAACACTGTTGTTTGTAATTTGAGTTGTAGATTCCGAAAAACATAAAACATATACGATGCTCCTATTAAAAAATCAAAGTTAGTGTTATTTTCGGTGAAACCGGAAATCGGCCAGTTTGATTATATTTGTATGTCAATCCGAAATTATGTCTAGTATCCTTGTATCAAATTTCATACAAATTCATTTATACGTAACAGAGATAGAGGCATGGCCCTGATCTCATCGTCGCCCGGTATACTCATGATGTTCTAGAAAATATTGTGGCTCCTTTGACAGAGTAGCTTAATTTTAGGTATGTTTCAGAGGATCTGGTAGCGGTCAGCAAAGGCCATATCCATTATTAAATATGAGATTAATGTAGCAGTGTATATTGTGGCTAACATAAAGACATCTTTGTAGATGCCCATCAGTAGTTTATTTGTTCAGTTGTTTTATACTGTTAGTCTTTTTCTTTCTACCTAATGAATAAATTTTAATATAAAGTCGTTTTATTTATTGTGCTTTTATTACTAAGGGATGATATAGTGATAATTCCTTTTTTTTTGTCGCCAGTGTTTTCCTAAATTGGTCCCAAATGCTGTAATTGATTTATCTGTACATCCTTTCTTTATTATAAAGGATCGTTGTCATGTTTTCTTTAGTATAGTTCTCTTTTTTTCATCATATATAGCCTTTTCGCTTTATTTACTTTATTCTGAGTTATTTGATGTATTCTTGTGTATCTAATTTGCCTTTTATTTCGACACTTCTTTCTATCTTTCACTAGCTCAATTAGTTCTTCAGTTATCAATTTCTTGATTTTTCTTTTTCTTTTGTCTGTTCTTAGCGGTTTATCTGTTGCGTTTTTTATACCATTTCATATTTCATTATATTGTATTATACTTGTATTATATTTTCCTTCCATGTTATCCATTGGAGTATGATTAAAATCTGCTTAATATATTTCGAGACAGGAAGTTATTTTTATTGCTTATATTATTGACATACTGCAATATTTTGGAAAATGTTCAGTGTGCTGTAATTTTCTGCAACCAGAAGTTGTTTAAAATAGAGATGCCTAATTTATATACATTTGCGCCTAACGTGAAATAACTTAGAAATTTAGCTAGTGAAATATTATTCTATTATAGGTACTAATCTGTATCTCTTGTTTTTAAACTAGTTGCTATTTGTTTTCTTACATTAGAATTAATAATACAGTTTTTGGATTTATTTTCCATACTGTCACAACGGAAAAAATTATAGTTGTTAAAGGGTTCACCAAGTTGTTTTGTTACATAAAAAATTATAAAAACTTCTCTCAATGCTTAACAACATTAGGGAGAGCTTAGTTATTATTGACATTTACATTATTAGCAGAACTCCATAAAGAACGTAAGGTATCACTGAAAATAAATTGTACAGAAATGTATTCGAATCTATTGTTATGATACGTGTACGATTTGATACTATTATTATTAGACTTTTATTTAAATAAATGACTCCATCATATCAAAGGGTTGGGTTCTCTACATCCTAGCGAATATGATTGAATGTATAATTATAGGCAATACATTTGCTATTAAGATAACTATCGTGGTTTTTATTATTTCTAAAAGTAGTCGCTTTAGCCAGTGCTTGTTTATCCAATGGGACCGCTACAAAATTATATAGTTCAACTGATGGGAACAACTTTACAAACATGGCACTCCAACCTCAATTTATCAAAACAATTTGGCTTAGTATTAATAATTACATAAGTGATTACGTAAGAGTGCGTTGATTAAGTGATTTAACAAACTTAAGTTAATAGTCGCCAAAACAAAACACTCACGATGCGCTTCTTTCGAAAATGTGCAAAACTCGATGCCACTTTAAACATTTCACCAAATTCTATTTTTAGAATAACTTTATAACCCTATTTGGCTTTCCTGATCCAAAATAGGACCCTAGGCGTTCCCACAGCAAATTCCACGACGGACATGGGCTCCTCTTTCTCTTCATTGGCATGCTGTAACAAGCCAGATACCTCTTCGAATGTCCCCTGCAGCTTGCACTACTCTAAAACTGCTTACAACTAAGACTTTGCCCCAGATCTAAGGCTCCGCACTGCTCGTCACGAATGTTCGTGCCTCCTTCCCGCTTCCAAGGCAATGCTAGTCTCCATAATACTAGCTACCACTCGACGTACTATTCAACACTTTTAAAAACTCCTGTAGGGGTGCAACGAACCAAAGCCACCGTTCTACAGCCTTCCCAAAAGACACTGCACTAATTATAAAACACTAAATTGGGAAAAATGGGTATTTATTTGCTTTTCAGTCGATTATTTGAGAGGAAGTCAATACACCACACCTCACAGATTGGCTTCGCTTCCCTTTTCTTTCTTTTTTTTCAATCATCTTACATTGTTATGTATTATTTCCAAGCCTGCTGTGATTAGATTTTATATTTCAATCAAGTCTAATACTATTTTTAATACCGTTTTTATAAATTATTAACTGAAAGTCAATGCTGTTCATACAGTTTGCAAAAATTATACTAGCACATTGTAGAATATTTTGTAAAATAATATTTGAAATGCTTGAATTTTTATCATAATTTAGAGACTATAAAAGTGTTCATTGCAATGTATAGTGAAGCAGATAAATACTTAAATCAAACACTAAAACAGGAAATCCGAATAAAGCAGAAGTAGGTCAGTGTTACTCTTAAGTATTTCAAATTGCGAACTGGGATATAATCAGGCCTAATAAGGTAACCCGAGAAAAAGTGCTAAGGGGCGCGAAATCAAAGTTTCCACCCAGGCTGTCCGTTCCCACCAAATTAAGGACCTTTTACATAAACATGCGTAAGTAAGGAAAGTTCCAAGGAATAAACCCAGTAAATTTTAATAAAGCACGTTAAACTTTTTTCCCGGTCCCTCTCGCTTAAAATTGCATCAGAGTTTATAATGAAACTTTTAGAACTGTTGTTTATACATTTTCTGACAATTACTGCCTTGGGATAACTCATTACGCGAACTTGGGGCCGCCGCCGAGCGCTTAAAGTCGCGATTGCGTCAAATTACCCCGAAATGGCTGGCGAACTTTTCAAACTCCCGAAATGCATTAAAATAAGCTCGTGTGCAGCCGCCAAATCCTGCACCTAATACCTTCAGGATGCTGCCTGGAACGGGCTGCTCTTTCGTAAATCAGCAGGACTTCGCGGTTTGCACCAGTGGCGTGCAGATGTACAATGAGCACGCAATAACCAACACACATTGTTCATATGTAACAGTTACATTTTACAGAGAGGAAAAGTTGCCGCCACAAGCCACCTGATTTTTAGTGGCTGATCATTCAAATTTACATTATTTGTAGCGCTGTGGATAAGTGCTGCTATTGTCAACAAAATTTGAGCAAAAAAGATGCGACAGTTGTGGAAGAGCTTACATCTAAATTATATGAAACCATAAATTGTGGTGTCTAATACGGACATTGCCTTCCTGTTATTTTTTTTTAGTTTTTGCATTGCCTTTTCTCACTACAAACCATGCAAGGCACTACTATAACGCAGTACTTCTAGCCCTCTACTCAAATCAAACCCACATATCCGAAATAAATGTAACAATACTAGCAAATTCAATTACAGGAATGTTTTTTAAAATATTACTTATTGAAACTAATGCTGTCAGCAGTGGTTCGTGTTAATAATTACTATACTTTCAACGTGTAGGTCTTCTGAGTTACTAATTACATTGGTCTGCAAAAAAAATTTTTTTCGAGCCCTGACACCATTCCTGCTTATTTTTGTGTAAAATGACTTTCTGAATCCGAATATAACCCCCGTTTTCCCCAATCACCCGCCGTTTTCGGGGGAAGCCTCCCCACCTATTTTTATAACTTTTTGATAATTTGGAAGGATGAAAAAGATTATTTTAGCTTTTACATTTCTTCTGAGGGGCTAAAGAGGTGAAAAGTTCTAAAACATGAACATTTGTAGCAAGAAGGTAGATTTTGGGAGGGATTTGCCCAATTAAATTCTAAAAAATCATTAAAAGTGATCGATTTTCTACATATTCCATATTTCAGCCCCCCTCATCCTCCACCAAATAATAAAAATATATATAGCAACAATATATAGCAACAATATTAAAAATATATGCCAACCGTTCGGAAGATTCACTGTACCACCCTGGCGCTCTCAATACCTCGCACGTGCGCACAGTAATTTTCCCTCAGTACATCTCTAGCGGTCGTAGAGTCAACTTGTCGGTGTTCTAGACGGGCATTCTGTGTTTCCAAGTTGTTTAAATTGTGTCAGACGGTGTGCTATATATTGTTGCTATATATTTTATTATTTGTAGATGTTTGAGGGAGGATGATGGGGACTGAAATCTGGAATATGTAGAAAATAAGTGAACAGCTTGCGAAAAACCGGAAAAATCGATCACTTTTAATAATTTTTTTACAATTTAAGAGGGCATATCCCCCCCAAAATCTACCTCCTTCTTAAAAATGTTCATATTTAGAACTTTCCACCTCTATAACCCCTCAGAAGAAATGTAAAGGCTAAAATAATCCTTTTCATCCCTCCAAACTATCGAAAAGTTTTAAAAATAGGTGGGGGGCTTCCCTAAAAAACGGCGGGTGATGGGGGAAAACGGGGGTCATATTCGGATTCAGGAGGTCATTTTACATAGGCATCAGCATGAATGGTACCAGGGCCGATTTTTATGCAGACCAGTGTTATTTGGCTTTCTTAAACAACATATTAACCCTTCATTGACACCACTTTATGTATTTTTCCAGGAAAAATTACTCCAAGAAACAAGCATAAGTTGCCGTATTCGCAGTGCTATTGATAGATGTTATCCAACACAATTGAATGAAAAATAATGGAAGTATGTAATATTATGCATGGTGACTAGTATCTATACTAGTACTAGTATGAACCATATCTGTTTTTCTAATATGAAATAAATTGCTCTCAACCAAACTCATCAGCCCCACCAATATTCTAAAATTGTTTCTAGGGTAGCTTCATTTTTAAAATTGCACAAAATTTTTATTTATTTGTCTAAATAATCTTACTAAGCCCTACAGTTTGGAAACATCAGAAACCTATCGCATGAATTGCGTTCTTTTCAGATTTATCTTGCTGAAACATGCAAAGTTATCTGTTTCGTGATACCTATTACATGAACTGATGCAAGAATCGGCTACAAATTGTATTTATTTCGACATAAATGAAAATTTATGGCATGCTAGCGACACTTAATTTAAATGCTAATTAATAAAATAGTTGTAAACTATATCGTGATATCAATTCTTAAAATAAATCTATTCAGTTGAACTTTAGTGTGTAACAGTCATACATGACGTCGTTTTTAATAATGCTGCAATTCACAATTGGCATTAACGCTTTAAATTTTTGAATCTTTACTTGGTTTCCGATGCTGTAAGATGCATTTCTGCGCTCTTTTTGTTACCTTTAATAAACGGTTTTGGTTCGAAAACGTTAGTATTTAGACGCAGATTTAGTGTATTCTGTGAATTGCTGCACCCATCTGATCGAATCAGGATTTCATGATATTTTGGAAGTACCCCTCTATTGGCCGCTCAAAATCTCAGATACGGGACCGTTATTGCTCTACCTTCACCTTTGACGTCTTGTTGGATTTATTTTGAGACTTTTTCCAGCCTGTGAGAAACGTATTCTATCCAACCTTCTTTTCGTACTATGGGTTGCAGCCATTATCATTGCGATTGCCGGGTCACGTTCGTTATCGAGGTTTCTTACTGCAGATTTTTGTAATATGGGGCAAACTTTTTCAACTAGGGATTTTTCTACTTTGTCGAATCGATTCCGGTCGCCCTTATTTATTCAAATCCTTTTGTGCTTGCATAACTCTCATACTATGAGTTTGTCGAACAATTTGTAATACGAGTAACTTGAATTATGTGTTTGTTTTCAATCTAAAAACCTGTTGTTATTTATATAATAATAATTAGTAGCAAAGTTGCATAATTCAATTCCAAGTTCTTTGCAAATAATAAATTTGGTGTCATTTGTTTATTACCCGTAATTTTCAATTTACTCAGGTTAACCACTTACATATGAAACTTTGTTACAGTCGAAACCGGTATTACGACATTAACACAGTTTGTCACAGCAACAATTTAACGTCGAAAACATTATTTTTACACTATAAAAAGACATAAATCGGGAAAATACTAGGATCCATTGCCCCACTACGTTACGACGTACTGTAACAAAGTTAGGTTAGGCTAGGAACTCTCGGCTGTTGTAACTTTATAAACTCCCCAGTTATGACTTAAACTTCGACAAATTAGCACTCGACGGAAAAAGTAGGAATTGCCACACAAACGACAAACACAATGCAGCACAAATAGAAACTGATTTTGGAGGCTTTCACGGCCATTGTCATTAAGTAAAAAACGACTTCCGGGATTGGACCGAGTCATTATTGTATTGTATACGTTCTTCGACCTCAATAATGACACGATCCAATCCAGGAAGTCGTTTCTTACTTAGCCAATAGAAACACACAGCTTAACAACTTCAATCACCACAGAAGTCTTAATTAGGCTGCCGGCTGCGGTTGCCAGGGGCCGCCATTTCACACACCCAAAATAATTTATTGGCTTTGCGGCTATTCTGTACGGAAGCTCAATAGTGACTTAATTCAGAAGCGCGCGTTAAAAAAGACAAGCGAAAGATCACTTGCTGGTTCGCTTGCACATGTAGGTATGCTCTACCAATTACAAAGTATTGCATGAGATTCTACAACGGCGTACGTGCGATCCATCACGAGGCGGCCAAACAAGCTGAGACATGTTCGTAAGACAGCGACAATGAGGCTCAGCCGAATTAATTCCAAACGCTACCTGTGTCGGCCTGCTTAGTGCAAAGTTTCATGCAGAAATGAAGCATTACAACAAACTGAATTGATTGAATGCGTAAATTTAAATCTCTGGAACTACGTACGATATCTGTCTCAAGGGAAAAATGTATTTTATTCATATATACCTATGTCTGCGACTAAGAATAAGCTTAATGTTTTCGGTAGTAGTCAAACTTGCAAAAACTGGCAAAAGGGACTTATTTAAGTTTAAATAAATTCAACAATGACACATATCTAAATATTACAAAACATACAAATTAGCTATATACCGGAAGGTCGTTAATTAGTAATGCCGTAGGTTGTATGCCGGGTCAAGGACCGTTTCACTGTTTAACGCTTATATTTTAATTCCTTTTGTTTGGCTTGCTCATAATAGTTCTAACAGTAAACTGCAATGTGCTCATTTTTTTTCTTTCTGACATTTATGGTTCTACATATATCATCCTTATTACGTCCTCGTTGGTATTTCTGCTACCCATTGGGTGTTCCATGGTAATTTTATAAGCTTCTGACTGCGTGGTTTCTCAGACTTCCCAGACAATGAAGAGCTACGGATTTTTCGAAGGATCGAGCTGCGTTGCAAGTCCTTAGAACCTCGAAGTCTCTAAAAGTCACTATAATAACCGTAATCTGTTGCTTGGCTGTTGTTACAACTTATTCAAGAGGTTCATATTAAAGCATTAGCTGATGTTGAAACTTCTTCTGTTAATTACCACATACTTAGTTTTCTTATAATGCAATTTTGCATGTTGAACTTTCACTTAAGAGATTGGTAATGGCGATTCTTTATGTTTATTTTACTTATGCTTGACAAGAGTGCATCGATATAAAAAATAATATACAATGTGCGTACTTATATAATAATATAAATTGCAGTTCAAATGCTTTAAGTACCCACCACTGAAAATAACTTTCTCCGCACTTTATATTTCGGATTTCATTCAAAAGCAATGCTTGTTAAATAGCTCTTCCACAGTTCAAATATTATTTATCGAAGTGGTCCTACCGGAAACCCTTCAATTATTCAAGCAACTGACATAAAGCTCGCAAAATTCAAGAATATGCCATGTTTTATAAATTAGTTCCCCATTGAGCAACCAACTGCTTTGCGCAGCCCTTTCGGTGTTAGCGTTTTTCCTAACAAAGTTTGCAGCCAAGAAAAGGAATCCGCAAAGGGCTTATGAATTCTTTAAATTCTTCAAGGTAAGCTCGCACAAAGGGACAATGCCATGCAAAACTTCTCATTTTGCCGGAAATTAAAACCTAACCTGTCACTTCTCAGTAGTTTATTGAAAACGTTTTTCATTAATTCCGCAGAGCCAATTAGCCACGCATCCAACTAGGAAAATATGTCGATATAAAAATAAGTCTTTGACATGGATATAGAAACGCTGCATTTCCACGTCTTCAACAAGGGCTCCGTCCTAATCTCATATCATTTGTGCCGGTTGCTCGAGCAATTTTAATTTTTTATACTGGGAAAGCTGCTTAGTTCCGGGAAAGCCTTTTAATGAATTTTCTACTTTGCAACTCCACGGTAAAAATCAAGCCCTGGAATTTCTGCTTTGCATTTTCCACAGAATGGTGGAAGGAAACACTCGATAATATTTTAATAATCACTGAAGGTGGTACAATTTGACAATGAGGACGCCACTGGGTGTAGGCGTATCGTAGTATTCTCTTCGCGTGTCTGCCTCCCTTGTGTTGTTCCGCGTAACTTGTGTTTTGATTTTAAACAAACTTCTTAAAGGCCCTTGCGTTGTGATACGGAAATTTATAACCCTCATTGTTGCCAGCTCGCATTACGCCCGAGAAAATTATTAGCGCACGCTTCTTTATACAACTTTCCTACTCGGAGTGCCTTTCTACTTTAACGTAGTTTGAAGAAATGATTATCTAGGGCTTAAGATATTAATTTTTAATAACGGAAGTCGATTGGTCAGTATCCTTAAAGGGTTCAAAAGCGACCGGTCAGAACAAAAACCTTGTCATATTGTAGTCGCAAAGCTGAGAAAATAATTGCCAAGGACTTAAGCCGCCAGTTTTTAATAATGCGAATCGATTCGGTGCTGGTCTTTCATCTCCCTCAATACTAAAGGATTACCGTAGGAAGGGTAAGATACAAAGAGCCCTTTTGAGACGGCAGGTTTTTACGCAGTTTGCTGAGGACTGACCAGGATTGATTTTCCAGCCCTCGACTGCTGCAAAGAAAATGCGATTAACTTGGAGCTGGGAATGCAATAATTAATAACCCCAATACAAGTTGGAAAATATTCAGCTCTCATAAAATATTCAACACTAAATTCTCAATTCGGCAAACAGTGTAAGGCCAGATCATAAGCTCTTACTAGGAATAATAATACTGAAGTACCATAAGAAAAGAAACAAAACCTAGATTCCTCGAAAAACTTTATTCGAAAGGACTCGAAAGAAATCTATCAGAGACTTGTACACAAAGTGATTAAAAGAAAATGTTTAGAAGGATGGAAAAAAGTATACGTCTGTTACAGTGTAAAACCATTTTAGGTCACCGCAACAAGCCGAGAGAGTCTGATAGCAGTGTGAGTGTGGAAGGGATGGACAAAGCGCCATCCGTTTCCAACTTCAGACAGTAAATAACATGTCAAATTAATAAAGAACTAAAATACCTCAAAAGATCCACTCAAGCTCAAGTTACAGAATTCGCGGAAAGTAGACACCATTTCACTCAATGCGCATTACCAGCTAAACTGGCCGCTGGGATCGAGCTGGCATACAATACAACGAAACATAACCTACACGCTATGACGCAATAGACACTTCATATTTCTTTAAATTATATCTAACAGTGGTACAACGGCACATAATGTCCATTAAATAAACTAAGGCAAAAACAATGCCTAAACCATTCGCTGAAGGCGGGCTCGACACTTGTATATCCTAAAAGAAAATACTGCAGTTTATCATGCGCTCCTATCTCAATTAGCCGAAAATGCGTTTGTGTGAGAAGGACTGCTGCATTCAGCGGATAATGCGAAAGAGCTCAAGTGCTACCTACAGACACATGAGAAAGGGGCATATAGACATGCAAATATGAAGTACTTTTCAAATTAAGGGTCCTACATGATTATATTGTAATGCTAGCACCTCAACGAAATTCAATTAATGCATAAACGCTATGCCTGAAATTTGTACGTGGCTAAACGTCGCAATCGGTACTTGCATGTCTAGGAGCCCCAAGCCCTGCGCTGCGCGTCCCTTGGCAGAATTGACGCAAATAGCAAAGCCTAGAGAGGTATATAACACGAATGTTTGACTTGTTCAAGGCAGTTCAATCCAACACCCAGTACAGTATCACTCTAACTAGAAGAGCTTCCAGGTCCAGGCCCTTTTGGGCTTAGCCGAAGCCGTCCGGAATCGTAAGATACATTTGAGTATATGGATCCAACCTTTCCTAGGACTCAGAACCCTTTTGAACCTGCTTCTCTACTCGCCGACAATCCGGTATCGACAAGCAATCCTAACAAACATTCTATCTGCTCGCCGATGTTCAGTGAACAAATTTTATCTTGAAACAGTCACAGTCGCATCTCTGGCCACCGGCTTTGGTATCAAGGTACGACTCTCAAATTCGCCCTTAAATCAACCTTGTATCGTATTTAGTTTCAGGACTGGGGACACTTTACCGCTAGAGACGACAACGAACTAGTACTAAGAAAGAATACAATGAACGTCGAAATTGTGACCCCCGAAGCGCTCTTAAGGTCAATTCTGGCCAAAAGTAAGGGCACAAGTTACCGGCAAGAGGGTTCTCTCCTAAAACTCAAGGACCTCTTTATGTAGAGATTACAGCGGTTGTCCACAAATCGGCAGCTTGTACTAACTTTAGAGAACGCCCGGCCACTTCTTTGCAAAATTTAAACATATCACGACCCTCACGGGGCTATAAAACGCAGAAACAGCATAGACTCGGTACGGAAAAACACCAACTATACATACGGCACTTTGGAACATACGTTGATATCGAAATGTAAACGTCGCCGATGTCGTCGTTTTTTAAACCTTTAGTTTTACGTGCTGCCGCAAATGCAGCGCGCCGTTCTAGACGAATTTCCACCGACATCCCATTGGTATACCGATCTATACCACACCTGATCGTGTTAGGTGGGTTGTAGTTCTCCCAGAGCCAGCTTCACCTCCTGCATGAATTTTTATTTACTATTCTATTATTCATTCACCTAATTGTGATAGTAAAATTTGCAACAAAAATTTCAAATATCAGCTTCAACAAAATCATTGATTCTACAGAAAATTTGTATCAGAAAGGCGTGGCTTTTTTCTGTCTTTATGAATGTCATAGCTAGCGTGTTATGTTATGTTTATATGACATCGCATAATTTTACAATTTCAAGCTTTGCAAAAACAGTTGTCAAAGTTAAAAAATCTCTATGTTAGACATTGTATGCTATGATCCTAACTTTAATAAAACCATATAAGTAATTACAGTACTGCTGATGTTTATAGCCTGGGTTGCAGATCACAATTCGGTGAATGATGTATAACTGTGTACAAACACTACTAAATTAATTTTTGTTTAAGACCGGGCTTGTAATATACATATCTACCAATAGAAACGTTATATCTAATTTGTTCTCTGTCAATAAACTTGAATTTTGAATCGGACCTTGGCATATAAACTACCTATAGCAAAATTAAATAAATGGTTCGTTTTGTTAATCCGACAATGTCGAAGCGCCAACTTGGCGGGAATAGAAACTGTGCACGCAAGATCTACTTGCTTAAGAGCCAATAAAGTTCTTTGTTGAATCCACTTTTAATAATATTCTAGTAACTTCCTGGAAGGGGGCATGTAGACAGACAAATTCAATGTCATTCACAAATTAAGTGCTGAGTAAGTTTTTAATGATCTTCTAGTAACTTCTCGATCCAATATTTTAATACAGTAAACGAAGACTGAATGCTATTACATCATTGTTTTATCGACCTCGGCAGAATACCGGCACTTAGCATTCGGGTGGTTGTAATTCAATTCACGTGGGCGTCTGCTCTGGTTCAAGTTGTTAGATGGTTTTGCTGATTCAGAAGAGTATTTTCTTTGAAATGAATGTTGGAGCAGTACTCGCCCACCTTTCCCGAGTTTGCTTCCATCCCCCACCCTACAGTTCTCATTCTTGGTTAAAGAGCCACGCAAGTCCCTATAAGAGCTCGCTTCCAGTTGAAGAAACTGAAATTACTTGAACCATACACAGCTTAGATGTAGTGTAAGTGCAATCATCTATTGCAGCCTTTACCGGGTAGTACAGTTAGAATAAGGGCTAAAATCGTATTCACACATATTCTTGAATTGAAATACATTCGGACACCTCCTGAACTGGTACTATGTTTACTAAATACTTAAGTAGGTACATTAAAAGATATCATCGGCAAAGGACTCCTAGGCAGGATCCAGGAAGGCCCATCTGAAAGTTGACAGTTCTAATTGGTGGACACCTCATAAAATTAATGCAAAAAATCAGGTTATTGCGTACAGTAAAAGTAACATAAGAAATAATTAGGATCTAAAGCGTGTTCCTGAAAAGTTACAAGAGGCGAGACACGCGAAATTGAAACAGCGATGCTATCTCGTTTTTAAAACGCCGGTTTAAAAACTCCATTTTTACACAGATTATGAACATAACTCATCCCCTTTAATTGGTTGCTTCGCTCTCCCCGGCCGCCCCGAGCCCTCGTTAAACCACATGCTAGACCGGGTTGTTTGCGAAATAATGAACTTCATAAATTTACCTTTCGCCCGAAAAAATGATTATCTGACTTCGCAGAAATCGCGGCATAAATTCACCCTTTGCTTGGATTTTTATTAATGGCGCGGACTTGGCTCGCGCAATTAACCCTGACGTGTGCTTCCTGTTCCAGGGCCTTACGTGCTGGCATGGAAAAGGGGCATCGCCGTGCTCTCGGCAGGAAACGTAAAGGTCTCCCCTGACCCTCGTATCACTTTGGTGAATGGGTACAGCCTGGAGATCAAGGAGGCCGGCCCGCAGGATGCCGGCGACTATGTCTGCCAGATTGGGACGCTGGAGCCGCGGGAAATCACGCACACGGTGGAAATTTTAGGTAAGGGATTAAGCATGACCTCGTTTTCGCCTCGCCCTCCTGTCCTTCTTAATCAATTTGCATTCAACCCCTTTCAATTAAAAACTGAGCATGGTCCGGCGGAAATGTACAGGAATATTACTGTCCGTCTGGGAAGACGGACAACATAATGGCTTGATTAGCCTCTGATTCAGTATTTTTGCATAAATAAATATTCCAAACGAATGAGCTAATATGTAAACATGTGTTAACTTTTTTTTAATAATATAGTGTTTAATTTGAAAAAACTAGTGAACCGTACCGAATATTATTTACTAGAAAAATATAAATGTTTTGTGGGCGATGTTGCACACCCGCATAGCTTTACTAACGGCGAAGTTCATCCAGAAAGTCTCTGCTTTTAACTGACCGTATACATAGGTGCAAATTTTATGAACAACTTTAAATCTCGTTAAAATAGGGCTACTAAATTTAGCTTGAACGACTCTCATGTAGTTCAAGCACCTGAAAATTGTTGAAAGGACCATTACTCATGTTCACATAACTTGAAGCTTCTTTTGATCAACCATAAATACATTATAAGATCTTCAATCAGGATGAATTGTTGGTTACTATCGCTGAAATACTGCTAATAGCGTTTGTACCATTTTTAGTTTCCCCAAAACCTATTTGATCCATTTAGTGTAAATTGTAATCCAGTTTAGATGATAACATCTCGCTTATCCAACCTTTAATTTTGTTTAAACTATTTCAAGTCAAAATTGAATAATATAGAATTTTAGTGTGGCGTTGATGGTCCCCCATCGGGTGCCTTTTCAGGTGGCGGATAGGGTAATGTTCTCCAGGTATGGGTGTTATCGGAAAGTAAAATACTCCATTCTACATATTAGGGGCGGCAACTACAGACATATTCCAACCCGTTTAACCAATGCGAAAATTTATGCCTATCCCCCCTAAAACAAAACATAATAATTTAAAAAGGAAGTGGCACATAATACCAGACAGATTGGACAAGATATTCCACATCTCACACCAAGACAAAGGAGGAACTGCCAATAATGTTACTGTTATTGGAGTAGCAATAATTATGATCCACTTGAGTGCCAAAATGTCTTGCAGAAATGATTTTTTCCAAAAACCCAAACCAAGGCGTTGGACGTGGAGAAGCGCCGACTCTCAAGCAAAGAATTGGATCGAATACATAATCAATAAAAAACGTATATTGAAGGATTCTGAATCAATTTAATACGGGAAACAGTCATAAAGTGATACAGTGTCTTCCTATTGCTTTTCATCATATATCAATTGTGTTTCACTATTTGTCAAATGTGGTTCCCATTTGTCAATATTGACAAGTGTTGACAAGAGGAAAAAGCATTTGAGATAAAGTGAAATACAACTGACACATGGTGAAAGGCAAGAGGTAACACTGTAAGGACAACTATAGAAATACATCTCAACACCGAGCAAAACAAGCTAATAAGACATAAAAGTGTCCAGCCGCAGAGAAGCTAAACCAGAATACAAATAAATATCAAGAAGAGCTGTAGAACAATACGTATGGGAAATAATTACGAATTATTAACTAAAAAACAAGATTACATGGTAATAGTGACCATAAAGATTTGCTCAATAACAAAACACAAAATAGAAAAAAATACAATAAACTTAAGAGATCATCAAATATCCAAGGGAAATTAACAGAAAACTATCAGCTTATTCATATCTAAACAAAGCGATCAAAATCAATATAAGAAAGGACATGCAAATATCAAAATAGTGCAAATTAAACAAATAATCGATAATAATAAAAATGTCAAGATTTCAAAATCCATTGATATCAAGGGAGGAGTGGAATGGACCAACTCAAAAATCTAATTATTTAATTTTTCTTTAATCACTACTCCGCCACGAACCCTATAAACGTAGTAAATGTCTCCTCAGAGGAACTTCCCGACACCACAAAAGAGTAGATAAAATATGCTCTTTCCTATATGGGAAATTTCCATACGTCCGGCGAAGATGAAATCACTATCGGAATGCTAAAAAGTGGTGGAGCGGTCGAGTCCATGGAAGTCCTTTTGAGTTCATGCCCATCAGAAAGCAAAATTCTCAATCTCTAAAATAATGCCAAAGTACTGTCACAATGCAGAAAGAATTGGAAAGTTAAAATACATAAAGAAAGGCCTATACATCTACTATCGGTCCTCATCTATATATAAGCTGTTAAGAAAACCTGTGACGTCTCCACCAGTGCACAATCGGAGTTCAGATCTTCAGTGTGCAGGGACTTGGTTATAAGGACAAAGGCCTGGCGTACGGAAGTACGATAACCAATAACCACGACGCACCCCTACGCAGATACCCACAGGAAATGGCCCAAGTAGTGAAAGGTTCAGGAAGGTATAAAACGAAGATCCCTAGCCGGTTCTGAATCTTTTCTCTAGACCCCCGATCTTTGATGCCACAGGAATGAAAAACCACCTCCTCACAAATCTCGCTAGCAAAGGTCTACACCCTCTCCTGCCACCAGTCTGCCTAGAAATCGGTTATTACGCCATAAAGGAAGAACATTCCAAGCCAAACCACTGCCGTAGTTCGTTAGAGACGTAGCTTATATGGACAGAACCTTCTCTTGACCACCGCTTAGATGCTGCGAAGTGACCAGATAAAATTATAGCACCGTCGCCATATGAAATTATAGCACCAGCCGGCAGCAAGTTTATATCCAGCGCTCGCTCGGTCTATACTGAAGGTAAAATTTGGCCCAATACGCAGCCCGCCTACCAATACAAATTGGCCTCAGGCACTCTGTAGTACTGCACTACAGGCTACCTGAGACAAAACTCCTAGGGGTTCTTCGGCCCTAAATAGCTGCACGTGATTACACCGATGTAGATAAATGGGTAGGAAGGCACTCCGAGCTGAGCCAGACCTATTTGTGCTGACATACCATACGGGCTAGAGATCCCTTAAGGTGCTTGGGCGGTGTCTTATAACGCGAATATGTTTTCATTTCACTTACTTGGTAGATAAATTTTAGATTAAAGTTTATTTACAAAAATTACATTTAATGCACTAGGAACAAAATCCTTTTCTAAAGTGTTCTAAATCTAATCAATCGATGCTATCAACGGGCTCTTGGCTACTAAGTACCCAAATACACTTACGTACGAAAAAGCATGTAGAAAAATACAGAAATTACATCGTATTACAAACTCATCGCCAAGAGATTAACAAGCGAGTTTGATAGTTATTAACCTTCAGAATAGGAATACGTTTTTAAAGACTGCAGCACCATAGAACACATACAAGCAGTGCTAGTATAAATGAGTACGAAGTGCAATATTCTACTGCATCTTGCTTTTATCGACTAATGTAAACCCTTCGAGTAGACTTACTATATAAACACCTCTTAAAATATATCTGTGATCATGCAACGCTCCAAGTTAACGCCACAGAAGGACAGACAACAAATAATATACGAATAAAAAGGGAGTAGAACTGGGAAACACCAACTCGCCGAAGTTATCTACTCTTGCATTAGAAGACATCTGTGGGACATTGCAATGGCAAAAAAGGCATTACATAAAATCAATGGTCGATACTCAAACCATCTCCGCTTTGCGGATGGCATTGCGCTCATTAGTAATATCATAGCAAAAATACAGGACATGTTAGTGGAATTCCAAAATTGTATTAAAAATGTTCTTGGAAAAACAAAAATCTTATAAACCGAAGAGGTAAGTGTCCAAGTAGGTAGAAATAATATCAAAAATGTGACAGAAAGTGTCTACCTGGAACACATGTTAAAGTTGGGCAAGGAGAATCAGACGACCGAAGAAGAAATAAGGGCGCGTATTACCTATACAGTTACAGAAACGTTGCGAGCAATACTGACAAATTAGATCAACCCAAAAAATAAACATCTTTAATGTTTGGTTACTTCCACCTTCGGTATGAACACAAGCTCTTTGTCAAATATGTCAATAAACTCAGAGTAACGCGGAGAGCTAGTGAGAAAATTATTGTGGGTACTTAGGAATCGCATAGAGAATGAAAAGGTAAAGATGGAGGAAGGGATAAGAGTTATATCAAACCCAAAATGAAGGTTGGTGAAACATGTTGCTAGGTAGAATAATGACATATGGAGTAATCAGATGGTATTATGGATGCCAAAACTGAACAGACGTAACGTTGGAAGACCAAAATTGTGTTGAGAAGATAATGTAAAAGAAAGAGCGCGGGGGGGGGGGCTATGCCAGAAGAAATAGGCAAAATGATGTGAGGCGTTTGTCCAGGATTAACAGCTAGTAAACGAATAAATTTACCTTACGCCACTTTTGTTTCGCTATAATGTCTCTGAATTGTGTTTAAACAGATTTTATCTTACCGAAGTCACTTTAATGTTCAATTTGGGTAGACTGCATAAAATAGAAGAACAGTTCACACTAAATACGTATAAGAAGTGTTAATTGCATTAAAATTAGTTTTGATCTTATCAACACAGTTATTAATCTCGTTTAACACTTTCGTCACATTCCAACTAAAGCACTATCCTTGTAGTTAAGTTCATGCATGAAAATGTGTTTGTTTACTCATTGGTTTGGAAACTCTGCATAAGGTTTAATTTTTACCACTTGAAAATGTATCGTCTTCGAACATCTGTGTATTACCTTACCGGTTTCATAAGTAAACCCTCTAACGAATTGTATATGTACTGTTGCTCCCTATAGTTAACTATTAAGGATTTATTAAATATTTACGCCATTTCAGCTGTTTCAAGTTTTACCACCTCCTTACTCGAATAAAATTGGATTTGGATAAGTAATTGCTTAATTACTATTTGAGAAACTTTTGGAATAACATTTGGAAGCAGTATCATTTGCAAGCTTAGGAAGGGGGGAGGGGAGGGTCACCATAACTTCTTAAAGTCGACATATGCATCAGTTCTAGTTAAATATTCGATACAAAACAATATTCCTTGTGATAGTTTCGAATTGTCGGCTACCATGTGTTCCCGATCTCGGAAGCTGAGGTTAGTGCTTTGTGCATATTTTTAGACACCCGAGCATTTCTTAGAAATTGAGTAGAGAAGAATGTGTGCATTCCGACCACTTATCGCAGTGCGAGTTTGTGGACGTCCATAATAATAACGGCCAATTCTTTGGTACTTCGGCTTGCGTCAACAACCAGGATTTAGAATACCCAATTTTGACAACCTTCCATACTTTTGAATCTATGGGGGTTTATTCTTTCATTTATCGTTGGATAATTGATCTCTAAGTTATTTCGTCGCCACCCCCATCTATCAACTCCGTCTAACACACGTGTGTTCGTCTTGATCTGGACTACTTTCCTTCTGACTCCTACTTCCACTAGCGATTTTTTCTGCGTGTTGGCGATAGAAACAATCCGTCCCTCGCCTACAAACCCGGCGCTGCAGTTTTAAACTAAGGTATTACATCTCCCATTCTGCATTCGTGATTTCGTGGCCACCCTCGTATATACAGTGTTCGCCAAAAAGTCGGCATAATATGGGAAAAAAATTATTTTTGTTTTTTCAAAAAAAAAATTTACGTCAATAATTTGTGCTTGTCTATAGGAACAACCCGTCTGTCGCCTACAAACCCTACGCTGCAGTTTTAAGCTCTAAACATCCACCGTATGAATATTGAAAATTGTAAAGTAATTAAGAAGCTAGTTATCTTCAACGTACGACAGTTTTATGTTCCTTCTTGCCATGTTTATTTAAGGCGCCTTTTTTGCATTTTGCTGTTTATCTAAAGACGCCAAAGTGGATTGTTGGGGATAGGGGATAGGGATACATGACGTCACAGCCTTAAGTAATTTTTACAGTTTATGTTTTGATAATGTAAATGCGTTCTGACTGATATAAAAGTTCTTCGTTTAGACGCGTTTTACTTACATAACTTACATAAACATTTACGCATACAGGTAAGTCGGTCTTTGCTTCTGATCAACTTTCCCGTAGCCGAAGGTAACGCATGCTGAAACATCTCCAAACGAATCAAACAGGTGGCGCCTAACAAGTTGTCCCGAACTTGTCATGTATTTTTATGATAGTAAAACGTATTTAGACGTGTGGACAAGTAGCAAATCTACTACAGTTCCCTCCGTCCTTCATTGAGCTATCAATGCACGTTTTCTCTTGTTACTGAGCCTTAATTCTGTTTTAGATCGCGTTTAGAGTCGCTAAAAGCTGTTGTTTTCAAGAAAATGGAAAGTAGTGATTGAAATTCACTTTTGTAATAAGGCGGTTCATATATTTGAAGCACTCCGGTGCTTTACCTCATTTTATACTAGAGGCCAGGGAATTTTTTAAACCATATTTTGGTGTTAGCTGTTCCTCCTGCTTTCTTTGTAAAAATGTTTTAGTTTTTCAAATGTTCAAATAAAATTCACCAATACTTTATAATGAAAACACTCCTTACTTTTGCAGCACTTTTTAACTTCGAAAGCATTGTAATTCGTCAAATTTAGCATAGAAAATCACAATACTATGCCAAATTCGATCAATTTTAGATTATATATTACTTTAGTTTCATATTTTTCTATTGCCCATGTTCAAGTCAACGTTTCTGCTCATTCTGACCTAGGAAATATGCTTCTGCATCTGCGCCGTTTGTTTTTGGAGCAACCTGTATAACTTCTCATTCGATCAGAACAATGGTTTTATTAAAAAATAATCCTTACAGCTGTACTCTTTACAAGTACTCTCAACCACAAATTATGTATATTTGAATCCTCCTTACTCCTGATATCTTTTTAGAATCGCAAATTATTGAAAAAGTATTCGTCACTATTTTAATCTTGTATAAAAATACTATAGACATGTATTCTTGTAACTGTACTTTTTAAAAATCTGCAGCTACTTGCGGTTTAATTTCAGCTAAGGCAGAAATAATTTCTATAGCTTCTATACTAAATTAGAATGCGGATTTGCGACGGTAGCGCGGAACAATAAACGTGCTTTGATTCTGTGTCTTACCCACAGACGAGGCGTCGTTTACAAGGAATCTAATGAACATTAGAACTTTCACGTTTGATCTGACGGAAATTCGCATTAGATTAAGAATGTGTGCTGTCAGCAGCAATTTCCCGATAAATACAGGCTCGAGAATGATTAAATTTCATCGGGCAGACTTAATATTCTATAGATACATCTCATGAACAAACACGCCACTTTGGCATTTACTGGCAACATAACAGTTTCCATAGAAAGTGTTATTAGGTTTGCGCTTAATGCTAAAAAGCCTTGCTGGGGCAAGGAGATTTAGAATTGATTTGAATGCAATTACTAGGATTTTAAAACAAATTTTTTAAATTTTATATCAGTTGCGAAGGTTGGACAAAACATATTAAGCGTTTTCATCATAAAAGTAAACGATTTATAAAATTATTATATCATCTACATAAACATGGCAATCTTTGGAATTACTCGGACTGACATAATGGTGGATGGACATTGATTGGGTCTAAAAAGTTGTAATTAAAAGAGTTTTTTATTTTGACATATTCATTAACTAAGCGAGACAATGCTTTGTACTGACGCCAACCGTGCAAGTTTTATGATCGAGTATTGTGCTGCGGATAAATGAAAGAGTCGACAAGTAATTGGTTATTACAACAAAACTGCATTCGAAACAATAGCCAGACGCCACTCATTCAAGTCAGACAAGTTAATACAGTCGTTAAATCCATTTAGCTGCACTCAGTAAGAACCAGAATGGGAAAGTGATAAAATTTACTCTTGTAATATTGGTTCTACAAAGTGTGTTTAAGTTTGAGAATAGATATGCTTTATCCTTCCATTTATATTTTTTGCAGAGTGTAGGTTTAAATTGTCTAAATGACCCTCCCATCCGTTACTTCGCTTTAAAATAGGACGAATGCTTCAACAGTTGGTAATTAGCTCAGCAATGTAATGATCCCCAGTGCTTCAATTTACAAATTCGTACAATACAAACGTCTAGGGAGAATCCAAGTGATGCACACGAGAAATGCCTTTAAAAATGCAATAAACTACGGAACATCAACAGAAAACTTAAAATATCGCTGAATACAGTTACAATTGTGAATTTAAGACCTATAAAATTGCGGATTATTGTAAAAGCTCAAACAGATGCTGGTGGCCTACAACAGCGAATCCTTTATTGTTATTGCCTGTTGGGTAGAATTTGTCAGCGGCAAGCACGAACAATGAAGTTGAAGCTACAACTTCCACGCTCTGCAGTGCTAAACAAGTTATTTGTACTTTATAGTTTTAGTGAATATAGAAGACGAATGTTGGTACTAGTTTTGATATTAAAAATAAACTCAGCTGCATTGAATGATTATTTACTACTTTTTGTTACTTCTTTTATTCTCGTCTTCAGTTCCATTTCTTTTTCTAATCGTTCTGCTTCTCATCATTGTATTTCTTACTCGGTACTTTAGCTTTTTCAGTCAATATTTTTATGAATTTTATTTCTCCTAATGTTTATCTTTGGTTTGTTTCTATATCATTCAGATTTCTTCGTTTTATTTTTCTTCCTAAATGGGCCAGGGACCTGTTTTAACCACAAAGTAGTTCTATGAGCCTTCTTTGCTCGTAAGCAAGGAAAGTGGCTAGCCTTGCCCGTCGAAATTGAAAAAGAGTACCTTGTT
Organism: Agriotes lineatus; assembly: GCA_940337035.1. Classification (NCBI taxonomy): domain Eukaryota; kingdom Metazoa; phylum Arthropoda; class Insecta; order Coleoptera; family Elateridae; genus Agriotes; species Agriotes lineatus. Next base: position 38,558,536 of record OW679201.1, read on the forward strand.
AGGGGTTAACGGCTACCACAGGTTCTAGTTGTAGCCGAGAGGCGTACAATTTTTAAACTCCACCAGGGATTCCACCCCGGGTCAGCCACCTGAGGGGTGAGCATTTGCTCGCTGGGCCATCCGTTCATCTTCATTCAAACTTCAGATTTATAATGTGGTACACCCTTTCCCTTCTTATTTATCTTAAGGCTTTGTCTTGTTCTCTCTGTTTTTTACAAGCCTCTTGTGATGCATAAGTTCAACTTTAGTACCATATTTGGGTGGTCGACCAGGAAGTCATCTATTACTACTTTGAGCATTGTTTACTTTTTACTATGGACAGGATACTAACCTAATCCTCAAACCCTCCTCGTTTATCGAGGCTTGGGACCGGCAACATTAATCAATGCGCTACTCCATCCGCCCGGTGACTACAGCAGGCGGAGTTCCAGTGAAAGAAATATTCTTATTGTCAAATAAACAGAAGCGCAAGTTACTAAGGCACTGAAATTATACATGGCTGTCTAAGGAAAAGCATATAGCGAAACAGGTACATTATTGACAGTAAAACAAATTTATACAAAACTGTAGTGCGACCTGTATCAACCTACACAATAGATCGAAGAGAGTTGGGCTCATACTTTAGTTGATTATGGGAAGGCTTTTCAATCAGAATGGATAGAATAGAAGCACCAACATCATCAAAAACATATACGAGAAAGTAGGGACGAAAGTAAAATTTTACGAAAACAACACTACAAACATAATAAATATGTCCAAATAGTGGAACAGTGAGATGCAATGTCTCCTACACCATCTACACCGGCAATGAAAAAGAACCAAAGAGCTGGAATGGGACAATATGGGTATGAATATAGACAGGAAAAGACTAAATAATTTAAGGTGCGTAGAACGACATAATATCACTCGCTAACGATTTGCAAGAATTACAGAAAAAATGAAGGATTTAGAAGAAAATCGAGCGAAATTTTATTGAAAGTGACCGTTGCATTGTAAAAATCTAAAGAAAATAAATAGAACGAGATAAAACTAAATAAAAATAGACAGGGTAAACGTATATTCACAACTAGATGTTATAAAAGGTAGAAAGAAGGAAAAATCGTAATGTTGGTTCCAATATTCTGGAGATGCTATTATATAATTTTGATAATAGGTATTTTCATCTCAATCATTAGGTGTCTTTTGCATTTATTATTTTAGCTGACATATCTCATGTATCTATTTTCTTGTCCCTTGTTCTCTTTATCTAACAACCACCCTTATCGGCTATTTTTCTATCTTAATCTATCATATAACCGTTTCTATGTTTTTCCATTTTCGCGTATAGTTACTCCAGTTTACCATTTTCAACCCTCGCTGTCCACTTTTCTAGATTTTATTTATTTTCTTTGATTGCTCCTTTCCTCAACTTTAACACATTTGATTCTACTCTGTTTGTTTTCTTAATTCGTCGTTCTTTCTTTTTTGGCACTTTTTGGGTGTATACTTTACCTATCTATAATCTGAGCTTTACTAGCAGCGTCTGTTTAGAGTCCCACACCTATTATTACGATTGGATTCAGCTTTTCTTTTATTGGTTCATCACCATATTAAAAGAATTTATGTCCTCAACTCGTCATCAGATTCTTATAGTAAACGAAGCTTTATGGAATACCGCTACCGCATCCACTTAGCAGTCGAGAGCTTTTAGGTGCGATTCTTCAGGCCGCTCTTAGGGGATTTTCCTGAGTCAACGGAATACCTTCTCAGAGGAAAATGGTGGAGCAGTACTTGTCTGACGCTAAATTGGCATTTATGATACTAACTCCAGGGCGAAAATTCCGACTGCTTTAATCGGTCAATTCAAAAAGGCAACTTTATGGTACACAAGTAAAATTCACTCTAACTACAGTACAACAGTTCCTGTAACAGGATGTTTGCCAGCTGTACTCGTCGGGAGGGAGGGTTCGATTAGGTAAAACGTGAATTAGGGCGAAATTCTGTTGAATTAGATATTAATTGCGAAAAAAGAACAAGAGTAGGGGGTGGTTTGGTTTGGCGACAGCTGTGTGCGACCTCCAAGCCCGACCATCCACCAACCTACCTTGTTATGTTTTTCATGTTAGTCGCCAGCACTCCTTACACAAACAGAAGATAAAAAACTTACAATAGAACGTCGCATGCAAACGCTGCAAAAGAAAAGCAAATTATTTAGTTAATCCAAGTATATTGCATTTGTATATATTTACGTATAATGAACATAAACTAAGCAAGACCAGAGGTTATAACGTATATCTAATATATATGCGGGGTCTATATGCTGCTACAAGATAACAGTTAATGACACCCAAATGTAAGTTACTCGAACAGAACTAAAATTAGGAAGCTACATAATCATATAATGTCCTTTCGAAAAGCGTTACTGTGTTTATTTGGACGCAACACAGTAAACTATTAGCGAACTACGTCACAGAACCTTAATTAGGGTCCTGGTGGCGCCATTACTGAATCATGGAAGAACGAGTCGATCCGTCGTGGTTATTGTAGGGAACTGATCAAGGCGACGTAATTTTTAAACTTTAACTTCAACAAGGTTGCGGTGATTTTCCCTGCAGGATTGTTGGTTAGAGACTTTCAAAGATGTACAATGAGAGAGATGGGCACTACGACGACGATTTGAGCACTATCGTCATCTAACGAAGCATAATTGAACGTTCTGTTTATAATCCGCTCAAGACGCTTTTTTATAAAACAAACCAACGACTGCCAATAGAAGACTCACGACCCCAATTACCGCTTACCCCAAAACGAGGTTACCACCTTTATTCCACAATCAAGAGTACTCTGCCTAACCAACGACAACTGGTGTTCATCTTACTGTCTATGGAATAACTCCACAAACTAACCAAAACTAACATGAAAATAACTGAATCTGGGGTTTCGACACAAAGAATAAACATTTCAACGGGTCACTGACAGCTCAAAGCTGCCGAGGTCCGTACCCAGTAATATGTTTAAACCCTTTGAATGCGTTATCGTAACTCAACTTAGGAACCTGGTAAAATAAAAGATGATACAAGTCGATCGTCGATAGCCATCTCCTTTCCACACACAGAAGCTCCAATTGCAGTAGCAAAGATAGCACAAGATTTTGCTGAAAGCGTCACGTAAACCAAGAGCAGCGGCCGTCAATTTGGCGCCGGAGAACTGATATCATACGATAAACAATTAATTACCAAACGTGATATAGAGCGACCTCTATTGTTCAGCGGGCAGTTCAACTAAGTGCGACCTGCGCGCGCCACACAATATAAAATAGTGCTTGCGATTGCAGAACTCTGCAATATTACCATAGAGAAGCGGAAAATGTCTCTAGTTATCTCGTAAATACCCTGAAGTTTGCAAAATGTGCGAAAATGTAAAATGACTCTAATATACTTCTTCAGTTTTCCTCACCTTTTTCCATTTTACACCCCTTTTTTCTCCCATATATCCTGTAATTACCATTTTTGGCTGAAATAGGTCTCTTCCCTAGATTGAAGGAAAGAAAACACCTTAATACAGTTGAAGATATAACAAATACATCTACGTTTTCAGTTTTATTTTAGTAGGCAGCCTCTAACAGTAGAGATTTCATGATATAGTTGCAATTAGGGAAACGAAACCAATAGACAACAGGAACTCGGGAACATCTAATTGTATTAACTACTTTTTATCTTCTTCTTTGTCTGATGTTCTGCAATTATAGATTTTATAGATCACATCTTTACTCGGTTTGTTTAATGTGCAGTTTTCTTTTCCCCGTACGGTAGTTATTTGAATTATCGCCAACTATTTATTTCACGGACAACTCTATTGAAAGTTACTTTGTACCGATTTTTTTATCTCAGAAACCTAAATTTTTATATAACCCTTATTTTAGAAACCTGTAATAAGCGGCCTTCAAACTGATCAAACCAGAAGAAAATGTGCATTTTTTTTTAAATGCCGTCTGTGTCTGCTTATATTTTTAATTATGCCGATAATTATATTCTAATCTAAAACTTCAACAGATATATTTCACAAACGAATGCTATGGGTAAAATTTGCTATTTAATTTGTTTTCAAAGTAGTAAGACAAGGTACGCTTCAAGGTAAGCGGTACTAATATACTTTCTTGTTCTGAAAAAATTTAATTTTCTCATATTTCGTACACAGCACGAACAAATCCAACTTTGCAGAGCAAGTGCAGATGTTTTCAGGCGCATTAACTCCCATCAAAAGAACTGCAAGTTTTACACTGTTTTAGTTTTATAATTAAAGTTTCTCGGTGGAGAATCGTATTCATGGAACGACACGAGTAGGAAGAAACTAAATTATAAACGAAATAATTTGCCGCGTTTAGGGAACTGTTCGCCCATTCAACCCACCATCACAACGTAGGTTCTTGGCTGTTTTGCTTATATTACGCCGGTTTTGTTATTGAAATGCCGCGATCGATATCGTCTTATTTATGTATGTTAAATAGCGCGCTGCAGATCTATCGCCTCGAACAATTTGCTCTTCGGAATGAGAAATTTGTGTCTGGCAAGCAACAGTTGCTTTCGCCAAACGACCGTTTTGCTCGGGCTCTAAATTATTAAGGAAAATAATTTTAGCGCAGGATTGGATAAAGTTGTCTGGGATTAGATTGTGAGTGTTTAAGTGGATATATCATCAACAAAACACAAGAAAATGTGTTAGCGCTCTTGCTTGTTAGATATTTCTTAAATACTTTCAAATAGTGCAGCGCTTTGAGAGTATATTTGAGGACGTGCCAGCTAGATTCAGTGGAGATGGTGTGCAGTTCTTTAAATGTCGTAATTACCAAATATAATAAGCGCCCACAACTTCTTCAATTACAGCTAATATACTCAGATAGCTCAAGATTTATAAACTCAGTATAATCGCAGCAGGCAACAACACTATATCCGAAATACAGAAGGTAGCAGTAACGAAATTAGACACTGAATGGTATAAACGCAGACATGTGCATTTGATTTAAACAACGCTGCATATTGCAACCAGTACAGAAATTCTATAATCTTGATTAGGCGATTCTTACTCGCACTCCAAATTAACGCTACCATATCAGTGATGGGCACAATTCAATGCACATTCTAATATTTAACCAATAAAATATACAATACATCTTAAGTACAGCTACATGTCCTTTTACCGTGCGTGCGGTACAAATATGATTAACACAAATCATTAGACTGCCTTACTTATCTGAGATCCTCACGCTTCTGCAGGAGGTGAAACAAATAGCCCCAAAACGAGCACAAAGCTGTTACTGCAGGAAGACTCCATTAGCAAAACCCTCAGATGATGAGGCACAAACTCGAAGTAGGCTTTCTTGGTGCAGAGGTACCCTCTGAAGTCGAAAAGATCGTTGAAGTTTTAAACCGGCGTCTGTAGGAAAATTACCAAGCAAGCAGAATCGTTCATAGTTTGCACCCCGCAGGTTACGCTAAAAATACCGGACGAAATTGAAGTAATTTCACTCATTCTGTATATACAGGCAATTATTGGCCAAAACGGCGAGAACCGTCTCAAAGACGCATGCGTATTTGTCCCAATAAATATCCAAGGCCTAAAACCCGCATCATAACGAAGCTTCCACGAACAATATTTCAAGATAAGTGAAGCTATTAGCTAAAACTTGGAGCACAATCACGGAATTCTGCCGAAAATAGCGCCATTTTTTTACAAGAGAAAAACAAAAGAACCCAAAACGAATTGTTTGAAATAGCTGCTAACGGCTGCCGGTAAAGCAGATGGCAACCCAATCGCTAAAGCTGCTTTCGCACGACGACCGTGTTCCAATATAGGATCTTTTACATGGCCAACAACTATACTCAAAATAAATTCTGATGTTAATTACGCTTTTGAGACGTAACAAATAATCCTCTTACTCTGCCTTACTTCAAACAATTCATTTTTAATTAAACGGTTGTTCAGTAGTCAAAGCATGTGGGATTTCAGGGATACAAGTACATCTACCTACGATTAACAGTGGCATTTTAAACTCGTCCTTATATAGGAATGTAGCAGGTGATGAGTATGCTCAGATACTACTCTTATACTTGCCAAAACAAACGATTCCAGTGAGGTATATAAACTTCTACCAAATTAAACAAATGGGATGGAAATCGCCGTAAAATTAAGCTTGAAACAAAACGCTTGCAATTTTATACTTCCAGGGTATTACCTAGCCTGCTTTGCGTTTTAGTTTATTTCGATGCATTTCAATCTCAGACAAGCCTGAAGGAGCAGCTGAGCGATGAAAGTTACCAAATAATTCAAGAAAAATGTGAAGCAAACCCCGGGAGACCACTCGCACTCTAGCAACAAAGTCGATAATACATAGAAACACATTAAACGTTGCTGCACTGCTGAAAAATACACGATACAACTGTAGATTCCAAAAACCCTAAGAGGAAACTGAATCGAAAAACAATAACTTTAAACGGTGGATAACTTCACATTAAAATGAGATAAATTAAAAAAAATGGGAGTTTTAAGGATGCTGTTGCTGCCTCTACCGTTATTACAAAGCGTTGTTTTCTAACCAAACGTTTTTACTTGCCTTGTTTCTAACGATAGAATCGGTACAAATTTTGCTATATCGACTAAACTAATTAGTGCTAGTAAGATATATTCGCCTGTAGGCTAATTTTAACTCATCTGCTATGCTCTTTTGCCTGTTTCCCGTCTTCTTTTCCTAATTGCTAACATGTAGATTCTCAACTTGTTTTATTAATCTTCCCGGAAGGGGAGAATCTTCCCCGTGGAGTTAATCGAGACAAGCAGCACAATTTCTCACGCATCGTTGCCGTGGCACTCAATGAAAGGTAAGCACCGGAAGTAAGTCAAAGGAGATGAGCGAGAGGTGTTCGAGCAATGGAAAACAAATTTGTGTATACAAAGGGGGCATTAATTGTGTATTTGTAAACCTTTCGGATCAAGAAATCAGGCAGCCGCGCCAGGAAAGAAAACAGTTTAGCGCCCGGAATCTCGCTTTTAAAGAAGATTGAATGAAAATATTGACAAGAACCGGAGTACCCCGCAAAAGAGGTTATTCGGGAGAAACTGTTTCAATTAAAGGTTCAATATGGGCGACACTTGGCGGGCCGCGGCGCCGATTGGAAATCACCCACATCTTTCAGACCGCAGCCCCACACGAGAAGTATAAACGGCGTCCTTTAAGAAGACTAGCGCGAGAATAAAGCCGCCAAAGTTTCGAGCCGTCCTTATTTCACCGCCATTTGTTACGCGAAACTCTTTGTTGCAGGAAGCATACAAGTCCTAATAGTTTTAAGTTGTTGACTACAACTGCCGGAACTCGGAACTTCAACAGCCCTAATAAGCTGTACTTACAAGTTTTTGTCCGGAATCTAAGTTACCTTCTATCCCATCAGGATGTTTAATGATTTTATGTTTCTCGGTGCAGGAAGCACGGAAAGGATTTTAACTGAAATCCGTATTAATGTTGATAGACACAGAAACTTACTCGTAACTCCCGAAATTTGTATTTATCACTGTCATCCGGAAGTTTTCGTTTCAATGGCTGGTAATTGAATCAACAATGGAACTTAAAGCGGGTTTGTTCGAATCAGGCGATTTTTAATGACTTTAATATTACATTTTCTTTGAAGTGTTAAGGATTGTTACTGTCATACTTAACTCTCCCATATCACCGATAATTTTCTAATTAAAAATTTGAGGGATAATTATCCAATTATTACCTACCTATAACACTCAAAATATTACACGTACCTTCTCTGTATTATATTCGTTTGCATTTTCTAATTTGTAAGAGTATGAGGCGTTGTCAAAATATATTCTGCCACAGTTAACTTACACATAAAACTACTATATTCTAAGGTAGATGTTTAAAATTAGTCGTACTTAACGGCTACTGTGCGAAAATAGTACTGCACAATCTAAAGTTGGCTACCTTTCGGCATACACAAAGCGGCGACTACTTTCCAACCTGTAAAATATCAACTTTTATGTGCCAAACCACATTGAAGGTACAACTGAACATTGCAGATGAAGACACGTTTCAATAATAAGAAATGGTTGGACAGCTATTCCAAACTCACTTACAATCTACAATAGAGAGCAACGGTGTTTCAGCACAGGAGACAACCTAAAGTAGGTAATCGTTTGTTGCAATTATTATATAGAAAAATCCATCGTCTTTAGATAGTTTTTAAACTGGAGAAGTTGTAGCGAAAGCAAGTAATAGGAGTGCAGCAGCACAAGTCTCCTTTTTTCGACTCTGTGTAAAATACTTTGCATTACGTCGACTGCCCTTCGGGTTAATAAATGCTCCAGATCTCTCTAGGGCGTATTAGCTGTAAAGCAGCAAACATGAGCAAGTTCTATCGAATGCATGTAGTAGTAGACATGTAGGAATGTGGTTCGACAAGATTAATTCTAGCTTTAGACTAGAGGCAAGCATGATATACTGCAAAAAGTTACGAAGTGTACAAATAATAAACCAATATAATTTTAGAATCGGCCAGGGGGTGCGCTTTTTCTTTTTCATAAGAGTCAATTAATGACTTTACAACATAACCAGAAGAACTAACCTTTGCCGTTGGTACTTCATGAAAAGAAATCTGTAAGGTGTCTGGCAGAGGCCATCTCTTAGAGTTACTACAAAATAAGAATTTTAAGGATACATTTAAGATAACCAAATTAATCGTAGGAAAGGTTACTGGTGGCTTCTTTTAATACCATCCTACGTCAAGATATAGGGGGCATACAATAGCAATTTGCTTAGGTTTAATATACGTAGTTAAATTCAAAGCCTTGAGTGTTCAAGGGGTTGCGGTCGTTTAGAATCTTGTTTGATGTATTGCGCTGCAAGTCTTGGAACTTTATCAAAGTAGGTGCATATGTTAGCCTTGTCCTAAATGTATGGCGCGGATGCAGTTTGCTCCACTGCAGCGCAATATTTCGAGTACGATCGCTGCTATGTTTGCGAACTGTCCTTCAATTAAGCTTAACAAGGACAAGTGTTCCATTAAACGCCGCAGCTTCGGCCAAAGTTATCTGACCTCCGACCTCCAGCTAAACTATCAAGGACCAAGGATCACTCAAAGCACCGCTCGGAGGTATTCCGTCCGCAGGATCGAATATAATATCCAGTGCACAAACACTCGCCTGGAAAATAAAACGTCGCGACTACGGCGAAATAACTCGGAGTGCCTGTCGTCCCAATAAATCCCGGCCTAATTCCGAGACAGAAGGCAGGAAAAAAATCGGCACAAACTAAGTTATTATCAAAGATTCCCGAAAGTCTGAGTTTTATTCGGAATAGGCTGCTGTGGTCTTTCATGCATGTGCAAAAAATGTAACATTTCATAGGCGACCGAATTTTCGATCGGGGTTCGGCTGTACAATATCACACCTCACCGCACATTGTCAAAGCCTCCAAAGCTGTCTTTTGATATTTCGCCAGCGATAGAATGTGTAGTTTATACGGCATCCCATCCTTCTTGCCCTCCACGTCACTTTCACCGCCCTCACGCTCGAGGGCCGCGAAAGGGTGCACTTCGCCAGCGTGTGGAAAATATCTCGGCTAAGTTCATATACGAGAGTCTAAAAATTGATCACCGCTTTCGTAGGTTTGGCACCAGTTCAAATAGTCAATTTTCGAATATGTTTTTCTTAAACGAACCGACAATTCTGGCTCGATGCGCGCTTTCGGCAACCTGAGGGGTGACACATAAAATCGATGGCGCAATTAACCTACAAACCATTTTAAATTTGATGAAATTTTGAATTGAATAGAACTACATAAACTGGAAATCTATCAACATCAAACGCTTGGGGGACTAATCACTATATTCGCTATAGATAACTATGCTGTTGTACGATAAAACAATAACACGACAACTATTAGGATCATCCAATGATGTTAATCCTATTGGAAGCTCTAGGGAAGCTGCAAATAGAGAACATTGATGTACAGTTATACACTAACCACAGAGAGATCTCCATAATAGACATGAAAAAAAAATGTTACATTTATACAAGATTTTTAATTATCTTCAAATTATCGCCTCTAAAAAGGCATACCTCAGGTCCGATTAATTCACTGGAGATATAGAAGGTTTTTGACAAAATCTAGGCCAATAAAATTGCAAAGGGTCGCCAATGAGTGTTTAATACAATATATATATGTATATATATATATATATAACCTCACTGCAGCAATGGGAACTAATAAACTCAAAAACATTGTCGATAATTATGTATGAAAGAAATTCATCTAACGGCCAGGTCATAAAAGGTTTCCAGTAACTAAAACACATAAACTCTATCGGAAAATAAGTATAATAACAGGAACTATATTACTAAATACATATAGCTCAAACGTTTTAAACATTAACATATTACTGAACACCCCGTATAAAAATACTAACTTTAAAATAATACTACCGTAGACCAGCAATAATAATCGGCCAGAAAACAGTAAAAGTGAGTAACAAATCACTGTAAGAAATTAATAAAAGTAATAAATAACGATAGGAAATGTTTAAGCAGGCTAATAAAAGCTCGAAGGAACTTGACGAACGCTAGTCAAGAAAATACTGCTTGGTAAGATCGGGTATTATTGACCACGTGACTTCCACATACTACAATAATTATGATTGATAAAAGAGGTTCGACTTCCATATACGGAGCTAAACTAATCCGTCTTCACGACGTTGGAAATAATCTTCCAATAACGTCACCTGCAAGCCAAATAATAGTGAGGGCAAAAAACTCTCATAAGCAAATATGCGCGAGGCATGCAGTTTGTAGTTCCAAGTGTCTCAAGGATTTTTATCAAGCTTTTCTTTCAGTTATTCTTCTGATATGTTCCAATCCGTTGTAATATTTGTCATCCTACATTCCTGAATACTATGTTTCACTCTCCAAATCTGGAAATATAAGTTGGATGTGAAAAACGCAGCAGTAGGTACATATGGTGTTCGACGTCTTTATAAATTTCTTCTCGTAAGAGCAACTTGTTTGCGGTTGTGTTGCTTCAATCTTCCTTATCATCTTGTTACAGTTGATAATATTAATTAAGACAACTCGCAACAATCAATTACTTTGGCTAGCACATCAGTCGAGACAAGGGTAGGTCGGGGTTCCTGAAAAATGATTATTTGCTAGTTCAAAATAAGGGTACATTCGAGAATTCTAATTTTATCAGGCACCACAAGGTTGTTAATTAAGCTTCAGTTTTGAAGACGTCTCCAGTTTTGAAAAAACATCACGTACCTTTTCCTTCAGCTATTAATTTCGATATAAGAGTATGTTGTGTATATCTGCCCTGCAACAGAATAGGAAACACAAACTAATATTCAAAATGCTATAATGAGCACACTCAATTACACGAAATTTTTGTTTGGTAATAGTGAGGCTAAATTTTCCTGTAACATCACGTAAATTCAATCTATGAAGTCATTTACTTCAAATATATGAACAACGTTAAATACGACAGTTAAATTCCCTAGATGGGCTACAAGTATTTAAATACAGCGCTACACAAATTTATATGGTAACAAGGAGAACATAAAACCAAAATACAAGCATGTAATCACTACAAAAAGTACAGCAAATCACTGACATGAAACACAAAATTTAAACAGCACTTTTAATGTAGCGGAAATGTAGAACTCGCTTCTATACTTCGAAACCATGGAGGAAATTAAATGTCCAGCAGTCATTTACCAGATGTACGACATATATGATACACTCAAGAAAGCAGCGTTGTCGCTCGGTCAGAGAAAGATAGCTGTCGAGGCGGTACCTGTGGCATAACGACAAATAGGGTACAATATAAAACACGGAACTTTAAAGGTTTATATGCACAGCAAAACCGATAAATCCCAATAAATAGATTGCCTCACTACCGGTAATGTTATGCTTGCAAGTACCACACACACGAGATCACATCAGCTTTATAACCTACAGCAACCTCCAATTCGGCGAATTTCCCCATAGCCTAGCCCGAATGCCCGCATCGTCACATAGAACTGTCGCTCAAAGAGTGTCACTCTGAAACCAAACCTTAACTACCGTGCGAAAGCAAGAAATGTAGACTACACGAAATTAATTTTATCCAACATAATGGAACTTCGGCAGCCTTCGCGTAGAGAATTAAATTCAGCCGCGGTGGCCTGGGATGCGATAAAACCACCATGGAATTTCGTTTTTGGAAATAGCATAACAACTTTATTGGATATCCGGTTGGTCAGCTTTATGTTGATGGTATTAGAAAGATTTCTAGTAAGCCTCTACGTGATTATCATCATAAACACCACGATTTAGATGAAAACCGACGAATCTCTTAATTTGTTCTTTTCATCGTCTCAGACTGACTCCCATTCTTTCTTTTAGTTGATGCTGATCTACCCTAATATTTCAGGGTAATGGTTTTTAGATAATTCGCATAAGTATATGTTTCGAAAGTCTCCTTTATTGTTTCTCTTAGTTCAAGTTTGATCACAGAATACGGTCAGTAACATGTAAAAGCGGAAAAGTAAACAACCAAAAATGACGAACCATACTTAGACGAAAAGAAGAAGAGAAAGGAAGGAAAAAAGACATAAGGAAGCTTTCAGTTCCATGTTTTTTAAAAGTAAGTATGTTCTCTCTGGGAAAATATTCTGGGAGTACTTAACGTATCTCCATTGGCACCTACGGAACAGCATTCCATCAAGCTGTGTCATTGGTTTAAAATACTTTAGAATATACTGCAGTGAAGTGAAGTTCATAAGTTTTTATTACAATTAATAGGTTATTTCAAATGTTCCCCGATCTCTTTTTCACCTGATTTCGAGAATAATACTGTAGTTTTGATTATAGTTATCACATGGTGCAATCTAAGCATAAGTTGCCGCTGCAGCAATCGCTGCAGGGGCATCGACGTTTCCTCTATGAGGAGGTTTTAGCACCATGACTCCACGACTCCCAAATTGGAAATGCAAAATTACAGTAAAGTCTACTAAATTTGTGTAACCGTTGAGGTCACAGGTATCAAACCCAGATTTATCCAGAGACTCAATTACTTGACTACAGATTGTACCTTTCACCTCTTAGGATCGGTTCTTCTTTTCGTGGTACTACAGTTTCATGTAAACGTTTGAACGGCCTTAGTTGTAAATAAGCGTGCACAAAAGTACTTCTCTCTGTTGTAAGGAAGGAATGGAGAAATGTCTAGGTCTGCTGATTTTCTTCCTTTTTAATTAAATGGGTAACGTGTGTGTACCTGAAAGATTTGACTTCCAATATCAATTCAGTGCGACACAAGGTTGGATCAATCCCTTGGACAGGATTTTCTCACGCAGGTTAGTAATTAACACCGATATTGTAGCGATACCCAGGACCCAAATTCCAAAGTACGATGAGCAGCGAGTAGCTTCTGGAACTGGAACCTCTTTCTAACGCAAAAATTCCTTAAAATATACGAGACCTCAAACTAATGTAAAATTACATGGGGTTTGATACACTGTAAGTTAGAACATTGCTGCGGGTGGACTATTTTGTAAACATTAACGCAAGGGAGGATTTTAAAGACATGCGACCTTTTGCCGGCTAAATAATTTGACATATTCAAGAGGTCCTGGGGGTTAAGCTGCTACACATCGGGATCCATTCATCTTTGCAGAGGAGCTGAATTCGTTTAGGAGGTGTTAAATCGCCTGCCATTCATCAATGCGACTTGTTTTAATTAGGAAAACGAGTGATTGGTAGCTCGCCTGTCTTGGCTGCGCGAGCAGAATTAACAAACTTACTTCGAGTGCAACCTCGGAATCCGGGTCGGAGCGAATATTGGATGCTAAGGTCCAATCAAAAAATTATTAATAAAGCCCTGCTCTCATCCTGTCCCGATATTGCGGCCTGGGAGCGCTGCGAGCCCGAGGCGTTGTAAAGAACAGCTCGAGCGGACGAGAACTCTTTATTTACCAGTAACAAGAGTACTGGTCACCACCGATATATAACACGGGCTTTATTATTTTCATTTTGCAGCTTATGAAAGAATATACGAGATATTTTATGGGGAATATGTCAAGGCTCCGCCGCATTGTGTTCCACTCGCGCAGGAAATATTGCTTCTCACAGCGTAAAATTTTTCCACGGAGGGACTGCTCTAATTTGCGAATGTTGTGTTTTGATATTCGGGTTGCTGGCTCGTAAAGACAACATAATTACCATCCTTAACCGGAATGAAGGACAGACAGATTAAAGCTAAATACTGACGACGATATAAAACTTTAATCCGGTGAACTTTCCGCTACATCTGCTACTTTTCCGGTTCCCTATATTTTTATTGGGCATATTATATATGTTTATCATACAGGGATGTATCGTCCAGTGTCAGCATATCTACGTCGCATCAGAGGTTTCCAGCTTCTTAGGGCGCTTTTGTAATTGTCCTTGCAGAACCTATTTTGGCCTTCTTCTTGGCCACATTACTTCTTCCTTTCTGTTATCGTGCCAAAATACATATTGTGCTTTTTATTCCTAGTCCTTAATGTCATTGTCCATTTGTATAATTTTATTAATTGGTTCATTGTAACCCTACCAATGTCTAGTTTACATTATTTGCTTTCCATGTTAAGATTTCAAACTTATACGCTATATGCAACTATATAAGAGCTGTACACATATATTATCTTCATCGTAACCTTCTCATGTTCTATTCCCATAATGAGGAATTTATAGATCTTATAATATTTATTGCCTCAGTATGTCTGCTTCTCATTGATCAGTAGTATTATCTCTTATTATTAAAGATAGCTCCTAAGTATCTGCATTTCTTAAATCATTTAAAGCATCCAATGTGTGCAACAACGTTTCCTTTTTTCTGATTCAAGCAATACAATAATATAATTAGTTTTCATCATTCATTTCTAAACATACTGGCCAATGTAACTCGTTTCATTCGCATTATTTGAACAGTTTGATACAGCTCAAAACGACTTTAAAGCACTTTGGAGATAGCATAAATGGGTCGTCGGGGCACCTTAATCTTCAAAAGGGCAAATCTCATTCTAATCACGCCTCAATTTACTGTAACAAACGTTTGACCGGCTATTGCTCAGGGAGAAGGGGGGTTCAGATAAACACGACGTAATTTAAAGCGAGATGCTGTTACACATGGGTCTTCAGTTGTATAAACAATTTAAAACATTAAAATCTGTTAAAACGTCACTAGAATTTAAAACATGAACACTATTTTCCATTGTAAAAATTTTATTTTATTACTCCATTATCTTGAATTGATTCAAAATTATCTACTTTGCACATCGAGAATTTTTTATCACTTTTTGTTCTACGGATTTTTTATTTAAGTGGAAAATTTTCGGAAATTAGGCAATTGAATTAGAATTACTTTGTTTCTCATTTGCTAAATTTAAAAAATGGTTTTAACGTGAAGTTTTCTATAATAATGTTTTTACAAAAAGCTTCCGGTTATGGTATATTTATCGTATTATATGCAGTTATAATTAACATTTAAGTATGCCGGTAAACGTTTGACATGAATAGTTGTAAAGGAGGTTAGTCACCCTAAAACCTACTTAACAATGATAGGTATGGCACAAAACTACCTGGTTACATTGAAACGACAGTGGTAAACAAGCCGCACAAAAATTCTGTATGATATGACGCAACAATGATGACAGTTTACTCTCAAAGTAGGTGACTCGCGTCGGCTCCAAATATCGATATTGCCACGCATAAAAATCCGTCACTTAATGTCAACACAGGTGCATCGCACATACGCTCTAAAGTACACAAACAATAAAAGCAGTAGATCACAGTACCTGAATTATGTCCGCCGATGCTGATTCCTGCAGCCGAAAGGTCTCACCGTCTGGTCGCCTTCTTTGCATATGATTAAAGGACAGCGTAAATTGCTGGTCGTCGCATTGACGTTATAAAACGAACCACCAAGATACGACAAGCATTCGGAAGAGAGCAAAACGACACCTAATGACTACAGCTTCCCAGATATGGCACGTCGGGAAACCTCTTTCGCAGATGTCCGCCAAAGCGTTAATTGCAGACCCGCTGCTACAAAATAACGGAGAAGATTGGTCCGGCCATAACACACGCCCGCCAAGGAAAGTTTAATCACGCACACAACCGTATGGTACTAGCTTCAGACGTTGAATGTCTAGGAGCAGGTTAAAAAAAGGGTATAGGGCACTTTCGCTTGCTTTCCCCGTCCCACTCACGCAGCCGATTCGCACTAACACCACATTACAACTTTTTTCTCGAGCCAACAAACGGTACACCGTGATAAACAAAACGCTGTAGGGCGGGGCTTAAATCACCAGACTAATTTTTACGATGTGGCTTGATAGAACACCTTCGTCGGATCTCACACGTGTAAGCGATCAGAACTGTACTATACTAGAACGATGGGGACGCGTCGGTATTTGAATTTGAAAAGAGGGCTCTGAATTACCAATATTTTAATTGAAAGATTCTGATCTTCCTCTTTTATATTCCGCAACTCAGTTTTTAATAATGGCGTATGAAGAACACTGGTCACCTAAGGTTTCTATCATATCAGCAAAAATTTCTTATTCCGATAATCCTTTCAAAAATAAATACTTAATAACTGACCAAAACTCGATTTTTTCAAATTCTATATTTCTCTCAGTCTTCAAAAAGTCACAGTTTGATAACCGTTAAACTTATGGATGTCAAACGTTGACAACTTATTTATAAAACATCATAGTTACAACCATAGCAACCATATTCACTTTTCTTGACTAGAAACTGTCCAGGCTAACTAGATGTCAATACCCCGTCGTACAATTTTTAATGGCAGATGGCAAGTTATTAATTATTGCAGTACAGGTTGGTGTGCATAGGAGATTTTGCATAGCTTGTAACAAATTTACTTTTATTATTGACATAAAATACTGCAGCTTTATAAATAAGTAAAGCAGTTACGGTTAAAATTCCTTTACTTTTAAAGATACCAAGTAGAGAGACTTGCGGTTGCAGCTTAAAAATGATCCGCAAACTTATTTTTTGTGGCACAAACACTCTATTAATAGCAACAGCAAAGCATACCCTATTTAACTTGCTACAGATGGCATCAATTTGAGTTGTCCAGTTCAGATTATCATCCAACGTCACTCCCAAAAATTTGCAAGTACGAGTAGCGGCTATAACTTCATCATCATAATGAAACCTCAGATTGGGCAGAACTCTTTGCTTATGAAAGTGTAAACAAGATGTTTTTTCTATATTTACAATTAGATTATTTCGTTTACACCAAGTTGAAAATGTAAGAATCGCATTATTTACTTTAAGCTGCAATTATTTGATAGTTTTTGCTGTGAGTATGAAAGTTGTATCATCTGCATATAATATCAGCTGATCTGAATTTACATGGAGTTCCACATCATTTATAAAAGGTATATAAATAAGGGGCCCCAACACTGACCCTTGGGGAATTCCTACATCTACAGAGAATTGTTCAGATTGACAGTCACCGACCTTGACAGTCATGCTACGACCAGTCAGAAATGACATAATAACGATTCCCAAATGATCAAGCTTTTCATTGAGGAAGGCATTGTCAAGGGAATCAAATGCACAGGATAGGTCAAAATATAATCCTACAACGTAATCATTGTTGTTCAAAGCTTTGCATATAAAATTTAGAAGGTCAAAGCATGCCGTCTCAGTCGATTTACCTACAGTAAACCCGTGTTGATTGGGCGATAATATTTTATATTTATTCAAGAAACCTCTTAAGCGATCGACTATAATTTTTTCAAAAAATTTTGAAATGGTGGAAATTATAGAAATTGCTTTGTAATATGATATTACTTCGGGATCCTCTTTTTCAGGACCGAAGTTACTATACCTGTTTTTAAACAATGCGGAAATTGACCATTTCGTATACATAAATTAAATAAGAACACCAAAGGGTTCAGTATAGGCGCCACAATACGTTTAATAATAACGTTGCTTATATTATCGGCAGCACAAGACTTTTTATTTTTTATAATTCCAATTTCTGTTACAATTTTATTTTTGGTAATGCCCCAAAAGCTCATCGAACAATCATTAACTACACAGCTAGTACAGTGTGTTGACAAACTGTCAAAATGAGAGTCTAATTAATTTTTCACGTTTTCTGAGAACTGTTTTCCGAAATTGTTTGCAATTTGATATGGTATACTAATCTCTGCGTTATCAACCAGGATTTTATTAATTTTATTAATATGAGGAACCTCTTTCTTCCCTAAATTTTGGTTTACAATATCCCACATTTCTTTGGATTTGTTACTTGATGTGGAAATCAAATTATTATTGTAATTTAATTTGGCTGTTTTAAGTAATTTCCTATAATTACTCCGTCAGTGACGATAACATGCATCGATGGCATCGCATCGCATCTAGTGCATTCTGAGATCATCTCATTGGCGATTCACGCTTTTTTGCATTTTTTTTTTTTATTATTAATTATTATTCTTTTATTTGGACATGTCTTCTCAAAACAAATACTAAACAATTCAATAAATTTGTTAAAAGCGTCATCAACATTGTTATTGCTATAAACCTATCCCCAATGAGTTATCTTTAGCAAGTGCCTAATTTTGGCCACATTTTCATCGTTTATCAGCTTGCAACATTTGTCACCCTTATTTAATGTACCTATACTAACGTTTAACGGGATTGATAACATAACTGCCCTATTATCTGACATTTCTAGGTGGATAAGTTTATGTTAAGATTTAAATCTGCACTAGATACCACATAATCAATAGAGGATTGACTGGATTTTGTTATTCGCGTTGGTTGCTCATTTACATAAGATTTCAAGCTGCAGCTATGAAATAAGTCATACATGTTTTTATTTACACTGTCTGTGATCGAATCAATATTAAGATCGCCCGTCATCACATATAGACCTCTTATAGTGTACCTTGTCTTTGCTTGATGTATCTTTTTTATTGAGTTGTAAGTGATCAAATGTTTAATATTCCCTGTAGGCCATTTAAGGGCTTCGCCCGCAGTCAAAATAATTCTACCTAGAAATATACGGAGATATTTTGAGTTATTTTAAAGAGCGCCACCCCGCGTCTATGTGCCTCTGATGTAATGTAGAATACGGGTGGTTGAATAAACTACACATTTTATATGCTAAAAATTACATATGGGAACAAGATACTGTAGTGTTTATTAATATTTAAACATTTCATTAATTAACACGAGAGTGCAGGACGTAACATAGCATATTATGACGCTTACAACTGAGCAACTTACCGGCAACTGTGGTGAGTAACGTGATTGACAAACGTGTTACCTATGTGTAAAGGACGTTTACTTACCACAATCTTAAGTAAGAGTAAAAGACTAAGCAAGTGAGTGTGGACTACCACCGACTTGAATTACCACCAATATGGATTTACATCCGACTTGAATTACCAACGACCTAAACAATAACCGTCTTGATTGATCACCGATTTGGATTTAAACCGATTAAGAACAGCAATAATAATTGCACACATCGTATATATGGAGTGGTTTTCTTAAAAATAGAATTGGGAAATTTCTATATTTCTGATAATAATGACAAAAAATATCTACTGTCAGAGACGAGTGCATTAGAAGTGTAGTGAATACTACATCAATGCGGAAGAAAACATTAAAGTTTGTTAGTCGTGATAATCATAATGACTTTATTCATCATCATGGTTGTCAAGCATTAATGCTTTCTTCCGCATCATAGCGAAAATCCAATTTTACTTCTAACAGGAACCATTTAAAAGTAAGATTCTTAATGTTATATTAGTTTTGTATATAGGAGCAAAGTACTATATGTATTGAATAACGATTCAATAAAACATGGAACAAATCTTAAAAACTTTATTTTTCTACATTGTTCATACTTTATAGGTATTAAGAAAACATAAGTATGCTAAATGGAAACTGAATACTCTCTGCACAACTGTATAATTCCAGGTAGTTAACGGTGACCTCAAGAATGGAATTCTGTGAATTGCCATCTCCCTATCAGTAGTATCACTTGAATTCGAGGATATACACAATACACGTAAACTTTGCGATTTCAAACACTCAAATCTCTCGACAGCTCCTTCTTGCACAGTTTCTGCCACATATAAACGCTTCTGAAAATTGAAATTCCCAACCCACCATAATTCTGCCCCATCTAAAATTTGACCTAGTAAGTTCGGCCCTCAAAAATTCCGTTAATATCCCGGGCTCAAGGCAGGCGGAGCATATAATTGCACAAAATTACTACAGTAACTACTTACTGGGGTTATTCAAGATCATAAGTGAGAAGGCTGGTAAACTAGAGCATTTACAGGCGAAGTACTCTAGCTACGCACGGAGCACTTTATTAACTCCTCTTACATCATTACGAGTCATTACGCTGTATTCACTCCATTCATTATTTAATAAAGCGCACTCAGTGCCACTGCAGCCTGAGAATTCGCAAATTGCGAAAAACATCATCGGCACTGCGAGAGCCTCCTCCACGGACGACCATTAGGCCCGCCGCACATTGAACGTAGGGCAGCACAGCGCAGCATAGCATAGCATAGCCGAGGTTTTTGTAACACATGCTTTTAAATCAATAACCGCATATTGAAGATAGTGCAGGTGCAGCACAGGCAGAGGCCTGCGTCTAGCCTGTCTAATCTGTGGCTCGTGCACAGTTTCCTACGTCCTGCGTTGGTTGTGCGATTTGCTGGTTCATACAATTTTAAAATAATTAATGAATATGGAACTATTAATTGATTTAGTGCGGGAGAATAGAGTTCTTTATGATACTAGTCACGAGGATTACATGAGGACGAAGTTAAAAGATGAAATTTGGCTAAAAATTGCCAAAGAGCTCAACTATGCAAAAGGTAAGTTTATAAATTTTAGTTAATTACTTATTTACTCTACATACTCATTTATTAATGAATAGTATACGTGTTTATATGTTTTTTAAATACATTTATTCTGCCCCTTATTACAAAATTCATGCTTTATTAATATCCACCGCGTTGTACAGCTTTTTGTTGCCATGGTACAGATCCTTCCGGTGAAACAAAGAAGTCTGTAAAATTTTGTCTGATCACAAATGTTTCATTCGCTCTTCTTGTTCTATTTGCAGGCAAAGAAAGTAATTGCGTATCATTGATTAATGGTTCAATGTCATCATCTTCTTGGCTTGTCATAGAAATTGTTTGATTTCTCAAGTAATTATGAAGAACGCAAGTTGCTTTTACCACAGCATCTACAGTGTCCAACTTGCATTCAAATTGCCTTTTGTACATTCGAAACCGTGCTGCTAATATTCCAAAAGCGCATTCAACAGTTTGTTGTGTGATATAGTTATTAATAAAAAAGAATATTATAATGTAACTACCGGTAATTGAAAACTTTATGGTTATAGTTATTTGTAACTTGTCTTTTTGGATAGGGACGCATTAAATTATTCAGTAAGGGAAATGCCTCATCTCCAACAAACACGTAAGGTGTATTCGTTTCTTGATCGGGTAGTGGTTCCGACAGTGGTAACTCCAAAGTACTGTTGCATAACTTTCTTCCTAGACCGCTATTGGTGAATACATTTGCATCAGAGAATCGCCCCATCTATCCTACATCAATAGTAGTAAACTTATAATTAGCATCTACAGAAGCCATCAGAACAATCGAACAGTGCTGTTTGTAATTGAAAAATGAAGAACCGCTACAGAGAGGTATTCTGCTTGTAATATGTTTCCCATCGAGTGTACCAGGACAGTTATAAAACTGCCATTTGGTCTCGAATAGAGATGGGCCGAACCGGGCTTCGGCCGGATTACCGGATACCGGATATCCGGCCTTCGTTGGGACCGGATATCCGGCCTTTGTTGGAACCGGATATCCGGCCGGATATCCGGCCTTTGGCGGGACCGAATCACAGTATTTCGGCCGCCGGATCAAATGTTGCAGCACTTGCTGACAAATCTTTTCAGGGTAGTGTTTCACATTATGCTGTCAGAACAGCTTAACTTGATAGATACAGTAGTAGCAATTACGTTTTAGAGGATGTCGGGTGCCAAAACCAAAAGTAAGGTATGGAGTGTGTTTAAAGTACGTGATGATGATAAAACTAAAGCAAGTTGTACAATGTGCAAAAAAGCTTTATCTCGAAGAGGCAGTGGTAAGTCCGCTTCCACAACGCCACTAATAACGCATCTAAAAACGTGTCACCAGGAAGAATATGAAAAACAATTTAAATTTAACAGTTAAAAAGAAAGTAATAAACAACTGGTGTGTTCATCTAGTGCTAACCTTATACAACCGACATTAAAACAGTATGAATCTGTTAAAAAAACGTGGGACATTAATGACCAGCGGTCTAACAATGTACACTATAAAATTGCAGAGATGATTTGTTTAGATAATCAACCCTATTTAACAGTAGAAAATGATGGTTTTACAAGGTTACTGTCTCATATTCTACCTCAGTATAAAATACCTTCAAGAAAGTACTTCAGGGATAATATCATTCCTAATATGTACAGTAGGATACGAGAAAAAATTAATCAGAAATTATCCAATATGGAACACATGCCCCTTACATCTGATATTTGGACATGTTCTAAAAGCAATGAATCTTTCATAAGTATCACAGGTCACCGGATTTCGAAAATTTGGGAAAGAGAAAATAGAGCTTTATGCTGTGAAAATTTTGTAGGCAGCCATACTGGACTCGCAATAGGTGATAAAATTACAGTTAACTAGCAGTTGGAATATTGAAAAAAGACAGCTTCATTTAATGTTGCGAGATAACGCACCAAATATGATTAAAAGCTGTGCAGATGCACAATTAGATAGTGAAGGTTGCTTTATACATACATTGCAGTTAATAATAAATGACAGCATTAAGAATCAACGATCTGTCTTGGATATGATTGCGATTGCTAGACGAATAGCAACACATTTTAACCATTCAGCTGTAGCATGTTCCAAATTGAAAACGATTCAAAATGAATCACAAAAAAATTGTTCAAGACGTGCAGACACGCTGGAATTCCACATATTATATGTTGGAAAGGCTCAGTGAGTTAAAAAGGTGCATAATAATTTATTTAACAGAAAATAGTAAACAATCTTACAATTACAACTAACCAATGGGATCTGCTAGAATCCACAATTAAGTTACTTCAACCTTTTGAGGAAATAACAAAAATAGTGAGCTCTACAAACTCCATCATCTCAGATGTTATTCCACATGTGGCAACATTAAAACATTATCTTTCTAATCAATTGGATGAGCTGTATGGAATAGGAACTTTAAAACAATCATTAGTAGATGGTATCTCAAACCGATTTTCTGACGTAGAGGACAAGGACCACTACACAATAGCCACAATGCTTGATCCTAGATACAAGGCAGCATTCTTGACTAAAAACACAATTGCCGAAGTAAAAACAAAAATAATTGAATATGCTAAAAAGAATAAATCTCATCAAGGGGAAAATATTGAAAGCAGTGACGATAGTAATGACGATAATGAACCATTGGCTAAGATAACAAAACAAAATAATCCATCCATGTCTCTATGGCAGCGTTATAATGAAATAGCAACATCAACCTTAAATTCAGGAAAAAATTTAGACGTCAGTAAAGATCAAGGCGTAACTGCAGAATTAAACGATTATTTAAAGCTATCTTTACTAGAAAGAACATCTGATCCAATTATTCGGTGGAAAGATCATCAAAAAATATTTCCTAATCTAAGTAAAATTGCAAGACAATTTTTATGCAGTCCGGCGAGTAGTGTTTATTCAGAGAGACTTTTTTCTGAAATTGGAAACATATATGAAGATAAGAGGTCACGATTAACTCCAGTGAATGCAGAAAAACTACTGTTTATTCACCACAACCTAAAAAAATTAAAGTTTGATTATTAAATGGTGAGTTCCTTAATTTAATAATTTTATCACTTGCAGTAATTTATAAATATTATTTCTATTTCAGGGTTCGAACTAATTTTTTAGAAAAAGTTTGAAGTTTTGTTCTTCTATTTTTTAAACTTAAACAAAATACCTGTGTAATGTAATATAGGTATAATATATCTTTATTGTTCATACTTATGTCTTATTCATAAACATAAAAATAAATAAAATGTTAATTTTTACAATACTATTTCCCAGTGGTGATTTTCTAATTTTAAAATATTGGTCGAATTTCGTGACCGGGTTGGCCGGATTTTATGGCCGGATTCGCCGAAACCGGATATTCGGTATTTAGGCCGGATCGGCCGGATGCAGTTTTACTAGCGAATATTCGTCCCATCCCTAGTCTCGAATTCCGATGCAATTTTATTCCACATATTACCTGTAGGTTCCGGTAAATAAATTGGCTGCAAACGTTTCCACAAAGCGTTACAAACGTCAGTAACTATTTTGGATACAGTTCTCTCTCCCATTCTGTAGGAAAATGCTATACTTCTGAAAGTATCGCCCGTTGCTAAATACCTGTAATTAATAAATGAGTTACTTCTACTTCTTTTCAATAAATGTTGTTTTTTGCATAGCGATCATGAAAGTCGTTTTTTTTAACGAAAAATCGTGAAGAAAGTAACGCCTTTTTTAACGCATAAAAAGAACACTTTTCTAACTATTTTATTAAAATTGTGAATTGTCAATTTGACAGTTATAAATTCCGAAGTCCTTTTCGACTAAATTTCGAGTTACAAGGGATCACTATGCCAAAAACTACGTGTACAACACGTTTTGAAAGTCCCTTTCTACTAGTTGTACAAATAACTAGGTATTTATACATTTGTAGGGCAAGCTGTGAAAGACGTTTGGAAAAAACTGCGGGATTGTCATCGTGATGCGTTACGCCAAAAGAAGAAGAAAAGTGGTGATGTAGCAGCAAAAATAAAAATATGGACATACCAAAAGCAAATGGACGTTGAACCCGATGCAGTAGATGATCATGAAATGGAGGACACGCCCACACAAGAAGGTGATGATCAAGTTCAAGAACAACAAGTGAATGAAGAAGTGCAACCCATTCCTTCAATTAGCAGAAAGCGAAAAACTGATATTACCACATTATTAAAGGAACACTTAGAAAACTATGGGCAAAGATGCAAGTTTAGAGACCAGGAAAGAAAACGAATCTTAGAAAAGAAAAATAACGAAGAGTGTGAAAAAAATGATGACAGTTTGTATCAATTATTTTTATCTATGTACAACACAACCAAAAATTTGCCAAAAACGTCTCAGCTTAAAATCAAAAGAGTACTATTTGATGTAGTGCAGTGAGAAGAAGAAATGGTGCCATCTCCACGTGTTTCCTCATATCCATATAATGCTGCACAAAGTCCCCAAGATATTAGTCGTCCATGTACAAGTATGAGTGGGTCTAATATTTCTGGATTGATGCCGTATAATTCTACACCAAGTCCCCAAGATATTGAAGGATGTAGTGGCTTAAAAAGTTATTTACAAAATTTCAATGAATAGTAAGAACAAATATTGTAATTAACCTATGCAAATAATAAAAACTCGCCTTAGACATACTGCTAATTTTTCTATGGTCCCTATAGGTTGTTGCGCGTGTTACGATTTGCGTTCTTTAATTAAATGAACTATGTAGAAATATACTGTACTTTAGTTAGCTGTAAGCCATCTGTATAATAAAAATTTTACGGTAAAATTCGTAGGAAAAATGTCATATTTAAATTACAACAAGCGGATGTTTAGAAACGTGCCTTTCGTTTGGGAAGCTGGAGATATTCCAATCTCACGAATAGATTAGAGTAAGTTTATGCAGGGTTTACTTCATAAACCGAAATATTGACTGATGTATATGACCGGTACGTGATTAGAAGAAGCAACGGTTGCAACTCGATCCTAAAAATTATTTGCAGCGGGGACCAAATGCTTTTAGTAGAATTTTAATCCTTTATAGCGGTAATTTCCAAAGGGTCCGAGCAAACCACATTTCACCGTGGGAAAGCCTCAAACTTTTAAAATTCATAGAACTATTATGAACTATCACGTCCGTATGTACGTGCCAAAATTCCAAAATTTAGACCAGCTCTGATAGGTTATTAGGAACTTTGTAAACGCCCACCGAGCTTTCTTGGTCAGAATGGACTTAGAATTAAGTTAGTTAATAAGAAGATGTAAATACGTAAAGTTAAGAAACAACGCTATTAAACTTAAGTGTTCTGTAAACGGCAGAAAAATAAATGCAAGTGTTTGTACTTAAGTGTTCTTATTAATCTCGCAACAGTAGCTTTGGTCTTCGTGTCCGAGTGTGTTTCAACTAAAAGGATTGCCAGTTACCCCGACTTTAGGCGTGTCGCAATACGCGTTACATTCTTGCCCTTTAATATCCTCCTTGATAAGTTCGTGAATTTCTGCCACCTAATTTTTGTTAAACGACAGTATCTTTTTAAATGACCATCTGTTAATTTGTTTAAAAAGATAAACTCGCCATGAGTATTTCTTTTCTTCATATATTCACTCTTCCATATTGATCGTTTCCTTTTTTTAGAAGCACTGTACAACAGCATAATATTGTTAATTTCCGAATCAGATTCAGAATCTAAACATAATAACTCTAAATTTTCTTCTGTCGACATCGTACTCTCCTCTCAAACTGCATGTAGAAAACTACGTTGAATGTGCGGTTCGAACACGAAGTGCAAGAGAGGAATAGTTTCCTATGCTATTCTGCGCTGTGCTGCCCTATGTTCAATGTGCGGCGGGCCTTAACAAGAAAACAATCCGAAGCAGCGCATTCGGAAACCTTGTTAGCAACTGAAACGCTCCCGAGCGCGAAATTTAATGGTATGCTAATCACACTGTCATTATCGTGCTGCACGTGTACGGTGCAGTTCTTGCAATCAACTTTCGGGATATTGGTATGTATCGAGCTGCGCTAAAACTATGTAACTACGGGAATTACATGAACTTACTTAAAACTTTTACTAGCCATTCTACGGATTTTACTGCTCAGGAAACAAGAACAAGTCTTACGCTTCATTGAAACGAGCTGGTGGTATTTCAGGATTTTTAAAAGCACCCATTAGTGTTTCCTGAATTATAATCTAGTCTTAAGTGTAATGAACAAATGCACAACATAATGAAATATACACATACTTCTTATGAAGCACTACACTAGCTCTGTTATGTCTTTGCTGGTAGATCACTGCACCAGAATAATTATAAATGTCGACGGGAGTTTTAAAATTTGCTTATATAACAAGAGCTTACTATAAAAACTACGACAGAGTGAAGTTCTCCCTTTTTTCTTTAATATGTGTTTTGAGTGCTTAGCCCCTAGCTATTTGATTATTGGATTTTTCATTGGTAGACAATAGATATTGCGACAATCGGCTAGCAGTAACGATACGTTTGCTTCGCCCCTCTGTTGGTACTTTAAAGTTATGTAACACGTCTCGTACACCTTAGTATTTTAATAATTATTTGCCCTGTTTGTTCACCTAGTCGGCTCAGTATTCATAAAACCTTTTTGTATCATTATCTGCCAAACAACAGGATTCTCGTCTGCACCTCTAGTGTGGCGGGAAACTACCTCAAACAACATAGCTAAAAAAGCCAAGTTGTTAACATAAATATATTGAATGCAAAACATATAAAATTATCTATGCTTGAATGAGCAAAAAACTTGCACAATCCACATACGTAAGCGCTGTGCTTTTTTCCACAACTGGAGGCGACCATAAACAGCTGAAACTACTTGTTAATACTCGATTGTGAACTGCTGTGACACATATTGGGCTCGCACTGGATCGCGTCCTCCAACTCTTGAATTTCTCGTACACGAATCCCACACGCTGGTCGCGGGGTTAGTGTCTTTGGCGCCACTCGACAGCAAAACCTCTCAAAACATCTCAAATGTACCTTTGGGTGTGTCGCAATTCACATATCTGCTCTGTACACGAAAAATATCGTTTTCTAGACACGCAAACGCTGTCTTTTGCACCCACAAACACTTATAATCAAGAATCATTTACTAATGCTTAAGCTGAAAATTTCAGCGTGCAGCGAACGGGCTTTGGAGTTGGCGTATAAAATTGCACCCACTTCACTGCACAGAATTGGACTCACACTTCTTGTTATGCTAGATTACAACGTTTAAGTCTAATTAACAATAAATAAGCATGCACATGTAAATTGAGTATAAACATAAAAACACAAATAAAAGATACCGGCAAGGTAACTAGATTCCCGTTTAAGAAACATTAAGGTAGATATTCTAGAACGAAACGGAGACAAACATAGAAACGCAATAAAGTCATTACTGGAACCTAACCAACTCGAACGGTTGTTGGTTGGCGATATAAGTGACCATATAGTGACCATAATGAAGGTCGCGTTTAAGAAAATCCTTCTAGTCAACATCTATAGAGGAGAAAGCTGTCCGTAGATAATATTGGGACTTATAGAGCAAAGACGGATAATGAGGAATGAAACCGAATACCAAAACTACAAAAACGAAGATCTAGTGGAAAAGGCAATAAAGATGAACAACACGCTCAGAATCTGACAATTACAAGTTATCCAGGGTAAAAAAGAATATCTAAACTACTAAATGGCAGAGATAAGCTATCATCGATCTAAACCAGTTCAATTTGATCAGTTCTAGAATGCCCACCTCGGAAACCAAATTAGGGGTATAGTATGAATTCACTTTTTTTATTATCGGCCTTAACATTCTGATAAGGAGCATTTTTTTAAATTATTTTTCGATATTGTACGCAATAAAGGGACTGGCTTCTCAAATTTTACAGAGAGACCTCGTCCACGGCACATAACAAGGTTAAAAAGCGCTCAAAATGTACCTTGAAGATACGAATTTATGCTAGTTTTTTTAAATTGAGCAATACAACTAGAAATTTTACCCTTCGACGAGAGGAAATTTGTTCTCGTCCCCAAAATACAACAATTTTTCTTAAAAGCCTATTTTACTTCAAGGGCTCGCCTCACGCTTCACAAATGGGATCACATAGTATGAAATATGACACGGTTATATTAAAACAACACACTAAAATATAGATATCTCTCCGATCACAGCTAAATGCTGACGCCGTGATAGATCCTAATCACAAGATAAGAGAACTAGTTTTAATGACCGAGTGACAAGCCAGCAACAGATTACAAATGGAGTTCTACAGTACCCAATGGAGATACTTCGTATATCGCACATTCGATAGTTAATGCATATTGCTTATTCAAAGTGGGTAGCACTTCAGACATGCATTACTTAACTAATAGAACAGTTTAACTTAGTTAGCTACGGTAATTAACGACATCGAATTTAGCATCGGCAGAGATTTTCCCCAACTCAGATTCGAAAGTTTACAGATAGTAAAAAGCCCAGCTTGAAGAGGCAGTTCCAAAATTAAAAATTTCTATTCGCCGTCACTGTTCTTCAAAATATCAAAAATTAGTTGCAATTCTGAATGCACTTTTCTACATAGATTATCTAGCCAGAATTAATATGTCGCATATAGTTTCTAATTTACTAGCTAGAACTTTGCTTTTTAATGCGTATCATTTTTGACGCGTTGACGCTATCAACTAGCATATGTTTTTTTCTATTCAAATATATATATATATATATATATATAATTTATCATAATTAACTTTATTAATATAAAAATTTTGACAATATTTCTTATTTAATTAAAATTTACTATGTAACCGACTTTTTAAATTGCATATCGTCTAGTGGCCGTAGTGTTACTTTAATACCACAGTATAAGTGTACAAAATGCAGCGTCTCCAAATATCGGATTAGCTTCAGTCTAGTATGGATAAAGTAGTATATATACGCTTTTGAATTATACAGTTTTATCAAGATAACTATAAAAACATAGGTTTTGAAATAGTCTAGCTCTACTTTCATCATGTTGATGAAAAGCTTCTATAAAAATATTATCAGCTGTTCGACACATAACTGAAAAGGTAAGTTCGGATTGCAGTGCTTGCCGCCTCGTTTGCCAGCCCCTAAATTACTATTAACAGGCATTACAATTGAAAAACAAAACAGAAATAAACGTAGATGTTGGTTTAGGGCGCGGAACAGCATGTGAGGTGAATTCACCCCGGTGTAATTCTATTAACGTAACTTCATTAAATAAACTAAAACTGAAATCAAAATTACGCGCTATCTACAACATAACCGTCGACCGAGATCATTGCCAAAAATAAAGTTAAGTGCTGTTGAGTATTCAAACGGCAATTTTATACGCGTAATTTTATACCTGCAGTAGATTAGGCAGGTTGCATGAAAATTCTAGGAATCGTCCAAAAATTTTTAGAAATAGTGGTTTATATATCAAGGGCGCAGGGTAAGCGATTTCAACCCGCGATGATAGTTTGGAGCCTGACCGAATGGAGGGCTGTAAATCATCAAGGGAAGAAATCGCTCTTGCGCCAGAGATATATACATAATTTTATTCTCAACCGGAAAGACATGGTGCGATTTATTTTTATACGTGAAGATTTTCCAACTATTAACATTAAAAATCATAATACCAGGATCTAATAAAAGCAAGGTGCATTTCGGTAGCAACTACGTAAACATGGTCAAAAAAATTTACTTTTCCGCCCTTGGGCGAGAATAGTTTACTTTGCGCCCTCGGGCGAGAATGGTTTACTTTGCGCCCGCTCACGCGGGCGGGAATAGGGTACTTTGCGCCCGGTTGAGGATAAAATATTTTACTTGTGATCATCAAAATACCGAAATCGTAATTACATATTTCGGTAACGTCATGTTTATTAAGCAGTGGGCTGTCGTCTTATCAAAGTCATATTTTCAAAAATGTTTACATTCGGACATCGATCGGACGATCATTGCTTTGTGCCAAAAGTCTCTAATTTCCTGTCAGTCACAGTTCAGTTTCATATCTAACTTAGCTCTGGCTTGCTGTGTCTCAAACCAAACTCATCTATGGGATCAAAAACCCTCAGCTCTACTTTTCTATTGACTTATAAATTTCTTGCATAGGCGCTATTTGTCTGAGATTTAAAGAACGTTTTGTAGTAGTTGGAATTGTAATGTACGGGAAAATTGTAATTTAGTCCCTGCGAAGGGCATTACTCAATTACTTTTGCTTCGGGTAAAATCGAATGCCCAAGGTCTGCTCACTCAAATGTATAAACAGAGATATAACAAATATAGAAATAAATTGTATATTGTGATTCAATATTTACAAAATCGGACTTATTACAACGAAAATGCTATATACATAAATATTATAAAAGAAATTTCTTTCTGGTAACTGAGTCTGCGTTCAATGCTTCTGGACGGTTTGCAACCCAATTTGCACGTCTGCTCAATCGGTTACTGTCTCTGGACATACTCGAAGTATGTCCGGTGGCCCGTAGTTTCAACGCGCACCGACCTCCAACGTCGTTACTGAAACAGATTATATCCTAAATACGTGCCGGGGCTATGATGGCGGTATTTACGTTTTGAGATCTGGAAAATGTTCTGAAACTAAGTGTATACACGGCTGATAGTTACCTCGGGTCATGAGTTAAACAAGTACTGGTGAATCTCTGGAGGTTAAATTTGAATCACACAGGACGATAAAAACTAGACATCTTACCTTCACGACTAGTCCGACGATTGCCGGTTTTGTTAGCGGCAAGCACTGGAGCACGACGGCGATTTTACTGGAGAGGCGGACTGCGGCAGTTGCGTAAAACGTGCATTTGTTCACGCTTCGAGGAAAAATCCCTCGTTTACAAGTAAGCTGTAATCTAGGTTCCGTTTGGAAACTGGAGATCGGTAGAGCCGGTGTCGCTTCGGCCCGTATCGGATATCAGGGAGCAGGTGGATATAGTATGTAGGACCAGCATCGCGTCGCTTCGAACTAAGTATCAGGGTGCAGGTGGATTTACTCAGTAGAGTCGGCGCCGCGTCGGCCCGTATTAGGTATCAAGATGTAGGTGAGGATTGGGACAGGCCCAGTTCGGGCTACTTGGGGGGCCGGAGAACTCCTGTAGGTTGGAGTTCTTGTTCAGGAACGGAGGCTTAAGTTACTTTAAAAGCCGCGCGTTCTTTCTGTATCCCTCTTGGCTCTCGTCATCGGATTATTTTCTAGGTGGAATCGAGTAGAAATTGCGTCGAGTACCGGTTTACGCTACGTCGCGCACTACTTCCAGGTTCGCCTAATCGGGAATCCGCGTGCTCTGTAGATGCGATGCTGTTTGTACCGCTTTGAGCGCGAAATTTCTAGTATAATATTTGTGCTTTGGATAAATTTTCTGCAGGAGCTAATGCAACAGAATAAAATATACATAAAAACATTATATTCGCGTTCTTTTCCGTCTATTTTTTGTATCTTGGAACAAAAATTGGTGTATATAAACTTACCTTCTTGCAATAATAATGTTTGAAATAGTTGCCGGCTGTCTTACAATATCACCTATTTCTAAAACACAATCTACACATAGGCGACAGCGTTATATCATATACCAACACCACAGTTCCATCGAATGAATCTAGATAAAAAGCTATGTGATGAAAAATAAGAAAGAACTAAAGATAAAATACGTCAAATGTAGTGCCCAATGGGAAGGAAATTGTAATTAAAGGTGCATATTAAAACAATTAAATTGCTATAGATTGTTAGTAACCCATAACCAAAATATTAAGTATGCGTCTTGGTACATTATAGGTAGTGACTTATGCAGACATCTAATAACCTCAACAATTAATTAATATATAAGGGGTTATGTCCAGAGCTACGAGTTTAGGCTTTACAACCATACTGTTCAGGCGTTGAATCTTCTCATATCCTCAACAACGAAAAAACTTATGACTTTTAAAACAGAATAAATTGGCTGTGTTAAGTTTCCGAGCGAAGCAGACATAGAAAATGTGAGCAATAAATGACACCAAGGCAAGGTATATATCAAGTTATTTGAGAGGTTATTGTTGGATAATATCTTAATTTAAGCAAAATTAAGTACATTGTGGCAAATATTTTTTTGGTTAATCAACATTTAACAATAGTTTGAATCTCATGTTAGCGTATTTCGCAAATAAAGCTATTATTTATCACACCTAATATGCTATCTAGACCGTTTATAATATGCAATACCGCAAAGTAATTTTGTGTGCGATTACCACACATATCATTTTCTTGTTTAATTAATACCGTACCATGGAATTCATGGGCCCACTAATCTACATTGCATTTCATCGTCGCACTTACATATAGAACAGCATCATATCCTTTTATTACTGTAATTTAAATACATCATTTCCTCTTTATTAAATATTTATTAGACGTTGTTACGTTAATGCTAAAATAAATGTTTCTGCAAATTTACTGCGCAGAATACTACCACATGTTATGCTAGATATTTAACTGTAACTGGAGAACGATTATTCAGAAAGAGACTTTAACTTTTATGTTTCGAACATAACAATTTGAACAATCAATCTACTCAACATCTACGTAGTATTTAAAAGAATTAGCTACCAGGATATAAATGTTTCTATAATTCCAAGTAACAATTTAAATAATTGCCCACTAATGTGTAGTTGTCTAAAGTATGACGATTTCAGTGGCTACTACATACCGACAATTTATTAGATAATTTTGTAGATAAAAAAAATATTAAATAAATCTCCTCCACCGCTCCCCCCAACATTAGAGTAATTTATATAATGTACACTAGCTTCATTTGGTGATTTAAAAAGCCAGGGCATTTAAATAAAACTTGCTACCATGATTAACCTTACAATTAATGGTTCGAATTAGAAAGCCAAATATATTACTACATAATAACTTTAAATTATGTATTTTTGTATTTCCAGATGTTCTAAGGGCATGACTATTAAAACAATACCAACTATTGTTTTTCAAAATTAAGAGGCGTAATTTTATTATTCAAATTTCAAGCTGACATCTAATAGTGTGAACTGTAAAGTACAAAGACAGAAGTAACCCACACAATTTGGAGTTTTAATTTACTTCACATTGATACATACTTAATTGGTCAGTTTTACTTGTTTTGCTATATATGCACCAACTTTCACAGCAAACCAACATGACTTAGACCGGTTTTGTGGTACCTTTGAAGAAACAGTACATACAATCTCCAACCGCAAAATATATAACTTAGGCGACCTTAATGCCAAGATCGAAAACATTGAAGATGGCCATAATTTTAAGCAAATTCGCCTAGGGACAGATCCTGAAATCAAATTGATCGTATCAAAGTTAGAATTCGTTGCAAGTTTTAAATACACAATACGTTTTAATCTAATTACTGCAATGTAAGAAATACAGTTTAACTTTATTCCTAGTAGAATAATGGTTAAATGCCCAGGTGATTATTAAATGTCAAGATGACACGTACTAGACCGTTACAAAGCTGTGACAGGTACTTTTAGAAATGGGAGTCCTGAAACTTCTGATATTTCTAATAAAAAATCTCTGTAAAACAAACATGGCATAAGTGAAAATAAACAAGTCATCATCTTTTGCTATGATGCATAGAGGAAAACCTGACACGTCGGAGTATGCCTGCAAGAAGATTTCAAATATGAGGTACGCGGCCAACTAGTAGGTGTGACAGCAAATGACGTGTCGAGAATGCTGAAACGCTTAGTAGAAGAAATCAAACAGCTTGAACAAATAAAACCATTTATAAAAAAAATAATACAGGGTTAGGCAATAGGTAGTGGTAGTTTTGAATAGGCAGTAGTAGCACACTATTTAGTATTTTGAAATAACAAATTCAAAAACAATAAATCTTGGAATATGAAATTTAATATAAACAACTTATTTTTTAAAATAACTTGCTGTAAGTGGCTTCTTCTGAAAGGATCACGTTCTTCTAATCTACCAGCCTATTGCCTAACCCTGTACTAAGATTATCCTGACAGAAGTCTCTACGACTAACTAGTGCTTTAAACAACTGAAAGTGTAAGGGAATTTATATATCTGAGATTCACTATTAGCAACAACAACTTCTACTCAAAAGCTCAAAAAGAGTCATCATTGTAAAAAGTGCAATGGATCACTAATGAATCCGGTGATTACCTCCACGTTTCTTGATGGTGCTCAAACATAGAGATAAAAATCGATGCGTTTGAAACGTATTGCTGGGAACCTATGATTCGTATTTCGTGAACACACTATTGTGCTAGCATCTTCATGTTACAACAACTGGGCATTCAAACAAGCCAATTTTTAGTCAATATGGAGCTACTCATAATTTTCGAAAACGCTGTAGGGCGTTGATGTGAAGACAGGACTGTGGTTCTTTTAACGACATCATGGCAACAGCACAAGATCGAGATGAATGGCAGAATCTGGTGTGATCAAAATCGGAGAAGATCACAATTTTCAGTAATGAGAGAATGACGAAGAAGAGAGAGCTTTCTTTGCAAATCTTTTAGCAAAAGTTTCAATCTAAAAGCTGTTCTTTTAAAAATTTAAACAAATTTTGGCTGCTTGAGGCTTAGTAACAATCCCTTTAAAGAAAAAGAAAGTATAAAACCTACTCATAACTTGTAAGTGCATGTTTCAATGCTAAACCAGATGAATTTAAACGAAACACATATGATAATAGCAGAATTAATTATTAAGACGAAAATTAGTCGTGTATGGTGTTAATGAAGGTGCCATTGTGCTACAGGTGAATAATCATTCATTATAGTATGGTGGGTAAGCAAAGTAAATGAGGTGTTATCATAAACACCTCATCTACTTTGCTTACCTGATCAGAAAGAAAGATTGCAGTAGCGTACTTTTCAATATTCAAATGGAGCTTTATCTTCAGAAATTAACTCTGAATCGTCACTATCACAACTACTGACGCTGTCAGGATTAATGATGATATATCATGCCTGCAGTCCGTGTCTCCAAGTCTCACATTCTTGTTGTTCTTCCACGAATCTAACACTGTTTAGAATCCCAATAAGTGCTACTCAATCGCCGTCTATGTAAAATTTTCTTTAACGAATTCCTATCGCGATAAACGACACGGGTGCCGCATAACATTTGTGGCATTGCCGCTACCATTAGTTTCGTGCGGATACTTTTATTGCTTACCGAGACTTTTGAAGTTGGACTATAGCTACAGTAAAAAACCGGCTAAAGCTGCAAGTGTTTGCTGTAAACGTTAAATCGGTAGAGAGGTATAAAATTATAATTATTGGTGTTAGGCGCCACCATGGTGTTATAAATCACTGAGGGTTGTGGTAAGAAAGTTTCACCATGGACGACCTAGCTTCAATCTGCGGGAAGATCTTATTTTCGTACATCTAAAATGCTTCAAAATATGCGTGCTGCACTGCGCTTTACAAATGTAAATCAATCAGTAATTTAAAACCTCTACTCAAGTAACAGTCAGAATTCGTTAAAAATCACTTAACCACCCAAATAATTAACAACCGCTAAATACATATTTCGACAGCTAAGCTGCCATCGTCAGTAACCTTTGAGGGAAATTAACACGGCAAAGTTGGTCAAAATATACTCTATCACCAGCGAAAAACTGGTCGAAATACGTATTTGTGTGGTTCAGCGGTTTTTAACGAATTATGTCCGACTCAAACCACAAGCTCCTGCAATGTTGTATTTACGCAACGACACCAGCTCAAGGGCACGTTCTCAACAACAATAGATTTCAGGTCTTCAGAAACTTGTACACATATTTTTAATACAAAATATCGGTTCGTCGCCATTCTCTGAAATGGGTACGTATTCGACAGAATGAGCAATTTTCATTTGAAAACTGAAATCTTGAGCTTTTGATTGACCTCAAATAACTTAAAAACTTTCACATTGCTGCTTTTTACTCTAAAATTTTACTATAATATTTTGACGCATTCAAAACTTTGAAAGGACCTTTAAACCTCAGTCTGTTGTATATCGGTAGCTTACACCAAAGTCTGGCTTACAACAATGTCAACGTTGCATTTCCTGTAGCGATACTCACCACATTTTCAAGGATATACGCAGTGAGCAACGTAACTTCATATTTATTACTACTCATGACTGTAACCCAACGTACACATACTCAATATTGTGTTGGGTATCAATGTTAATTACTAAGTTATTAAATAATCGTTTACCCAATTATAGCATTCCAAGAAGAAATTGGATAGCTATTTAAAATCAAGGCCACCATTGAGTAAGTCGCTTTGTAATTTAATTCGATAACATCCTTCAAATTTTGAAAACTGAGGTTAACCCTTTCACTACGCGAACAATTTTAACTACTGTGCTGTCCAGACGCGGAAATTTTGGATTTGCGGAATCAGACGTTTCTTGTAGTGAATGTGTGCAAAAGGGATACGGATTCATCCGCTTCGCGCCATTAATGTCAGAAGTAATGCGCTGTTTTTTTACATATCCTGTTCTTTATTTACAATTTATGAATATCATTAAAACCAACCACCTAGGTGGCGTAGTGGGTAGAGTTCCAGTCTTTCAATGAACAAGTCGTCGGTTCAATTTCACAGTTGGCAGATCCTTTTCAGCAATCTTCTGAATCGGTACTGTTCCGGGTGACTGTTCGTCATTGGGATGTAATTAACGTCGCATTTCTCCGAATAGTGGTTATGGTTATGAGATAGAGTAACAAGACCACACGCAACACAGATATACACACTTAACTTGGAGGTAGCACAAAGAGCACATCTTGAGGTCTAAGTGCTCGTGAACCTCGTTTGTTGAGCACACAATGAAGTTGCCAAGCAATAATCCTTGGTCCAATAGTCAGTAAGCTTAAATGTTTACCAACCTTGTCTAAACGACAAAGGAAGCATTGTAATCCCGAAAAATTCACCTTCCGAGATGACTTCAGATCTTCACGTTTTAGGGTCCCTAGATGACGAAAAACAGGTTTTCTCAATTCCTTCTGTTTGCCTATCTGTCTGTCTGTCTTAAAAAATAAGATTCTACCTATTTTTGCTTTAACTCAAGAACTATTACTTGAACGAAAGTAATATTTTGCATATAGCTCAGGTTTTTACACAATTTATAAAATGTGAGCACCTTTAAAATAAAACGTTCATTTTTGCTTCAACTGAGAAATAGATCATCATCATCATCATCATCTATGTTCCTATATTTTATTTTGTATGTCGTATATATTTGGTTCCCCTTTTATATCAGTATTTCTGTGTTTCGTAGAAATCTTATTTCAAATGTTGTTATCCTGCGTTCGTCATTTTTGGTTTTTGTCCAGATAAAAGTGATAATTTCCACACAGCTCAGGCTTTAACCTTGATGAAAATAGAAATCAACGTATACAGGGTAAATTTTATAGAACAGAAAAAAAGGGCCAACAATAACTTCGTTGTACTTAAGGCAACCGCATCTCATCGATGGGGGGCGTCCCCGGTGACCGCGGCAGCGACGACCGCTTTACTGGTGGACAACCACCGATAATTGAAATCAAATTCGCAGACGCAGTTCGAACTCCATTGCCGGCAATGTTTTTTTATTTGAAAATTGATCTAATTTGCATTAACAAATGTTTCCTTTTATTGTTTTAGTATTATTACGAACATGAAGATGGTTTTACCCTTATTTTCCTTTGATTTTTAAATTGTAGTCTCATAGAGCTTACTTGCGAAGAAAGCTCTGAGTAAAGCCCTTTATAAATGTTTTTAATTGACACCTCATAAGTGTTAGTGCAAGAAAACAGTACATTTCGTCGGGGTCTATGGCGGTCTATTTTTCATTGCGAGTCTGATTTGGTATTTGGTTATTGTCGTCATTCAGTTGGTAGTACATATTTGTCGCGAGAGAAAAGACTTCGAAGCAATATAAAATTTCAAGATTATCATATACGTATATCCGCATTCTCGCAGTAAAAATGATAATTTCAGAAGTTCAAAAACTGCCCAGAAACAAGAATAAAACGTGACTAAATACTCTAATAGTGCCCCATAAACAGCACATTTTTAAATCACCGCTACCTGTACCTGTTTTAATATCATCCTATCTAATCAAAACGGCGGATGTGCCCGTTTCCGGTTGAAAAGCCTGGAGACATAATAAGTCTCGCGAGTATTTGGCAGTCAGCGATTTTTAGAATATTCCGGCTCCCGTAGCGAACAGGTTTTAAACAATTAGTGCCAACTGTCATTACTTCATAGCTGATTGACATTGGAAAATTATTTATTCTGCTGGGTGTAATTTTTCATTTTGATGCACTCAGGAAATGTTTCGAGTGACCTGCAGTTCCTAAGTGTATATTTGGTTGCATACTCATTTTGCATCTTTGGGATGTTTTGAAAATCTTTGAGTTTTAGGGGATTCTAATAAATTTTCAAAATAGATTGTGAGTATGATTTTTGGCGGCCATTTTTATGAGACTGATTTTGTCAGATTTTTTTTTCTAAGGCTGTATATATGATATGGAATTTTTACTTTATGTGGATATAATAATTCCAAAAACTTTGTAAATTCTGTTGATCAACCGTAGGAAATTCGGTGTGAGACCGCTAGAATGAAGCCAGTTATACTGGAATAAGAAATTATTTCTGCAAGATCACTTACTTGAGAACACCCTCCAGCTTTGGTATGTTTTTTGTCGTTCCTTTCGCAGACCAATTGCGATATTGTGTCATTTTAGGCACCTCCTTTCTACTCGTACTCCTTGTGGCTTAGTGCCATATTCTATATGTGCTCCCCCATCGTCTTTGATGTCGCTTGCTAAAACATCTGGTGGACCAATTCCTACGTAGTTCTGAGCCCCCTCAATTCACGTGGTTGCTTCCGAAGTTTTGACCATACGGTCTTTCCCCAGTGTGACAGCTGGTGAAAAGCCTGCCACATCTAATTTTTGCACGTGGTTGGACTGCATCTCCAAGTCCACCATGCTGCATAGCTACTCTGACGAAGCTGCCCTGCTATGCATCACTGGGTATCTTCAGCGTATACAGCTAGCGATTTAGTCATCTGATTTCCCAAATCGAAAAATATCATTAGTGCTGTTACTATGAAACTCTAAGCGTTTTGCCTACCGTTCATATTGGCTAAAATCCTAGCCGATGCCGCAGAGAAATTGAGGAAACCTGACCTTGCTGCGATATGTACACATTATGCCTTTAGTAATGCGAAATAGTTTCACTTTATATGTGTTTATATTTCCCTAAACTGGCTACTCTGTTAGCGTTTTGGTCGCATTCAACTCGGGAGATGAACTCGACGTTTTAAAATTAATCTTTAGGCGAGGACATCCGGGAGCGAAAACATTAAAAACAACTGCTTTTTAACACTGAAAATACACAGTTAAGTGTATAACAGCCTAGGGGTATGGTACCATTCGCGTCTATAAAAATTAATTGATTGTTGAAGCGATTTGATGAGAACTCCCGTTTATCGCTATCGCAGTACTTGATTTTTAAGTCACTATATACCTATATATTTTTTTTTTTTTTGTAAGTTACAACATCCACTAATTGCCTAAGGGCAGATTGTAGATACCCATAGGAAATTTAAAAAAAAAAAAAAAAAAAAAAAAAAAAACTATATACTCCTAGTTGTGATAAGTGTACTCGAGCGAATTGCGAGTTTTGTTTTTCACTTCGAACTTATTAAAAACTACAACCTTGTATATCTTATAATTAAAACTAAATTAAATCTACAATTACAAAGAAGTATCATATCACAGATTTGTTTTGCATTCTTTGAGTATGGTGCAGAGTTTATACGTGTACATGCTGTAAATAAACAATTAGGTAATTTCAAGCTCTGGTATTTTTTTCTTTTATTATTTTTATGAGACAGCTAAGTGGTTCAGGGACTTACACGGACACCTGGAGGTTTTCTGGTTTGGACCGTCTCGAACCAGTGGGGCTTACGAATAACCCCCCATTCCTGCGCTGGCAAAAATTTGCTACACTACGAGACAATCCCTAAACCGCAGTGTTGTAAATTATTTAATTTTTATATTCTTTTTTCCTTGTACAGAAATTCCCCGTGTAGCAATTCATTGTATGAAACCAACTTATACATGACTTACACTTCCCATGATGTACTTGATTTTAATTTTATTTTCAAATGTTTGGTTGGAATGCTATACCTAGATACAGTGCTTCATTAATACAGATTCAGTGAACGAAGTCCAGTTCAACTACCTTGCTTATGGAATGTTCAATTCAGCACTATGTTGGCGATAGATTTATTGTATATATATATGCATTTAGGACAGTTCCACTTTAAGATAGCAAATACACCGATGCGTGATGTCAGTTGAAGGATAGGTACCTATAGGGCTTGTCATTATCAGCAACCGTAATCCTTCAAAGATTCCACGTTAAGTGTATATTACATATTGATCAGAGTTGTTGCGCCTTTATGACATTTGGGAGTTAATTCTGACAGCGGTGGGTTTAAAGCCTAGCAATACAAGCAGCGAATAATGAAATGAAGATTATTTTAGTGCCGTACTTTGGTACAAAGGCAAAACACCTTCCGTAAGCTTTATTAAATGAGTACGAAATTTTCAGTAACAAAACTTAATGTCTTTTAGATAAACACATTACAATGTGTGGACTAAAAACTGGCTCTGTGTTAGGTCTGGACGATGATGAGCTTTAAAGTTCGCAAAGCTTTTTTAAAGATTTGAATTTATATTTAAATGTAATTTTGACTGATAACGCTAACATTTTTTTTAAATATGCGAATTTGGAATAGCACCGGTTCTATAATTTAAATGTAAATTGAAGCCCAACATAACATATTGAAGTCGCGACCACCTGCTGTGCACATAACCAATCAAACGATAACATAATATTGCGTTTTGTACTTACTTGAATTAGCTACGAATCACGTTTTCTTAAGATAAACTTGATGAACTGAATGCATACGACATTTTTAATCCAATTTTGCTAAAATCATTGCAATCGGGCTTTACAAAAGTTGAGTCTTAATTGACTTCTTCCGAATCAAAACGCAATAATGGAATTAGCCGCTTGCGAATCCGAAGTGATCTTTGTATTTTCTCTGTTTATAAAGCACGGAAGCGCTAATTTTATTACCACGACAAATTACGAATTGCTTGCATTTTCCCTCAGCCCCAAAAGATTCAAATTGGCTCAACTTTAAACAACTTTATGATTTGTATGCCCGATTCGCC
This sequence comes from Agriotes lineatus, assembly GCA_940337035.1. Taxonomy (NCBI): domain Eukaryota; kingdom Metazoa; phylum Arthropoda; class Insecta; order Coleoptera; family Elateridae; genus Agriotes; species Agriotes lineatus. Next base: position 38,600,713 of record OW679201.1, read on the forward strand.
CCTATAATTCCTCATCCTGCACTCGCAGCACCAGCCCCATGACACCGCACCAGAACTTGTTGAACTTTCAGTGGGTCTGTAAACTTTTTCCATTCCAGTGCCCCCAAGAATACACTACGTAACGTCCAACGGCAGGGTGGAAGTCAAAAAGGGGACGTCAGTGCGATTGGAATGCAAGGCGTCAGGAAATCCTGTACCGAAAGTAACGTGGTCCCGCCGCAATAATTTGCTGCCGGGGGGCGAGCAGACCCTCACCGCCCCCGTGCTCAACTTGGAAAGGGTGGATCGCCACCAGGCTGGCGTCTATCAGTGCACGGCCAGTAATGGCGTTGGGGAAGACGTCACTCAGCAGATCGTCCTCCATGTGCTCTGTAAGTAATAATTTGTCTCCAATAATTAATTATGATAATCCTAAATCGTCTAATCAAATGGTAACTTAGGCCACCAATTGACTATTATTGCTCTTCTACCTTAAAATGCTAAGCTGGACAACATCTGCGTTTGAATGTAGCCCTGCAATAATAATCGATGTATCGTATGTGAGTAGAAATACTTTAGTTGAGAAATTCTGGTGTTTATAAATAAAATTAATTAGCATAGTAGTTATGTTCGAGGGTACTCACATGTATAAGCAACCAAAAAATACAACTTCCGAAGCTGATTCAGAGTCATGAGAGTCTGTTTATGGGATCTATATAGCCTTTCTCACTAAGTCTGTCCATCTCCCAAGGTTCATTGTTCTTACGGTCGTTGCTATATTTATTCCAAGACATTCGTTCTTTAGAATTTTCTTGAACCATGAACGTCTCCATGTTGTTTGCTCTGGTAACGTGGCCAAAAAGGTCTGAGGTGTTAATACTTAAACAGTAATTCTTTATCCGTGGTATACGGAGCATTCTTCCCCGGCACTGCAACACCATGGAGAGTCCATCTGTCAGTAATATAGAAGAAAACAGAAAAAACTAAAGACCTAACCAAATTGATTTGCTATAGAGTCACATTTTTGTCACTTTCGACATTGCTGTTTTTCCTAACTGGATATGTCTGCATGTTTTACCCTCGCAGCTTCTCTGCATGTCGAACCTTGTTTCAAGGTAAATAACTGTACTCACAACATTGGATTCTTCTGTGTTGTGTATGTGTAGTCTGTTGGAAGTTCTAACCACTAGCATTATTCTCAAATTGGTTTATGTGAAAACCGCGTTCTTTACTGAATCTTCGGCGTCTTTTCTTTTCTAACTTCGGACACTGCTAGGGTGTATTATTCGAACAATGAACAGATTTTCACACCATATGGGAATATTTTGCTTCTAGTCGTCCAGTCCGCCGCGGCCGGAATAGGTACCTTTGATGTAAAGACTTTACTTTAATTATCGGGTAAGTGGGAGTTATAGAAGTGCTTTCTAAATACATAGTTTTAACTGTAAAAGATGAGTTGTTATCCTGGTAGTATATGTCGATTCTACAGTAAAAGGAGTAGTAAATAGAACCATTCATCAACTACCCCCGAATTCCATTATCTAGCAAACCATCATTCAAGATTTAAATTAGAAAAAAAACAGTTGACCTGGTATTCCTCGGATTTAAACCTACCACTTTCAACGAAATGTTCTATATTGCATTGCAATTTTAACGTATTTTTTCTAAAAGAGTATCGGTCCACGTGATTTTCGATTTTCACCTAATCTTACAGGAAATTGTCAGAAAAATACTATATATAGTATGTCGCCATATCAGAAAAATGTTAGGTTAGGTTAGGTTGCAACATATACACTTTCTTCACAATTTTTCGTTTAAATAAGACGACTTTCTTGATCGCTATGCAAAAAAGTTAATTTTCGGGTTAGTTAATGATAAATACTATGAAAAGAAGAACTATTACAGCTCGTTGAATCATTCGCTAGCGCTGCTTTTCCCGATATTGTGATTAACCTGCAAAATGTAATTCACACTAAATAGCTCTTACATGGTGTAGACAAACCTATCTTTAATTATTAATATTTCCAAATAGTAATAAGGCTCTCCGTTCCCTGGACCGAAACGACTGAGATGCGATTACGATGCAACTACGACCTACCTACGATGAGATCGCGACGGTAACTCGTGTTATGCACATCAAAGCAAATATTGCTCTCAGTTTGACGCAGAATGTTTTCAATTAATGATGATGATAATATAATTGCAGCCATGGTGTATTTTTTACACCATGGTTGCAGCCTAGTGGCACTTCCGAAATAAGATCAGGAAACCGAAAGGAAACTCCATCCTGTGGCATAACATAAATTTTGCTCTACTGGTGATCTAAGAGAGAAATTATACTTCAAGCGTCGGCGTTACATTATTTTCGAACTTAAACTTATAAGTAATTTCATTTAAACTGGCCACTTATAATAAGAAATTAAATGGGTGCAATACCCCAAATTTCACAACCATTTTATCGAATGTGTGGTGGTACTTTTTCCCGTGCCTTATACTCAACTTTACTATGAATTTGAATTGCCCTTTGTCGGTTAGTTTACTCAGTCCTAGAAACACAAGATTCCGTCTTACCTCAGTGGAGCTAAAGGAATTTGTCAGATTGTTCTGGCCTGTTCGTTATCATCTATAATTCTGCAATCACACATACAAACCCTGCCAGAAATAAAGGCCGAACAGTATACATGAAAATACCTATACTCTCTAAAAGAACATAAATACATAAAAATACATAAAAAATTTACAATTGTAATATAGAAATGTTATGTACGCTATCAACAATAGCTAAGAAATTTCCACGAGCTTAATGCTAAGTCTACATGCTTAGATACACCTTAAATAGGGGTGTGATAGTCAATGCGCAAAGCTAAGTCACAAAATAAACCGCGCGAACAAGGCGTAATCTAGCGCACAAAATCACTTAATGCGGCTCTGTCTCCGGTAATTTAAAATCAACTGACGCGGTTTGTCAACAGGATAATGCAAGCTCTCTGTTCTAACGCGCTAATTCAGCAGGTATGCACCCGTTGCTTTCGGACGTGTAATGGCTCGTTGAAGCTATTGCTCAGTTTGTTGCAATCCCTTCATAATTCGCTGTTATGGTTCCGCTCCCAGCTATTTGGACCGGGCATTCAAGCGTGGGTTTTATTTATAATAACTAAATTTGCCTTAGAGCTATTGATTCCAAGGTAGTTGTAGGCTTTTTAGGTTGTATTTCGGCTCAAGAATGACGAGGCGTCGACTGCTTTTAATGCAGGTTCACACAGAATCGCACCTTTTTAATACTTTGACTGGTGTCCTCTTTAAATAGACCAATTCGTTAGCAAGCGACTGTTTTATTAATAACCGCACTTGACGACTGGATCAGTTGGTTTGCATCGCACGGCCTGGCGCGCGAAATACTCGATGCATGTTTTAAATGCATAATACGTTTTAACATAATTATTATAATCTAAATTATACAGTTTGACTTAAATTTATCAAGATGATTATTAAATACCAAGGTTACCCAAACCAGCTCGTTTCAAATATTACAATAGAGCTTTAATGTATTAGTAGAAAAAGTTAAGACGTCGATTGAAAAACGCGTCAATGCAAAAGTATCTTTGTACTAATTTGACATTTTACTACGCAACTTCAACGCAACTAATCGCTTAACAATTGGCACTGACAGTCGCCAGCAATTATTTTGTGCAAGTTGCATCGTGTTCGCATCGCAGTGGCAGTAGTGTACAGTGAAGTACATGAACCCATAGAACGATCGCCACGCTACTACGAAGTAACCTCAAACGGTAAAGGGCTAAAAAATAGAACTTATAGCAGCTCCCGTATTATTGAAAATGCAAGGAAACCCTTATCGAAAGAAATTTTAACTCTAAAAATATATGCAGTTTTCTTGTTATTTCTGCTAAGATCAACTAGTTTTGTTGCTGGACTATTAAACTTGCATGATAAAGTCAAGCATTGCATATGGAATTAGCAATTTCTGTCTTCTTACAAATCTTATAGCTAGGTATTTGCTGACATACGGCTATTAATGATAACGTCCTGAGCATTTCGTACTGATAAGGCTTTATGGAAAACGAAAACTTTTTATTTATTTAAGCAAAATTAATTAACGAACACACATATATATAGTAGATACATGTAGCAAGATATAGAAATACACATATAAAACAACTTTAAGCTCTAACAGTTACGCGGACTGACATATTTCGACAGCGTATATTAACAAACGGGTTGCAAGTGACACGAGTTCGAGGCAGGCACTCGGTATCGGCGGTTGTAAACCGAACGCTGCGCTGGTGACTGAACTACACGGCCGAGTAAGCTACTTGCGCATTCGTGTATAATTTATACAGTTGTCTCAGTTTCATAAGAGGAGGTCTGTTTATGGTGTGCGGACCCTTCGTCTTCGCTAAAGTGCAATATAGCCATTATGCCTCGTGTTACAGCCAGGGCATCAGAATTTTGTCTCCTCGGCGAAGTGTTATCTCACCATTATTCAGACGAATTGCGCTACCCATCTGCGGGTGGTCAATGTAAATACTCCTGCACTTTACAGATCATGTTTTGCCAAAATCAAGGTTTTGAATTGCGTGCCTTTCACTGGAGTTGCGGATGTAGTTTTTCAATCGCTACGCTAATAACTCATTTTATCACTTCTCTTTGAGTTTTTACTTTTAATAAATTTAAGCCGAAGCCTGGAAAGTAGATGGATTTTTGCGTTTGATCAAAGGAAATTTATAAGGTGGGCCGCGTAACTTGAAGCCCCGTACTTCTTAGAGCTGTAACCCGACGTACACATATATTGGCAAACACTGATGCTCGATATTTATGTAAAAGACATTATTCGGAGTTGTTGTTTGTACTTATTTGATAAAACCGACGAAAAAGGTTTGGGATGATACGCTATGCCATTGGCAACGGTGCATCTGCATTTCCACACATTCAACATGAAAAGCATAATCTTGCTGTTAAAATTCTCAAAGTGAATAACACATAAGGTGTAAATGTCTTTTTTTCTTTTAGTTGTGTAGATCTGACGAAATGGAGGAATTTGCGTAAATGGGTGTTTTTCAAAAAAATTGCAATTTTCGCAGTATATTCAACTATGAAATAAGTTTCAGTATGTTGTATACTGTGACGACTGATTTTTAACTTAAATTAAATATAAAGGAAACGACGGTTTTTGTAAGGAATTACATGTACATAAATAAAATATTTGTACCCTCCATAGTACATTGTCTTTTCAGGCGTAAAGTGATTTCGCATAATATGAAAAAGACAATAACGGAAACTTGACAAAAGGACTTTATGTATTTACGATCTTTTAAAGTAATTTCAGTCATATTCAATATACCATTGCATTTTTTAAGGCAATGGTTAAATCCAGGTGTCCTATGGGAGCTGGGTTTATCATGAGTTCAGGTCGTCTTAAGTCAATTCGTCACATGTGGTTATAAGGCAAAATTACACGATGCCAAAGGATGTAAGGAGAGCACACAAGCATATTCAACCTTTTCATTGCCCGATTAGACGACACACGCATTGGTCCAATGTGCAGGGGCGATATCGTGATGTAGAAACTATAGCTTGAGCTATGAATTCGGACGGAGGCTTTTGAGAGTTAGCGGGGTGGGTATCGCTCCGTATACTGCTTACAGTAGACAGTAGAATGGAAGTGAGCTGTAGTCGTTTCTAGCGTACAGTCAAGTAAAAATTCTTTTAGCGTTTCATTTAAATATTTGATAAATTACTGTTGCTAAACTAGAGATAAACACTTCTGTCAATATTTAAAGTTCAATTAATTGGAATAACGACGTAAAACTTTATGTTACACTATAAAACTTTGTCATTCACTCCAAATAATTTTAATAGAATGAATTAACGTGCTCCATTTTAAGGACAGGTGCTAAGTATAAAAAAATTTAATTAACATATCTGTACAAAACGCTTTTAGTAAACAACTGTAGCGCAGATTAATACAAAATCGGTACAGAATTTGTTAACATAAACGACGTATCAGCGTAACCTATACCTCTGGATATACCGAACGAGTATTCTCTAGCGTTGGTTGATTATTATAATTCTTAGAACGTTGGTATTATCTGTAACCTCATTTACCGTCCGGTGTAGAGGCTGATGCTTTATGCGCTTGCATCTGGCGGTACAATGCGCAACTTGCCCCGGATTCGGGATACAGAGTTGGAGAGCGCTTTTTTTTCTTGCGCAGCAACTATTGTGTGAGGTGTGTGTCTTGATGATGTGTTGACCTTGTTACTCTATCTCTTAGGTCTGTGGTTCTGAGTAGAGCACAGTTAATTTGGTGTCCAACTGTGAATGGTCTCACCGAGCCCGATTCAAATCGCCAAGGCTGCAGAAAAATTCCGACCCCCACGGGATTCGAACCGAGGACTTGCTTAATGCAAGCCTAGCGCTTCCCCAACTGCGCTACGCGGCTTCTTCAACTCTTCGAACATTTCAAATTAACCAGACCTGACTCATGTTTGAATACTCATAGCATGTTCTGTAATTACGCACAGACGTCATAGTAATAAAGGAACGTTTAGTCGCCTGTCTCGATCCTACTGACATTGCCAAAAGTTTCTCGATACCAAACAACACAGTGTCCCATTTGCTCTTCGGCCAACCGCTGGAGGAACAATCGTTGAATTGAAGAATTATGTATACTGCATATGCAAAGTTACCCAAGGTTTTAGCTATCTGTCGATGGCCATTCCTCTGGCTGCATCATTTTTCGCATAGTTAAAATGTTGTTGATAGTGACGAAGAAGGAAGGCCGCCTTGGGCGCAGGTTGAAATTTCCTCTTTCGAGCTCTTGATACTCCTTAAATATAACAACGAAGTGACAAAAATCGAGCCAGTAGTAATTTCTTCTAGGAATAGGACCTCGCATGACCGCGTATCGACTGTCCAGTGTTTTTTGTTTAAGAAGTCAAGACACTAATATCTAGCATGTAGTAAAGTCATGGTCATGATAGACCATCGTCATACGTATCACTTACCAGCATTATAATTTATTCGTTCTTTCAATAGCAAATGATGTGTCTCTCGTAAATTCATAAATGCTGAAGCTTATATGTCTGGCTGAATTCTTTGTAGAACTCGAGACGTAGTGTTGCTTTATTTAAGCAAAAGGTACCACAAGTTGTCAAAACTTTCCATAAACTACACCCCTATACATACATTCTAAACATTGTATTTTGCTACCTTTTATCCTTGCACCAAGATTACCATTTGTTTCTTCCTCAGCTTCTACTGTTTTAATTATATATATACAATTTACAAAAATATCAGGTAGAGCATCACAATTAGCCCGAAATATTATATGCAAGCTTCAATAGCAACGACTGTTGAACCATGACCACTGGTTGTATCTGTTGTTGGGGGGCATAATATTGGTAAGATTAACTTTCTTCATCTTCCTGTGCTTCTTCGTCGGGTTTACCGTTTAATATCACTATCATGAACTAGATAGATATCTAGAATAACCATTCCACATGTGAAAGCAATCCTAGCACTTTGTTTTCTTCTGTATGTCTGCAGCTACTGATCTCTTCGATTACATCATATAGAACATGAGCAAGGAAGTTGAAGAAATGCAACGACCTATCCTCTTGATAATGGTATAGGACCTTCACATGATATCCTTAATGGAATGTTTGATATATACGTTTCTCAATAACTATTGGTTGGTGTATTTGTAGCTGCACCGTTTCCCAATTCGGTAATATTTTCAATACTTTAGAATTGTGCTTTTTCAATGAAACCAGGTTCTTTAGTTTTCGATTATTATTCTGAGTATTTCAACGGTATACAATTATCTGCGCTGATAATATAAGCCATGATCAAACAATACGACACTTATAATGGCTATCGAAAATACGCGAACTAAACTGAAGTTACCTCGTCCACGTCAGGGTTTATATCATACAGGAAATAAACTACGCTCATATTGATAGTGTACAGTAATAACCACGTAAGCTTGTATACTTTCGAAGAAGACGACGGACGAGATTTCAGCCTATGGTATGTGTAGGTTAATAATGTAAAACTTAAAGAATTCTTGAATTAGCGAAAGGTAACGAACAAAAGGCTTTCTACTTACCGAGGAGAAAAAAGAAGAGCCCCGAACTCATGCGCATTAATATACATCTCAAAGTCAAGCTTCAATTTTAATTAAAAAATTCGCCGTATTATCAAGAGCTTAACGCTCATCCCCAGATATGAAACGCAGTAGCAGTTTGAGCTGCGCTCCTCGCTGGCCCGAGATTTTGAAAATTCAATTAACATCATACTCTATAAATACCCTGTAATTTAATGTATTGAAAGTCTCTCGAAAGGCATCCCGGCGCCTTTCACCTTTTACGAGCTTGTTAGATTGCGCCCCCTCCCCATTTCCGCGAGCAAGCAAGAGAAGTAAAGAGGATGAAGTGCCAGGTTAGGGTGCTGTTAATCATCCGTCTGCCGGCTTTAATTTGGCGAGGCCATAAACCAGATTGAGTGGTGAGCAGCGTTATGCACACCTTGGGGCCCCTTAACTCGCTACTTCATGTTGCCGCCGCCCCGACGACCCCATTCTGCTACTTGACCACATTATTCAGAGATTGCACATCCGCTTGACATTCCCATTCGAGATCTGTTTCCGCTTAATGTCATCTTCGTTTCGCGGGAATCGACATTCAACCACTACGTGACACTTTCAGTATCGAGCCGAACGAGCTTCGACAGGGCGTAATTCAAATTTTAATGCCGCGGGTTCAGCGAAAACAGCCAGCCTGGAAGCTGAAAGCGAAAGGCGCGATCTTGAGCGTGCAATTAAAAGAGTTACAACCTCTAATAGCGTAATTAAAACGGGAACAGCGCGCGGCCGTCGCTGCAAAAGAAACCGTAAAGGCGCCGGGAAGCGGCGTTCGGGCGAGGCCAAGGTGCCATTCGGCTCGAAGGACCACATTTTTGTTATTTTGTCGGGGCTAATTTAGCTCTCATTAACAAGTTACCTGCTCTTTAAAAACATTTGCTAGGTAAATGAAGTTAATTTAAATTTATTACGGGAACAAGGCGCCTACAAAAGGCTGTTCCCTGAGGAGACATTAAAATAAATTACGAGATTAAGTTAATGAGCGAAATAAAATAATCTAACCCATAGTGAATCTCGGGTAGTTTAAAAAAGAAGTACAATTTCCATCTTCCGTTAAAGTTAAACTTTATTTAACACTATTTAGTGTCCTCTTATTCTTATTTTCTTCTAGCAAATTCTAAGAACAAAGCTTCCCAATCAAGGCTATTGTGCACCTTAAGGCCGCAGTGGTTTCTAGCGCAAAATTTCTATACAATAGGCTAAGCAATTCGAAAATCAGAATTAGACAAATGGTGTCGTATTTAATGTATTGAGTATTTGCTAATTAGTGTAGCGGTTACGCTGTAAAACCACTTAATGGCATTGCAATATTTCTGTAGTAGAAATATGGTGTACATGCTTGAAGTTTCAGAGAATAGTTTGCAATACCTATTCATATCATCAGGAATATTATCTGACCAGGATGAAGATACGTAACTACGAAATAAATACGATGTTTAACATTCAACCTGTCAACTGGGTGACCGAACGAAATGATTTTGCTAAAGTTCATTGGAGTGCTCACGAAGGCGATACGTAATAGTATATTACATACCAAGGTGGAAAGCGTTTCATTCCTGTCGAGAGATTAAGTAGTTAACCGAGACGCGTAGCGTCGAGTTCAACTTTATCTCGAGACTGGAATGACACTTTTCACCGTAGTATGTATACTATTTTATTCGCAACCACTTTATTCTAAACAATAATTGGAAAAATTATTATATTATGATACAAGTTGCGACGCGCATGAATGGATGAACGAGATTCCCAGTGTCCCTACCTACACAGCGGTGGGCAATTGATTCATTTCAAACCTCTGCGACGGCAATCACTTTTCCGACCGGTTGGAAAGTTACAAGTTGGGAATAGCTCATTTTCCAACTTTTTAAAAGTCAGTAATGATCTTATTACATATATGGTTGCGAATAAAAGTATTTTCTCAATACTACTACCACTATGTGGCAAAAATGCTAGAACCAACTTTGTAGTTCCTGCTTTTAAAAATTAATGCGATGCAAAATATATACCCGAGAACTATAACACTCCTCGAACTTACGTGTCTATATCTTCTTAATACGGTGTCACCTACAGCTGAAGAGATCAATGTGTACGCTATTCAGAAATATACAGATCTTTAAAAATGTAAATACTGTCTGATACTGAAATAGATATCTTCTTAGCTACTTTAAAATACTACCGATTGATCTTTGATCATATGAGAAAGCAATGCATAATATCAAATTTAATATATAATTTATGTGGATTTTCAGTCATTCATCGAAATTATAATTAACTCACACAAGGCGAACCAGATTATGACAACTTGTGTAAGCTTTGGCCTTATCTTGCTAAATTATGTCAAACCTTTAAAACATACAATGATCCAGAAAAGCATGCGGCATAGATCACCCCTTCGTCGATATTTACATGGGTATGATGTTGAGAATAGTACTGAGAAACACATAAGCACTGGTGTGTAGAAAATAATCACCGAGTTTGTTTTGACACCATTTTTAACTTTTTCTAAGTACGTATGGCAGAGATCAAATATACGAGAAGATAGAAAAGGGCTGCTTAATCATTTGAAATCAGGCAAACGAATGCCCAGAATAGAATCACATTGGAAGATATACTGCAAAGGAGATGCATATACTTTTTGAGCAACTGCCATTATTCCCAACAAGTAATCATTAAAATGAAGATATACCTAGAAAACATAGATAAAGCCGACGTACTAAAAGCATGACATTTACAGCGCAAGTAAAAAATTAAGGTTGAAGATCTTCTGACAACTTCTAGATATCATTTTAGAAAATTAGTTGTTATGAACTATTGCTAATATGCTAACAAGAAAAACGTAGGAGTGGTATTAATAATAATTCAATAAATGCAAGAGGAGCTTACCTGAACCAGTTCATATACCAGTTCACAATGGCAATGTTCAGTTTGCAATTTCAAAAAAAGCGTTTTCAGTAAAATTTGAGAATACAAGGCCCGGTGGTTTCACCAAATAACCACCACAATATCTGTTTTTATATAGTAACATAACCCTATTCTTTTAAGATGTAATTTCTAAATTGGCATTAGCGTTTAATAATAAAATGTAGAATTATAGTGGAAAATCATTAATTTGGGGACAAATAGGTCAACGTTTTAGTGCGTAATTTATTAAAAACAGCTTTCACATAAAACCCTCTAACCATATCAAGTCTTTTCAACGTTTCTTGGCGGAAGATTATTTTCTCTTATTCACTCACCAGAGCTTTATGTAACATCTGAACTACAAATGACCTGGGTTATGTATTGATATAAATATAAAAGCAGAACTCTTCGTAGAAGAGTTAGTAGTATAATTTCCGATTAGAATTTTAAATTTAAATATAATTTCAACAAATTTATATAGGGATGTTGACTAGAGGCCATGAGACGATAATTTTTAAAATATGTGTTTTTTCCTAAATATTAGGTTAGATGTCTTAGCAACCAGTGATGCATTTTTTGGAATGAATTCATACTCTTTTTCTGAATTTTCCTGTATAGAATATGGAAATGTTTGAACATGCCATTCTCATTGCGGACAGAAATTTTATACAGTTTCTGTTAGTGTGTAAGAATTTGATACTTTTTCGTACCTCTTCCTGCTCTAATAATTTCTTGAAATCAATTATTAGCTGTAATATTCCTAAAATCTTCGAATATCGCAACGCTACGAGAGTATACTTGTAAGCCCGCCTACTAGAATTAGTGAAGACGGTGTGCAGTTCTTTACTACCAACTATTACAAGCGTCAACAAGTCTTTAATTACAACAAATATGCTCAGATAGGCTGAGAAATAATAGCAGCAGGCAATAGTACCATATATAAAATACAAAAGGTGGCAGTAGCAAAACCAAACAATAAATGACATAAATACATATAGTAGCCAGTACAACAGGTCCTAAAGGCGTCACTTAGGCAAAAGGTGCACCCACAATTAGCATTTGATACTAGTAACTAACACAATTAATTAATGTCAAACCAGTTAAATGTAAATATTACAGACTGAGAACAGCTTTAGTTTTTCTACATTAGTACACCTGAAGCTCGTAGTATGAATATCATTAATCCAATTTAAAATCGGTAACGCAGTCCATTAGGTCGTAATTACTCATCTGAGAGGTCAAGCTTCTGTAGTGGATGGTTAGACGGCCTCCAAACGGCCTCTTACAGCCATGCAGTAGCATGTTGCTTGCAGAGATCACCCAGGCGACGTGGCTCAAAATCAAATGATGCTCCCAGGATAAAGGAATAACACGCCTCCCTAAAGTAGGGGTAAAGCTAGAAATGCCGGAGGCAATCAGCTAATTGTACTACGCTACCGAAACCAAAAACAGATTAAGCACTCATTCTGAATTACCTAATTGTCTATGTTGTCAGGACGGCTAACAACCTGTAATGAATGATTCGTCTACTAATCATGGACTTTGTGTGTCCCAAAATACGTATTCGAATCCCAGAGTCACGACAAGCAAAACTTCCACGAAGAACCTCTCCAAATACAAAAGGCTAAAGTGCGAACACAATAATTACATATATCTAGCCGGGCTGAAGCCGCTTGAGGAAGAGAGCGCTATACAACACATTGTTTCGTATCTTTAAAAGACTGAAACGAAAGACTTCTGCACCATAATATAAGCTATTAAAATATGCGAAACAAAGAAGAACGCCCTAAAACACTTAGTGAAGCTTGCCGGTATTGCAGATAACCAATTACGGGCGCATATGCGAGCGGCCAATTAGCCTACGTTTACACAATTACGACGCCTCAAATTAAGAAGCGTGTATACGTCAAGATTTAGGCAATAGAATAAATTCTAATGCTAAAACGCTTTTTACACGTAGCACAATTCACTCAATAATGGAACAAAAGGCGCATGTGGTTCTTTCAGACCGAATTTATAGCTATCCAACGCTATACGTTATGCTTCCCCTGTGATTAGTTTCTCTTTAGTGGTTCACTTCTTAAGTTTTCTCGCCATGTACACTTTGATTTGTAACAAGACGACTCTTACGCCGCCACGTCTCTATTAATTACCTTCGCCCCTTTTGTTGTCAGCTAGCTCAATAGCAATGAGATCTTTTTTACCTTAGCTACCTCGATTGTGGTTACAGAAAGTCTTGGCCGCAATTATTCAAAAGTTGACTTATACTCGCGGTAAGCTGAAAACGTTGGCTTAAAAAATGTACTCAAATGAAAACACCTAATCGTACGCGCTTATACTCAAATCAACAAAGAGTAACAATACGTTTATGTAAAAGTCAGCGCTAACTAATAATAACTCTAATACTAAACCACGAAGCGAATAGCTGCTCCTACTCTGCATATGATTTAGCAACAATTTCAATTTACGTGCAAAAAGCTGCCTCCACTGCGAATTTGTATTGTCACTTATCAAACAACTCAACTTATTGTTGCTACCAGTCCACGGCACATACCTGTGATGACTAACGAATGTCAGTTACAAAGTATCTGGACGTGGGCTTTGGCAGCTCTCTACTAAAATAATATATTGTAATTACCATTCCAGATTTATGGAATTAGATGTGTTTGTATCCTAGTTATATATTCAGTGCTAGAATTAGGAAAACAATTCCTATCAATTTTGTTAGATTTAATCAAAGGATTTCTCATTTTCAATGTAGACACTTAATGTAATTAACGTCTAAGTTACCTGATACTACGTTAAGGAAAAGACAAATAAACAATAGGTTAGAATATCAACTTCAACTGAATAAGAGCGAATGTAAAGTCAACGTTTCTCGCTGATTTTTTCAAGACAAGTTCAATAAATCTTATTGCAACAATCATGCCCATTTCCAACAGTTACTAGACTATAGCTGATTGTGGGATCCTTATTGTGTGGTACGCCGTATCGCCTTGTTCTGAAGATGAACGTCCGCATTGACTTCGTTATCAGTCTGCCGATTCCCACCGCCTTGTCTGCGTAGGCAGTGATGTTCTTAATACATTTCGTTCTCATTTCGCTTTGTTTTATTGCGTTGTTACGCCGTTATCGCAGTTACCTTGTTTGTAGGGCTTTGTTCGGAGGAAGCTCCACGCTGAGCCGTAACGACGAGTTTTCCAGTTCCGCTCGCGGGAGGTCCATAAGCACATTTTCGAAAGTGGCAAAGTTTCCGCTAAGCGCGACTTTTTAATTAAAAAACGAGTGTTTTCGTTCGGGATGAGGTCGGTTTAACCGACGCCCGCCATATTTCAAGATTTTAGGCGCAATGCAAAGTTTCGGGCCGTGAAACCAAAGTTTCGCAATCCGAGCGCTTTTAAAGTTAATGCGCTTTGCAACATTTATTTTCTGAAAATTGCTGTTGTTATTCTTTAAATGAAATTAGGCTGTTTGCTGGGCAGGGAATTGCTCTGCAGGATGAAACTGAGGCAATATTTACGTGGAAATGGATGATGATTAGAACCAGAGTTACGAGTTTGTATACTTTACAAGTCAACAGGTCCGGAAAAGCAAACAAATTTGGGCTATAAAATAAAAGAACTTTAAAATTACTTTGAGCTCCATATATCTCAATAATGTTTAAGGGTAACTGCGAAAAATCTGTTCTACAACGTTTAGTCAGTTTAAACTAGTTGATCTATTTGTAGTTGTAGCAGAGCAAACACCAAACAATAAAAGGTGGAAAATGTTGTAACCAATAGAAAATCTCCAAAATATCGCAACGCTAGTAGGCCCGCCTACTAGACTCAGTGAAGATGGTGTGCAGTTCTGTAGAAGACGTTACTACCAAATGTTATAAGTCTTTAATTAAAACAAATATACTCAGACAGGCCGACAACTTATTAACTCAAATAATAGCAGCAGGCAATAGTACAATATATGAAATACAAAAGGTGGCAGTAGCGAAATCAGACAATAAATGACATAAACCGCGCATTGAATTTTATACGCAAACGCTGCATATAATAGCCAGTACAACAGGTCTTAAAGGCGAAGGTGCACCCACATTTAACATTTTATACTAGTAACTAACACAATTAAATAATGTCAAACAAGTTAAATATAAATTACACACTGAGAACAGCTTAGTTTCCTTACACTTGATACACCTGAAGCTCGTAGTATAAATATCATGAACCCAATTTAAAATCGGTTTCGCATTTCATTATGTCGTAATTACTCATCTGAGAGATCAAGCTTCTGCAGTAGATGGTTAGAAGGCCTCCAAACGGCCGTCTACAGCTATGCTGCAGCATATTGAGGGTGCTTGCAGAGATCATCCAGGTGATGTGGCCCAAAATCAAATGATGCTTCCAGGATGGAGGGAATGCACTTTGAGCTTCATATATCTCAATAATGTTTAAGGGTAGCTGCGAAAAATCTGTTCTACAAGGTTTAATCAGATTAAACTAGTTGAACTATTTGAAGTTGTAGCAGGGCATAAAACAAACAATAAAAGGTGGAAAATGTTGTAACCAATAGAAAATCTCCAAAATAGGCTGTACATATTTTCTACGCCATATTTTATTTTATGCACCAGGTACTAGTATCATAACTTAATATTAAAGTATTTTTTATCAAATCATTACTATGACGAAAACAGCAGACGATATTAACCAAGCTTCATATAAAAATAAGCTTTCTTGTTTGCATTAGGATTTCATTTAGCAATGTACAGTCGTGTGCAAATAAATCTGGGACAGTGTTTTTTTCACATGCAGATTCAGTTAAGAATTGAAGAATATCTCCATGGATTTCCTGCTATCAGAAAGAGTTACATTAAACTTTAACAGGTACTGAAACCCGTAACTCTCTCTGATAAGAGGAAATCCATGGAAATATTCTTCAAATTCTTAACTGAATCTGCATGTGAAAAAAACACTGTCCCAGATTTATTTGCACACGACTGTACTTCAGTACATTTGTAGCTATCTACCTAAGATAAAAGAGCTGGTAACTCCTACTAGTACCTTGATGGCATTTTTACCGTTTTGTAGCAAATCCTCCATGAAAATGGGTTATGCTAGTGAATCATAATCTTGAAGTGACTGCTATATCTACTTAGTGTCAAAAGCAAGCTATAAAAGTTTAGTGATTGCAGGAACGCTAAGTTACAAATTAAAGTAATAGAAAAGCCTTATGAAGAGTGGGGGGCTGTTTAGATGCAATACAAACAAGGTATTCTGTTATAACTCTACTTGATAACTTGCTTCGACTGTAAATGAAGTAGAAAACTTGCCCACTTAAGCTAACTGATGGCAACTACTGGAGTTGCTTTGATGTAAATTTGTTAGACCACATCATTCTTACTGTTTGCTAGTAGCTTCATCAATAAATCATTATTAGAGAGTGCTAGTCTTCAAAAAATGTTGAAGACCATATGGAACCCATGTAACACTGTTGGCAACAACGTTCAAACAGTTTGTGCCATCCTTCAACAAAAGGCGATCATAACCCGGAATAGCTCAAACACTCTTGCCATTTGATATAATGGTAACAATCAGGCTATGGTCCTTAAGGTTATACAATAAAATAAAATAAAGCAAAATACATAAGAGTGTCAATCGTTAAGAACGATGATCACGGAAGCAAGTTTACTAACTGTCCAAATAAAACTCACCCATCGTGTACGACTTTTACCTTATACTAACCTATACTCTAAAAATAAGCAAGTATCGATTAGGTGAAGTAAAACATAAATACCAGTAATACACGTCGATAACGAGGCTTTAATAGGTGAACTGTTTGAATCAAAATAAATTGCATCCCTGGAATCATAAAAGTTCAATCGGGTTTGTCGATTCAAAAGAACCTGAAATTAAACGTTACAGTCTGTTTATAACGGGGAAAATAAAAATCAAACTAGGTCGCTAAATCCAAAAAGATCGAGCTCCAGTTAATACATATTGCAAGAGCTACGTTTAGGCACAAAAGTGAAATAAAAAGTGAGAAACGCTAAATATTGAAAGAAAATTATTGAAATTTGGCTCAAAAGTGAAATGCGAGCTTAATAGTATCAAGATTCGTAATTATAATACAGTTACTGGAACTGCGGAGCTGGATTCAGCAAAAAATTCATCCCATCTGATGGGAGCTGTTACACGCTGGTAAAAAATCTAATCTCTACCTTGAATAATAGAACGCAAGTCTGTCGATAGGACTTCTACAAAGTTATAATAATAAAACATAATGTGTCTATCTTTCGCTGGCGCATTAACTAAAAAATACACTCCCTCGGTACTGTCTTACCCACAATTCATAATTTAATATAAAGGTTCTAAAGTAGAGCTACTGTCCTAACGCAACTACAGCCACCTGGTTTTTCGGGGGTAGCAACAGGATTGCTTCACAAAGATGCAATGAGGGATGAGCTTATAGGGCCTGAGAATTTTAAATCCGCTCTGGAGATGTGCCTAGGGCCAACACGAAACGAGTCTAACTATTATATACAGCAGTGGTAGAGTTGGCAAAAGATCTACGTATCGCCTCCGATTTATGCATTGAAACGGCGTATCGGCTTCTAACGAACAAAGGTGTTTGTCAGCATACACTAGAGTATCCGATAGAATCTCAAAGAATTTGACAGAATCTCAGAGGGCCTAAATGCAAAACGCCTAATTAGCACCACTAAACGAAAGGGAATATAAGCATACCTGAAGTGTAGGACGGCCCTTTAAACACGCGCAAAAAGTAATTAAATTGTCACGGTCTGCATCCAGAATGAAAATACCACGACGCTGCCCTGGCTACTGAAAAGCTAACATCCGATAACTTCAAAATAAGGCATGGGGTTTCAGGTCCCTATAGGACCCTAGGAAATACAATTGATTAGACTTGGCTTACCGAGAATCAAGACATATATTTCGACCTTGCGTCGGTTTTGAAAACTGCGGAATAAAGTTAGCTCTACTCTTCAGAAATAGCAGTAAATAATTTAAAAAATGTACAGGCATACAATCAAAAGAAGAATCTAAACCGCAAACGGCAAAACTAAAAAGGACGGTTAGAAATTTTAATCTGACAGTAGCAGTGGCGTACCACATTTTAACGAATTAACATATTATAGACAGCTACTAACTCGAAAGACCTAAAAAGCAAGCAACTTAGCTCTAAATAGAACTGTTGACGATGCAAAGAACATAAAGCAGCGTAAGATAAAAACCTAACAACGTGAGAGTTCAAAACCGTACCGCGAACGTCACTGTTCAGATAGATACTTACATTCAGCATTTAAACATTAAATTCACAAAATTTCCAAATTTAATGTCTTTAATTATTTATGATGCCTCTGTACTAAAAAACTATGAAGGAGCAGACTTTCAAAGTTATAAAAATTATTTAATTAATGTTTATGTTAGATTTGTATTTAAGACCATTGTTTCAGTTGCAGCCAAGCTTTACATTGTCCAGCTAAGTTACAAAATAATGACTGCTTGTAATACATTAATTGGATAATGACACTATTGCTCTTCGAAAGCTAGTTAGAAGTCTTTCTGTGGTGTTAGACAATTGTATAGAAGCAGTGAACCTAATTTTAATTTTTTTTAAATTTAGTTACAGTACGCTACAGACAGAATTTGCCAGCTAGAAATGTAGCAGATTGGTAGTATAATGGTAGCAAATTATTAAGTTTTCTTTCGTGCTATTAACACCAACTGAATTTAGTTATTTGGAAGCGCTTATGGATGTTGCGTTGATGGGCCACTGCAAATATAAAACCTTATTCACCTCACTTCCCCTGTTGAAGCTCGACTGCACGATCGGTTGAATAGATCTTATTTAGTTCCCTTGTAATGTTATACAGGTTGTCCGAAATCCGTTTTGAACATAGGAAATTAATGAGTGCGACAAGGAAAACATAAACAAAATGAGTAGCAGGACAAAGACAGAACGTAATCATGGCTAGCTAAATTTTTAAACTAATATTAAGTCAATGAAACACACAAACACTTCTGTCAAATATATTATCTGTTGTTAAGAGTATAAAGTGAGGTTTAAATATACTATTGTTTACTATTTACATAATTATTTTAATTATTTAAACCTCACTTTATACTCTTGATGACAGATAAAGTATTTGACAAAAGTGTTTTTGTTTTATTGACTTAATTTTAGTTTAAAAATTTAGCTAGCCATGTTTACGTTCTATCTTTGTCCTGCTACTCATTTTGTTTATGACTTCCTTGTCGCACTCATTAATTTCCTATGTTCAAAACGGATTTCGGACAATCTGTATACTATAAATAAATCCATTGTTGTATTTGCATGTACAGGTAAGAGAGGTAGGTGAATGGAATAACACATTATTTAATTAATGACATTTGTAGAACATTTCTATGACCAAATCCGTATTAGTGTCTCTAGTAACATCGGTTTACACACTTAACGCAAAAATATTTGAAATTAAACGCATATTTAGTAATTTCCATAGTCAAGGGCAATTGAAGTCAGTCTGGGTGGTTAAGTGGGGGGTTAGTTGGTTGCATAACCGCATGCTTCAAGGACTGGTCAAACAGTCTCGAGAGGTAAGCAACATTCGCATCAGGCGGCACCCGGACGAGTGTCCTACCTATAGTGGTAGTAAAATCGCAGCCAGCTGTGCCTCGGAGAGCACGTTAAGCCGTCGGTCCATATTGTCATTTCGGTGACAGGTGTTATGTTAAGTCAGAGGCGCTCGAGCAACTTGAAAACTCTGACACCAGGCGTTCTGCCTACCACAAGTCATAGGATACACACAGGAAATAAGCAGCCTGCGTAGCAGCCACGTGGACATGGGTTCCAGTCTGATCGTAGCAGAGAATTTTTCTCGGTGAGACAATAAATTTGAACTCATCAGTTAAGTTAGCGTTAGACTAGATTAAGATATCTTTCAATGTGTCGTATGTTTGGATATGACCAAATACCTTCATCTCACTGCCCGAAAGGTAAAAGATCCTACAGATTATGCATCATCAATCAACCCTCTGCGTCCACTGTTGGACATAGGTCTCCCCCATTTTCGTCCATTCCGTTCTACTTTGGGCTGCCTGAATCCAGTTTCCGGCCATTCTTCGGATATCATCCGTCCATCGTGTGGGAGGTCTTCCTCTACTTCTCTTATCAGCTATCGGCCTCCACCCAAGCAGCCTTTTTGTCCATCTCCCGTCCGTCATCCGGGCCACATGTCCGGCCCAGATTATGCATAAATGAATAAAAAAAATCCATTGGCATCGTTATTCATTTTGATAATTGCAGCAGTTAATCTAGTATTAACTAGATTTGATATAAACTCATCCGATGCTTTAAAGCTCAAATGCTATTATTTATAACACGAGTTTATTGCTTTAGACGATGTAAGCACCTACAAAACTTGAAAAACAAGTATACATTTCCATTTTTCAAATATGTTGTAGCTATGGGGTAGCCATTACACCTTAAACATTAATTTTAAGAAAGAACAAGACGAAGAGGTTCAATGAAATGTCGAATTTTTAAATTCTGTCATACCAGTTATCTAAATAAAAAAAAATAAATATTTTTGTGGTCAATACAGGAAGCTTCACACAATTTTATATTTATGGAAATAACGTTTCACTAAGCCAACTACGAAGTTAGAACTGAAGATGTTAGTACAAAATTGTTTTACAATTCTTCGAATGCAGCCTGTGTCTAAACTAACACTTCGATAAAAAAAGAATACCCTTTTATAGTAGCCACGACCACCCAGGAGCTTTTAATTTGTACAGAGAACATTTACTATCTTTCAATTAAAATTGTTTATTTTAATAATAACCATTGTGAACATAATTATATTCGCAGATAATACTTTTTTGTTTTCTTATTGCCATGAGAGATACTACATATTGACTATGATACCTGCTGTGCTGACCTGGATTCCAAGTATCACTGAATGACTTTTCGTAGTAAATGTTAATAATAGAAAATTGCCAGTCACCAGCCTCAAAGACCAAGTATTTAGGGCTAGGAAAGCGATCCCCTGGTGAAGGGTTAGGGTTATGCCGGTCTCCATCCTCAGCATATCCTTTGGTGTTGAGTGAGTAAAGTCTCAAGATTAATTCTACTACTAATTTTAAAATAAAGATTTAAAGATTTAACTAATGTTTTAACAAGCCTAAACACCTACTCTAATATCAATTTTTGTTTATTAGTGTTTATGATAGTAAAGAAGATCTGTTCCACCATCAAACGCTACTCTTTTGTGTTAATTTATATCCCAGGTTTGGGACACGTAGAACATTCTTTTCTCAAAAGTATGTAAATTAAGTAGGACGTATCGTATCTGCTTTAAAAATGTGCTTATACAAAAAAGGGAATTTACTTTCTAATTTACAGCTAAGAAGATTTACTTAATGCACAAATGTGATACAAGATTAAGCCCGTAATTCGTTTTTCAAAACGCAATTTTCTTTCCTCCATTTGAATCCACCCTCGTACATTACTTGCTGCCCCTTAAATATTCACAGCTTAGAGGGTTTCTTAAGCCACTTGTCCATGGATCTGTTGCACCGTCTATTTAAAAACCCCCTTGTTTACCACATTCAATTTAATTCTATTAGAAATTATGGAATTAGAATACATCACCAGCAAGTAATTAAGGAACGGAATGTCTATTTGTCATAATCTTGCCGATTAGCTTCAGGATAGAAATAGATTCGAACAGGAAGGAGCAGTGTATACTCATCTCATTTTTAACAACAATTTTGACAAGAGCATGCGTCATGCAGTATCAAAAACTTGAAATTTTAAAGACAATAGATACGGGATATTCGATTATCTAATTATTTATGAGTCTGTAATAGTTACTCGGTTTCAACCCACTATAATTCTTATTTTTGAAGTTGTTAATAATCTATGAAACTTTGTAAAAGGGAATGGAATATTAAAAAAGTACATTTTCGGAATATATAAAATAACTAAGTATCCATATTGAAAACCTGGTTCAAAATATAATTTCTTTGTGAAAGGCCTCTGGTAAAGTGATTCTAATTTTGGTACGTTTATCAAAAATTGTTGCCGTAGAAAGCCTTGTAGAAAAACAAGAGATCTTCAGTTTAGTAATATTTTCCTTGCCCTAAAATTGTGGTATTTAAGTCCAGTAATTTTAAGTAAAATCAGCGCAATACTAGTACGCGTTACCCTGATCAGAAACGCCATGTTAGCCGTACAATATCATAAACATAATTTAGGTATTCTGGTTAAATCGGCAACTTACAAATTCTATTGACTCGAACGGGTTTGAAAATGCGCGGCAGGAGTTTTAAATAAACACAACAATGGAAAACTCAATCCCAATTTCGTCGCAATTTTAAAAACCACTTAGTCGGTAAAAGTTTAAGTCATGGACATTTACGTCAATGCGGCGCAAGTACATACGTATAAATCTCCCAGAAATGTATAATTCAATCTGGCGTAAATACATCTGATTATAAATCTCCAAATGTACATATTTCAAAACTGCAAAATGCTCAATAATTGATGCTTAGATTTCCAAGAAATTTTTCACGGGCTTGAGGCAACTTCTGCCAGTCTGGAAATTTGCTAGTGTGAGTGCGAGAGAGAGAGAAAGAGAGGAAGCAGCCACGGCTAACGGTGTTGTGAGAAGAATGAAAAACTGGTTGTCGACTCAAGTAACGAAACACAATCACAAATCTAGTCAAAATCATAGCAACATGCCTTTCTCAACGATGCCGTACGGTGGAATACAAATGCAAATTTCGTTAATAAATCCCTTTTGTTAATCCAACTAAGTCGAGATACTAAAAATTGACCAACAATTGCAAAATATGTTTCTCTCCGGTCTAAATTCGCTAGTCATGACTAAACTTGAAACCCCCACACGCGATCGTATGCAAAAATTTAATATTAATATATTTAATATAAAAGTAGTCTTTTCACTTATCCATGTTTTTATATACTAAGCTCGTTAATCTTAATTTCTGGCCTGCTTAGAGACGTCGGCGTCGTGTTCTACTACTTGTTTGACGGTTACTATAAAAATTGTGTTTATATACATACGATAAGTAGACTTCGTCTCAAAAGTATTTTCTTATAAATATTAACAACACAGAACAGGGCGGTAAGCGGAGTTCTGCTGCAATTAAACTAGTTTCGTTAAGTGCCATAAGTAAACGTGTATTGTTCACTATTTTACCTTTATTAATAAATTCTGGTTTAGTTTATTCTTTGTTTTGTAAAAAAGAGTGCGGTGATTAATATTACCGTACTAAGTGCGGTAATATCATCTATAACCGCACTGACTGAGGTAATAAAGCTCTTAACGATAATCAAATTTATTTGGTAAGTAGTCTATAACAACACCGATGAATATAATAGATTTTAACGATACTAGTCTGATTATGGGCATCTTAACGAAACGAGTCCTGTTAAGTGCCATAAGCAGAAGTGTATTGTTTAATATTTTATCTTTATCAATAGATTCTGGTTTAACTTATACTTTGTTTTGTAAAAAAAGTGCAATAATATCATTTATAACCGCACTGAGTGCGGTAATAAAGCTCTTAACGATATTCAAATTGATTTGGTATATAGTCTATAACAACACCGTTGAATATAAAGTAATTAACAACCCATGGAGGGATCTCTAGTAATGCTGGTATTCCGTGTGGTATTGAATGAATCACGGTTGTGTTCATTGCTTGAACTAAATTCAAATATTATCCAAATCTCGTTACTTTCAAATAGTTTTGACGATGAAAAGCCACTTATATGACTGTAAATATCATATAACTTCCATCAATAAAATCTAATCTAAAGCAATTTGATTTAATACAAATTAATCATCAAATCAAACCTTTAGGCAATAACCCACCATATATTTGCTAGCAATACTGGTGTATAAGAGAAAATAACAAGAGCATACAGAAGTATATCCAGAGAAGCCAAATAATTTGAGTGCGTCTGAATACTGTCCAGCTCATTACTTCCGTTGCCCTTCCATGCAGTTTGAATAATCCTCAACATCGAAACGTTAACGATTATGACTGAATGTTAGGGAGTTAAAATAAACATTATCTTACTGGTGAATATCTATAACACCATAGAATTAATCTATCTTTAAGCTACTGATTTATGTCAATGGCGAGATAATACAAATGTCTATCCTCCCCAAGCCAGTTACGTAGTTTCCCTGTTTTAAATATTTGTTACTTTTGCAGTAGCTGTTTCTCAGCTTTTCTTCTCTTAGAACTGCTTCTTTCGTTTTTGTCATTATACTACATTTTTGCGACCTGTATCTGCTCAAGTACAACCCAATTTTGCTTTTGCTGGACGTATTCACGGTTTTCACCTCATGCTCTTTCTGAATCATGCTAATATCAGTTGTTTGCTGAAGCATTTACTTTTGTAGATTTCTGAAGCTTAATATCTTGGTATCAAAATATGTAAATGACAAAACTTGCCCTATAACTTGACTATCAACGTTTAGCATATAGTAGAGGTCTCCAAAGTGTGTAGTATATTTGATCGGACATCACAGCCAATGCTGAAGGCAATGGAAATGAGACATTAGTTGAGCCTTCTATCGGTTTATCGCAAACTAGGAAGTCACTTTATTATCAATGAATCAGTCGCATATGAAGCTTGTAACAAGCGCTCTCTTTGTGAAATTCAATAGTTCATCAAAATAGGTAACATTTACAAAGGAAGATCCAAAGGTAATTGTTACCCTTAATAGGTAAACAATTTATTCGTTGGCTAATCTCACAAGAAACCAAAAATCGTAAGCTGCTTTAACACACTTGCCGACCGCGGCTAGCGCGCTGAAGACAGTCGTGCGGTACTTGAAGTTTTCCAATTAAATTGATTACATAAGACCGGTAGAGTACCAACGAATTTTGGCAATAACGACGAGTGTGCTCAGGTATAGAACCAGAATTTGTAAGCTTCAACAGTACAAATTTCCTGAAATAAAGCTTCAAATAATCATTGGTAGCAATAACGCAATAATGATAACGACATTTAAATATCCCAGTATAATTGACATAAAAATTAAAGAATACAGTACAATCGACAATTCAATTATGTTACAAGATTATTCACAGTCGTAATGAGCTTTCAAAGTTGACTCGTAACGCTACTATATTCCGGATTGTCCAATACTGGGCTAACTTAGGAATACCAACATTTAATTGGAAGTAATATCACAATACAGTTATAAACTTTTACACAATTAAACAATAATTTACCGGTAATTGAACAACAAATTAAAAGGTCGCTGATCGGTCGTTACTCGCCTTCTTGCAATGCTTCAGAAAAATCAATATTTGAATTACGCAAGCCGAAATGCGGCTACACAAATTAGCGATCGGATGAGCTGTTTTTCACTAGTTCACAGATCGTAGTTAAAACAGAACCTGATAGCTGCTTCCTTCGGGCACCTCCAACGTGCTTATCAAGAATCCAAGCTTGCTTGGGACGTTAACAATCGAAGCGTGGCAAGCCAGTGTCGCACAGATAGCGGCGGCGAAAACTGGTTTCCAGACTAATAATTGGTTGCTTTCCGAACTCTGAACTAGTTGCCCAAAACTACTTGCTAAAGGAAAACGAAATCTAAACTAAAGTCATGCAAACCTTTGCTAAACGACAAAAAATATAAAACGGAACTCACCCCGGATTGACTGGGCAACGGACATCGAAGGGTAGGTGCAGCACGGTATCGAATCCGCCAAAATAGGGCGAGAAAGACATAATCTCTCCAAA
This sequence comes from Agriotes lineatus, assembly GCA_940337035.1. Taxonomy (NCBI): domain Eukaryota; kingdom Metazoa; phylum Arthropoda; class Insecta; order Coleoptera; family Elateridae; genus Agriotes; species Agriotes lineatus. Next base: position 38,626,553 of record OW679201.1, read on the forward strand.
ATTTTGTCGAAAATATAAAACCGAAGGCCCGTACAGCGGCAGGACCAAAAATCCATCAAATGCAAACACCAAACACTTCCGCAACGCTCCGAGACGAAAGGACGAGCTCCAAGCAAAAGAATGCGACCATCGAAAGCGTTCTGGCGGCCTCACGGTTAAGCTAGCCCAAGGACTACAGAAATCGCAAATTATAGAAGACGCAAAACCAGCCTTGCGGAACTAAACGGAATTCAGAAAAATCGTAACATAATATACTTACACCTCACAGCGTCGCGTCACCATGAATTTCCGAAAACAATGGATCAAAAGTTTTGAATTATGTGATATTGCAAACAGCGAGTTGTCTTTACAATAATATGGATGCTGCGTCACTGAACCGAAATCTCTCAACTAACTTAACTTATTTAAATACAAACAAGGAACAGATAGAAATGTAAACATTTTCAAATGCTTCTAAAGTAGCCAACTACATGGGCTCAAAACAGTTAACAGTTGTACCAAAAACATGCCAAACGGTGGCTATTTCTGGTTAGGATAAATGTACATGAGCAGTAACAGGCTGCTCTTTCTATTTATGATAAATATATAAAAGTAGTAACCCTTTTGTAGAAAATAGAAAATTAAAAAGTGAAATAAAAAGATCAATATTCACCCTTTAACGGGTTAGTTTAAAGAAAAACGTAAATAATTATTTTGTATGCATTACTCGAGACACCAGGGAACAAAAACAAAGTTTTTATCAAAAAGGTAATTTCAGTTTTCCAAAAGATGCTGGTAAATCGTTCTACCAGTGAGCATTCAAGACAAAATATGTTGTGAATGTTCACCGGTATACCAGCTATACCACATTGTCGAGTTATTTGTGCAGATGTTTAATAAATGAATAAAATTAATAAACTGAATAGGATATTATACATACATATATTGTTAAAGAACTTAATTACCTTTTGGTGTAGGTTTATATTCATCATGTTACATCATCTACACCAGGGCTGTCCAACATGTGGCCCGCGGGCCGCGTGCGGCCCGCCAGGATATTTTTTGCGGCCCGCAGATCGATAGGTACTATTTTCAGAAAACAGTTGCAGTTGCCATTGGTCTTACAGTGTTTTCCGATTGCTTTTCACCATGTATCAGTTGTGTTTCACTTTATCTCAAATGTTTTTCCCTCTTGTCAACACCTGTCAATATTGACAAATGGAAATTACATTTGACAAATAGTGAAACACAATTGATACATGGTGAAAAGCAATCGGAAAACCCTGTATAGCGATCAGACACCTGTTTTTAATTGTTTTTTAGTAGTGTTTAGTTCTTCTACTTATTAATTGGTGTCAATTAATGATTACTTTGACAATTTTTACTTATCAACAAATGTCATTTTACCTAGCTTACTTATCTCTATACGTAAATTTACAATAATGGATCCACATTTTTTCTTTTGTCGGTATCTAAAGAACGGAAAGAAATTAATCTAAAGTGTGTATGATTTTTTTTTTAGAATCACCTCTGGAACACATGGTGTAACTTTGTCGGTTATCTCAGGAAACACCATGTATATCTCTTTTATATGCTTTTTGTAATGTAGCCTAAGCTTCTTGAATGAAGAAAAATTAGTATCCAAATATACACGTTTTATATTTATTACAAATCACCCACAAAGTCGCATACGACACATTTTATGATTTGGCGCTCATAACCTTCAAATTTTTTACAGTGGCCCTCGGGCCACTTGAAGTTGGGCAGCCCTGATCTACACTATAACCATTCTAATCATACTGCTGGCGTAGTAAAATTTTTACACGTATCTTACCCTAATCTAAAGTTAACAATTTTAATTAAATTACACTAATAACATGTAACACTATATTCCAACAATAAAAATAACAACAATATACTCAAAATATATAAAAACTAATTTTTTAAGTAACCGCTTAGTAAAATTTCTAACAATGGTTATAAATAATAACGGAAGATGTTAATGAAGTCAAATACATCGGTGTGCTTTTTAGTAGTATAGTTATTAGGAATTATTTTATCGTTTACACAAAACCTAACTACGTTGAATATAAATAAAATGTAATTTTCAAGATGCTGGATTACTTGAATCGAAAACGTAAAATAGTTTTTGAAATGTGAACTAAAATATTATTCCACTAAAAATTGTAATAATATAATTACTTTCGTATGTAACAATAACGTTCTGTTTAGAATTTATGAGTAACCGGTCATAAACAATCCGGCCGCAATGCCCTGTCTAAAACATATCAGATGAAATGTGAGGAAGACCGGTTTGACCATAAATATTTTACTTGCCTAACAAAGTAGTAAAAGAAATTCGAGTAAATCATCAATAGATATGTTTACAGAAATACGAAAGACAAAAATAATTAAACGTATATTATGACTTAAAAAATGCCAAAAATATAGACGCAAATAGAAGGTTTCCAAATATATATATGTATTTTTTTAAATTATAAAAGAATAATTAGTACTATTTATCAATATTATATTCCTTACACATTATACTAAAATACATTCCAGCTGAAAACTTGAAATTTGAACCCACAAAATAGTAATCAGCGGAAACCAATGAGCGCACGCACTTCAAATGCATAATCTACGCTGGTAATGCAGTCATACCAGCTGCTCATTTACATCAGGGATTATTGGGGTAGCATTATAGTTACAGGAATTCCACGAAGAATAAAATTAGGGAAAGGAACTGAAATGTGTTTAGAACGAGAACAAGAAGAGTGAAAACAGTAAATAAAAAATAACGCAGATCCGCTGCCCCAACCCCGATGAACTGTAACAAAAGGTTTACCGGCTAAACTGCAGTGAATAAGGGGGATTCTTTACTACCTTGGATTAGGGCGGTGATCTGGTACTCGAGGTAAAAATGCTAAAAATTTATGCCCCACCACATTCGGGCTAAATCGGGGAAACAAAATCAGCAACACAGGTGATCGCACTCTGAAAGTGGAAGCGAATGATTCACCTTTCTAATTCTACCTTGGCACAGCTTGAGGTAGTGATTGCAACAGCTGAATTGAACCTACCTTTCGTTACACTTGCTTACAATCCATCTGATTTCCTTTTCATCAACACAAAACACAAAAGTGCATGCAACCGCCAATGAAAAACTAAATAATTAAGAATAAACTCTATTAACGTAATAAAGTAAGTGAATAACAATGAACGTGGAAATGTTAGTTACAGCTAAAAATAACAGGCAAAAGGGGTTAATTAGGTTAAATTGCGACGTTTAAACTAAACACAGCGGTACAAGGACAATTAAACGACACAGCTACATTTTCAAACAGTAATAACTTTAAATTTGACACAAAAGAACTACGTTGCATGACCAAAATTATCAACAATCACTCAAACAGTAACACCACAACGTTTACTTGAATTTAAAATGCAAAACAACATATAGGCGTTAAATCTTGACGATAAAACTAAATATTAACTTCAACAACCACCTCACTGTAAATGACGATGTAGGCGGTTAATAACTAAAATACCTGATAGGAAGTCAGATGTGCTGAATTAAGTTGTTATTGTCCAGCTGCAGATCGCATCCCAAGCTATTGCCACGAAATGCGAACAGGAACTACTGGGAAACCAAATGTAGGAGCGATAATCGAGCGAAAGGGCGGCGTTACATCCCCATTCGGGTACGAATGAAGCACCTTTACGGTAAGCAGGTTCGGTATGACGACTCGGGGCTCCTTTAGACGGTCAAGGTATTCACTTAAAATCCCGCTACGGCTGTACAGAAGATGCTAGCTTCACAACACGCACACCCTGGCTAAACGTTACCACTACTATACACTGGCTTGAAGACGGCAACAATGTAGTTTCACAACTTATGACAATTTCGGCTTAGGCGGCGAGGACGTTGCCTCGCCGGGATTTAACGCCCAACCTTGCGCAGGATCTTAAGGCTCGAGGCTGAATGATGCTTTTGACCTAAGATCGTAGAAGCCAAAATGAATTGCGCAGCCGCTACTTAACTTGTTCCTTGTTCCACTTATGTGGAACGCTCGGAAGAGTTCCAACATAACGAAACCTTGACTCGACAGTTCCCAAAAAAACCCAGGGAAAGTTTTGGGGCTGTCTGAACAATAAAATTTTGAGAATGCAATCGCTTTGCATGCGGAAATAACTTACCTCACCCCAAGCAGCAGCAAAGCTCAATTTAGAATTGAATTTCGACGAACGTACATGAACTGCAAAGCGTTAATACACGAGAGGGGCGGAAAGAAGGTTCGTATGGAGTAAACTTTGAGACTTTAAAACTAAACTACAAATTTGGCTTAAATTCCAAGATTGTCCTTACATAACGCATACTTTACGTGTAAGATTTTGTATATTTTAACACATATTCTGCTTTTATTTTATTGTATTTTCAAACACATTCATTCAGGTGATGTAAAATGTCTAATGGTACGGATTTACTTTATGGTTGGACCCAATAGAGTATAATGCATTCATTAGCCCGAGACAACTTTCCAAAAATCTACTGTAGCTCTCGTCTCAAAAAGTTTGGAGACCTTCGGCTTATAGCCTACTGAATTTCTTGTTGTGACCAGAAATGTTGTTTATCATGTTGTAGTTGCTTCCGTTTTGAGTATTTTCAATAAGCGTTGCAAGTCATAGTTGTGTTCTGATAATATTATACGACGTCATCAACATAACACAGGACTCTTCATGCTTTTCATGTTTTCTCCACTCGTCCAATAATGTTATTAATTTTACATTATACAACAACAGGTCAGAATACCTCTAATGAATCTTCTTTTTAATTGAGATTTATTCACGTCCTACAAAAAAATACAGGTTTCAATTTAGGCCGCTTACCTGCGATATGGGAACGACGCCGACGCGACGTCGACGTGGCGTGGCAAAGTTACAAAAATCTAGAGATCATCTTGATCATCTCCACATGACAAAGCAATGAAGCAGTCTGAATTATTTTGAAGAATCTGCTATAGAATTTTAGAGTACATCTTCATTGTAGTTCATGGATATACATTAGGTCTGTTTCAATTTGATAGCGCAGTAAACGCTCTTCGGTGCATCCTCCCTCCTTATAATTTGCATTGCTTGTCACAACAAGAACACGTCTTCCTAATCCCAGGCGGTGCAAACTACCAACTGCAAGCACGGTTGAAGCAAATTGCGCTATAGGATTGTCGGGGCATTAAGGACGACAAAACAGGGGTATCGCGTTTTTTCGAAACGGATTCCCGAAGGAGCCCCGCTACATCTCCCCAGACGCGTGTCATTGTTCCCTGAATATTCCAGCAAGTGCCACTCTTATGGCAGCACTCGCCAAATTAGTGCATGCAACATTTAGGAAAACTGAGCAGGAGATTTACGCGACCTAAACTTGCACCAGCGACGCGATGAGGAATCTTGGAATTTCCTGAGCTGGGGCGTTCGTAACCTTGTCAGCCGCTAATTATCTGCAGGTATAATTATTTTAAAATCCAATTAGGAGCTCCCAGTGCGAAAAACTTATTACCTGGTAAATTATACGAGTGCTTTAGGGCGCGCTTATTTTCCAATTAGGCGCCTTTCTATAATTTATCTATTTTTTCGCGTGAGCTGTCCGGCGGCAGCCGACTTCAGATTTATATAAAAAGTTTCGCCATATCTGTGTCAATCCCAAAGTTAACTTGTCCCCCCGGCGGACTGCGCTCAAACAGGCAGTAAGAATTCGAACTCTCGTAAAAGCAAACTGTGTCAATCATTGCGTCAATTAAGGGAAGCTGGCGAATACTTTCGTATACATTTCGCTGAAATGTAATAGCTCCAGTGTCGTCAACTTTTATCGCAAAGTAAGTGTTACTACAAGCGGCGCTCTAACTGCCTTATTCATATTTAATGCCATTGGAAGAGAAACTGTTGCTAAAGCTACTTTACGATCGTCAGAGCAGATATTAAAGAAATGTGTTCCATTACAGCAAGTGGTTGAGTGTCTGTTACGGATGCTAGGACAGTCAAATCGTTTTAACCAGATTCTTTAATAAGCCTGCGCTGTTTAGAGACCTTGGTGTAAGACAAAAATATTTAGAAAAAACAATTTTCAAATGCCCAGTTTTCTATCCATTCTTTTATTCAAAGAGCTATAACACCATAAATTTAATTCCTTCCTCGCCTTCCTCCTTAGGAAAAATTTCTATAAGACAAGTTCAAGGCAACTTTCCTGTATGACAAGTTGACTGAATTCTTAGCTAACCATTCTTTGGTCATCATAAATTGTTACAAATTTTTAACGTTATAGACTAATTTTTAGAGTGTTTCCTCTCCAAGATATACTTCTGATTACTTGCTATTAAAATTCAAATACAACTTAGGGTTGTAACTTTGCGTTTGTGGTTGCTGCGTTCTTGAAATGGGCATTTCAATGTTACAATTACCTCTTCTAAGCCCCAACACCAGCTAATGGATCAATTTATCTTCATCGTCTAGCTTTAAAATCTTTAACAAATATTTTTCTACAGCTTTGGGTGCCGTTCCGAACTTTATCGCACACTCGAATTTCTGGTAACGCATCATATTACCTACAAGCACATGGTATGTTGTGTTTTCGAGATGACATCGATCTTGAAGGTTATGTTGTCGAACTTGTACTAAATTAATTGCTTAATGTTTACTAACAGTCAATCTTGTTAATTTCTGAAGTCACTGACAGAATAGGTTAAATACTTGATCATTTCACTTAATCCCATGCCAGATCTGTGAGTTAGTATGCAGTACCTTGCTAATTTATCCTAAATCGGAAGCCCTCTAATAATTGTGATTTTTTTCTTATAAACTCGCGTTAATTTTGAATTGGTCAAATTGCTATAACGTTACCTTTTATTAGAATATGTATTTCTTTGTTCAGCAATATAGTTAATAAATAAGTATAACAGTTATTATTGGATAAATGGTTTTGTTTCCTCTGTGCTCTTCACATTATTGAAGTACTAAATATGTGCTCATTTGACAACGCGAGACGATAATCGTAAAGCAGCATAACTGTATCGACTGGCTATCTAGGTATGCCACTTTAAGCTACAAATCCTGGCGCCCATTACCCAAAATTGTACTTGTAACGATTGGTCATTTTCTTTGAATTTTGCCACGACCGCTCTCCCGTTCTAGCTTCATGAGCATAAAGCAGGATTCTGCATTTTAACTTTTTTGTGGTAATATTTCTCCATTTCCAGAGTCGTAACTATAAAATTTATTTAAGTTGATTACACAATCGCTCTGGATCTGATATTGCCTCTTTGGTTCAGTCTCATCGATTTTTCCAAATTTTCTCCATGAGATGTTGGGGCCGTTTTAGACTACCCTATCAGCACCACGAATAAAGCAATATAATTCTGACGTTTTTCCTGCTCTTTTTACCTTTAGTGTATCCATCATATTTGTGTTCTAAATCAGTCTTTCATATCTATTTCTTCCTCTGGTCGTCAATAATCTTCTCCTAATCTCCAGAGTTTTATCATCTGATGGCTTGCGCCTAGTTTGTAATCCTAGACGTCTAAGATTTAAACTATATAACAAATCAATGGTACATATTTGCTGTATCGTTCTACAGTATGTTCTTCCCAATCACAAACGAAATTGATTTCTCTAGTTTTCGACACATTATTACTGTTTGCAGCCTACAACGGATGAGGTTGCGTCTATAAGTGTTATAATGGTTTCGACTTGACAAGCAAGTCAATATTACGTAATTGCTAACGGGCAGCGTTCACAAAGTTCAGGCACTTTTGTTCAGAATTACACTACTAACTAAACTAACGGAAAAAGAAGATACGGATGAGTGAGCCATTCGAGAGAGGAAACAAGACACTCCACAATTTAAGGAATGATACAAGGAACTTGCTCTATGACCCGATAGAAGGCGCTGTAACTTTAAATTCGGTAAAATCTTCACCCAGAGCTTTAAACCAAGTTCTGTATCATTCAGATTTCCACTTTCTTTAACCGTCTAGTTTTAAACTTGCAGTAATCCTTTAAACGCACTTTTCTTATTTCTATCACAGTTTCCTTCACTGTCTGTGTTTTTTAATCAGCTGTAAACATCGTTCCTTATCGTGTTCTCAGTTTGTACAATTCATTAACTTAATCTCTGATCCATTAGTTTGTTACAGGTGAAATACCCGTTTACGACAGTTGACAAGCCATAAGAGTGTTCAAATTAGCTCAATTGGAACGGGTGGATCGTAAGCTGAATCAAAAGCTCGTTGCGATAGTCATATCAAAAGATATTCAAGATATGACTTACCTTGTGTCGCGATTTTCGAAAACCTTACCTTACCTCAAAAATACGTTCAAGTGCACTCTGATTTATCAGGACATGAGACATGAGATTTAACAGGACACCCTTTAGAGCTGCGGCGGCTTGTAGCATAAACAGACAAGGGCTGATCAAGGCCTGACTACGAGCAATTGGCGTTGTTCTACACGCTGGTAATAAGAGGGTCTCCCAGGACCATCGTTGGAATGGAACAGTAAGGGGGTAATTCGGAGTTTCGACCAAGAGTCAAAAGAAAATGCCACTGCACCATAATTAAACGAGAACGGAATTTCACATTGGCAGGCTGTGCCTCGGGAGCTTGTTATACGAAGTTGCCGCAAAAGGCCGGCAATACTCTCATACGGAACGTAACGTATACTTAACGGTAGCTCACCTATTAATCTGCTTCTATCCTAAACTTCAGCCCGTAGGAGAAAAAAATCCTAACCTCTCTTTCTTGGTGCCTGAGATTTCCTTTCATTTTATTGGAGCTTTAGTTTTTCTTCCTACGAATTCGGGATGTCCTTCAGGTTTGATTTGAACTGAGTGCCTTTATTATCCGTTCGTCTGATATCTCATTTCTCGTCATTTCTTTTGCAGTTTCTCTTCCACTTGATGCAGATGCTCCTGTGTCTAAAATTTAAAAATTTGTGGGCGAATTAAGCAAATGTACAAGATTTTCATATCGAATCCTATAAAAAAAGGTGAGTAACCACTGTCTTGCCTGGCATTTACAATAAGCTGTTGTTATCATGGAAAAGTACTAAATTTTGAGCTAGTTTTATAGTTGATACGTAAAAAGCGTCACTTAATCTCAGCGCTTCTAATTTACTTGCCTATAAAGAGAAGCACATGTGCTAGATCTAGAATAAAACAACTCATTTAAAACTCTGCAAAATAGGAAAGCGAGCAGAAAATCCTCTTCACAGGCAATGAGAATTAAATGCAATTTAATGCAATTGGAGAACATTAGACTCTAGGAAAATCCGCTGTGAAAAGGATCTCAAAGTGAACTAAAATGCCAAGCAATCCTAAATATACGTTTAATTGTATTAGGGAAAACTAAAGGAAATAAATTCTGTTGCCCCGCGTGTTATAACTATAATAAATTTGTTACATTTAAAGTTAGAGCCAACATCACTGTAGTTGCCTCATAAAGTATTAAGTCGACTTGATTAATATCCCAGAAGACAAATCGCAAATGTGTTCATTCAACAGCTAAACGCAAATACTCCTGAAACATCAGTCCTCGATCGCGAGCGACGAATTGCGGATCCGCGCTATTGAATTTGGGGATTAAAAATGTGGAGCTGTATTTACAGAGCTGCGCTGTCTCCTAAACAACTAATTTTCGTTAACTAATTTCGGAGAACACCGTACGCACTAGCGAATATTGGAGGAAACAAATAAATTATGAAAACCAAACGGCATCAGAAACTCTCACTTCCATTCAGCAAACTTTTGGGGCAATTTGTGGGTTCCATGCATAATAGATACAAAGCCGATTTAAAACGGGAAACAGTTCCTTCCCAGCTCCTCAAATAATGAACTGTTTTGGAAAGCATTGCCACTGGGCTATCTACATTTTATTTAAGAGTCGGTTCGTTTAAACTGTGTAAATTATTTCATTATTTGCACTTTTATAGTTATACTTGTTGATTGTAATGTTATTTTTGCTTTTCTCATCTTGGTTAAAACTTTAATCTACTTTGATAACTACTCGGTTGAATGATTGCTACGTGTAATCATGCTAAACCTTTCTCTAGTTTGAATCTTAAGTTGGCATTTAGTCATAATAATAATCAATTTGATTGTAATATTTCTCGTAAAAAGAGCATCTTTATGAGATGGTTGCGGGTTCTTCTTTCTAGTCTCCGCATTGACGACTTTAAAAGCAGTTGAGATCCATTGTGTAAAAGCAACCTACTGTTTTCTAAATACTAGTTTATTTTAAAAGCTTAATATATACAAGGTTTCTCTGGTAGGTTAGTAGTATATAAGAACGGACCTTAATGCGTATACTTGTCATGTTGTGTTGCCCTGTGGTTATTCGGCCGACTATGATGCGACGTACGCAACCTTTGTGGTTGTATTTCTAAATGTCTCACTATAACCGATCGTGCCAGAGAAGCGAATTAGCATCAACATTTTTTTGATTGGGAAATCCTGTACAGGTGCTAAATATATAGATGTGGCCCTGAGAGGAAAGCCCAGTTTAGCAGTGGAAAACTACAGAAAAAGAAAGGCGAAAGAGAGCATGGCAAAGTCAGAGTGAATACGAATGTGTTGTTCACTACGAGTACACTCCAGAAGCTCAGACGATGGACAAGGAATACTATTTGGGAGTTTTGACAAAATTTCGAGATACTGATAGGAAAAGGTGTTTTATCTCTGAGGAACTAGTGATTAGCAGCTTCACTTAGACACGGCACCCGTTTACTTGTTCCCCTTTATACAGTGAAATGCTTCAAAAACGTTCAACTGCTCCTGTCAGTTGATGACGCAATTTCGAATCGAATTATTACTTTACTCTTTTCTTGCATGAAAATGTTTATTCTGCTGTGTAATCTCGTTTAGCTTGTACTGAGAACCCCTGTAAGCAGCTTGGATTATCTGGTCTCGTAGTAGAAGGCGTTTTTACGACTTATGTGAGTTAGTGGATTTGACTTATATTTAAAATATTTTCTGTTATTGTTTTAGGGAGTGTAAAATGTTTCATCCTAGAAGATTTCTGTAGAAACTGAAGAATCAGCGCGAATCATTTACTATTTTCTATAGTGATACAATTCTGGCAAAGCCCGGATACAGCTTTGATTTGTAGAAATAATTTTGTAGTAAAGCGAAACTCCAATTCCACGAGATTTCAATGTTTGAATAGGCCACTCGATATTCCTACGTTAGTATTTGAACTATTTCACGGGCATTATTCTCCCGACGCTCGTAATTAATGTAGAACAGCGTGTATAGCATGTCAGGCCAGCAGAAGAGACGTAGCCAAACGTGATGTTCTAAGATTCGCCTAATTGCGTGAACAAAGCTTGCACATTATTAAAACATGGAGCACTTCTCTAACTCTCGGCAGCGTCCTACGCTATTGCCCTTCTGAGATGCAGCGCGACCTTTGTAAGGAAAATCGGGCGCCGGATCAAAGGCGGAAAATTCGGCTATTGTTGAAGTTGGCGGGCAGGAAGGCCGCCATTCAGCCATATTCCTAACAATTTTGCAAATCGATCCGATAAAGCAGCTCCTCAGGCAAATCCGACGTTGCGACGAGCCGGGCGCCTCCACCATTTCGCGAGTTCGCCGCTTGTGGTTGCCCCGCTACGCCCTCGTAAATATTAAAGAATGTAAGTGCGACAGCTGAGATAACTCGAAACTACTCCGGACGGTGTCAGTTAATAAAGTAATAACGCACCTCCGGGGATTGAGCCCGTGCTCGCGACGAACTTCCACCGGCATGGGGAAAACTCGGCTCTAATCGGGCCAGATAAAAAACTTCTCGGGGTCGTCAAAATTTTATTAAATCCGCAGCGCGGGATTCAATTCGGCTGTTAATTGCTCGGTTTAATCTGCGGCCCTCGAGTGCTCGAGACGGTTTAAGAGATCCGAGCCCGACACGAAAGTACGTAATAGTTTCATGTAGCGCCGTTGTACGTATCAAAATTCAAATATAAATGCAAATGCCAGCTTATCACTGCTGTTATCAGGGTCCTTGATAATCACGCCCTGAATCTGTGAACAATGTCCCAGCCGCTTATAATCTAATTTACCTGCACCTAACTGAATAAACATGTAAATTTCGACCTTAGTTGTGTTCCTCTGTCACTCCAGAACTCGCCAGATCATCAAAATTCGTCACCCTAGCACCTTCTCTGTAAGCACCAACTGTAAAGCAATTACCGGGACAGGGACAAAAAGCAATGTCGCTGAAGGACATGGCGTCCCCGGAGAGGCACTTCGACTCTCCGCCGAAATTTTGCTTTCCGGAAAACTATCTGTCTTATGGCCGGCGAAAGCTTTTGTAGGATGAGGCTGAGATTGTAGAGTTTTCGATTGGTGTTGTTCACATTTACTTTTACAATTTTTCAAACCATATTCTGATAGTTTGTGAATTTGGTTTACTATCTAAATCTAACATTTTAACTGAAAATACGTGGGTTAACTGCGAGGCATGAGAGCAAATGTCTAGTTTCAATGCGAATCAAAAACCAAAAGACACATAATATTTAATGAATTTTACAATACTTTATAGTTTATAGGGATAACCCTATAAGAGCTATTTATGCAACAAGTGCTAAAAGTTGACGTTTATGCACGAGACATAAAAATTAACATGTCTCGTGCATAAACGACTTTTAGCACGCCTTGCATATAATATTTTATCTACGACCTTAATTTTACTGTTATTAATCCATAAATATCGATTTAACAAAGGTTGCATCTACGACACTTCTAATTTATGTCATAATAAACAGTATGTCATGCCGTGCGGGCGAATATTTGCGAATGACAGTAGTCAAGTTACGAAATGTAATTATTAATACTCCACATCTGACTGTATTCCTTACATAACGCTTTAATTATTTCAAAAACACTTTACCTGTAAGGCAAGAAGCAACTAGAATAACTTTACAACTTCACTTCCAGTTCGAAATTGTAGTTTTATAACCTCACTTCACTTTTAGCACATGGGCTAAAAGTAAACAGCTGATTTCTTTATCCACTATAAAACGTCACTTTTAGTGAAACAAGCTAGCGCTAAAAGGACTACTTTTAGTGGTGGTCGTAGATAAAAATAATTAGTTATTTGAGTATGGAATGCCTAGTAATTATGCTTCCCACACGCTCTATAAATTCTTTCATAGTCACCAGATACCAAAAAGCCGTGACGAACATGAATTATTTATGCCATGACCATAATATAACAGTTGTAAATAAATTTGTTAAAGTTACTGTGGCTAATTGGTTACGCTTGAACATTATATGCAATAGCACTAATAAAATGAGCTTTTCATCATACTACTGATGAGTGTACACTACCACTGACTTGGTTTACTACCGCATTTAACAATTTTGACAAATATATTAAATGCCACCAAAATAAAATATCACTGTTTCGGCTTACCACCGATTTAGATCATTGGCGATATGGATTTATATACCACTGGATAACCACGGGCGTAAATTATTCCAACTGTATCCGATAGCACGTACTGCAACACATTTTACGCGAATGACCATACATTTCTTCCGAAGTAGTAATGCGCCTCCTAAACTAGAGCAACCTGTCAATCAAACGATTAATTCCGCGAATTAAATCCGCGGTTTGGCCTAATTAATTCCGCGGTTTGATCCAATTAATTTCGCGGATTGTTCTAATTAATTTTGATATGTGCTACTGATTAAATTACGCATTAGCTACTGATTAAATTACGCGGCGGTCATTTTTAGTTTGCTTCAGGAATTACGCGACGGCCACTTTAATTTCAATTTTCGCGCGAATATTTGAATTTAAAATTGTTCCATTTTTTGAATTTAAACTTCCCGGGGGTCGGCCATCCTGGTTTTCTGCGCACACATTTCTCTCGGTTGCAAGTTTTAATTTTAATTTAGCGCCTGTTTTTAATTTTAAATTGGTAAATCTGTCTCTCTTGTGCTCATTGGGTATTGGCTGTCTCTCTTGCCTTCACAGGATGGATGTTTATATTTAAAAAAATCTCTGGTCGACTCGGATTTGAACCCTCTACGTTCGTATTTATATTTGGGTTGCATCCGTGTACGCCTCTAGACCAACGAAGCGCCACGGATTTAAAAGGTTTGAACAGAAGGTCATTTCACTCTTGTGTCGTCACGCTTCCATATTTTTAAACTAAATATTTCTTTTTAATTATAATTTATAAGAGCGGAATTGCATAGTCTATAGTTTTAAAAGTTTGATAATAATTTAAAAAAACTGGTTTCATAAGTGGTCTTGATGGAATTAACTATTTTATTTTTATCATTCGGCCCAACAGGCCCTGACTTGTCGGCGACAAGAGGCAAATTCAGATCGTAAATATAAAACGAGTTATAAATTTTAGTTTAATATATTCCTGAAATGCCTCTGTTCAGATAGCTTTTATTCTATTAACGGGCCGCGATTTTAAAATTTGGTCCGTAACAATTAGCTACTTTTTAATTACAGAAATTTGATTTTACACATATGATAATTAACCACATGTGAATAATTATTTTAAATCGCTCGCATTTATTTAATTTACAAAAAGTTTTTTGCGCCGGCCCTAAGTCGGATTTGAATCCTAGTTGTCACGAGATTGTCATGTTTGGCTTTTATTTTATAAGTAAAGCGTCTGAAATTGTGTCATTAGATCGATCAAAACTGGTTCATGGAACTATTACTCAACAAAGTTAAATAAAATTCGTCGTCGGTATTCATATTTGTTGTAGGGGCAACTGCCGGAATCCACAAGTTGACCGTATCGTTTAAATTCAAATATACGCGCGAAAATTGAAATTAAAATGGCCGCCGCGTAATTCCGGAAGCAAAATAAAAATGACCGCCGCGTAATTTAATCAGTAGCTAATGCGTAATTTAATCAGTAGCACATATCAAAATTAATTAGAACAATCCGCGAAATTAATTGGGTCAAACCGCGGAATTAATTAGGTCAAACCGCGGATTTAATTCGCGGAATTAATTGTTTGATTGACAGGTTGCTCTAGTTTAGGAGGCGCATTACTACTTTCTGATTTTAATAATTTGGCAGCACAACAGTATCTTTATGATGTAATTTAAACTGATATTTGACACATTTTATATCTTATACCGTGATGTCATAACTAAACCTGCATTTAATTTGCCTCATCGCAAAATGTTGACCAAACAAAAATTATTGTTTACCGTCAGGCTATATCGGGTTCGGAATCATGTAATTTCGTGTTTGAATTTTAAAAATCGGATGACAAATGACGATCCTGCAGCTCTGGCCATTTTTCATACACCTCAGTGTATATATTATATATTTTAAATTTTAATTCCACAAAATATGTAAAACTTCTCTATTACAACACTTTGCTTCCTTAGTATTAATCAAATTTTACTTTATAGAAATTGGAAAATTCTATCAGAAGTGTTAAATTTGCGGTGTTAAGAATGAATTCTAAGGTACCTAATACGTATTCGGGGTGAAAGTGGAGCATTAGAAAGTGATGATTTACGGAGAAGTGAAGAATTAGGAGGTAAATATAAACAGTCGGGAGGCGAAGGCCAGATCGGCCAAGACACACAGCTGTGAGGCGCGCGCTATAAGAAGCGTAGTAAAGTGTGCGCGAAATTTAAAATTCGAGCTAAAGCGCGACAACGTTAAGTGGCAGAAGTACGTACAAAAAGGCAAAATAAAGCCGTGTGCTGGACAATAATAATTTAGGCGAAGCTAAAGTAAAGAGGAAGAGGAAATATTTGGAAGGAGCAAGATAATTGCTAGATCTAAGAGAAGTGCTACGAGAAAAAGTAACAACAGAGGCAACAATGGGGAAAACATTCAGCACAATGATGAAAAAGTTAATGACAAAAATTTAAAAAAAAGAGATTAAAAAGGGAAATGAGGAAACCCAAAGTAAAATTACACCAGAATTCTAGAAAAATAACGTGGAGGTACACAAGTTAAAAGAACAAGTGCCAGATATATAAGAGCAATGGAAATCGGAGAGATTACAATTAAAAACAAAAATTGAAGAACTAGAGTATAAAGTAGTAGAAGTACAAGAAAGAAAAAAAACTATAGAATACCATAGTAATAAAAGGGATTAAAGTAGATCCAAGGGAAATAGTGAAAGAAGCAGCTAAGAATTTTCTAAAGGAAAACCTTGGTGTTGACACAACGATTACAGAAGCTTTTATATTAAACACCAATATGTGCGTTGCAACTCTGAAAAGCTGGAATGATAAACAAACGGTTTTTACAAATTACTACAAGCTACAGGATAAGGAAATATACATAAATAGTGATATGACAAAAACACAGAGAAAGGTTCAAAAGGCTATAGAGGCAATGGGAAGAGAGAAGTAGGGAAGGTAATAGAGCCAAGATAGGGCATCAGATGATATGGGTAAATTGCAAGCTGCATAAGTGGCACAGAAAGCAAGGGAGCATTCTAGAATGCCAGACAAAGAACAGAACAGTTACACAGGACGGATGCAAAATGGAAAACGACACAGCAACAATAAAGGAATAAAAAAACTTAAAATGGAAACGAACCAAAAGAATAAAAATATTACGTTACTTAAGTAGATTACCGTAGGCAGAAAATCAAAACCCGATAGAAATACGAAAGAGAAAGTATTAAAGCAAAATATGGACGAACAGCAGAAGATTGTCAGTACAGGTCCATGGGATATTAGAAGTTTAATGGGAAAGAAAAGTGAACTAGACGAAGAATTTAACTCCACGAAATTAAAAATACCGAGGCAAATCGAAACCAAGAGACAATGAGAAGGGTGCACCAAATGGGATTATGAACATACTCATTTACAGGGGAGCGCCAGAAAGAGAAAGGGCACGGACCTGATTGACATGTCTTGTAATAGCCGAATGGGTGGATAAAATAGTAGGTTGGAAATTTATATCAGAGAAACTAATCATGGCAAAACAGTTGAACGTAGTTGTGACCTATGCACCCTGTTATAACGAACCCAAAAGAGTTAAAGATAAGTTCTACGAACAGGTAAGGTCATTTGGGAATTAACTAAGGCAGAAAGAATGCTGCTCGGAAACAAAGACAATAGTGGACCGGAACAGTAAAAAGTATGGAGGAGTTATAGGTACAGAAGGAGAATATAAAATAAACAAAAATTGGTTAAAATCCCTCAAATTTTACATTTAATAGTATATTACTTTACAAGGGATATAGGTAAGATTTACACTACATCCTGTGTAAAGTACATATTTTTTTTCACTATCAATATTTCCTTATGTAAAATAAATGGTAATAGCGTAAAATTATTGCATTTTCTAAATTATCTAGTAGTCTATTTCGAAGCTTGGGGCGTTGTTACAGTGCTATGACGTTTGGTTTGACAGTTACAAACGCACTGTGAAAAATGCGTGAACACAGTTGCGAGTGCTATTTTGTGAGCTTTGTGCTTGTGTTATGATTAAAAATGGACAATAGTACGAGCGATAATGGTTTTATTTATGTTAATCAAATTGCAAACACGGCATCTTGTCAGTAGTAAATGCGGGATGTAAGTAATTCACTTCTCTAGGAAAGTAAGTACATTGTCATGGAAACCGTAACAATTTTTGTAAATGTTTCCTACATCCCTCAAATCTGACAGTGTAAGGATCACTTACAAAAAAGGTAGTGAAGAAAATAATATAATTATTACTGATACCTTCTTTAGACATAAGGACATACACAAATACACACGAAGATAACCCAACGACAATGAATTTTCAATAACTGATTACATAATGCCAGAATATCAAAATCAATACGCGAAGGAAGCAAGAGTGAGAAGAGGGCCAAAGATAAGCATCGATTGAGGGACGAGAGCCTAGCAAAATTGTAGCATAATTTCAAGGAAATATTGGTAAAAGCGACCGAAACCATATGTGGGAAGAGCTCTCGGAAGACGAAATGAAAACGAATAGCCTAGTGGGCAGAGGCAGCGAAAGCAGAAATAAGCAAAAAGACGCAAATGGTTATTATAGAACGGAGCCAATCTTTGTGACAGAATTGGCCTACGCAGATGACATGCTTATAGTAGTCAATACAAAAAAAGAACTGAAAAATTACTTGTAGGGATGGGATGGAGCACTTAATGACAGAAACATGGATATCAGTGCAGAGAACCAAAACGATGCTACTACAATTTGGCATCCATTGTCATAATTTTGGCTGATCCACGCAGTAGTGGAGAAAGATGGAACTTTGCGAGAAAATGGCTGTTGCGTATACAATCTCCCTATATATGCCTTTTCTCTCTAGTGCCAAAAATTGGCATAATGCATAAATGTCAGAAATGTGTGGAAACATATATAAGTGCTTTTCGTTCGATGCGTCAGTTCCTTGACAAGTTCTACAAATTCGCTTCAGTCGGTAGTACATCCATGTGGTGGTAATACTTATCACTGTTATTCTACTCGGTGGTCATTAAAAATCAGATTTAGACCCAATTAGTAGTAATCCAAATTTTGGAAAATATCAAAGTAGGTAATACAAAATCGGAAATAAAACTAATCGGTGGTATTTAACACAGTTGTCAGGCACCCGCAAAAAATTCCAATCGGTGGTACTGCATATTACTCAATGCTGTTATTGTGCTCGAGTTATTGTTGGTTAGGGTCAGAATTTACTGTACAATAACCTGATCTTGTTGGCAGCTATTTCAAAAGTTTGTTCACAAGTGCAGAAATTCTACAAAAACAGTATTTTTATTCAACTCTCATTGAAAAAATCTTCTGCCTCCATCATTTCGATAAACAAAATTTCAGTTACGTAGGCTCGTTGTTCATTTTTATTACGAAGTTCTTGTACTTTTGATGGAAATATATGTATGTTGACCACAAGTATATTAAAGTATATTAAATATAAAGTACAGAGCTTTATATACAATTAAATTGTGTCATGCTTTGTTATACAGTCTAATAACCTACTATTTGCATAGGTGCAAAACACAACGCTTGCAAACACTCCTTGCTTGTAAACAATGTGAATTGAAACTTGACCTTATACTATATTAATTCTGAGAGTGGCAAATGTCTAGCGTAATTGTTACACATCGTGAACTACTTTTACAGTCTAATTTGTTTCCGCACAATTTCACCCAATTGTCTATTTCATGGGGAACAGAAATTTGAACACTATTCTCTTCCTAAATATAATTCGTAGTACGCCTAATAATATTCTTTAAGAATATCAGCTCATTATAATACCAATGCACGAAAATACAACTCGTTCTGTTTCGGAATTATAAGTTGTAATATTAACCAACAAAATCATCGATAGTAAGTGAACTACTTATTATATTGCCCTTGAGAATTTACTGTAGCTGTAAAAATCTGACTATTTTCTCGTACCCGAATTTCGTACTATTAAAATCTCAATTTGGTTAAAATGTAGAGACAATTGAACATCCCAAATTATCTAGCCGATGTCCTACTTCTTAGCTAATTGTCCCTGCTAATCGCCATGGTAACTAATTGATCCCAGGCATTAACGTTGTAAAAACTTAATTGTTTCTTCCATTAGTGGCAAATTTTAGCGAGGGACCTGACTGTCCTTTTAGGTTACTAAATTTGAGGGTATTACGGAATGCTTAATTGCGTTGCAAGAGACTCCTGGTCACCATAAGCTCAATAATTAATTTTTAAAAATAAAGTATTGTACAACCTTCATAATTTGAAATATTTTGGGGTTATTACAAGCTTAAACATAATTTAAATTGGAAATCCAGAGCTTTGTCAATCAGTTTCGTAATTATGATACGCAGCACTTCTGTTTGCCAACATTGTTCAGGGTGCTCCACGCCGAATAATTAATTTTTGGTCATGTTAACTCGATTAAAGCCCAAATTCCCCTCTTTGTAAACCAATTAACCGAAAACATAGGCCTAGGAGCGGCTGAACAGCGCCAAAAAACTTGTCCCCGCGACTGGCCGGATTAATAATATAACATTTAATTTGTCCGCCACAAGCGGTTCACCGTTTGGGCGTTATCGGCAAACTCCATTTCCTGTTTTGACTGCGCTGTAAATAGTTAGAATAGATAAATGGGGGACTTCAAAAACACTCCCCACGAGTGACGATCTCATGCAGGCTCAGGTGCTTCCACGTGAAAACCTGATAACTGTGATCTGAACCAATAATGAGCTGTCAATGGCAGGGTTGCTTTGTTTAGCCCGACAACCCTCGTCCTCCATCCTTCGAAACAAATCCCGACTCTTATCGACGATGGAGCATCCAAGTCGAACCAATTGGGCAATTACACGGATCTGTACGCCTGCGAATGCCGGACAGGCCGATATGCATAAAAGTTTCAGCCTAACCCCTAAAAATACTGCGAAGGGTTTGTACCTGTCGAATGTTTTCTTTGGAGCTTTCTTTTATTTGTCATGTCATGACTAAATCTAGTAAACTCTGTATTAAGATTTCAGCTGGATTTTCTAAATTCTTTTTACTTTTTGTCTAGTTTTGATTATTGTATAAGATCGTTTGATGTACTAGAAACACTATGAACGACGCTATATGCTGTTACATAAAAACGGGAATTTAGGTGCTGTACGAAGACCATACTTGGATAGTTGTGTAAGTTACGTATTAAAAACAATATATTAGTATATACCTAGAATAAGCTATCGGAGGTATTATTGTCATAGTTTCCTTTGTTACAGCAATCGTTTCTAGGGTATTTATTCCCCAGATAACTTTATCATTGGTTTGTAGACAGGAGAGATATTAAAAACACCAAACCTTCCCCATGATACATGGGGAAGGTTTGGTGTTTTTAATATCTCTCCTGTGATATACAACCCCATTTCGAGTTACCAATGGATCCTTTTGTTGTTGGTTTGTAGAACCGGCCCTAAGTCATAAAATACACTTTCTGAGTTACAGTAGAGGGAACGGAACAAAAATAATAGTTAAAAATAAAAGCGCAACTGATTAATTACACGAAGGGTCAAAAAATATGTAAGCTCTGCAGCTGATTAAAGCTGGATTCATAGCATACATTCATCGCTGCACGTGTTGACAGTGTTTTGTCAAATATGTTTGAAAATCCCATTTATTGCTATTGAAATTTTTTCCATTAGCAGCCCATGATCCCCCTCGGTGATCGTATACTGACGGAATTCAGTTAACACTGATATGTTCTAATTTCTCCGAAAAACCAGTAACTTTGCCGTTTAGTATGAACGCGGCTGTTTAAAATCTATTAAACAATCATTTTGACATGATGTATAGTGTGAATCGAGATAAGTCTGAGAATAACTTAATAAAAATACTGGAATAAGAGGAATTTGTAGATTTTAGAGAACAGAACCCTTTTTGCGACGCGTGACTCAAATCATGTCAGCGTAAAGAGATGGGTCGTAGGTGGAAGAAAATTTTCACTTACGATATGGTTACTGGAAATAGAATAAAGGATCCCACCAGGAAGACGTCCCTCGGCTACGAAATTCATACCAAGCTTCATTTGGCTGCAAATGGTAAAGTGATGCCAGTTTATGAGCGATATAATGTGATATTTTTCAGAGCTACATCGGCTTGTCGCATAAAAAATGGACAACGATCTATACGCTGCCAACGAGAGGTCAAACAGGACTTAAACGGAAATTTCACGGCACAACATGGAAGCGGAACCTGGGGAAATGGTTATATTCCATGACCTACAAATTGTCTGCTTGACGGCATCTCACCAACTACCAATCCACTCGCCGCCTTAACTTCAGCTCATTAAAAAAGAAATTTGACGAGTTTCCCAACCCTGCGTATTTGTGTAAAAAAAGCAATGGCGGTGTCAATTTTTAACCTGACCTAGAAAATATTTTTCTATATGCGAAAAAATACACAGCATATTTTCCTGACAGACCATTGTAATATTTACAATATAACACTATCTCATAAAACAGTAACTTGACAAACACTAAAAAGTAATTATCTCCTTGTTATGTCTCAACACACCGTATGCGAAGGTGCCAGTTAGTGTACCACACATAAACAATGTGTTCGAATTTGAACGCCGCCATTAAGTCACAATTTGCGTTCAAATCTCCAGAACGCAAAGGCGTGGTGATAAGGACAAAAGCCCAGCGGTTTAGAGTGTGCGAGCAGCCAACCACGACGCATTTCAGCCCGGAACGATAGTGGTAGGACCAGAAGGATATAAAACAAAGATGCCCAGCCCGTCGACTTTACTTGAAATCCACGGAGCTCCCAGATAAAGCCTCCACAGCCCTAACCATTCTCCCGAACCTAAACTTTGGGTACTATAGAATACCTCCAGAGCCTGCTTTTAGATTGCTCTCCGGATAGTCGATATCGCTACCTGGCAATCGTTCTAAAACCAAGTTCCGAACCTTTTTTTCTGCCCCACATCTTCGGTACCAAAAAACAAGAAAATACGTCTAAAAACCCGTACTTCGAGTAACTCTTCGTGTTGTCGATCTCGGTTGCGACATCTGCTACCAGACTGCACAGATATCTGTAATTACGTTTTAAAAGGAACTTTCAGGCGTTCACCATTAGCTGATCAAAACGCCATAAGTACGTTCCTGGCCAAACCACCACCGTAGTTACAGCTCTAGCACCGAGTAGAAAGCCGGCCGCAAGTTTATCGACGGCACCCCCAAACGCGATCTTCGAACACAGCCGGTATTTTCCAAAGGTAAATCTGGCCCAGTACGTAGCCCACCGATTAGCAAAAATTGACGTCAAAATCTCTGCACCACTAGCACTACACCTTCCACACCTAAGCAAAGACCTCTAAGAATTAATTGCTTCTAACTGCCTGTACGTGGTCTTACCGAATGTAAACAACAGGCCGGCGCCGCTATTTAACCTTGTTAGTTTCCGATCCCGCTACAATAAAGCACAACTCCCTTGCTGAAGCACTCCGATCTAAACGAGCCATCTTCGCTGACGTGCCGCACGAGCTGCAAAACCTCCTGAAGCGTTTTATAACTCTATTTATTTTTACTTTATTTACATTGTACATACATTGTACTTGTTTACTTAGAAAATTTGCATGTAATATCAAGAACGATATATTTAAACTTTCTAAAAAGTTCTGAATCTAATCACTCAAATCAATTTACAAACTATTGACTTCTATGCTACCACAAAGGCAATTATGTGCGTTTCTGCGGATGTAAACTACTTCTCTTTCATAAACTAGTCGATAATTCGAAATCTGGTATTCTGGACTCGACACTTTCTTAGTCCTGCAGTTTGAAGAACAGAATTATAGTGCTTTTAGATGAAACTTTTCATATGAAAATCAAGTACGCATCAGAAAAAATACCGAAACAAAGGTTGGTTAGTTACCGATCTTATACGTAGTTGCGAATTATCTCATTAAATTTCTTTCTTGAGATTTCTTGAACATGAAAAATTTCCTCCGCAAGTAACGTCTACCGTTATGGGCGCACTATGCGCCAGTATTTTTAAAAGTTTTGGAAAATTCATGGGGATTTAGATATATGTTAGGGGTGCATCTAATTTCCCAGTATCGTCAGTATCATTCAAACGTAAACTAAACTGCACTATAGTATTGTTGATCAATTTTCAGTATCATGTTGCAGACATGATCCAATAATTTTCACAGATGAATAGTTGCTGATGTGACTAAGCTCTAACTGCTCTAAACTTCCCATTGTATACGTACTAGTGTTTTCTCATCTGTTTGTAATCGATTTTACGTGCTGTTGTCATGAACATCAAAGGTAGCTGCCGTTATAGGCAATTCTGATACAGCATCGGCAACTCCAGAATACACAAATGTAGCATACGAGTTATTTCAGGGTCAATGGGGAATACGTAGTCGGATAATGGAGGAACAGTTGTATAGTTTTTTAAACAAAAACAGTGCTCATCTCATGTTTAGCATTGTAAGAACTTTAAGTAGGCTCTTATATCGAATACTGTTGCAATGTATGACAATTTAGTTGACGTTCACTTCTTCAAAATTAAACTCCAGAATGGCACATCGAAAAAATCTTGTACATTACCTTGTCATAATATATGCATTTTTTAACGGAATCTAATTAAAGTTGCAATTGCAATTCGTACGATTTTCCTCTAGTAAGAATTATTTTGGGAATAAATTATTCCAGAATGTGTTTGAATGTTTTTGATTTCCTGTTTCTGTTCCTGCCTTTAACGATATCAAGGTGGCTTCAGTATATCTGGGCATAATTGAACTGTTTGCTGTGCCTCGTGAAATCTCAACAATGAAGGTCGTCGGCTAAAATTACTACAGTCGCGAGCCTTTTTGTGGTCCGAATATGTGCAAGTTGTACATTCTTGTTGCAATGCACTAACATTGCGATGAAGTCCATGAGTGCTACTGCTTACCCAACGAATGTGTAGGTATTTGTAGGTTTGCATAAAGTTTTTATAAAAATTTCTTTTTAACCCACATAGTTCGCTAATTTAATTATCCTGTCCACATTTAGCATGGTATTTGTAACTTAATTTATTTTCACTGAAATGAGTTTAGTTGCACGCTGCTAGGTCATATCCACCCAGTGATGTAGAAATAAATTATTTTTCGGCCATATGAATCGGCGTAGAACCCCGAGCTTACGAGTAGGTAGCATTTATGGGACCAAAAGGTGCGAAAACTATTCGCAAAATTTAAATACACCAAAGAGTACAAAATAGAAGCTTGTAATACTCCAGAAGTAGCTGCAAAACGTTCTTAAAACTAATAAAGTCAGTGCTCGCTGTTAAGCTTTGAATATATTGTATCCAAGTTTTATTTTTTGCGGCTGCATAATTTGCAGTTCCGCACTCTTAACGTCAAAGAACAACTCAAAGCTACTGCAGTAATAACCCAGGAAGCAATTACCCTTAAGTGCAAAAAAGATATCTATTTCGCTTAATTTAGAAACTTCATTCGCGTTAATGGAATTAATTGCCCCTACAAAGTGTATGGAGTTTATTAAGTCTGTTTATATAAAAGTTTGAAGGAAGTTAGCGTGTTCGTTTTGCTTCAGCTCGACGCCGCGAAGCAAACATTTTCATATTTCTCCGCGGCGAGGTGCTCCGCTTTTTGCAGCATTTCCTGCGCCGCATCATTTTCAATTTGCGATGGCGCGAAATTCTAATGAGAGCAGATAAGCCGTCTTTTGATGAAAGGTGGAGTCCGGCAGGGCTGAAATGTCACCGGAGACAAGGAATATAAATAAGTCCGGCCTGCAAAGGTCGACCCGGACTGCCGTTTGTCGTGCTCTATGAAGTTCGTTAATTAGATTTTCGAGTCAATTAAATTACCCTGTGTATTCACAATTATATTTCCATTGTTTTAAGTGTTCTGCGCCGTCTTTCAGGCAACCAGGGCGAATTAATAATTTAGTATAGGGCTCGGATCGCGCAGGCAAATTTGGACTTTCAGTAGTTTTCCGCGCGGGCGGAAATTGCCGCTGGAATCCGCGAAACTTTTGGAACCGGCGCTAAACTCCAACTTCCTACTCTTGCTGCTTATACAGCTCGAAGATGTCAGTCAAAAGTTTCTAAATGCGACCATGACACTCCGAGGTAAAATCGGCGCCCTTGCTAATTCGCTCGACAATCTCAGCCGATATTTAAAGCCATGGGCGTACCACCTTTTTTAAAGGAGAAAAGCGAACCCCAACTAAGTACTTGTTTGACTTGCACGTAATTAACTAGAGAGTAGACGACAAAGCATGAAATGGAAAGCTTAATTCTTAACACCAACCGATCTACTTGCAGCACTAGTAGGGTTCAAATCAGTAAGATGCACCATATTTTTATTATAGTTCTCAGTTACTATAGACAACAAACACTGTTCGCAGTTGCAGGTTTAAGGATTTTCAAAAACGAAACGCTCTACATATGCTACGTTTGAAGAGCTTTTGTCCACGTTGGAGTTCAAATAACAGAAAATTGTGCAGCTTGGCTTTAAAGTGGGTGGTTAAGGTGTTCGTTAGAAATTACACACACGAATAACTATACCACTTTTAAATTCTTTATTTAACGCAACGGATTACAGACATAAAATTAAATGT
Organism: Agriotes lineatus; assembly: GCA_940337035.1. NCBI lineage: Eukaryota > Metazoa > Arthropoda > Insecta > Coleoptera > Elateridae > Agriotes > Agriotes lineatus. The sequence goes on from OW679201.1 coordinate 38,652,616, forward strand.
GCGGATTTGCTACTATACTATTACACGTGTGGATCGAATAGGTCTTGTTAATCAGCATACATGTGAGCGTTTGTGGATCTGACACTTGGCTCGTGGAAACACTTAAAGTAAATGTTGCACTAAGTATGAGATTAATATTAACGCATTGAGGAACTGACTCTTTGCGTGTCTGTTTAACCAAAGTGGTTTAACAGGCGAAGACCTGATGTGCAATGATCTCGTTCAACCCCATCGCTCTGGTTTATATACCCATGTTACACAATTTACACAATATACAAAAAGGATTTTCTATTCTAGTCACAACAATGGTACAACACTTTCACTTGGGACGCAACGGTTCGAGGTTTTATGAGTTTATGACACCACTTGAAATTCACTAGATTTTTACAGCTGCAGTTTTGTATTGTGACTTCACTTTTGCTTCTGATTTAGAAAAGTGTATTTTAAGAAACCCTTTTAGTTCGAGGGACGTTGAATAATTTCTCCCCGTTGAATTCCGCGCACAAATCACCTTTTTTAAATGCGTGCATCCGTTTGCTAGAAAGTTTTCTAATGGTACTTAAGCTAACTGCTTGCATTTCACAAATATTTATTGCGGGCTGGCACTGTTTATTTTATAGGCGAGCTTCCTTTCTTTGGAATTCTTACGCTAACTGTTGACAACGAGTTATTGCGATATATGGCTCCACTACAGCTTCATAAGTACAATGCACTAGTATTTTCATGACCTCCCTCTTTTGCTTCTGCTCCCTCTTGTTGAATTCCTTCTCTTGGGTTAGTCAATTCATAGATGGATTTGTCGCAACTACTCACATACCTCTATCCTGTGCTAGACCTTACCTGTTGATCGTCTTACCGTGCTCTTTCTCTTGCAGTTCACCTTTCAGAACTTTTCACGGAGCAAAATATGTCCTATGAGCCGATCACATCCTTAAGGTTGTATACGCGGTTGTACGAATTGACTGTACTTTAGTTAGCTATAAGCAATTTATATCGTAAATATTTTTAAGGTAGAATTTCGTATGCAAAAGGGTCATATTAAAGTTACAACAGGCGGCTGAAAGCCGGTATTTAGAACGTACCTTTCTCTGGGAAGATGGACGCATTTGAAGCTCACGGAAACACTACAGGTGGTTCTTCTTTCAGAACTTTTTCACGGAGCAAAATGTGTCCTATGGCCCGATTTTATCCTTAGGTTGTAGATTGTTCTTTCATCGGCCCTTCACATCCACCCTGTCACTTTTATTAGTCTTTTGGAGCGCTGTATCTAAATTGTGTTACGATTTGTGTTTTTGTGTAAATAAGCTATACGCTGTTGTACCAATAGACTGTACTTTAATTAGCCATAAGCAATTTGTATCGTAAATATAGAATTTCGTATTTAGAACGTGCCATTTTCTGGTAAGATGGACGTATTTGGGCCTCACGGAAGCACAAGGGTAAACTTATGCAGGGTTTACATCTTAAGCCGAAAAATTGGGCGAAGCTAGATTATTAGTACGTGATCAGAAGCGCAATTATTGCGACACGGTCATAAAAATTAAGCTTAAAAATACGTGTCGATTGGAGAAAATTCCCTTAGTAGAGTTAGATCATTTGCGAGGTGTCGACCACTTGACAAATTTTGGCATGTGAAACCTACAATTTTCAAGAATACATAGAAGTATGGAGAAATTATGTATCGGCACGTTCGTGTACGTGACTTAGAAGTCCGAAATATTCGAAATTTTGAGAACGCCAGTGGTTAATAAGTAACCTTATAGGACCTAAGTGGTTCTGTAAACACCAGAAAATAAATGCAATTCTTATGTGTTCTTAATAATCTCGCAACAGTAGCTTCAGTTTTCGTGTAAAAGTGTATTTTGACTAAAAGATTGTCAGACTTGTCAGACTTTAGACGAATTCGCGACAACTGCTTACTTTGTCTTCTTGCAAATCTTTCGTATGTACTGATTTATGTGCCTTATTATTCTTAATCTTTCCGCTTCCACACACCAGGAAAAGCCAACCTGACATTTTCAATATTATTGAAAGTCTCCAGATTTAACTTTTTGAAATGTATACTTGCTGAAGTCAAAAGTAACAATCACTCCTGACTGGATGAACTTCACCGAAACTTTTTCGAATACTGCGGTAAGAAAACATATTCGGATCTGACATTTCACATACAATTCTGAGACTTAAGTAGGATGTAAGTGTTTTGCCAATTCCCTCTTCTATTCTATGTTCTCTTTATTCTGATATCAGTATACCAGGTGTAAGAATTATTTTTATTTTAGTCTGATATTTATAATAGCGAAAAAGAATTTAAGACGTTTCGACCTACTTCAATAACTGTGCTGAAACTTTCCAAATACTTCTTACGCGACCTGACTAATTCAGGGCACTCGGAATAGATTCGGCGAAGTATAAAAGGCTAATGACCGAAACTATTGAACAAAATGATCTAGCAGTTCAGTCATATGACGAGGTTTTACTGAACAGATAAAATTATAAATATGGCACTCTTTATCGCATTCAAAAGCAACAAAACCAATTATTTACTAGTTACAGAATTACGACTTTAAAATCTACAATAGATAACCTCCTTAACTAACGGAGCACGAGGCTGACGGCTGCCATCCCAGGTACGAAAAATACCCCTGCACTGCAACTCGTTAGCCAAATGCGCCAAAGATACCACAATCATGTAGAAATGGATGCGTGGTACCGGGTGGTATGGCTTGGTTGTCGCAGTATGTGATTTATAGGATCTACGATAGCGTACACCAACAAATGGCTCCTCCAATATTCTAAAATTTGCGGTAGATAACGTAACGGCTAGTGGCGATTACCTACTTCTAGGTTTCTAAAATTAAATAAAAAAAAATGTCAGGCCGGCTTAAAGTAGCGCTATAACAAATTCGTAACCGAGATTTTGGGCCGATAACAAGCGAGCTCCAAAAACGCGTCTCATCGGAAGTAAAGCTAAAATTTAAAAATGTTAAAAAATGTAAATTCAACATTTTATAAAACTAAGATTGTTAAATACTTCTAGTACTTCAACAGGGAAGTACAATAACCGTTTCAAAATCTGTTTTGGTTTAATACCAACAAATGCAAATTTAACGTTTTGAGAAAGAAACAGCTGAATAGATCCTATCGTGAACAAATAGAAAATAAATAACGATATATTTTTGCGAACGTGGCCTTTATTGGAAAACAAAATATTTTGCATGAATACGAATATATTAGTTTTTTACTATAAGCAAATAATTTTTTTTCGTAAAGAAACTTAAAATTACAACTATTCACGGTCGATCTATGTTTTAACCAAAAAGAGAAGTCGGTCGAAATTAACTTCCATGCACTGATTCCGGAACTGTATGGAATTTCTCAAAGACGAGTCAACCGGCATTTGCCCCAATCGATGCGCCACTGCCCAAAGCAGCGAGCGATTCCTGAGGCAGCTCTTTGGGGTCGAGAACTTAATTTATGAGTTCCACCACACGGCAGCCGTAAATAGGAGGCGAAACCATCTTAGAAACTATTAACTGCATGTAGTGAATGCAATGAATAGTTGCAGCTCTAAAATAAACATGGCGCAAGATAGATTGCGGCGCTTGCACTTCGGAAAGAAACTTGCGGAAGGAATACTAATTACCTTGCAACAGTGTGGAGACGGAACTTTCGGCGGCGACCTAAGCCCTCCCGATAGTTTTTAATCCCTTTAATAACGCAGGCCGTTGCTTAGGGCCCTCCAGACACTGCTGCTGCTAACGAGTAAGGTTGTTGATTATAACGGATTATTAGGGATAATTCCGCGGAAGAATTTTCCCAGGGGACGCACAAATCAATACCACCTGGATTTAAAACGGGCTTAGGAGGAGACACTGCCTTGATCAGGCCCCATTGAGAGCTTTCAATTAAGTAGCTTTGGCAAAGTGGATTTATTATTTATTTAGAGCCGAGGATATTTAGTGAACGGGGAAATATAAACAAAACGTCGTCGATTAAAACCTGCTCCTAAACAAAACATTTTTTATGGAAAATTTAAGTAAGGGTTTTGGCTTAATGCATTTCTCCACATACCTTTTCCTAGTAGTGAATGGGTTATGTAAAGCTTGTATAGCCACTCTATGATACGACCTGGAGAAAACAATTTCATATGTAGTAACTACGTTAAAGAATTTGACATCTAGGATATACCCCAAGGTTCCCATTTGGGGCCACGGTTCTTAATTTAGTTTTTTATGCTCTTAACTGTCTTCTATTTTATTTGTTGTTACAAAGTCATCACATCCGAACAAAAACTACCTTAGCGCCCAAACTACAGGATTCCAAACTTGTATTCGATCGCTGCATTGATTGTATTGCAAAAGGGGTAATAGATACTTACGATATGAAGTTTCATAAAGACTGCTATACTACATCCACCGCTCTATTGACTGGTAAAAAACAATGCGACATGTTTTGAGTTCGCTTATCCTAACCAAGTTACATAAATTCGCAGTAGTGAGTGCTCACAAAGTGGTTTTAGCACTTTTAAATGGACAATGCCGCTCATATCGTGCTAATTTCACACAGATCTGAAATGCACATCTTTATGTCAGCTTTGTCTGATATCAGTACAACAGTTTTCACGAACGAAGTAACACCACATGCCTCTGCGAAATTCACCCCTCGAATAATAAAATGCAGCAAGTAAAATCTAAGAATATTTAACATAAATTGTCAGTACCCATTTTTATGTATGAAATTCCATAGCTTTATGGTGCTCTAACCCAAGTAAGTGGATGAATTTAAATTTTAGTATATAAAAGTAATTGTATTCGCATCTCCCAATGCAATTACTAGTACAATCTCCAAGCTTAACGTCAACGCAGTGACATTAAATCTTCCTTAGATATGTCCATGTTCCACATTGATCAATCTGCTTGAACTGTTGAAATACAAGCTCATTCATAATCCGATTTTAACGAACAAAGTTATGTGAGATATACGGTTAGTGTTTTACGTAAGCTGCAATTGTACCAACGGAAACTGTTTTTCAATTAATATCAAAGGCACTGCGCTTTGTGTTCTGAACGGATTTGTCTCAAAAACCAACAAGACTGGATGTTTTTGTTTTTCAAACAAACTTTGGTCGCATTGAAAGTTTTTAGGGAGAACTGGTGAAATTTTAGTTTAATTCCATAAGGCACTTTAAGCTAAACGCTGTAAATCCAGGATAGAACGCTTGCAAATAGTCTATATAGGGAGGACTGGGGATGATTTAACCACTTTGTATTTAAAAATCACCATTTTGGATATAAATTTGAAAATTTCTACTTTTTTTATTATTATTACGTATTTTGATGTATTTTACACCTTATTTTAGTCTTAAACTGCAAGAATGCTTTATACTTTATTTTTAACATAATTTGTAAAAAATCTGCATTTGGTTGTACCTTTCCAATGTGTGTGTTACGGTATAAAACCGTTTTTACGACACCTCGGGGTACGAGAGTACCACAACACGTATCACGTCCGGGAAACTTGCCCCATAGAATTCTCGAAAACAGACTAATAGCCACGGTTGAATACGCTCAGGGAGATGGGCGTGGTTCTACGAAAGGGAAGCCGTAGGGAAAAGCGTGACGACATATACAGGGTGTTGCAAAATAATAGGGCGCCTCGGGTTTCGTAATTAAGCCCACGTCTGAGAGAAACCCAAAAGACAAACGGGCTGGGATATGTGTATAGCCTTGGGGCTCCCTGGAGGCGGCAGCTGGAGCGTTCGAACCTACCTTGACGCTTATAAGATTCGTCCAAAATCCGCTTTACACCAATTATACACCAGTCGGCAATCGGGCGACGACACTACAAATTGCTTAAACTGAAACACAGCATTTAGCACAAAGAAAATACAGCGGAAGCGTTTAACAAATAGGTCTATTGTTCTTCAGACACATAAGGCAACACAATGTTACAATGCAAGTTAGAGAAAAGGGGAGTGCGTCTTAGCTGTTACATAAAATGTTAGGCGACTGCAAGTGGCACTGTATAATAAAACTGTACGCACACTGCGTATCGGCAGGGTGCGTTGAAATAAACCTTAGTGATTACACAAATAATGAGCGCCTGCAAATGGCACTGTATAATGCAATGCTGGGCACACTGCGTATCGGCAGGGTGCGTTGAAAGAAACGTTAGTGATTACACAAATAATGAGCGCTTGCAAATGGCACTGTATACGCACACTTTTTGATTAGCGCGGAATTTTTATAAATAGTACAGTACCTTAGCTTAGCATTACCTGTGGTAGTCGAAGGGGGGCCCAGCTAGGAGCCAGACGAGTTTCCCAAGACTTCGAAACAGGGGGGAAAACAAATGAAGCGTCGACGTTGGTGATGTCCCACAGTTTCCTAGCTAGAAGTCACGATGCAACCGGAATAATCGATAAGGCACGCCGGTTCGCATGTAGAATTAACCAGGGATAAAGCCCACAGCAGAGGTTATATCCGCCCGCGGCTCATTTACTAAGACGAAGAAGCGCCTGGATTTCGACGGGGCAAGCACAAACAACCTCACACACACAGTCCTGTGACCGACTCGCTCGAAGTCTCGGAACCCACAATAAAATAACTGGAACTCACTAATCGGGAGATTTACTGCACGAAGCGTATCAAACGAGGATCGCCCGCCCCCACGGCACGAGGCCGCAGAAGGCGGCGAGAAACATCACGCGTCAGAACTACTCGTTGCCTTCAGACGCCGGATGCCAACTGAACTGACAAAACCGCCCAGACATCCTCGAAAATGCAGGCAGACAGCGCGATCGGTAATGCAGTGGGGCAGGAGAGCTAAAGCTTTCTCTCTCGCACCCATGGCACTTTTTTGTTAAATTCATTCCAGAAGCACGCCCAAAAGCAAGTCGTAGACGGATCGATAATTTGTAACCGAGCTTGCGAACGAATATAAGCAAAGATTCAAAATGAGTGCTCTTTAGATTCGACGGCGGCAAGCTGATGACACAGCTACGTAGGCTATTCGTCTTCTTAAGGTACCATTTTCATTATTGAAGGTTGGAAACAACTCTGGAAAATTCATCTTTGTTTTTCGCTGTTCTAATTAGCGAATGTGTTTTCAATCAGGTCCAGTCCCGGATATTCTTGAGCGTAAAACACGTAAAACCCATATACTAGCGGGGCCGTAATTTAGAAAATAGGTTAATTAGCCGTACGAGCATACAATTTAAAAATGGTCCTGACATATGGGGTACATTTAACCACTGTTTGAGGAAGATTCAACCATAATAAGAACAGAGAAATTTATGAAAGGTATAGCATTTATTGTTTAAACAAACACCACCAAATCTCTTCGAAAAAGTTTTGGCAAGGGTACTTAAAATATTAATGAAATGGAAATAGAAGTTTAAAGTTGCCTAGCGCACATTCCATCCTTTCAAATTAAACTTAAATGTGTAAAGAGAAGCAGTTCTAGCACTCCCATAGCTTTGTGAAGGTGGAAAAACTGCCATGATATCATCTCTCTCTCTCTCGCTGTGTCAGGAAAAGTGCTGAAATTGTCCTTTCGTCATGAGAAACTCACTTCACACTCATTAAGTTGCTTTGCCAAAACTGGACCTACGTAATAGATGGTAGTTGTTTTCGTAAAAAAAATCGTCAAAACAAAATCATTATTATTTACAACAAAGCCATTTCTCAGAATTATTGGAAATTCATCAACAGAAGAATCATTATCAGAATCGACAAGCTTCCAGATTTCTTATAGTAATTGGTTTTACGGGGTTTGAGAGCATCCAATCGTTAAATGTTATTGATAAATACCCCTTGAATGGACCAAACACACCAACATCAAGTGGTTGCAAACGATGTGTGGTGTGCAGTGCAAATAAATCAACAGAAATGCCATTGTATTTATAAACTCATACGACACATGCGATTCGTGATTATCCAAAAGCAAAAGTATTGGTTGTTCTTTATTACAGTGAGCGTGTATTGTAATATCATTTAACACCTTTGCATAAAGCTCTTCGGTAATCAATCCAGACTTATTATTCAAAATTAAAGAAGCAAGTGCTCCAGTGATGTACTCTTCAGGGTTTCTCATCCTTGGGACAAGATAGACGGGTGGAAGACCATTTTCTAAAACATTAAAATTTAATGAAAGTTACCAACTCGCCTCTTTTCGCCTAAAGATACTAGCCCTATCTGCTTTTTTTTTCTCTTTTGAACTACCCCGGGTGAAGGCCTCATGACTGTTGTGACACCATTTTCATTCAAATTATAAATCTGTTCTGTCATGAATTTATATTTTTCTAATTCAGAGCAGTATCTTTATTGAAACCGGTTGGCCTTAGAAGACTTGTACTTTTGGGATGTCTAAGTTTTAACGCAGAATGTTTCGTCATAAAACCATACAGCCAGCCCTCACCTGAAACAATTACCATCTATCGAAGTTAATTTAATAGTAAGGTTTTTACCTATTAACAAATAACACGAATCAAATTAAACAATTTTATTCAATTTTGACATATAAAGTGGTGTTTAGTTACTACGACAATGGAAGTAGTTGTAATAAATACCAAATAAAAAATTTAATTTTATACAGTCAAAATGTAATAAAAGAGTGTGCTACACGTGAAGGCTTAATTCGAGGAATTTATTATTTTCGCGCAAGTGCTCAAGGATTCAACTATCCGCTCATTAAACCTTTATTTTAACCGCTTGTACGATACCTAAATAGCTATTTTTCCAAAGGAAGCAAGGTAATAGCTGACCTGCTATTTTATTCTCTACCCATTTGTTCACCTATTTACATTCTGGTATCTTCGATGCGTATTGATAAGCAAGGCTTCGTACTTGTCTATAGGTTAAGCCGTAATGTAATTCTGACGATTTATTTATGTATATTACCATACTTTCTTCTTCTGACACTGAAAAAACTTGGTTAGATATTTTTTTAAACAATCCTTCAAGGTCATTTTAACGGCATTTTCATCAACTGTGCGCTGAGTTATTTGAAAGTGCACTCTCAGCATCTACAAAAATAATTATTAATTATGTACGAGGACTACGAAGTATAATAAGTTATTATTAATGATTTTAAGATTTGAATGTATCCCGTTTGACGTGGTTGAATCTACCCAATGAATACATAATTCATTAAAACTGCCAAATTTCTAACATTTAAGGTTAAGTTGTTTTCACTAAGATTGAAGTAAAACTGCAAAGTTAACGAGAGCCATTAATATTTTAATAGTTGAAAGCATTAACGAATGACATATCAAAAACAGAGCAGTAAAATCTTACCTTTAAAATGGCTAACTCACACTATTTTTTTTAAATTTGCAAATCGTCAAGTTCACCACCAAACATCATACACAACAAGGTTATACTAAATATCGAAGTTCTAGCAGTAGAAAAGCCCAGTAAATTCAAACTAGATACAATATAAACCGTGGTTGTATCTTCCCCGTGATTGAATCATTCCCAGTCTCCCCTACCCGTTTTAATAGCCAACTTGACAGTTTAAATTCTTTTCGTTATTTTCCCATATTTATAGGTTAAAAATAAGAATTTTTGGCATTTTGCTCCTCGTACTATACAATTTTTATATTTGTCCTAATTATACAATCCTAAAAATAGCATGCTTCTTCTTATTTCATGTTTCGAAGTTTTGTACAGTTAAACGTGGGAGGGGGCGCGCACGCGTTACACAAGAGGGCTGAACGGTGACGGTCACTAAACCCGATCGGGGTGAAGTGTTCATAATTATGTACAAAATAGGTAAAGTATCTTAATGTTTCAAATAAAACTAAATAAAATCCGATTGCTATCGAAGCAGACTCGATTGCTGACAATGAAAGTGTGCCACATTCCGGAAGCATAATAAAATAAATGTATTACAATATTTTACGATTTACTATATTTCCCAGGCCAAGTAGGCATGTCTAGCTTTTGAAAATATTGTAAAAGTATATAACGTCTGAAAACACTACATAAAAATATAGAAATGTTATCCACTTGTACACATTATTTCAATTTGCTGTGTGTTAAAACTGGAGAGGCATCGAAACACACTGACGTGACCACGTAATATAGATAACCCATTTAACACTGTTGGTAACATTGTTACAGAGATCAGTGTGATAAACAGCAGTGACATACCATATATTATAGGATGTTACTAACCCGAAACGATTAAAATAAATAACTTAAATCTGCAACGTTGAATTTCAAAACTACACCACAAACGGCACTGCTTCAAAATGTCGATTCCGTGCTTGCCTGTAACGCTAGAACATTGAAACACTGCACACTGCATTTATGCTGAGGTTTCGGTCCACCGTTGTTAACTGAAACACTTCTCTGCCGATTGGATTCCAACTGTAACCAGGCGTCCCCTACGCCGCTCCGTTTCTATTAATTGCTCTTGCCCTCTTTTATTGCCAGATAGCTCAATAGCAATGGCATACCTCTTATCTTAGTTTACTCCCAGTCGTGGCTATGGAAAACACGGCACAGAGTGAGGCCATACCCCAAAATTTGACCTCGTTTTCAGATGTACTAATTCATTGGCGCAATTTTAAAACTACCTCAATCTAATTCTAATTACATATCATAACAACCAGATATCCATATCGGTTGTAATACATCAAAATGTTATTACTAACAAACTCAGGCGAGATAGTCCAAGTTCCCGTTTCAATATTAAATTCGGGAAATCCCCAAATGTCACTGGTCACGTGATCTTCAGCCCTATGGCTTGTTGCATTAATAAAATGACAAAAAGTTCACTGAAACGTTGCACAAAGAAAATCGGGAAATTTTTATTGTCAAGCCCCATTCGTCAAGTATGGGTAGTAAGACGATGGGTATACAGGATTTTGAGCGTATTTCTAAATTAATTAATAATTGTTGATTAGGTGATTGGGTGCAGTATAAGACATATACCTATCGCTACATTGAATACGTATGTTAGCACTCATTGACAGATACATGGGCTTCTCCCAGATAACCAAGTAATCACCATAAATTAAAGAAATTTATTAGTTGGAGCAAAAGTGTACACTCTTCGAAGCGATTTTTAATCATTCTTGCAAATACTCAACCGGTGCTCTAGATGCACATGTCTGGAGCACCAGTAATTTAGTTCTTGATCTTGAGTATAAATAGCAGCGGATAGACCATTTTTGCTTGAGCTGTAGTCACCTTTACACGCATCGTTCTGAATAATATGCCCTTAATAGCAGCTTTTAGGATTCATACTTAGAAAGACACATGAGTATGAGCCAATTGCAATCCAAGTATGTTCAAGAATTTGCGAGTTTCTAGAGTACCATAAAATTCATGCCCGTTTAATCCAACTTTCCATAAAAATAGCGAAGTATGATAGTCTTGTTTTCTTAGAAACCATAAGCCAGTGTTCCATTTGATCAAACGTATTTATCTATTCCACCCTTGGTAGAGTTGTAAAATTCAATTAGTTCTGGCTGATTGCTATTCAACAATGCATTTCGACAATAATATGATTGTTTTTCATATTGTCTGGCAATGGAATAGACGTAAACCAATTTAAAATGTATTTACCACGAACGATGCAAGAGCTGTACTTAAGCAGTACCACTTGACATATACGTAATATGTTTGTCAGTCACACGTAGTCACAATCTTTTCGTCATAAATGTCGGTCTTTGAAGCAATCTATACCCTTATGGGTGGGTGCGTGCGTGAATGATTTGAGCCCGAACAAAACCACTTGTAAGCTGGTAGAAAAGTTTATTATAATGCGAGATGTTATTCGTACGCACATAGGATTGGGCTCCAACTGAACTGAGCTTATGCCAATCCTGTTACTTATAGTGAATATCCCTTTGAAGAATTCACACTCCCGTTATGTCAGGGCGTTGAGGCATCAAAATTCCCGTTAGGCGAAAAGTGCAACAGTAAGTTAGGAATGTTACCTGGCTGCAACCCTTTTGTAGCGGGTAGTCAACTACTGCGAATTCTACCAAAAGAATTTCCGTATCTGTTATCGCCACACCATAAATGAACACTTGGCTTTAAAACTAAGTAGATGTTCTTCAATTGTACAGTACGGGTGACAAGGGTACAACTGTTTATCAATGTATTCCATAATTTCCAAATATGTGCAAACTTACCTTGATGCTTTCTCAGACTTTTGTCTGAAGCAATTTATCAAAAATTCTGGGATCTTCACTAGAAAACATTTCACATACCATGTCACTGGACATCAGCTCTTACACAGTTGACATTTTTATTATACTTGAAATACTGTTCAATTTCTTGATTTGCATGCAGCGAATTTTTTCAAAATTTGGTCACTGAGTCCGTGCTTGCTCCTCAAATAAGGAGGATCTCATCTCATTTGCTCCCGCAACGGTCCTAGTTTTTGCAGACCCTTTTTGCTCGAAGTAAATCTGTCGTCACCGTCTGAAGGACATCCACTGTCCTAGTGAGATAGAGATTCTATTTCATATTCAAATTGGCTTATACCGTCGGCATCAGCACCTGGGGAACTCTTCGCAATCCTAGTCAGTGTAGTTTACTGCCTTTGACATCATTTCGACAAACACCTACGAAGAATTCAGTAAAATAGAAACATGTATCCGGAGGTAAGTAAACTACCCAAACCTACCTGTTTCCAAAAACTGTAAAAATTAAACAACAAAAAGCACAAACTCTGTTTACGCTTTACGTCATATGAAATTATTCTCAATGTAGGGCCAACAACCCTGTGGCGTAAAAACAAAAATGCTAAAGAAACAAACACGACATGCCTCGGAAATCGGATGAATGGAACCCAAGATAATCCAAGCGACAACCATGGACACGAAAAGGAAAATAAACATAGGTTGCTGAAATGTCCAAACAATGTACGAATCGGGCAATTGTCTCAATAATAAAATTAGTGGCAAATTCAAAAGGTGCACAGATGGGGCGGTACTGCATGCATTCTAGGCATATTCAAGTCAAGCTGTCGAATACCAGAACTAGCACCGAAGTACCCATAACTGAGACTGGAACCTTAAATGTGTAACTATTACGTAACCTTCACTAAAACTGTAACCCTGATGTATAAATAACTTTACTTTACAAATTGATAGTTACTGCCACGTACCTTTTACAACATGGTTACTTTGTAACTTCTCCTTCTTCGTCCTCTTATTATAAACCAGTGGCCTGTTTTAACCACAAAGTGCTCTTAGGCTGGGTAGGTAGCTAATCTTGCCCGTCGAAAGTGAGGAAGAGTTACCTTATTTAGGGGTTAACGACTACCACAGGTGTTAGCGTGGTAGCCGGGGAGAGTACGATTTTTTAAAATAGAGTACGCCGGGATTCGAACCCGAGCCGGCCGCCTGAAAAACGAGCATTTGCTCGCAGGGCCATCCGCTCACCACTCTGTAACTGTTTATGAAAATTTTTAAGAACTTCAAGGTGGATAAAGATGGTAAGGTCGACTAATTTATGCTACTCAAAGCGGGTTCAAAGTTGCAACTACGTTGATGTCGTTTAAATGGTTTCCGCCACTTTCTGGACACCTTCACGATTTGTTTAGCGTTATGGAACTTCTAAGTAGTAGTAGTAGTAGTGGGGAGACCGAAGTCTAGCAAGTAGGCTACCATAGGCCCTTTTTGCCAACCCCATGCCATCCCCTCAACCACCTTCATTATAGTCCTCTTCGATGGGCTCTTCTCCCTGCTTAAACCTTCCTGATTTTCTAATGAAGATCAGAATTTCGGCCCAGGATAGGGAGTTCAACTCTTCCATTCGAAGCGTAGGTGCTCCAAAGGTTCTATACCTCAGTCGCTGGTACTCCTCGCATTCTCCCACGTAGTGAAAGGACGTTTCCTCGTCCCTCCCACATCTTGGGCAAATGTGATCTTCCTCTACTCCTATCAGTCTTAGGTGTCTTTTTAGTTTACAGTGGCCTGTCAAGATCCCTATCAAAAGATTTGTGGTTCTTCGGCTCCTTCCCATTAGCCAGACCGATTTCTTTGACTCAAATCCCGCTATGTGGTACTTTGCCTGACGACAGCCCCTGCATCCTTTCCACTTTTCCTCGCTGGTTTTGTAGGCCCACCCGGTTAGGGCTGCTGAGATCTGCTGCCTTGTTATACCCAGAAGGGGTTTCGGTTCAAAACAGGTTTCCCCGGCCCGAGTTTGGCTAGTTCGTCCGCCTTCTCGTTGCCTTGGACCCCTGTATGTCCCGGGACCCAGATGAGCTCGACGTCCTTTTCCCTTGCCAATTCGGCTAAAGCATCTCTACATTCCTGGACAAGAGCTGATCTTGTCCTGGCCGAGAAGAATGCTTTTAGTGCAGCTTGGCTATCAGAGCAAACATAAATTTTTTGCTCTGGGGATATCCTGACCTCGTTCGTGGAGTGCAGTTTCGGTCGATCTTCCACGTCTGTATGCGTGCTGGTTACTGTGGAATGGGAGTGTTGTTATTACCCTTTCCATTAGATGCCTATCAATTATCCTTTCCAAGGTCTTTAAAAGAAAGGATGTAAGACTAATGGGCCTAAATTATTTGGCAGTTGTGTAGTCCTCCCTTCCCCTCTTGGGAATAAAAACCACTCTGGCTGCCTTCCACTGTTCTGGGACCCATCCCATTGCTACGCTGGTCCTATATACCCTTACTATATTTGGAAGCAGGATATCCAGTCCTTTCTGTAGCAATGCTGGGAAGATCCCATCTGGCCCCGGCGACTTAAAGGGATCGAACTCCTGCACTACCCATGTGACTGCACCTTCCATTATAACCCCCTCAGCGAACTGCCAGTTCTCTATAGGAACTTGTTCCTGTTCTGCTATGGGTTCTAATTGGATGGCGCCATCTCCTGGAAAGTGGACTTCCAGGAGGTGTTGTAAAGACTCCTCTCTGGATGTTGTCCACATCCCATCGACCTTTTTTAACGCTCCTACTGTTTGACTAGTTTCGCGGCTTAATAGTGCTATCAGAGAAGGGACACGGGCCTCATGGGACACTTTCAAAATGGCCAGAAATAGGTTTGAGTTAAGGCGCAGCAAAAGATCTAGCTGGCAGAAATACTGTGCAGAGTTAAGCTCAGTATCAGACTCTGCTAGACCTGATGAAAATCTTAAGCCGCGAAACTTCTAAGTAATATTAATTAGAGTCAATAGCGTGTCTGCTACCTGTAGAATGACAGGTCGTTGTGGAACGTTTCTATTAAGTGCGTGACACTTTTTAAATTTAAGTATTCTTCATCACCTACTTCCCAACATTGATAAAATTTCATGCTGTGCATTGTTGTCTAGTGTGTTGTGCTACTTTTGGAAGTGCGACTCTTAAAAAATGGCGTTTGTTGACAAAGCCCGGGCTAATTAAAAAAAAATTACCGGCATCCTTTTATAGAAAGTTGAGCCCGTAAAGTCAAATAACTTTAACAGCAGTGTAACACAACATTTTAGTACTGCGAGGCCATTACCATTTCTTCTATGTTTTATTAGAACATATAAACAATGTATGCTACATCGCGCAGTCATCTGCTTAAATGTGAGGTTAACAATTATAGGAGTTAAAGTTCCACGTAGTAGACACGGCTTTGTCGGAACTTTAAAGTGACGCTACAGCTTTCTTTGGTACATTGAAGTAAATAATAAATGAAAATTCCATATTTGCATTTGCCGTTCTACTAGTAGCAATTACTTCCAAGTTGTATTTACTAGTAAACACGACTTCAAAGTTATTAGTTCCGATTTGCCCTATTTTATCAACGATATCTTATGACGTACCTATAACAAAATCAGTTGCAATACAAAGCACGCAACACTAATTTAAAAGAGTAGTACGGTTCCCTGCAAGTAACGGCTACCAAGCCGCTCGTAACAACAACGTTATTGGAACGTAGCCGGACAAGTTCCAGGAACGTTCAGACTACGTGCTTGTGACTAATAATAAAACACATTAAAATTCCTGCAATGAGCACCGGTATGTTCCAGGAAATAATTGTGCTATTTGGAATATATTATAATACTACAAAAAAATTTAGAACGCGTTGCGTTGGTTTAGAATACATTATAATTTTCCTATAAAAGGAAAACATTATTTGTGGATTAAATTACGATTTCTTCCTTTTTCTATGAATTAACTGAAATTTATTAAACGTATGATGTTGAGTTGCATTTAGTATTTTAATATCCGTTTAGGGATTTTGATGATTTGAAATTATAGTAACTGTTTCCTTCAAATATTATCATCTAGCTATTGAGTTACTAAAACATAGGATGAATAGGTGTTTGAAGGACAAACACCCAGCAAACATATTAACGTGATAATAATTATGACAAGTAAAGACCGTCCGTTAGGGAGGTGATATTACTTAATTAATTCGTAACACGATAGTATGTACCTAATCATCTAGTTAACTACCATTATTACACTGCAATTTAGCGAACCAAACTAAAAAATAAAATTAGTTCGACTCTATCCCATGTCTTGTATAAATGAATACCATTCATCTAAAACAAATGGTTCGGTGTGAAGTAGAGAGTAAACATATTCGGTCGGTACTTTTTGTGGTTTTAAACTCAATTAAGTAGATAAAATGTCAGTAATATTACTAAATCATAGCAATTCAGGTACAGTGTTTATAATAATAACTAAGATACTTTTATCGTCGCTAAATTGATGAACAAACCTAAACGCAACATGCCTGAGAAGGTTTTGAACAGGTTGTGAAGCCACTATCAACAGCGATACCTAACGTCTAAGCTTTACAACTAATTAATTATGCAACAGTGGCACCTGTATCTGTATTGTCGTTATTTGATTTATCTTAGAGGAAAACCATTCATATACCCGTAATATGAACCAAGCGTGTTTAACAAAACTACTAACGAAGCACGCAAAACCAAAAGTGTTCAAATACAGCTCTGTATTAAACAGGATTTTTACTTTTATCAACTGCAATATCATAAACTCAACCGTAGCGTTATAATGTCCTCGCCGCCGCAATATCTGGGTTGGAACAAGGCGAAAATTAATAAATAGAGCGTTAAATCCACTCAAGTCATAAAAATGCTGTCCGCCACAATTTTCTCGATGTATGAAAGGACCTTTAATATGTACTTGAAGTTGCGAGTACATACAAGTGCAATTTTGTCAATTTCATTCGCTGCACTGCTCGCCCATAATCCAACTCTTTATGTTGCTTCGCGAGGACTTCGCGACGTCTAGTTCTTTGGCAAGCAGAACTCTTAAAGATCAACCGACCTAAAATTTATAAATTGTGAGGCGCTCTATTGGCCAGGACGGAAAATTTATAAAACCTTGGGAATGAATGCCGTGGTTTAGTTGAATTTATTGAGAATTAAATTGCTTGCTTCCAAAAGTTACTCTATAGAAACTGGTACACTATGGTTTAAAGTGCAAGAAGCTGCCGCTAAATAGACGCACTGCTTGTTTCTTCTATCCCTAACACTGAAGAAAACGTCGAAGCTGCGAAAATAATTGAAGAGAACAAGAGAGCTGCTTAAACGATAACAATAAATTCCAGTTTTTGACAAAAAATATGTGAATGCTATTGAACTACATAACACTCATCTGCCTTAGCAATACGCGACTTTTGATTACTATTTAATCTAAAAAAAATTGCAGCCTTGAAAAAGAATTTAATAACGTACTCCTGTTTTGGGCGTGTTCCAAAAGAACTCTTAGTGAAAGCATTTGAACAGTGGAAGAAGTATGGCAAAGTCCGTTAAAGAAATTTCTGAGAAATAAAGTTGAATCCTTAGATGCAAGGGTTGGACGTCAAAAAATCGAGTACACAGCGTTCTTGTTATTCTTGAACTTTTTGCAGCTGTTCTACTTGGAATTTGAGAAATGAGGCGTTATGCCTTTAGCTTCGTCCGATGCACTTCGTGGATGAAAGAAACTTTAATTTACTCGAATAAGTTCTAGCGCAAATGCACAATTTTGTCAACTTCATGCACTGCATTGCATCGCTGTAATCTAACTCCTTTGTAGTCTTCTTAATAGGAAGTTTATGAGCTCTTGCATTCCAGTTTAAAGATTTATGTTTCGTTAGGTTAATGGTATAGAGGAAAATTTTGGTTCATGACATTTTGTATTAATTTTAGGGTGTTCAACTAATCTTAGTTAATATATGCTATGCCGGGCATGGTTCTAGTAAAACGAAATTTTTAGTTCAAATGACTCCAATATTACCATCCACTAAGCACATAGCACATGCTTCTCACGTAAAGCTTTGTGATAGAAAATATTAACCATTATAAATTAAAATTGCTAAATATACATGTTTTACACCATACCATTGAGCACTAAAAAATGTACCTTTCAAGCTCTCTCATAACCTGTAATCAAGTAAAAAATATTGAAACGTTGTTGGTAATTTTTTTTAAACATCTAAAAAAATTCCAGCATAGATTGCATCAGAAAATTAGATTTTTTATGTGGTAAACGTGGCGTTAAAATGGAAAAATTATCAGATTTTAGAGTTCTAAACGATGTGAAATTTAAATTTGGTTTACAAACGTAATTACCGTTCTAGAAATACTCATACGTCCAGCGCAGAGTACTCGAATATCTTGAAAAAATAATTTGATGATCTGACGCGTAGTCCGATAGCCCAACATTGCACATAAGTTTTCTTAAATATCTTTTATTTTATACTGGTGGACATTTTTATACCACTCTGCATATCAGTTCTAACTGGGGTTTCCATTTCCGTTTATATATCAGCTCCATTACTTTATTGTTCTGCGTTCTTGTCCATGAAAATTGAAATTCAAGCTTCAGCTCTTAAGAAAAAGGTCAATGAGAAAGGATAACAGACGTAAGTAATATTTAAAATTTTTCCTGGGTTGTATAGGTTTTACATTTTTACAAACTTAGAGATTAATTATTTCTAGAGGACCTGATAAAGAATATAGTTTCTTATACAAATTCTCTAGGGGGACAAATATCAATTAAAAATCTAAGTTCAAGATCGTATTCTGAACAAAGCTGCTACTGTTTGAATTCTTGCCAATAAATTATCCACAAAGCCTTCCGACTTAATAGTTGTATAATATCTTGCAACACTTGCTGCAATTTCTAAAAATGAAAAATTGCCAATATCTGTATCTACAAAGTTTTGAACGTCCAGTGCATTTTTCACCACGTCGCACTTAAAAATGCCCATGATGGTATATGTACAGAAAATATCAAGTGATTAAACATGGAGATCTTGGATTATTCGATCTATAGTTACATGGTTAGAAGTTAATAATTGTTTGTGTGCGACTATGAAGTTCTAATCCCATTCCATGCATAATGCTTAACATATTTCCAGCTTTCGAAAATTTTATATTTTAGACCTAGGCGGCAAATGAATTATTTTCCAGACTGAAAGAAAAAATAGACAGGCGAGCTTTAGCGAGTAATATAATGGACAGCTTCAAATATTACAATAATACTACAAAAGTAATCCAACGTCATAAAATATAAAGTAATATCTTATAGCACAATTTTAAATAAATTTTATGCTTTATAGTAAATGTTGAACAAACGTGGCATCTTGATAACTTTTATATATAAACTTTTTTTACCCAAGCTTCGTTCCTGTCGACGTTTATCAAGTGTTTTATCGTCCCCGATATGGCTCACTTCGGGCGCAATCGTGTCGATTTTCTTGTTCGTCACCCTCCCCTTCATAATATAACGATAAGCCTGTGTGTTACGTAACGTTCCTGGACAAGCGGTTAGGGGTAAGGGCGTCTGATTAGAAATCAGATTTCCTGTATCTACTGCAATATTTTTTCCATTTGCTAATTAATCGGTTTAGCAAACATTGTGTTGTTATGCGCTTTATTGATTAACGATATTAGTGTTTTTCGTCTTTATTCACAGTTTAGTCCGAAAAATTTAATAATTATTCTAATTAGAATAACACCACCTATTTGGCAGGCAAAATTGTTAGTATATACACTAATTGATTAATTGAGATTGTTCTAACATATCAAATACTGTAAGAGCAAAGCTGAAGGTACAATTTTTAAACTTTGTTCATCGTGAAAAATTACACAACTACGTATTACTCCAAAATGAGCAGCGATCTGGATACCAGTGTTATTTTACATATATACCAACGAGTCTTCTTTTGGGTAATAAAAGAATCGAATCATTTGATTACATTAAGATAATAGACCATTGCCGAAGTTTATTCAAATTATCAACTGTTTCGAAAATTATACTGAATTCGTAAAAAAATACTGTTTTGGTAGAAACTTTATTAGTCTGTCGTAAATAGCTCTTGCAAGAGACGTTGGGCAAATAGAGAAATTAACCCATCAAGTCTTGAACGAAAGCTTCGAACCCATTTTGTGAACTGAAGTGTCAATTTCATGTTGGTTTACCACGTTAATTAAGTGATCTTTTTCTTCCTGCTATTCCAATCCATTACTGGATGCTAGCAATGATTATGGCATTCTTAATCAGTTTTATAGTTGATTTAGTATCACATGTTGGAGATTCTTCAGCCATTAAATTACCGTGTTCTTGGTTTTGTTTTATTTTGCAATAATTGCTACCCTTGGATACTAATTTACGACATATAACAAAACAAAAAATTCCTACGACTAGCTGCAGTGGTACATAAGCAGGGTTTTACTCCGACAAGGTAAGTGTTTGTTATATGTTAGACACTACTCTGCTAGTTAAAGTGAAAGTGATGTACTAGAGGTTTGATCAGAAAAATCCTCGTCGGCTATGTTAAGTTGATGCTGTACTCAGCTCCAAGATCTGGATCTCGCCTTATTTTTATATAAGCGCGCTGCACTGCATTTTACAAATAAAAATCAAACAACAATTTAAAATAGCTATTCAAATAATATTCATAACTGTATATGTGATCGGTACCGTAACAAACAATGGGTTTCCATTTTTAAAAATGAGTACAATATTGATATACTTGGCCCAGAGCACTGAAGGCTGCAATATAGGCATTAAAGTATGGGCAGTAATCTACATAAACAATTTGTCTTATCCTGGCTCATTCTAGCTTATTTACAATTCGACGGTAAAGAGCATGCAATAGCGTCGAGAGTTGCAAGAATTCGAACGAAATGTTTGGCCGAGCCTAGTCCATCGCTGACCGCAAGCTGAGGGCAGAATTTGCCGGCATCACGAAACAAACATAGGGCGAGCGGTCAGCCCTCAATAACAAATTCCAGTACTGTATCGGGATGCGAGAATGATACACAATGGTTGCAGTGCAGAGCGTTAATTAATTCCTTAAATGTGACTGATGTGTCGGCATGAAATCTCCATGATAATTCGAGACGAACCGCTAATCAGGAGTTCTACATTTTGTTTAGCTAATTGGATTCGATAATTTGTCATAATTTTCCTGCGTGACACTGTAAAGCTTTAACATACTGCTACCGTCAAGGACAATTTACACACCACACGCGAACATTGCTTAAATTTTAAAACTAAGTACCTCATGCTATACCGGCGGGCGTGAAACGAGAGCGAAAATGTTCACTTTTCCATCAGCGCGTTTTTGAAGGCCAGTATAAGACTAAAAGCTGCCCCACGCGTCCTGAAGGCACGATGGGCTGAACGAAATCGAAATGTTAAAATTTTCTTGATCGCAAAAATTCAATTTTTCAAACGATCCCAACATGTTACTTCGTTGCCACCTTGTGTCTTTATTCATATTTCTAACTCCGCATTAGAACAATTAAACCGCGAAGAAAAGCCAGAGCTCTGCCTTGGAGGAAATAGGAAACTGAGTAAGAAATATACACCCTTAGACCACATTAAAGATGTAAATGCACTCACTTTCCATTTTAAATAGGTCAATTCATCTTTGAGGCACAATAACCTTGTACTAGTACGAGTAGGCTAATTGGCTATCTTCATATTTTCCCAGGTTTATAAGTTTGTCCAGATAAGGATATTTAACCATTTCGTTGGTGTCTATTTCCATCCGCATGGATGTACTTATGTAGTTATATCATTTGTCGAGTTTGTTTATAGGTAGTAAAAGCGTCATAACTCATCAGCATTTGTTTGCGCTCTACGTTACAGTGTTCTGATATTCTGGTCAGTTTAATATATGTTTAATTATCCAAGGTCAAATGACGCTTTTTCACATTTTCGAACAAATAATTCACGAAGCTAATGCTTTTAAAACCTTCAAACCCTATGAAAAATAAAGTTATTTCTTCACCTACTTCAACTTTGTACATTTTAATACCGCAGACACCTGTGCAAGAGTCTTAATATATATCTCAGTTTGACTGAAATTTTGTTATACTGTTATATTATTATTTTGTATTCTACTTACCTGAATATTTTCTCTTTCAGTCAATAAAGTCACTATTCTTATAATTATATAACTGTTTTGTAAGGGCATCTTAAAACTGTCTGCAGCCAGTATTCTACTTGGTATTTCACTAATCCTTACGATCTACTTCGATACTTCAGCAATAAGCTGCTGTTTGATGCCAAGATCGCTTTCGAGCGACCCCAAAAATACCCCCTGATATTAAACCAAATGTGATGCAATGGGGCGCAATTTACGAATTGAACAAATTTCATACGGGTAGCTCACCAACCTTTAATAATTGCGTGTAGGTACGCAATGCGTTTATTTTCCAGCTGTGGCAGGTTTTCTCACGTTACTCGGCGGCATGAGTTTTGAGTCTGGAGTCCTTGCAAGCGTCTGGGTGGGGATGCTAACGTATTGGTTTTACAACTGCTCGTTATTTAGAGCTCGCAGCATAACGCGGAGATCTGACTTGAAACAACTAAGCCGAGATGTAACTTCAATGCCTGGGCGCAAAATGACCGATGTGAACACTACAAATGCCACACCACGAATGCCACCCATCTGCCAGCGTTTCCACACGTCTTTCACACTTTAAAGCTTCCGATATAGTGTTATAGTCACTATTTAAGAGAAATGGTTTAACCGGGTGCCAACGCTTTGGCGCCCCAGTTACATAAAACTATTGAAATTCAAATAAACTAAACACATGGCTTAATACAACGATGTTGTAAGATGCATACACGTACAAATTGAAAGATTAATAATACCTGTTCCTGCGCGTAGGTGTAGCTAGGCCAAATCCCGTTTTACTAGTAGCATAACATATTTGTCAGATTATGTGTTATTGTTCTACTTCGTTAACATTTTTAAATGTTTAAATTTTTAGGAAAGGTAAATTTGGTAGCTTTGTTTAGGCCGTAGTGTGATTTGTGTTCTTTGAATGACTTGATATGTTTTCTTAATCATAGGTTCTATGGTACCGATTCTTGTACTTTTATTTTCTTTACTGTGTTAGAACCTATAAAAAGTGTCTTTTAAATCTGCACAATTTTTGTCTTTTTTTGGTCTCCTTCTACGAGTATTGTTAATGTTTACTACACCGCATGAATATTTACTTTGTTCGTTTCGGTCTTCACCTCACCTTTTTTCGGTATTTATAATCTCAAAGCATATAAATCGCTTACATTTGCTGCAAAGTTCAATTTCCAGGGTATCATTTCTGAAACGTGTGATTCGTTACTCATTCTCCTATATTTTTCCTTTTCTTACTTTTTGTCAGCACAACTTCTGATAATGACAGATTAGCAACATCACTGCTTACATCACCCGTTTTACATTGATTGACTGACAAGCACTAACTTGAGTGACGATTTTAATGCAAATTAAACCTGTTCGTAATGGACTTGCATCGCTTTTCCGTAGAACTAATTATTACAAGGCGTTTTAGGGACTTAAATCCATGCTAACACCCTAGAGAAAATATTGTTATTATTTACTCTATGCTCCAAAGTGAAAGGCGCCATCAAAAAGTCAGTTTTGGATAAACTGTTCTTAAGCAACACCACCTAGAAACAAGGTCCCAACTTTCCGGCGTGACGTCAGAACAAGCAGGTTTCTACCTACCTGTGTTGTCGGTTAAATGGCATAGGGGCAGAGTGTTTATAACTTAACTTGTGAACTTGGCATATAGTTTAAAAAAACCGTAATTTTGAATAAAATTATTATTACCACACGTATCTACATCTACCGACCATATTCCCTTCCTTATAATGAACTTAGGGTTGAATATGAATTTAGTACTACTGCATAATTTTCATACTCGTTTAATAATTTGTAAATATCTCTTTTATATATCGCTTTTAAAGTGTTTCTTCCAAACCAGGATCACTTGAAAACTAAGTAAATACAGTTTTTATAGTTTCTGAATGTGGCAATACAGGGCAACCTTTTATTTTTAGTGGTCTATTTATTTTACTATAACAACGTTTAATGAAAGTATCGGTTGTAGAATTAATTACAGCTTTCGCTATTCTATCCTGGATATGATTTTGCGTACCCAACAAAGTGAACTAAATAACCCTTGTCAGAGGAGAATTTTAAAATCAGCTGCTACACAAAATTTCGTTTGTTATGAATCTTTAAAAATAGTTCTTCAAAATGCTCCAACAATAGAGATGCTCGATGCTCCTTCAATTTTGTACAAGCCTTCGATTTGTGCAATTTGGTGGATTATGTCTTGTACTCGTTCAGAACGCACGTCAGAACATAAATTGTATAGTTATAGAACCAGGTTCTTTCACTGAAAGGATTTACACTTGGCAAAGTCATGAAGAGTTGTAGAATAAGATATGAATGGAGTAGCCAGGCCTAATTGCCCCTTAAGAGGTTTTTAGCCTACGTGTGTTCACAAATGAATACACATCAGAGTTCAAAAATATATTAAAAAACCAAGTAAAGTACAGAGCTGTATATACAGTTAAATTGTGTCGTATTTTGCTATGCGATCTAAAAGTCTACTATTTGCATAAGTGCAAAACACAACGCTTGCATAAAACTTCTGCCTTGTAAACAATGTATATTGAAACTTGACCTAATGGTACCATATTAATACTGAGAGTGGCATACGTCTACCGTAATTGTTACACATTGTGAACTAGTTTTGCCGTCTAATTTGTTTCCGCACGATTTCACCGAATTGTCTATGTCATGGGCAAACAGACGTTTGAACACACAGAAACACGTATTACTATGATGAAAAGATAATAAAATATAATTGTACACTATATTTGCTTTATTCATTGAACAAATGTTTTACAACGCTAGCAACTCGCTATTACGGGAATATGTAATGGCTTGTTTGTAAGGCTTTTAATTGTGCAAAACTTATGGTAAATTACTTGCATCATACACTACTAAATATTAACCAAGGCAATAAGTTACTTGTTTATTACAAAAATCTCAATTATATTCAATAATTTCAATCAATCTGTAGCTGTGACGTTCACCCCTTCAAGCTGCCATTAACTAACCAACCTACTTCAGACGACGTCACAAAA
This sequence comes from Agriotes lineatus, assembly GCA_940337035.1. Lineage (NCBI taxonomy): Eukaryota > Metazoa > Arthropoda > Insecta > Coleoptera > Elateridae > Agriotes > Agriotes lineatus. The sequence goes on from OW679201.1 coordinate 38,677,984, forward strand.
CAGCAACACATAGAAAACAATCTAAAAATTATTTATATGAACTACACAGAGCCTGTTTGAAGTACAATATCTCTACAGTTCTGTCGTTCTGTGTTCGATAGTGGGAAAATTTCAAGTTTAATCCAAAACTACTTCTACAAAATTGTACATTCGAATACAGTATTCAAATGCAAGTTTTATTAATTATAACTAATACTTGTTAGTTTACTACATCTAAAAGAGCTATTTGCGAAGTTAAGTAGAATAAAAGAGAATGAAAAACGCATGCGACAACTCTAGCCATATGAAGAAGTCTGGTTCACGTATGATGCTGTGCTATCCACAAATGCTATGTTGTATTTTCGCCATCGGATGTACGAACAGATCCAATTCAAAACTTAGTCTAATACTCTCAAAACGATAACAACCAGAGGATCATTACGTGCGATTAACACTCATGTTCACACGTTCCCTAACCGCACCGCTAATAATGCTTCGGACAACAATAACAGCGCACTAAACTATGGGAATGATTATTAACGATCTATAAAGCGCGATCAAAGACCGCTCGCACGGACACATCGGCATTAGCGGCATATTAATTGATGCGATTTTAAACGCAGCTTTGCTTGTAAACCAGATTTATTTATTTAATAGGATTTGCCGGCACGAGTCCGCCAGGCGCATTCAATTACCCTGAAAAACTACTGCCACTGAAAACTACTGCTCGGGCATGCTAATAAACGGCGAGCGACGAGATTACGTCGCTGCGCTAGGACGTCGGGATTTGCGATTTAAGCCCCTTAATCAGTCTGTTTTTCGGTAATTAGCCGGCGACCAGGCCGGCTGATTATGATCACCTCATCCTCGCCGTCCCAGCTCGTTCTGGTCTTCAAAACTAATCATCGCGACCTGATTTAACCCAGGATAATGCGCTCCTGGACGCTCAGCGCGGGAAAATTGTCTTTTCAGGGCTCTTTGTGTCGAGCGGTCCTACATAGATGATAGGCCGACAGAGGTCGAAGTTCGGATAGATTGATAATTTTCTTGAAGTATGGCGTCCTAATTGCGTAATTATCGACGGCACGGAAGTTTGGTAATTAGGCAAGGATGGAGTAGGAAATTGTCACGTTTAGTGACTAGCGTACTACTAAAACTCCACAGATTGTCGACTACAATAAGCAATGAGTCTACCAACACAATCACAGGATGAATTAACAAGATCATTACGTTAAAATAATGAATCAATGGGATTGTTACTCGTCGTCGCCACCGTCATCCTTTTATGTATTGGTATTCCAGTATCGTTCCCATGATCTGCAATATTGTGGTACTCTAATACAATCGCTTCGCTCATGCAGTAGGTAGTTTCCATCTTTTACCTCCGCGGGGTGTATATGTGATGATTTATTTTGTTAATCCTGTGCAAAGTGTCGTGTTCATTTTTACTCTAAGTTAATGCTATAGTGCATCTGATATGCTAGTTGAATGATTGCACTTCTTGTAGAAGCTTGTACAAGTTTTCCTTGCACAATTCTTAGTTTTATTACTCTATTTGTCGTTGGCGTAAGTATTTCCTAGGTTAGGACATACCATGTCCTTACGGGTTTGAATTGAGCATGAATAGTGGTTGTAAATGCGAATCGGATAGCTTTCGCAGAGTTCACGTACTTTGGGTCCACACGTCGTGTCCTAATGCTTGAAACTAGCTTAATTAAGATTCCTAGGCCACTTTGATTCAAGCACAAAGAACAGTCAAAAAAAGAGCCACTCACGAGAGAGGTTAAGACTCTGGAAGGATCCTAATCGCTAAATACGTAAAACGTAAACGAGTTTGGTAGATCTAAAACCGGTGGAAGGCACTACATTGTTGTGAATTATGAATATAACCTGATACCAATACAGGCTTGATAATATGTCATTCACGACAACGGCAACTTTCTTTATATTTCTACATGACAAGCTACAACTAATGTCAAGTATTTGGCTGAAGTTGATAAGAAATTCTTTTCAAAACAGACCTGCATTTGAGAATAGAGTCTGTGCCACTGCGATTTGTAGAGCCCCGCTGGTTGGGCACCTTTTTATCAATTACTTTGCACTTTATTATTGCCAGCTAGCTCAATAGTAATGAGATTTTTACTGTACTATTTACCTCAGTTTATAGTTGGGGAAAGCTCTTGTTGTAATAAACACAGAAATTAACCTGAACTCATGCTAAACTAAAAATCTAATTATTTTATAATCAAATTAACAACAGAAAGATATATTTTCTGTTGAAGTAACAATGCTAAATAATACTACAGTATAAGCAAAAAGAAAGTTCGTCGAAGATGCCATTCGAACTTTGAAGTCATGTGTCGTGTTATAACGCCAGGAAATTATACCTAATCCTTGTCACTGATATTTCATAAACAATGACTGAGAGTTGATAATATCGTAACGTGAGCATAACCGTGGGCAAGACTTACCATAATAAATAAAACGGAAATATTTCCAAAGCCTGCGAAAGAAGAAGCGGAAGCTGAGCATAGCCTCAGCATGTCAAATGATAGCTTCATATTTTCTGGTATTGTAATTAGCGTGACTTCAAAATTTCGAGGAACTTTCTTTCTGCTCATACGATAGTTTTAAATAATAGATTATTAATCGGTTGGTTATTTGTTCCCCGCACTTATAATCACATTAGTATTAGATCACGCGCTTAAACTACGTCTACTACCCATTTATTCATTCATTCATCATCTATAGCCGGTTCTACCTTTAGGTGTCGAGAACCATCCATACTGTTCATATATAATTCGAGCACATCACTGACGGTTGTGTTTACTGCGAAAATGTTCAATTACAGTGAGCCCAGAACTGTAACACTAAATCACTCGCAGGCAGCTGCTTCAAACGACGCTTTTAAGCTAACAGCCTACTGCGCATATACCCAAACGTAATACACATCGAACACTTGCGTGCGTGTAAGCACATTGGCATGCGGTAAATTACTCAGCATCTGCTCCTGATGATATAGCCGCTGGTAGATATCCTAATCTGGTTCGAATCACCCACATTGAGTGATGACTGACGAGTTACAGCAGTTTATACACCTGGATGTGGCACGCGCAGGCGCTTCCGGCGATGCCCTCATTATTGAGTCACCTAATGATACGTCACCATCACTACGTCGCGTCGGCAGAACTTTAAAAACATCTATGCTAACCGGTCGCTGTTTCGACACTACTCTGCACTGCTCACCTTTAACCTGTTCTGGGTTGTACTTTCAAAACCAGATCACTTGGCGGCACTCTTGTGCCCGCGAACAAAAGCACACACTTGTTCGGCGAAGTCTAATTCTAAATATATGCACAAATCAGCTGTATATTGAAATGCTATTCAAAACACGCTCAGGCAAGCCAGCTCAAAGCCCAGTCTTTCATTTACAGGTATTTGTTTGATATAGTAGAAGCAGCTATACTTACTATCATCACAACTGAAAAATATAAATAATGCAACCAAATGCAATATGGTAGTGAAGGAATAGTTACAGAAGAAAATAGATTGACAAGGTATGGACACCTATGGAAATTGAAAGACTGCAAATGAAGACGAAATATTTGGAAATGCAGAAAAAATAAAGCTCGACCCTTCAGAGTATATACAGCCTATCGATCTCTCGCTTCCTAAGTGCCATTCTTTCTCGTTTTCCCGCAACCGTCTGTTCTGTCTATCTTACTGCATGTGGTTGCTTAATTTTTCTCCTGGTCGTTTTTTTTTTCTTTCTATAAGCTGCGATTTCCACATAAATACCAAGCTGAATAAAATAAAAACCTTAAAATTGCGATAAAAATTCTAAAAATTACCCTATAAGATGGGAGCGTTGTTACCAATGAAAGAAAACATGTCCTGCAAGCGGTAGTATAGTGCAGACGAATAACAGTAGCAGTGTAAAGATGGCCGCTCCACTTGACAAATCCATAAAAAAGGAGCAGCTTTACATTTTCCGTGTTTTTTAACATACTGAAATTCATCGACCAATACATTTCTTTCACTGCATCGACTGTATGGGTGGAGTAAAAAGTTTACAAATCGGATCACTTTTTCATCGAACGATCCTCAGCCCAGTCGGGCATACCGAGTTGTTATGCCGGAGTGAATTACGACAGTTGAAAACTTAGTGAGTGAAAATCGTGGAGTTATTGTGGAAGAAATGCAAATGAAGTTTTAGTGGTAAAACCAAAAGAAAATCAGGATAGTAGTAAAACGAAAACTGACTTAAAACTAAACATTAATCCAAAACAATTGGATATCGCTGTGGAAAATATTAAAGAAGCCAAAGGAGGCTGTAATTATCAATTGTAGCAACAAGCAAACAAAAGATAAAATAAAAGAAAAAGTTGAAAATGATCTGGTAAACTATAGAGTTGAGGAAGGGTTTCAAAAGAACCCAAAAATAATAATCAGAGGGGTAGAAGAGGAGTTTGTAGATGGATCAGATGAGCTTGTTTTGGATTGTATAAAAGAACAAAATGGATTAAACTTAGATGAATTATCCGTGTTAAAGAAATATAGACAAGCTGGAAAGAGCAACAAGGGCAACATAATACTTGGTGTAAAAAATGTACAATTAAAAGAAAAAATGTGCATTGAAGGAAAAATAAACATAGGCTGGAGAAGATGTGCTGTTCATGAATTCTTCTCAATAATTCGGTGTTTCAAATGTGCGAGGTATGGGCATATGGCTACAAAATGTGAAAATGGGGAGACCTGTTTTAAATGCGCTGGTACGCACAAAACAAGTGATTGTAAATCTCTATCGTTTAAATGTGTAAATTGCTGTGAAGCAAATATAAAGTTCAAAAAGGCGCTTCAGAAGGACCATCAAGCAAGCGATCCAGAATATGAGTGTTATAAGCGAATGGTAAACTTGAAAGCTAGAAAGACGAAAACCCAGTAGCAATCAAGTTTTGTAGATGGACAAAGTACTACTAGAAAGCAAATACAATCGACTACGCAAAGGCTCGTAATTGATGCTATGCCCTTGACAACTACATCGGTGAAAACTGATACCCTAACAAATATCCGAAGTAACTCCAAACAACGTGTAAACCCCATTACAGTTTACTGTCAAAATGTAGGTGGATTACGTACCAAATTAAATGATCTCAAGAGGAGCGTCAGTTCTTGCGACTACTCTATCATAATCCTAGTCGAGTCATGGCTTAATTCTAGCTTTCTACCGAGCGAAGTTAATTTTCCTGGTTACATTGTGTACAGAGCTGACCGAAATTTCGAGCAAAGTGAGAAAGCCAGAGGTGGTGGTGTTCTCATAGCTATATATAAATCAAGTCAAAGGTGTTAAATGTTAGCAAGACTACTGTCGAGCATTTATTCATAGAAATTAGATTTGATAGGCAGTCGATAATTATCGGTGGTGCATATATTCCCCCAAGATCCAACCTGTCTACATATGAACAACATTGCCAATCAGTGTGTGAGGTAATCCAACAGAACCCGTTAAGCAAGCTAATACTTTTTGGGGATTACAACCTCCCCGAAGCTATGTGGGAAAATGACAATTTAGGTTTTACTGTAATTTGCCCTGAAAAAAGCCATGCCTATTGTGTAGCCGAATCGTTCTCGTTTTTAAATTTATTTCAAGTGAACGCTTTACCCAATAATCGTAATGTTTACTTAGACCTTATTTTTTCTCACCTACCTAAAATCGTACCAAATTATGCCTGTGATATTCTAGTTCGTAATAGTGTTAATCATATGGCCTACTGTTTTTGTATTGAAGTGGAAGATACCCAAGAGTTAGAGTTCGATGAGCACTTTTATGATTTTAAAAACGGTGACTATCAATCAATTAATGAATTTTTAAATTCTGTTCCATGGAGCAAGCTTCTTAAGACCCCAGATGTGAACCAAGCCTTAACAATGTTTTATGATATTCTCAATCACTGTTTAAGTCTATTCATTCCAATAAAGCGAATAAGAACGTCAAATTTCCCCAAATGGTTCAGTCCTCATCTCAAGGATCTTATTATTCGGAAAAAAATTGCGCATAAAGCTTATTTAACCACTACACGTAATTCCGACTATGCTGAGTTTTCACACCTCCGTGCTCTCTGCAAAACTGAATATGATAGGTGTTTTAAAAGTCACATTGAACGTACGGAAGAATTTCTAAATCTTAATCCTAAACATTTTTGGAAATATATCAGTGATATAAGGAAGTCCAATTGCTTACCTAACAGCATGCAGTTGGATGAAACAGTTGCTAGTTCAGGTCAAGAAATTTTCTGATTTATTTGCTGAGTATTTCTCTAGGGTATACGATGACAGTGCTTGCAATGTCCCAGATTATGCCCTAAATCAATACAAAGATGTTCTCCTGCGTAGAATTACGTTGGGTGAGGTATTTTCCAAAATTACATATGTCAAAGACTCTTTAAGTGTGGGTCCAGATAATTTTCCCAACTTTTTTTTGAAGAGGTGTATTTATTCTATTTCTGTACCCTTACAGATAATTTACAACTTCTCAATAGAAAGTGGAGTCTTTCCAGAGCTGTGGAAACAAAGCTTTATTTTTCCTATTTTCAAGAGCGGAGAAGTTGGTGATATTAAAAATTATAGAGGTATCTGTAGCCAGGGCATTTTTTAAGATATAATTGTGTGTCCAAATGGACACCCAATGATTAAATTTGGACACCCAGTAAGTCTTGAATTGGACAAGGTAAAAATTAAAAATACACACTAAAATGCACAAAATATCTATAATATAATTTTCCTTAATGTGTGTCTGTGGCACAAAATAAAATCTCACGTTCCGGCTTCACAGATGTTTATATTTGTTTAGGTTTTGTTTTTCTTATCTTAGCGCTCGGATCGGAGCTTGACCTTTCGCGTATCCTATTTCACGTGCGCGCCGATTCAAGACTCGCAGCGCGTAGCTCGCGGTTTGCTTGTTAATTTATAATTTATAAAATAAACAACATTTACATTCAGAACATTGAACAAATAAAATATTAAACATAAATATTAAGAAATATCAGTTTAAAAAAGAAAAACAAAAATATTATTAAATGCCTCCAGTCGTTCTAAAAAATTTTTTGGTGAAATCCCACTGGGTCTAAAGTTCCAAATCTGGTTCTCTAAACCTACGATCTTTTATTCAAAAATTCGGCCACGAGGATCGTAATGTGCAGTTCCAATTCTAGTCAGTGAAATAAACAATTTGTAGTTCATATATTCTTCCATTAGAGAAGTTCTATGTTTTGATTTTATTGGATTGTAATGCGATATGACCGCTTCTGTGGTCATAGAATGTGGCGATGTGATTAATATTGCACAAAATAGTTTTTGGACAATACCTGTGGTTTTTGCAACAGTGTGTTTTAGTTGGACACTATATTTACAGCCAACGTCTCTTGTCTTTAATTTTGGCAATTCACTAATAGTAGGTCAGTTATCACAAACGCTATCAGCAAAATTACTTACATTGTCCTCTCCAATGAGGGTTTTTACTAGTTCTCGGCCAGCATTGATCAACTTTGTTGGGGAAGACGCGTCCACCAGCAATTTCATAGTAGAGATGGTGGAGTCGTCCTCCACATTTAATCGCAAATTTAAAAAATTTATAAAAGCAGTGACGATTTCTTCTCTTCCTGTCGACCACAATCGTCGATTTGTGGTGAATTACTTATTTGGAGTTCGTTTAATGCTAGTAGCTCACAAAAAAACTTTCTACAGGTTGGACACCTTTCCTTAAAAAATGCCCTGTCTGTAGCCCATCGGCTATGGCAAAATTGTTCGATAGTTTAGTTTATGACCAATTGAACTGGGCTTGCTTAGGTATTATAAACTCAAAACAGCATGGTTTCTTTGCGAGTCGTTCAACAGTAACAAACCTGGTTTTGTATGAGACTGATGTACTAAGAGCTTTGGAGGCTGGGGTTCAAGTAGATTCTATCTACACGGACTTCTCCAAAGCCTTCGATAGAGTTAACTTTGATCTGTTGATAGCCAAGCTAAGAGCAACAGGGTTCTCCGAGTCACTTATTAACTGGTTAAGTAGTTTCCTAAGGGGTCGAACTCAACGTGTAAAAATAAATAATCATCTTTCAAACTCCTTTGCAGTGCACTCAGGTGTTCCGCAAGGGTCACACTGTGCGCCACTACTTTTTAACTTATTTGTCAATGATATTGTGGATGTTATTAAACATTCTTCTGTTAGCTCCTTTGCTGATGATTTAAAAATCTATAAGAGAATTAAATCTGACAATGACTCTCTGTTGTTGCAGAGTGATCTTGATTCCCTATGGACTTGGTCTAGTGTGAATAAGCTACCGTTAAATATTCAGAAATGTCACTTTATTACCTTTTTCAAAGGCGCCAAAAAATTTAACACTTCTTACCAAATTAATGACAACAAGCTATCCTATGTGAAGCAAGTCAGGGATCTAGGTATACTGCTCAATGAGAACTTTAATTTCTCTCATCATATTTTTAATACTGCCCAGAAGAGTCTCAAGCTCCTTGGTTTCGTAACTAGAAACTGCCCTGATTTTTCAATCAATGTCATCAGGACCCTATTCTGTACACTGGTGCGCCCTAATCTTGAATATGCAACGATAATATGGTCTCCACAATATCAGGTTCACTGCGACATTATAGAGAGAGTTCAGAATAAATTCTTGCGTTTTGCTGCATTCAAATGTGGCATCCCCATGGAGGACTATCATAAATCATCGATGTTGGAGAAGTTAAACTTGCTCTCTTTGAAAGATCGAAGGATTCTCTATGATACTTACTTTATATATAAAGTTGTTAATGGCTTGGTTGACTGTCCTGAGTTACTAGATTTAATTAAATTCAATGTGCCTAACCGCAATCTCCGGAATTTTGAATTTTTACACATTGAGTTTCATACCACGAATTATGGCACCCATTCACCTATAAATAGAACTCTAAAAATTATCAATGCTTCTGCAAATTCAGTGGATATTTTTAATAGCACACTTGCCAACTTCAAAAGAGCTATTATCAATAATATGCTATAGGTAATTTATATCATATTATTATTGTAGTCATGCGTTACATGTTGTTGTTGTTGTTTTCATTTGAATGTATTCTTTATGCATAATTTTTGGTTTTTTGTATTAGTATATATAAAATGTGTTATTCTTGTCGTATATGTTAACTGTTAAAATGGGGTTTCCCGTAAATTTCATAATAAATAAATAAATAAATAAATAGCCGAAAATTTTAAGATTAGTCAGGACTTAACACACCACACCATTCATGATCAGCTCGCAACTTATAAATTGTCCGAAGGTGGTTACCACTGCAGCTGACTCGGGGGCATTGAAACTTCGACGTGTTGATACATCTGAAGAACTTTAGCGGCATTTGAATCAGAAGGTGATGGTTTTCTAGCGAGAATTGTTAGGGAGAAGAGAACAAGGAATGACGCCATCTCAACTCAGCAAAACCGAAGAAGTTCGACATTCATCTATCTGCAAGAAAAATGATGCTAACCCTATTTTGGGATGAACAAAGAGTAACTCTGCAGCAAGAAGTATATTCAATCTATAAGGGCTGCAAGACTTGTATTGAACGTAATAGAGACAGTGCATAGAAAAATGATACAGTTGTAAACCACCTCAGTTATTAAATTACGAATTATAAAACAAATATTTAAGGTTTTCACTTGATTCGCCCGTATTTCTTGCCAAGCTACGGCCATTCAACAGGCGGAGATGTTCATACGACTTATATTCCTTTACTTCTATCATTCAACATATTCATTAAAAAACTCTATAAGGGCGGACTTTGGAAATTCAAACGTATGAATAATATGTTGGTGGCACTGTAAGTCTATGTCAAATTTGAGGTTAGCAGGTTAGGTTTTCCGTCAGCCTATCAAAACTGACGGAAAACCCAACCTCGAATTTCTCATAGGCTTATAGTGCCACCAACATATTATTCATACGTTTGAATTTCCACAGTCGCACTTTATGGACTTTTGTTAATAAACATGTTGTATTTGATATATGGCCACAGTCTACAGCTCCCTCGCAGGGCCTCCATTTTCAAGTTTTCTAATTTTTGCTTGTCCCTCTTTCAATTTCCCACGTTTTTCCTCAATATATCATATTTTTCTGTACTAATTTTGTAACGGCGCGGTTTGTGTCACCTTCGCAACTAATAATTACCTCGTTATTTAACCATTATTCTGCTAAGAATAGAACTAAACTGTATTCCTTATAATGTATCAATTAGTTTAAGGCACAGTTTACATTTAAAACATATGAGTTTCACGCGGGATATTGTGCGCGGAAAGCAGATAAAACAGTGTTGCATGCGTTTATTAATAGAACAAAGCAACTGGCGTGCAAACAACAGCGCTGGAGATAGTCGCTCGCCAACAAGCGAACTGTGTGTGGCACAAGGAGGAAGGGACGCCACGCGAAGCATTGGATGTGCAATCTTGAGGATATACAGCAGTCTACAGCAGGAAGCAGCAAATAACCCCGTCGGGTGCAAATCAGCGTCAATAATTGTGTGCTCTTGATACAACCAACGACGACACTGGAAGGCAAAGCCAGGTTTTACTGACAACATAAACAGTAAAAAGTTCAGTGATTTAAAACTATAGTAACCGATTGTATCGATAATTCAGCGTTTAACTGAAAACCCAGTTGGAGTATTACGAAATAGTGCGTCATTCTTTGAGACGCAATCGTACGCCTACAGTAGAGCGTCAGTGCTGATTCATACATTGTTCGGAGGGTGTGAGGTCGTCTGAGTCAACAAGCAGCTACGATCCTGGCCGGTGAGTAAAGAGAGGGGGCTTCAGTAGAATTGTGCGTGAGTTTAAACTATTGGCGCACTGTTTGGTTTATGACTTAGCGTCAACCGTTAATAGTTGACCCTTGCACTAAGACGTGTATCAAAGCTAATCGAGATTAGCACTACGCTCGTAGAAATTTACTTTAGCCATACTGCATTGTTGATAGTGTAACCTTTATGTATTGCCACTGCGTATTCTTTTTATGAGAATTTATATCCTCTTCTAGATTATATGTGTGTTTATGTAAACTGTTCGGTTTTTATTCCTGGCAGCATTTGCATGTATAATTACAGCATCGTAGGTGACAACGAGCAGACCGGCAAAAACACTATTGACAATCCCTTAGCCGTATTGAGGCAAAAGCGGGTCTTGCACTACTATGACTGGCTGACTAGCATCAAAGGGCAATATAAATTCATAGTGCAGTAGAGTATAATGCACGTGAAAAGCCATATTACAGTTTACGGCGCTTAACGCAAAGGCTTCATAGCAGGTCATTACACACTTGTGCTTCTTTTTTTCTTTTCTTTATTGTTTCCTGGTTAGATATAACTCAGATACAGTTTGTGTCAGATATCTTTTTTCTGACATCATGCGCGTATGAAGGAAATGTGAAAATTAACTACTATGGTCTCTACTATTAGCATGGAAAACAGATGCAAAACGCTGTTAATTTGGTATTTCGCAACACTACAAAATTAAAATATTAACATTTTAATGTTTCGGGGAGAAATTTGTTCTTGTTATCAACAAGTAAATAATAATTAAATTAAAAATTAACAGAAAAAAATCACTTTTTTGCTAGAGGTCAAAAGCAATCAACGTTAAAATTTTAATATTTTTAATTTTGTTGGATGACGAAATAGCCAACGAACAGCATAAATTATTACTTTTCTATGTCGTCATTCATAATACTGCCACAAGCCTGTGCGTTACGTAGCATTCCTGGTCGAGCGACTGCCATATTTTTTTCGTTGGTAAATTAATTATGGTACTACGTTTTACTGTTTTAGTCGTATTAGAAACATTATGATATTTTTATCCATTTTGTACATAATTAGGAACATTCGTCACTCGTTATTCGATCTAGCAAAACTTGTTTTTTCAGTATAATTTCTTGCTTAAAAACTTTAAAAACATTATCTTCTGTAACTTCGTTGCTTTAAAATATGCTGTATTTATTTTAATTGAAATAAGGCCACTTATGTGGTGGCTAACAAACTAGTTCCTTAATATTTTTATAAATTTCGGAACCTCAGATGCCGTAAAATGTATTGAGCATCTTCAATTCCACAGATCCTAAATTTTAAAGGTAATAGGTTTTACTCAATTATAAAAACTTACTAAAATATTTTAACTCTACAAAATGTCTGCCCAAAGCATAAAAAATATAGAGGTGGGAAACCTTAAAAAACACAAACGTTGCTATAGGAATCGTCTCATTCAGCCATCGCCTTCTCTTAACCGAAAACCTCTATACAGCAATCATCCTGACCGAGTCTTGGCGCGGATCCATCACGAAACCTTATTTATTCAGGGATCACATGGATTATGAAGGTGGCGCCGAGATTTTTCAAATTAAACCGTAAGGAGGCTAAGCCCATGGCCACGGCCGTACAATGAAGTTTAACTTTGCTGACTGATGCATCTGGAGATAGGTCGTTATTCGAGGGCGGAAGCAGATAATCCGGAATAAATATGGGAGTTTTAAACAGGAAATTTACGTTTAAAATTTGAAACCGAGTCGCAAAGTCCTGGCAAGGATTGGAGTTCGGAGTTGCACGAGTGGCGGCGGCGGTATTAGCGGAACGGGTCAAATAAACGGAACGACCGGAAAGCTCGTTTAATCTCCCATCCGTTAAAACTCAGGCAGGACTAATGAAACCATCCTGCAGGCCAGGGGCGGCACTGCCTTGATTAGAGCATGAATATGACATTGCTGAAAAACTAAGAAAGTAGCCACAAAATTATACAATGATACAGTTGTTTAACAAAATCCTATTCTTCAAGTAAAGTATCATAAGTATATTACTACTCTCGAGTTTTAAATTGCTTTAATCTGAAAGTCATGAGTTTTCAAGAACTTAAGGTTTCATGAAGTCTATCGATGCACATAATTAAGTTACAAAAAGTTGGAGTTGTATTTGATTCCAGTTTTGGGACGTTGGGACATTCCATTCGTATGTCATTAGTGACTGAGCTATCTCGGTCGATAGTGGGTCGATACCAGGGTTCCTTGAAATGCATCCGACGGTAGGTCGATATGAAATTCCACGAAACTCGAAAACGAGGCGGGATTTAAAATCTTAGATTAGCAGCTGGGAAGCTGGGTATACCGAGCAGCTGGGAAGCTGGGTATACCGACAATTGTCGTAAATTTTCCAAATTGACTTCCCAAACGGCTATACTCGCGGAACAAATAACACACCACATGGAACCCCTGTGCTCGATTATAAAATGCTAACTCTTTATCTGTCCTCCGCACCTAACCTCGTCGTTCAACGGGACGAATCACTAACCTCCTCTTCTCCTTCGTGAGCACCAATGCAATGGCTGGATGGGCATAACAAGCTATAAGTCATCGTTATTTGATATTATATTGGTTGGTTATTGTTGTTAGATTACTAGAGGATAAAACATAAATGTCCAGGCACGGATCTTTATTAGTATTCCTGACTTAATCTGTTGATGAGTTAAAATTTTGATGAACCTTGAAGCCATCCAGCAGGCTTCACATTGGGGGGATTTGCAAGTTGCTATTGGTTTACGTAATTCAGCTGAGGAGTTCTTAATTATGCAGCCAATTGTGCGATAAATTAACAAATTAAGTTCAAGCTAGTACATTTACACACAAACTACTAAGCGTACAAGATTGTCGAATAAAGCTACCAGCTTAACGTATCAAATTCACTTCCACTCTATAAACTATAGAAACTACTAGTTAGCGTAAATGATAATAAAAATCTTCGTTGCACCACAGCCTTTGATCTATTTACCTTTCCAGGCGATGTGAATTTTAATCCTGTTAAATGTTCCAAGAAGCAAAGATGTTTTAAATTCTTCTCATTAGTTGCAGCAGGCAAAATATTTTTCTGAGTTGGAATGATTCCATTTTTTAAGTTTCACAAAACTGAGTATATAGTGGTGAAAAATCAGTTATTGAATTTTCGTTATTTCTACTAGCAGGTAAGTGTTCACAACCCTAAAACACATGCAAAATGACACCTCACATGCCTATGCAGTGCATTTTCAATATTTTTCGCAATAACGAAATCAAAGATGGAGTCGATTCTGCAAAATGGCCACTAGTACTAGCCGTCACCCAACATTTTTTGAATTACTAGAGTCTAGACCATTACCAACAAGCTCTAAATGGTTGATTATCTGGTAATTGAGTAAAATGCTGAAGCATGTTCGGCAGAATTGTAGAATTTTCTTACATAACCAGCCTGCATAGTTCAAACTGGTAAGTTTGGTTACGTGAACTCTATTGATTGGGCAACCATGCATTGGATTTATCTTGTATTTAATGAAATTAAGTATAACTTCAAGCCTTGGAGACATGGCGATTAGACACACAAAATATGGACATACGTTACCTACAGAAGTTTGGGGTGAAGAGTAACAATAAACTAAATTGCACCATTTAAACGTCGTAACTTGGTAATATTTCAAACAACTAGCACAAAGGTACTGCCGGAAAGGAGTTATGGACATAAAAATACGTAATCTAATAAATTGTCCTAGGCATAAATAATGCGTTAGCTATATGTGACAGGTACAACATCTTAATGTGATAGACTTCGCTAAAAGACGTAATAAACACCCAAGAATACCACCCATTTGTTTATTCGAAACGATGGCATTAATGCAGTAAAAAATATAATGATATCGCGCCCATGAATGCAAAATAATCCAAAAATTCATATTGATAACACACAAATTACTACGACAGACTATATAAACGAATAGTATAAGGCATTCGTGCAAGTAAAAATACCTGACTTTTTAAGAGCACACGGAATCGATTAAGCGAAGTAGCAAAAGGCTTTAAATAAATAGCATTAATTAGTACTGAAAAATCTATACATTTATGTAATTATCGGAGGCAAATGTGTGCGAGACCTCCACCAATGTAACGTATTCATAAACAATAGTACCATTATGGCATGCAAAACAAATCAGTGATCGCCAGAGTGAAACAACCTTCAGGGCCCTGCTTACAAAGGCCTGAAATTAAGTCAACAGAGCATTAGATCACGTGATGGTAAAGATAAGCAAATCCTACTTTGATTCACTGGCGGTCAACAGACGTTTTTCTTCCGAAATCCCATCTTGAGGCAACCAAATTAGTACAGCAATTAACCGAACCAACAAAACCAAGTTTGTCCCATTTTGTCGACGATTTATTCGGAAAAAAACAAAGCGATAGCAAACGAAAGACCCTGAACAAATACGTCGAATATATTGCTTCATAAGTAAAATCGATTATACCCTTAATTTTCTGAAAAGGTAGAAAAGTAACTTTACCCTCAAGCTGCGTGCGACAAGTTTTCTACAGAAAGAAGCATCAACGACAAATCAAAAGTAGCTAAAAACTATTTAAGTAATCTGACGTAGCTAACGGCGTTCCAAGTTGCCAGAATCCATAATTCGAAGTGACACCTTCCGATGGTAATATATCCTTCACGTAAAATTAGAAGAAATACTTGGAAGCGATTCCAAATTTGTCTTAGCTACCAGATCAGACACCACATAGCGCAAATCTGCCAAATCAGCTTTTAGCATTTGTAATGAGAAGGAAACTGTTTTTTTTTTAATTTTCTAGGTGTAATTATTATAACATTGTTTTGTCTATGTCAGTGGTAGCAAGAACAAGTTTCTCCATGCAAGCTTATTGACGTAACTAGTTTTGGTTAGTAAACTCTTGATTGAATATTTAACAGTAACTTATTCGGCTCACTATCTGATCTGCTTGATAACAGTCTGTTTTTGCTTTTATACTTGCCATATCAATACCGTTTCTGGGAAGTTTTACTCCGCTCGAGCAGATTCTAGTTGCTTCTCCATACACAACTGATGCATAGCATTGCTTCATACAGGGATATGGAAAAAACTGAAAACCTCGTGACCACGTGATATAGGCAACCCATCTAACACGATTGACAACCATGTTTAGAAAACTAAATTTGACACCAATAGTGGCGTGTAGCTTATGGTAAAATTAACACATTATAGAAGGGTACTTATCCGAAATCAAAGCCTATTATAACTACCGTGTGGAGGCTACAATACAAAAAAATATTAACGTACGAGTATCAACAATATTCCTGGCGGGACTACAAATTAAATTTCAGCTCCCGCGCACATTCGTTTCTGCCAAACCTGCAGCAGGACGCCGACGCCGCCAGGTAGAGCGATAGCGGCGGCGGCGTCGGCGTCGGATCGTGTATCGGACAACGGCGGCAGCGAGTGGATCAGCTTATCGGCTAATCGTGGCCCCGGGGAGCGGTTAGTTCGCGATGCTCCCGCCGCGGCAAAAACCGACCTGATTTATAACTCTCTGGCGGAGTAAACACTGCTAACTAGCCAGCCAACATAAGCAAGAACAGGTATAAAGCACGAACCAAGTGGGCTGTGATTCCAAATCCTCCACCCGCTGATTAATCGCCCAACTATAATGCCCCCTGCAGGACGCCGTGTCGGATTTTCGGCTCGATGCCGCGCTAGTTGACCGCGAGGGTGTCACGTCCTGGATGCTATCTCCTGCAAAAAATTTATCGGCTTCCGGGACGAGATTTTTTTAAGACGGGGACGTTAAAAATGGGGAAAATGCAAAGCTGTTCTGATATGATATGGTTTACTTCTAGAGTTGAGATCAAAATATGAAAATCTTTTTATCAGGTCTAGTACGTTATTTCGGACATTAAATTATCGATTAATTTATATCCGAAGAGACAGCCTAGACCCGTAGAAATGCTGCATTGAAACAAATTTTGTAAATGAAAAAGACGCAGCTGACTCAGCGATACGTGCACTCTCGTGACGGAAATCATAGCCCGGGCACGGAAGTAGCATATGCAGCTGAAGGCAACAATTACATCACATATTTATTTTTTCATACCATTAAGGATATTTACAAGAAATTAGAAAACATTTTCAAAACTGCCACTAACCTAACAAGCAATAATAACATCTTTGTATTACACCGCCAGCTGCAATTTTTACATATACTAATACAAAACCTGTGTATATTCGTTGGTAAATAGTGTAACCACTTCTAGCCAAGTCGACAACGTGTAAATAAAAATAACAATTAGAGAAACTTTGAAACCTTTCAGAGTTACTTACTGTAGAAGTGTAATATTGTAACCATGGTGCAAATTCTAAACTGCAATTTCGCACAAAGTAAAAATCTTAAATCGTAAATATTAGGACTGAGTTATCTAATTTAATAAATTAATCTAAATATATGTCGGCCTAATGACTTTAATTACTATAATTACATTAGTTATACCGTAATAGTACATATTGCACACTGCTAGAACAAGCATAATATACCACTCAAATAAAATAGGTAAGGTTAATTCGGTTTATCTTTCATGTTGTTGTTATAGACTATTTACCAAATTAATTTGAGTCTTGTTAAGAGCATTATTACCGCATTCACTGCGGTTATAGATGATGTTTCCGCACTTTTTTTCAAAGAATACATTGAACCGGAATTTATTGATGAAGATAAAAAAATGCCCATAATCAAACTTGTATTGTTAATATCCACTTTTGCACATTAAAGGCACCATTTAAGATAAACAGTTACAATACAATCTAGTAGTAGTGAAAATTCAATTCTTTCTGAATATCTATGCAAAGCTGTTACATATATATAGTCTCAAAATTTTAAGTAACAAATCTTGTAAGTAAATAATTACTAAAAGAAAATATTATTATTTCAGACATGATAGAGACCCTGAATCATTCTACGTTCATACATGCTCACACTATAGTCAAATAAAGGTTTTTGCAAACAGATCACATTCGGTGAATATTTTATTCTATAATCTGCCAAAACTGATAATCGGGCAGATTTTTTACAGCACTTTCTGGAAAACTGTTCCGAGTGTATTTGATGTCTAGTACTGTAGGGTGTGATCAGAAGTGACATCCCATGATCATTAATAGATTATTGATAGATGCAGTCAAGTTAGATATAACCGGCCAGTATAACGGACAGAGACCCTGTGTGATTCGTAAAATAAGATGGCTACATAATGAACTATGAATTATAGTTTTTTTTTAATTTTAACTTTGGTACTCAGCCAACACCCGTTAGGCCAATTATAGGCGTCACTGTACATTTTATGGGCACTTCCAACCCCACTAAGGACTGTCATGATGCTATTATGACATCCGGGACCTACTATTTCCGTGACAGCCGTATCACGAGGCGCCGAGAGAACCAGCCGTGGAATTCCCATCCAAGTTCTGACCATAAAGAACGCTGCTTAACTCTACTGATCGAACGTGGACGCTTGTTCAAGCTACACCACCCGGGACCCTAAGTTGAGTATTTATGCATTATGCCGTGACATTTCTTTAAGCCAACGTATCTTAACGTTGTCAAAATGGCGTTGCAAAGAATAACCTCGTATACAAATCTAAGATTATAACTTGCAGAAGCTGCTGGTACAATGCATTCGATATCGTCTGGTATTCAAATCTTTACCAAATATATGTGTAATTAGAACTATATTCGGCACGACGTGCAACCGTTCTCCTCTCCTAATTTACCAAACGAATCAGAATCCGCTTTCCAACACAGACTTTTGCCGGAAAGCATTCAAATTGTATCTGTATGTCGCAATTTGTAATTTTGCCAATACCTGCAAATTTATTTCTAGAAAAGTAGTTTACCATTTCTCTTAATTCGGAAAGGTTCATCTCTATAAAAAATATTGAAAATTTACTACATATAAATCATTTAACAAATTTCTTGTACTGCCTTCGATAGTTTCGATAGACGTCGTTTCGGGATTTACTTATTTATTGCTACTCATTGTCATTCTCCTCTAAAACCTGATCTACGTGGTAAAGCAACACATATACACACACGTGGCTTAAACGTGGCAGAACGAGCCCGCATTGAGGCCTAAGCGTGCGTAATAGTATATTACAGCCCGAGATGGGAAGTGTTTCATTACTGTCGAGAGATTAGTTAGCTGATTGAGACGCGAAGCGTCGAAATCAGCTATTATCTCGAGACTAATGAAACTTCCTGTCGAGGTTTGTATACTATTTTATTCGCAACCACTTTATTCTAAACAATAATTGGAAAAATTATTATATTATGATACGTCAGGTTGTGACGCGCATGAATGGATCAACGAGATTCCCAGTGTCCCTACCTACTCAGCGGTCGGGAATGTACTTCCCGCAGTCACTTCCCGCTCAAGTGCGGGCTGAAATGTACGACTTCCCCCACTCAAATGAGGTCAGGAATGTTAACATTACATATATGGTTGCGAATAAACTTGATTTACCTTCTATATATGATATTAAAAATCCGAAATTCTACTTGTTAGCTCATTAATCAAATAGGCGTTTACTTACTCTTTGATATTACCTTTTTAGACTTTAAAGAATAAATTATTTCTACACATTATCATAGCACCGTACATAGCTACATGTCAACATTGTCCTAAGTTATTAAAAGTTTGTCCTACAATGCCGCTCCTTTCACCGAGCGTTGAATTTAAAAAGCTCTTAAATACAGTAACACTTTTAACACGACCTAAACAGCTACTGGGAATCGGTTTTTATATTTGTATATAAATACCTTTTATACGAATTTATTCTGTTGGTAAAGATTATGTTAACGGAATTACGCCTGTATACATATTTAACGTTGTTGAAACTGTTTGTCAGCACCGTCCTTGTGTTGATTTCTTAATTTATTTGCCCTTTTACTGCCAGCTAGCTCAGTTTACAACAAAGGTACCATTACCTTTTGTTTCCAGTCGAGGTTACGGCTACTCAGTGGAACAAATCTTCGAAAGTTGACCCAATGAAGTTTAAAACGCTGAAAAGATATGAACAAAGCTTTTACTCAAATAACAGTTAATGTACTCACAATCAGTGTAACACAAATATATATTGATTTTAAATATAGACTAATAAATCAATAAAGCAAGTAGGACTACACCCTAAGAAACATTTCTAAGCACGACGGTGTTTATACTAAGAATGTTTGAACTACGGAGATTTGCTGATCTGTACTCGCATTTACCAGTTAAACAAAACTAGAAAATCTGTGACCAGCATACATCCATATTTAAACAATATTAAAAAGAAACTAAACTAACTGTATTTATACACGCGGATATTCAACTGATACGCGCTACTTTGGCGAAGTATTGCGCTGAGTCGCCGAGGTAATCCGATACTCACCCGGCGAAATAACACCTGACGTCACAAGCTGCGCAGATGCAGTGCGACGAAATTCGCTAATTTTACCGATTACAAACGGGAAGATCACCAACCAATTTTGTTCGGGTACGCAAGTACATATTCCTACACCTGTGCAGACTTTCCCTTGTTGCACTAAAAAGTTGATTCGCTCTACAATGAATTAATAAAATACATGTATACACAGGCAACATTTACAGTAATTACCCAATAGCTGCGCATAAACGCGATAAAAGTTGGAAAATGAATACTGCAAGGTGATAACATCTTCCCTGCACTCGCCTTCACTGCCGTGGAGGATGATTTAATAGTCTTGAATGGAAAGGGAAAAACATCAATCTCCATGGAGAAAGACTTAATAATCTAAGGTATGTCAGCGATGTAATTTTGATCGCTGACAATAGACAATGTCTGCAAGAAATGGTAAATTAATTGAATGATAAGGCAACTTGGGATGAAAATAAATATTATCAAAACCAAGTTCATTGAATGCAAAATTAGCAATATCGATAAAAAGGGCAAATAAAAGGATACTGCTTTATATGTGAATCTCTTGTGCATTTATCACTTCCAAATGTTGTATTGCTCTTAAGATAGATATTTAAAAAAAACTATAAAAACACTGGCCGACAATTATCAAAAAAGCCGAAATACTCCTAATTTCAACTATTATGTAGTAAAATTCACACTTTAATTGAAGAGACACAAATAAATATCCTAAATGGTACAAAATCTTAAATTTTATGCAAAGTCTATTATTTTGTTGATGGAAGTAGCTGTAGCAAACAAGACCTTGGCCGCTCCTACATTCGACCGAATAATTAAAACAAAAAAATGGCTCGGTTTTGTAATATTTTCCGTCGACCTCAACCTACTTGCAATTTTCAGGAATCGTAAAATTTGCATGAATCTCGCATACGCATAAACTAGCACTTCAAGTATTCCGACAATCAGAATTTTAATGGTTTAATTAAAACAGGCATTTTCTAGGAAAGTGTTCCTTTCTTCAGGCAGCCAACCTCAGAGATCGAGCTGAAATAGTATAAATGTTGCTCACATTGAATCATTCACCAAAAAAATGCAAAAACTCAATTTTTGATTAAAAAAGACATTAAAAAGTTTAAAAACTTACTAATGATAAATACTATTGCAAAAAATTAAAGAGTTTCACAATACAAGTGACAAAAAGTGAATAGAATTCTTAAAATTAAATATTTTGGTGTAGCTGAGTATAGAATGGATAAGATAGTGTGTTCTTAGCTCAAGCTTTGCCATTTAGTAATCTCCAGCAGCAATCGATAGCCAAGAACAGATAACATAATTGAAGTTTCTCAGTTGGTTGTCCTACATTGGTCTTACACATGTAACATTTAAACTGCCCCTGTCTGCTCTGTAACTTTTTCAGAGTTATTGGACATCTTCCAGCCAAGCTGTATCCGATATTTGTAAGAGCTTTTATTACAACTTTTTCTATTTCGATTTTCTCACGTACCTCCAGGAGACTTCTAACTTTTTCAGTAATTTTCTAGTTCTTAGGGGTCTTTAGCCGATGTATGTTGCATCAAATCGGTATTGCTTCTTATATAGCTTCAAGTGTATTATTTTCTCTGAATAGGTAATTTTTATTTTTAAAACTTTATGATATTTAGTGCACCAAAATGTCGTCCAAAGTCTTCATACAACTATCTAAATCCGATATATTATATGTTCTAAATTGATGTCTGAAAGCTTTTAGCAACCTTAATGGTATTTAAGCCTTAGAAACTTTATATTTATGGCTCTTATTCTTGCAAAAACTGTAATTTTTCACGATTCTTATTTGTAATAAAGGCTGTACAAAATACTGTTATGATATGTTACTTGCTTCTTAAGTAAATGTATTTAAAAGGTTTCTCTATATACACTAAAAATACTGACTGAAAAGCTTCTGATCTAAATTATAAATAAGCGTATATGTATTTCTATTTAATGATTATACTTGGCGCAGCGAACAAATAGAGTGACTTATGCAACCCAAATAACATATTACAAAGCTGTCTGGATCAGTATTTGAATAATAATTTGTAAAGAATCAGAGATGGGGTTCTTATAACTAAATTTAATTTAACTGACATTAAATAATTTTTTGAGGTTATGATCCAAATAGAAACTTCGACCACCTTAAAAAACATAACATTTGTGTACGTGTAATTTGTAGACATGTGGCCTGGCGTTTGATAAATTTCATTATTGCGTACATATTACAAGTGCACAAATGTCTTGCTTTTTAAGTTTCCAGTTGTATCATAACCTCAAAAAATTGTTTAATGTCAGATGATTAGGTCTAATTATGAGAACCGCCATCTCTGATTCTTTAATAATTATTATTAAAATACTGATCCAGTTAGCTTTGTAATATGTTGTTTGGGTTGCATAAGTCACTCTATTTGTTCGCTGCGCCGAGTATAGTCCTGAATATCATATTGTTCTCTTAATGATGTCATGTTTTATAAGACACTCTGTCGTTGCAGGCTTTTCCCTCTACATTTATTTTTGTTACTTTTATTTAAATGACAGAAACAATATCATAGTATATGATAAGTAACTCATTTGTTACAATTGTTTAACATCGGCCACTTCTATTGGAATGGTTACTTAATATTTCATCTGAAATTAGAAGTGAGTTGTTTATGTTAAGTAAATTTCGCTGTAGTACGCCCATCTGTAATGATTATTCTATAAGTGTTATTTCAAGTTTGAGAATTCTACTCTCGTTGTACAATAGGTTATTTATTTTCTACACCTGCAATGTTGATATAAAACGTTAATTTAATATTACACGACCGTAAAGGAGGCTACGTAAATGCAATGAACTTCTGCTACTCAATAAAGGAAATTTGAACTATTTCCAACTCTAACAAGATCAGCATAACTAACTCATTTTATATTACTCGAAGTTGTATGGATGAAATAAATTTCTGCGGATACTACTTAACGTTTACCCTATTAATACACTTTTGCGTTTGTAATAGGTTTCATTTTAGTTTAGAGTAAATATTAACTTAATATACGTGTAGAAGCCATCAAAATTAGCTCTAGGCAATATTTGGTTCTTTCACTAGGCATACACCGATGAGATGGTGCTTGTAAACACAATTTAATAGTTATAGTTACTACACATTAGACAGTTTTTGTTTAAATAAAAAAGTGTCAAACGTACAGTATTAAAATATTAAATGCTTTACAAATCGTAAAATTAAACCCTTAACAAATAGATTAAATAGTTTCTCCAAGTGCAACAATAAATAGGGTCATACAGTAAGCTCTAATAATAGATAGTGGACATACGCAGCGTAGTTAATAAGGGAACAATGTTCAAGCAGGAATAAAATGCATAATATCCTACATAAAAATGTGGCGAATAAACAAAACAATTTATAGGTAGTGTTAAACAGAATACTTAAATTACAAATCGTAGACGCCAAGCTCGGTGGATCAGTGGTTAAGCATTCAGATTACTAATTCCAGGGTCGCGAGCTTGATTCCCAATACTAGTTTTTGAAAATTTTGTAATGCGAATCTACACGTGTACAGAATGCTAACTCGGCAAAATTAGACAAAATTAGGACTTTGACCATATGCCTAAGGTGCGTAAGGTACCTCGTGCTCCACATGCATAGACCTTGTCCAGAACAAGCAACAACAACCAAATGAAAGGCTGTGATGGATTATAAAGTATATGTGTCCATGGAAAGAAAAAAAAATAATAATCGTAAGCGGTTATTGTATTTTTTCCATTTACACCCAAGTGGAGCCTAGCTGAAGGACCAAAATCAATAATCAAAAATGATGAAGTAGGAAGAAGTCTGGAAATAATAATATATCATTACTTTGCGATAGAAAAGGTGAAGGATGAAACAGGATAACAAAAACACATAGACAAAAATAGAAACTACAGTTTGAAACTATCACATCATATAACCTGAACAAGAAATAGCACAAGGCAACAACAAACATATGGAAAACTAATAAAGAAAGAAGCAGAAATAAGACGAAACGTGTGGCTGGCTGGTAAAGCGTGTGCGTTGGCAGTTGGCAAAAATTAGTTCAAACTTCGAACCCTTCCATTAGTTACATCTTCGCTCTTCGGCCATCATACCAACATGATCAGTGGTTGTGATTTCTGTGAAAGGTCATTCTTCTTTACCAGTGGGTTAGGGTAGCCACCTGCCTAGGCAGTGGTCAGATATGGGTTATAGAATCGCAGCTTTCAGCCTAAATTGAGGGGAGTTGAGAAGAATAAGATTGAATAACACAGCTGATATGGAAGTAAACAGTTATGGAATATTTTCCAATATCATACTACCATAAGAACCACAAATGTCGTATATGAGTATAGAAAACTACTAATAAAAGAAAGCAAATAACATGGTGAACCTAGGACTAAGTCAAAATAAAAAGAAGAAAATAAAATAATTACTTAACAAAAACAACGGATGAGAACTACAACGTCAATGTAAACCTTAAAACTATTTTTTATAATTTATTAAACGTAAATGGCACACAACTGCATAAATTTTTCTAGGAAAAAACATATTTTGGTAGTGTGATTAGCCACTTATGCACTGCCCATTACAGGTTTTCCTTAAATCTCAACGCATTTTCTCATATCAACCCTTAGCGCAGTACAAACTGAAAACGAGTACAGCGGACATGGAAAAACTTTAATTGCAGGTGTTGGATGGTCGCACCCGTTACATAAGCAATATAGGGCCCTGCATCGTCGTGTTACGTTATGACACCTATACTCTTGAGTTGCATAGGTTGCATAGCCGCATGCTCCAAGAAATAGTCAGTCTCGATAGTTAAGCATCGTCGCAGCCCGCCGTGCCTCGAAGAGCACGTTAAGCCGTCGGTCCCGGTTGTCATGACAGTCATTAGGTTACGTCAGAGGCTCTTTTGCCTAACCTAGAAACTCTGGCACGAAGTTTCCTACCACAAGCCATATGATACAAACAAACTTGTACTCAGAAATCCACATCGTTGGGATCCGATTTTAGGTCATAAGTGATGCTTTAGAGGATCTGAATAAGAAGCGCTGATGAAAATGCCCCCCCTCCCCACCCAAAGGTATGCAGTCATTCAAAATTATGCCTCGCTCATCCCAAAGGGGTTTAGCACAATCTTTCTTGCAGATGGTTGCGTGCGGAGCTTCAAATATTGGTACGTGTGTTAAGTCGGCTGTGCATATTTACAATGCAAATTTGGTTACTTCTTGCTTGTCTGCAATGTGCTACCACTTGTAGGCATTCTATTTTTTAATGGTAACAATTTACAAGACAATAGCTTGATGTTTCAAATTTTTAGCAAAGCTTGATCTGTAAAGCAATTTTTTCGGTTGCAGGATATTAAGCCCTTGTTTACATACACAAAAGTAGGCTGGTAACTAAGTCATCACTGATTTGTACGGTAATAGTCCATTACCGTACATGGCAACCGATAAACTAGTGAACAAACCACGGATGTTATGAATCACAACAGCCTTAGATGTTTTAAAATCCTCGCTCTGCGAGCTCGGATTTCAATACATCTGCGGCAGTTATGATACTCATAACATTCCTAGATATGTTAATAGCTATAAAAAAAAACACAGAGCCGAAAGAATAAGTCCAACGATAACAATAAAAATAAGAAGTTTAAGATACCAACAGAAGTACACGAAATAGTAAAAGATGGTAGGAACACCTTCAAGAGTTGCTTTGTAAAAATAAGAAAACGGAATAGAGGAAATAGAACACATTAATAAAAACATGACGAACAGAAAGAAGCGGCAGGATATGATAAAATCGTAGCAGTAATACTGAAGGAAATGTGACATAAAGGTGCGATGATACTGTTACAAATATATAAGAAAGTATAAGAAGATGTAGTTGTACCAAGAGATGTGAGGAGGGATACTAATACCAATATTTAAATTGGCAATACAGTTTGCAGAAGTTAAGAGGAGTACACAACATTAACCAACATCCTATTTTGTCCAATGCTGGATTTAATCCTATCTTAACCGTTTCCAACGTTCACAATTTTCTCCTTCCTGCGTTTTATGTCACTCGTCCTCGTTGTTGCTGAACGTCTTCTGTTTCTATATTACATAAGTATTCGTTTAGTCCATCTCTCATCTACCAATTTATTTAAATTCCACTTAAAGTGACCGATTCTTTCAACTGCGTTTGTGATTTTCTGAGCCTCAGATGAAGAATAGACTCATAAAATATCTTTTCGGTCGTAAAAGACGCCTCCCTGGGGTAGTTTTCCTATTACGGATCATTCGATCCTAATCGCTTTATCCAATATTTACACCTAACCTGTCCTATCGTAACTCTTACTAACCCACACTAACCAACGTGGTAAGAGTAAAGCACAAACTAACAAATATGCTTCGGAAGAGGAATAATATAGCCAACATTATCAAAGTCACAGCACGGTATTAGAAAAACGCGGAAGTGTACAGCACTACCATCTAGAATTGATTTATGACAGGTAATCTAACCAAAAGTACATCCAGATAGCTGCAGGACGGTGTTTCTATCGAAATCAATTCAAGAGGTAACGTCGAAAGTAGGTAATTATCATTATACGGTCATCACTTGATTTGATCCTCGCTACCTTAACAAGAGATATGGCTGAACCCTAAGCCAGAAAGGAACGACCTCGACAAAGGGGTCGTTAAAGTTGGTAAAGCTGTTGAATGTATAACTTACTCAGTGAATCACCTGCATGGAGTGCTACAGACTACAGGCGAAGACAATTTTCGGACGACAATGTCTATTGAATTCACGCGAGGCTACAGGCAAAATATCCAGTCGTAGCCGGCACTGTACGCTATGCAATTTATTACTAAAATGGCCCTAAGGTGATGTCACGATTACAAGTCATACTTTATCAAACTTATTAGGTTAGTCACAATCCAGCCCGTCTATTAACAATACTCGAGGCCCTATCTAAAACGGAGGGAAGCTCGAGCTGGTGTCTGTAAAGCTACGACGCGAATAACACAATATCTATAGCTCCACCTACTATAAGGAACGATATAAACATGCAGAAGACAATTTTCGAATAATAAAGTCTATTGAATTTACACAAGACTACGGGCAAAATATCCAGTCGTAGCCGGCACTATACACTATGCAATTTATTACTAAAATGGTCCTAAGGTGATGTCACGATTCATCAAACTTATTAGGCTAGTCACAATCCAGCTCGTCTATTAACAATACTCGAGAACCTATCTAAAAAGAAGGGAAGCTCGAGCTGGTGTCTGTAAAGCCACGACGCGAATAACACACAATATCTATAGCTCCACCTACTATAAGGAACGATATAAACATACAGAAAACAATTTTGGAACAATAAAGTCTATTGAATGCACACAAGGCTACGGGCAAAATATCCAGTCGTAGCCGGCACTGTACACTATGCAATTTATTACTAAAATGGCCCTAAGGTGATGTCACGATTACAAGTCATACTTTATCAAACTTATTAGGTTAGTCACAATCCAGCCCGTCTATTAACAATACTCGAGGCCCTATCTAAAACGGAGGGAAGCTCGAACTGGTGTCTGTAAAGCTACGACGCGAATAACACAATATCTATAGCTCCACCTACTATAAGGAACGATATAAACATGCAGAAGACAATTTTCGAATAATAAAGTCTATTGAATTTACACAAGACTACGGGCAAAATATCCAGTCGTAGCCGGCACTATACACTATGCAATTTATTACTAAAATGGTCCTAAGGTGATGTCACGATTCATCAAACTTATTAGGCTAGTCACAATCCAGCTCGTCTATTAACAATACTCGAGAACCTATCTAAAAAGAAGGGAAGCTCGAGCTGGTGTCTGTAAAGCCACGACGCGAATAACACACAATATCTATAGCTCCACCTACTATAAGGAACGATATAAACATACAGAAAACAATTTTGGAACAATAAAGTCTATTGAATGCACACAAGGCTACGGGCAAAATATCCAGTCGTAGCCGGCACTGTACACTATGCAATTTATTACTAAAATGGCCCTAAGGTGATGTCACGATTACAAGTCATACTTTATCAAACTTATTAGGTTAGTCACAATCCAGCCCGTCTATTAACAATACTCGAGGCCCTATCTAAAACGGAGGGAAGCTCGAGCTGGTGTCTGTAAAGCTACGACGCGAATAACACAATATCTATAGCTCCACCTACTATAAGGAACGATATAAACATGCAGAAGACAATTTTCGAATAATAAAGTCTATTGAATTTACACAAGACTACGGGCAAAATATCCAGTCGTAGCCGGCACTATACACTATGCAATTTATTACTAAAATGGTCCTAAGGTGATGTCACGATTCATCAAACTTATTATGCTAGTCACAATCCAGCTCGTCTATTAACAATACTCGAGAACCTATCTAAAAAGAAGGGAAGCTCGAGCTGGTGTCTGTAAAGCCACGACGCGAATAACACACAATATCTATAGCTCCACCTACTATAAGGAACGATATAAACATACAGAAAACAATTTTGGAACAATAAAGTCTATTGAATGCACACAAGGCTACGGGCAAAATATCCAGTCGTAGCCGGCACTGTACACTATGCAATTTATTACTAAAATGGCCCTAAGGTGATGTCACGATTACAAGTCATACTTTATCAAACTTATTAGGTTAGTCACAATCCAGCCCGTCTATTAACAATACTCGAGGCCCTATCTAAAACGGAGGGAAGCTCGAACTGGTGTCTGTAAAGCTACGACGCGAATAACACAATATCTATAGCTCCACCTACTATAAGGAACGATATAAACATGCAGAAGACAATTTTCGAATAATAAAGTCTATTGAATTTACACAAGACTACGGGCAAAATATCCAGTCGTAGCCGGCACTATACACTATGCAATTTATTACTAAAATGGTCCTAAGGTGATGTCACGATTCATCAAACTTATTAGGCTAGTCACAATCCAGCTCGTCTATTAACAATACTCGAGAACCTATCTAAAAAGAAGGGAAGCTCGAGCTGGTGTCTGTAAAGCCACGACGCGAATAACACACAATATCTATAGCTCCACCTACTATAAGGAACGATATAAACATACAGAAAACAATTTTGGAACAATAAAGTCTATTGAATGCACACAAGGCTACGGGCAAAATATCCAGTCGTAGCCGGCACTGTACACTATGCAATTTATTACTAAAATGGCCCTAAGGTGATGTCACGATTACAAGTCATACTTTATCAAACTTATTAGGTTAGTCACAATCCAGCCCGTCTATTAACAATACTCGAGGCCCTATCTAAAACGGAGGGAAGCTCGAGCTGGTGTCTGTAAAGTTACGACGCGAATAACACAATATCTATAGCTCCACCTACTATAAGGAACGATATAAACATGCAGAAGACAATTTTCGAATAATAAAGTCTATTGAATTTACACAAGACTACGGGCAAAATATCCAGTCGTAGCCGGCACTATACACTATGCAATTTATTACTAAAATGGTCCTAAGGTGATGTCACGATTCATCAAACTTATTAGGCTAGTCACAATCCAGCTCGTCTATTAACAATACTCGAGAACCTATCTAAAAAGAAGGGAAGCTCGAGCTGGTGTCTGTAAAGCCACGACGCGAATAACACACAATATCTATAGCTCCACCTACTATAAGGAACGATATAAACATACAGAAAACAATTTTGGAACAATAAAGTCTATTGAATGCACACAAGGCTACGGGCAAAATATCCAGTCGTAGCCGGCACTGTACACTATGCAATTTATTACTAAAATGGCCCTAAGGTGATGTCACGATTACAAGTCATACTTTATCAAACTTATTAGGTTAGTCACAATCCAGCCCGTCTATTAACAATACTCGAGGCCCTATCTAAAACGGAGGGAAGCTCGAACTGGTGTCTGTAAAGCTACGACGCGAATAACACAATATCTATAGCTCCACCTACTATAAGGAACGATATAAACATGCAGAAGACAATTTTCGAATAATAAAGTCTATTGAATTTACACAAGACTACGGGCAAAATATCCAGTCGTAGCCGGCACTATACACTATGCAATTTATTACTAAAATGGTCCTAAGGTGATGTCACGATTCATCAAACTTATTAGGCTAGTCACAATCCAGCTCGTCTATTAACAATACTCGAGAACCTATCTAAAAAGAAGGGAAGCTCGAGCTGGTGTCTGTAAAGCCACGACGCGAATAACACACAATATCTATAGCTCCACCTACTATAAGGAACAATATAAACATACAGAAAACAATTTTGGAACAATAAAGTCTATTGAATGCACACAAGGCTACGGGCAAAATATCCAGTCGTAGCCGGCACTGTACACTATGCAATTTATTACTAAAATGGCCCTAAGGTGATGTCACGATTACAAGTCATACTTTATCAAACTTATTAGGTTAGTCACAATCCAGCCCGTCTATTAACAATACTCGAGGCCCTATCTAAAACGGAGGGAAGCTCGAGCTGGTGTCTGTAAAGCTACGACGCGAATAACACAATATCTATAGCTCCACCTACTATAAGGAACGATATAAACATGCAGAAGACAATTTTCGAATAATAAAGTCTATTGAATTTACACAAGACTACGGGCAAAATATCCAGTCGTAGCCGGCACTATACACTATGCAATTTATTACTAAAATGGTCCTAAGGTGATGTCACGATTCATCAAACTTATTAGGCTAGTCACAATCCAGCTCGTCTATTAACAATACTCGAGAACCTATCTAAAAAGAAGGGAAGCTCGAGCTGGTGTCTGTAAAGCCACGACGCGAATAACACACAATATCTATAGCTCCACCTACTATAAGGAACGATATAAACATACAGAAAACAATTTTGGAACAATAAAGTCTATTGAATGCACACAAGGCTACGGGCAAAATATCCAGTCGTAGCCGGCACTGTACACTATGCAATTTATTACTAAAATGGCCCTAAGGTGATGTCACGATTACAAGTCATACTTTATCAAACTTATTAGGTTAGTCACAATCCAGCCCGTCTATTAACAATACTCGAGGCCCTATCTAAAACGGAGGGAAGCTCGAGCTGGTGTCTGTAAAGCTACGACGCGAATAACACAATATCTATAGCTCCACCTACTATAAGGAACGATATAAACATGCAGAAGACAATTTTCGAATAATAAAGTCTATTGAATTTACACAAGACTACGGGCAAAATATCCAGTCGTAGCCGGCACTATACACTATGCAATTTATTACTAAAATGGTCCTAAGGTGATGTCACGATTCATCAAACTTATTAGGCTAGTCACAATCCAGCTCGTCTATTAACAATACTCGAGAACCTATCTAAAAAGAAGGGAAGCTCGAGCTGGTGTCTGTAAAGCCACGACGCGAATAACACACAATATCTATAGCTCCACCTACTATAAGGAACAATATAAACATACAGAAAACAATTTTGGAACAATAAAGTCTATTGAATGCACACAAGGCTACGGGCAAAATATCCAGTCGTAGCCGGCACTGTACACTATGCAATTTATTACTAAAATGGCCCTAAGGTGATGTCACGATTACAAGTCATACTTTATCAAACTTATTAGGTTAGTCACAATCCAGCCCGTCTATTAACAATACTCGAGGCCCTATCTAAAACGGAGGGAAGCTCGAGCTGGTGTCTGTAAAGCTACGACGCGAATAACACAATATCTATAGCTCCACCTACTATAAGGAACGATATAAACATGCAGAAGACAATTTTCGAATAATAAAGTCTATTGAATTTACACAAGACTACGGGCAAAATATCCAGTCGTAGCCGGCACTATACACTATGCAATTTATTACTAAAATGGTCCTAAGGTGATGTCACGATTCATCAAACTTATTAGGCTAGTCACAATCCAGCTCGTCTATTAACAATACTCGAGAACCTATCTAAAAAGAAGGGAAGCTCGAGCTGGTGTCTGTAAAGCCACGACGCGAATAACACACAATATCTATAGCTCCACCTACTATAAGGAACGATATAAACATACAGAAAACAATTTTGGAACAATAAAGTCTATTGAATGCACACAAGGCTACGGGCAAAATATCCAGTCGTAGCCGGCACTGTACACTATGCAATTTATTACTAAAATGGCCCTAAGGTGATGTCACGATTACAAGTCATACTTTATCAAACTTATTAGGTTAGTCACAATCCAGCCCGTCTATTAACAATACTCGAGGCCCTATCTAAAACGGAGGGAAGCTCGAGCTGGTGTCTGTAAAGCTACGACGCGAATAACACAATATCTATAGCTCCACCTACTATAAGGAACGATATAAACATGCAGAAGACAATTTTCGAATAATAAAGTCTATTGAATTTACACAAGACTACGGGCAAAATATCCAGTCGTAGCCGGCACTATACACTATGCAATTTATTACTAAAATGGTCCTAAGGTGATGTCACGATTCATCAAACTTATTAGGCTAGTCACAATCCAGCTCGTCTATTAACAATACTCGAGAACCTATCTAAAAAGAAGGGAAGCTCGAGCTGGTGTCTGTAAAGCCACGACGCGAATAACACACAATATCTATAGCTCCACCTACTATAAGGAACGATATAAACAAACAGAAAACAATTTTGGAACAATAAAGTCTATTGAATGCACACAAGGCTACGGGCAAAATATCCAGTCGTAGCCGGCACTGTACACTATGCAATTTATTAATAAAATGCCCTAAAGTGCTGTCACGGTTACAAGTCATACTTAATCAAACCTATAAGGCTAGTCACAATCCAGCCCGTCTATTAACAATACCCGAGGCCCTATCAAAAAGGAGGGAAGCTCGAGCTGTTCCCTGTAAAGCTACGACGCGAATAACACACAATATCTGTAGCTCCACCTACTATAAGAAACGATATAAACATGCAGAAGACAATTTTCCAACAATAAAGTCTATTGAATTCACATAAGGCTACGGGAAAAATATCCAGTTGTAGCCGGCACTGCACACTATGCAATTTATTACTAAAATGGCCCTAAGGTGATGTCACGATTCATCAAACTTATTAGGCTAGTCACAATCCAGCTCGTCTATTAACAATACTCGAGGACCTATCTAAAAAGGAGGGAAGCTCGAGCTGGTGTCTGTAAAGCTACGACGCGAATAACACACAATATCAATAGCTCCACTTACTATAAGGAACGATGCAGAAATTATGAGATCTGTAGAAACTATGCAAAATAAAAAGAAATATTTGTCTCAAGGTGTTAACAATACTAATGAAGAGGCACAGTGGGCCTCCAACTTAAAGTAGTAAAGTTTAGA
The DNA here is from genome assembly GCA_940337035.1 of Agriotes lineatus. NCBI lineage: Eukaryota > Metazoa > Arthropoda > Insecta > Coleoptera > Elateridae > Agriotes > Agriotes lineatus. Next base: position 38,711,662 of record OW679201.1, read on the forward strand.
GAGCTCCAAAAGCACAAAAATGGGATGGGACGGCATTCTTCAGACCAGGGACACGAGTAACCGTCAGAGATGGCAGTCGTGACTAAAGAAATACTACAATTCTGACATGGGGCACAGAACACCTTCCCATTAATTGGATACAAATATTTTAATAATAACAACAATGATCAATATGTGTTTGAGATAAGTCTTGAGTATATATGTACGTTGCGTTGTAGTGAAATTAGGGGATTCCAATTTCATAGCCGACCTTGTATATAAATCAAACACTAAGTCACTTTCTTTACACCACTAAAAAATTAACTTAGTAAAAAAAGGCAAAGGAAACTATGTAAAAGTTTCGAGAAATATATGTTCAATACAAATTGATAATTCCGATGGCAGTATTTGATTGTAAATGTTCTCTATCGATGAAAAAACCATTCGTTATTTCCAGATTATTACAGGCTACCAACCACATTACTTTAGACAGAAAATTGCATAACCTCGTAAATTTTTTAGTGTTCGAATCTCAAAATATTTATCAGCTTAGTCACAAATGGTGACATCAGCTAACCGAGTAATGCACTTGCCGACTCACATATATTATTAAAGAAAAGTGGAAAACTGTTAAATCGCATCCACAGAATTAAATGCTGGTTCAGCAGAGCGCTACTCAAATGCACACGTCTCATTAAATATTCGTGGTGCAAGCCTGATTCTCGCATAATGTAATCGCGCATATTTAATGCACACATTTGAATTATGTATTGCTTACGGGTCGCGTCGATGCTGCTTCGCCGTCGCGATGAGACCTCAAATTCCGAATTCACTTTGCCGGCCGAAAAAGGGCAAAAACGCAACGCGTCGCCATAGGAATACCGGTGATTTAGTGAGCGTTTATTGAACAGGAAACGGCAACATTTTACACTTTATTTATGGCCGCGAAAACACACAACCGTAAATTCGGATGAAGTCGTATTTAATTAAAAATAAAACGGAATATGACTATATTCCGTCGGCGAGTTACTGCCGGGGCGATTGTATATCGGACGTTTATGCCCGCCCTTCTGGAGTGCACTCGTGAGCTGCATTCAAACGTCCGTGCATTTTACTGGCCATGATAGTGCCTTCTGAATTAAATTGCTAGACAGGACCGGACTACTAGAATGTGCTCATCGCATTCAAGCTGTACGTGCAAATCTACAGCGATTTAACCCATCGAACAGAATTCAAATTGACTGTTAGTCGTGTTTATTGTGATTTTGAATAGGACTTAGTCGTAGAAGTCTGACTCTTTTATATAGAGGTTAAACAAATATGGAATGGCACCGATCAAATGAAGAGAATATGACGAATGTATAGAAGAAGGTACTTTTACGGTCCTTCGAAGTAATCTCTCTCGACTTCTACGCACCGCTGATATCGACGATGTAACACCCGGAAAGCCTCTTTAAACCTGCCGACGTGCGTTCAGTTCGGTGATAACATTCTGTTGAATGTTTTCCACGTCATGAAGGCGTCTTTCCTTTAGGGTCAATTCGAGCTGAGCAAACAGCATGAAGTACTCTGGAAGCAGGTACAGCGAATAGGGGAATGTTCCAAGACTGCGTGACTTTTTTTACCAAAAACGACTTCACAATTGAATCAGAATGCACAAACCTACCAAATACGGCCGCACATAAAGAACGCCCCCTCACGACGCCCTTGTAGTACAGGCTAGTGCCTTGGTTGTCGATTTTTGAAGGTGGTATTTGTTTGGTCCGGGAGACGTCGTCGATCGCTATTTTTTGTTTTATCTCTTGATTTTTGGATCATACTGAAAGCACCACGACATTGTCAGCCGTTGCAATGAAGGGCCGAGTGGTATTCTTTTTGAACAGAGGTCAAGTCGTGTGGGACGAATTCGACACATACCTGTCTTTTTTCGTTCTGCAAAATGGCCATAATGGTTCCTCGACTAAATTCCACTTCGTGCTCCATTATTGGAATGTCAATCGTCGGTTAGCGTCGACAAGTTGTCGAACTTTTTCGATCGCTTCGAAGCTTCGACTGGACGATCAGGTTCCGGATAATCGGAGGTTCTTCTCACCTTCACGAAAATGGGCACGCCCTTCGCAAACACGAGTACAGTACAAGACCTCGTCGGGGTATACAGTTTTTAACATTTAGAATATTTTCCCGAGTTTGAAGCAAAAGTTGATGTTCGCTGTCCGTTCCATGTCTGTCTTGTCTCACACGTGACACATACACTAACCTATTTATTCTCAGCCGGCCATACAGCTCTGGTAAGTTCCAACTACAATTTGCATATCATTCGGGACGTGCAGTTTCTTATAACGGCCAGTGTATAAACTGGGCGTGTTAAAATACATGATTTCTTACAAAATGTATATCACAATTACACAACAAGGCAATGTCTGATTAATGAGACCTTGACAAATAATTTCAATTTAACGAATATTAAAATTAAATATCAATTTAAAAAATAAACCATCGCCAAATTACAAGAAAGCGGTTTTCTTAAGTATTTAGTTAATCCTTACACCTATTTACCCTCATGGGTGTAGGGTAAAAGATGAGTGAGGTGAGTTGTTTTGAATAGCTTCGTCCATATAGATATTATGTCTTTCCAGTGCTTCCTGCATTGCATAGCCTTTTCGACTTCAAATGTCTCTTCTCTGCTGCTCTTCTCACCCCTTCTTGCCATATTTTTCTTGGTTTACCTCTTATTCTCTTTTAATTACTTGTTTTTTACACCTTAATCGTTATTCTCTGTTCCGCTATTCTTTTAGCATGACAGTACTTTCTAACTGTTCTTTTATTTAATGTTTATTTCTTTCACATTTAACTTTTCCGGTCTGCTGTACTTCTTACTGTATCCCTTATGGGTTTATTCTCAATTTCTCTTAGAAATCTAATTTTATGGCCTTCACTTTACTTCATTGCCTTTCCGTTGAAGTCCATATTCCGTATATGTTAGCATGGGCGTCACCACTTTGTTAACTATCTGTACGTTATTATCACTTTTAATATTTTTTTTCCCGATTAACCTTCTTCTTGCTGTTATCCTCCCATCTTATACTAGTAGTATTTTCTCTAAATTAACTTTTGCACTTAACAATATTCTCTCTTTCAGTTGTATCGTCCGTTACTTGTTCGTGTCTTCTTTATATTTATCTTATATTTTTCTGTAAATGTTTTGTCTTTCACTATTGTAACCATATCATCAGCGTATATCATATTTCTGTCACCTTTGTCTCTTCCATTTTGCAATTTCCTAGCTCATAAGATTTAGCTTCCCCATTAGCTTCTTAGATCTTTCATTCAGGACTATTCATCTCTGTTTTACTCTTCTTATTGTCTGAAACACTTCATAATTCCCGTGGCTTCTTTTTGCCTCATTAACATTTTTTTGTCTAAGCATCTTATGTTGTCTATTGCTTCTATCGAACCTTCTCCTACGTCTATGAACCATAAATGTATCGTTTGTTCTTGTTCAATTGCGTTCTCTGATAATAGATATTGCATCATTTACACCAAGGTCGGGTGTCAATCCGAATTGTGTTTATTCCAGCTATATCATTAATCTTTCCTTTAAGATTTTTCCATATTATGTTTTTACTACTAATCACATTTAAAGCTGACTAATGCAAAAATAATAGAAATTTGTATTTGAAGTGAAAATAAGATCAATATCCACGAAAAGAAGCACATTGAAGCTATTACAGCACCACATGAATTTCACATTCAAAATAATCAACCGTCAGTTACCCGATAAAATGACACAAATCAGAAAATTCTCGGATCCATTGCCCCATTTACGTTACAATGGGCTGCAACAAAAATTGCCCTTAATTAGGGCAAGGACCGGGTAAACGAAATAAAAATGATAATTGCCAGACGCCACCACTTTACTAAATCGAGACAAACAGAGGTAGCTCACCGAGAAAGTGGAGCAGTGAACCGATCCAACCTTGGCAGTGTCCACTTACAGTTGCATTGAACTTACCTTGCTTGCACTTTCCCATAGCTGCCGGAGCTCCTTTACAGGGAAAATACAAATGCAACCGTCATAAATCTACTAAAGAAAAGTACAACTAATCGACAATAAAATATATTAACGGAGAAATATGTATGATAAGCGTGCTGTTTGTTTCGAAACATAATTTCACAGATAACGTAATAAATAAAAAACAAAATTATTGTGATCATAGCACTAGTGATTTCTGCCTGTAAAAAAATAAGCTCAGTTTTTCAAAATTTTTAAGAAGTTTCCATATCATGTAATACATCATTGAATTCAGAAAAAAAATCCTCTCTTAAAAGGGCCAAAAAAATTGCACGGTACCAATTTAAAATTTTGAGGTTAGGTTAGACTACTAAAAATGTGCACAAATAAAATTGGTTTTATTAAGTGCCAATAAATGTATTTAAATTACCATGCAAATTAGTTCAAATCGCATCTCAATATCTTAAGTAACAAAAAAGTTACGGCATGACAAATAAAATTTGAAGATGGATTCTTAATGAGCTCTCAAACCTGCACCTTTTTGCTAAATTAACCATCTCTCTATCTCTTCAAATACAAAAGCTACCCATGTTGTCCCTATGAAATTCGGGCACCCTGTATATGGAAAACACAATACCTGGTAGGGGTTCAGCTTGCTCTGGTTATAATGTCGAACGATGCTGCAGGCAGTGCCCAAGCGACTGCTCGAAAATACCTGTAGGACTGTGAGATACGGCCTAGGGTGCTCTCTGTTGAGCGGATATGGACTATGTAAATCCCCAAAGAGGGTAGAAAATGAAGAACATAGTCGACAGGCAAGATTGCGGTGCGGTACACGTAACTTCATTAAAACCACTT